>OX411554.1:16038147-16765454 GCA_948146395.1 Fragum whitleyi
TTGAATGTTATCTTCTCCTGAAACATTGGGCCGATTTCAATGAAACTTCACCAGAATGTTCCTTAAAAGACCCTCTTCTAGAGTTGTTCAAGAAATTTAGATTGACCCCTCAAATAAGGGCGTGGCAGGAGGGGGCTTATTTTGAGCCCAAAATCTTTGAACGACATCTTTTCCTGAACCATTTGGCCGATTTCAAAGAAACTTTACCAGAATGGTTCTTAAGTGACCCTGTTCTAAAGTTCTTCCAAGAAATACAGATTGACCCCCGAATATGGGCGTGGTGGGACGGGGCTAATTTTGAGCCCGAAATCTTTGAATGACATCTCCTCCTGAACCATTGGGCTGCTTTCAATGACATTTGACTAGAATGATCCTTGGATGACTGTTTTCTATAGCTATTCAAGAAATTTAAATTGCCCCATTAATATGGGCTTGGAAGGGCGGGGCTTATTTTGAGCCCTTAATCTTTGAATGACATTTCCTCCTGAACCACTGGGCCAATTTCAATGAAGCTTCACCAGAAACTACCTTTGGGGAGGGGGTAGTACTTTGGGTAAATTTTGTAATCTTTAACCTTCTTCTTCTTCTGATCATGAAGGCCTACAGCCTTAAAATTTTGCATGTATGATCACCTCATAGACCTTAATATAAATAGCTAAAATCTTATTTGTAGGGCCACCAGGTGCGGAGCACTAAGGGGGAGGGGGTAGTACTTTGATGAAAATTTTGTAATCTTTAACCTTTTTCTTCTTCTGAACCAGGAGACCTACAGATTTGAAAAATGGCATGGATGATCAGCATATGGACCTTTATAAAAAAGATACCTAAAATCATGACTGTAGATTCACCAGGTGCGAAGCACCAGGGGGGAGAGGGTAGTACTTTGTGTAAATTTTGTTATCTTTAACCTTCTTCTTCTTCTGGACCATAAGCCCTACAGACTTGAAAATTGGCATGGAGGATCAGCTCATAGCCCTAAATAAAAATAGCTAAAATCTTATTTGTAGGGCCACCAGGTGCGGAGCACCAAGGGGGAGGGGGTAGTACTTTGATGAAAATGTTGTAATCTTTAACTTTTTCTTCTTCTGAACAAGGAGTTCTACAGATTTTAAAATTGGCATTGATGATCAGCATATGGACCTTTATAAAAATAGCTAAAATCATGTCTGTAGATTCACCAGGTGCGGAGCACCAAGGGGGAGAGGGTAGTACTTTTGTTAAAATTTTGTAATCTTTAACCTTCTTCTTCTTCTGAACCACAAGCCCTACAGACTTGAAAATTGGCATAGAGGATCAGCTCATAGACCTTAATAAATATAGCTAAAATCATGACTGTAAAGCAACCAGGTGCGGAGCACCAGGGGGGAGGGGGTAGTACTTTTGTAAACATTTTGTAACTTTAATTTTCATCTTCTAATGAATCAGGAGCCCTACAGACTTCAATATTGGCATGGATGATAAGCATATGGATCTAAAATGAAATAGCTAAAATCATGAATGTAGGGCCACCAGATGCGGAGCATTAGGGGGCAGGGGGAAGTACTTTGGATCAATTTTGAAATCTTTAACCTTATTCTTCTCCTGGATCAGGAACCCTACAGACTTGAAAATTGCCATGGGTGATCAATATATTGACATTAATAAAAGTAGCTAAAATCATGACTGTAGGGTCACCAGGTGCTGAGTGTCTTGGGGAGGGGGTAGTACTTTGGATCATTTTTGAAATCTTTTAACTTCTTCTAATGAGCCAGGAGTCCTACAGACTTGAAAATTGGTATGGATGATCAGCATATGGACATATATTGAATAAGCTTAATTCATGACTGTAGATTCACCAGGTGCAGAGCATCTTGGGGGAGGGGGGAGTGCTTTGTTGAGAATTTTGAATCCCTACAGCCTTTATATTTGACATGGATTGATCAACTCATTAAAGAAAACTTTTAGAGTCTCAGACTCAGCCTGTATATCTGGCATAGATTAGCTGATCACAGACCTTTTATGGAAAAAGCTTAAATAAATAATGTCCAGGGGAGGAGCAGAGGGGGGGGGGGGGGTGATTATTTCAAATGTTATCTGATTGAATAAGTGAAAATCTCTTTTTCTGTGGTTGCATGGACATACCTAGGTGATGAAGCTTTTTTCTCAGGTGAGCGACCCAGGGCCAACGGCCCTCTTGTTAAAAATTGTTTTCGGGAATTTTTGACTTGGCCATTAAATATTGGCCTAGCATGGCCGGGGATTATTTTGAGTTTGAAATCTCTGAACTACATCTCCTCCTGAACCACTGGGCCCGATTTCAATAAAACCTTAACAGAATGTTCTTGGGTGACCTTTTTCAAAAATTTCAAGGAAATTTTATTGGCCCTTAAATATGGACGTGGCAGGGCGGCATTATTTTGAGCCCCAAATCTTTGAACAACATCTCCTTAAACACTTGGCTGTTTTAAATGAAACTTAACTAGGATGACCCTTTTGAAAAATTGTTCGCAAAATTTTGATAGGCCCATTAATATGGGCCTGGCAGGGCTTATTTCGAGTCTCCTCGGTAATGAATGGGATTGCAGGGTCTATCATCAATTTAAATTCTTTGAATAACATCTCTTCTTCAACAATAAGGCAAATGTGAATGAAACTTTGCCAGAAATTTACTATGATGTGATCCACTGGATCAATAAAAATCAGGTGTGCAGTGTAGGGCCATTCTTGTCCTCTTGTTTTAATATGATATCTAAATAGTTTTCTGTCTTGTAATTTTACATATTAGTTATACGAGTTCACTTCTGATAGCTCAGTTTTTACTTGGAAAAAGTTGGAATTCCTTCTAAATACTGGTTACTTTCATTACCTCCTATTTCCAATGTCTCTTTTTCAAATCTTGAGATATTTAAGCCAGTGGAGTGATACAGGCCCTTGTGCCTCTTATTAGCTTCACTGACCATAGGCCATTGGGGCCATCGTCATGGCGCTGTGTCAATCTTGGGTCCTCCCGTTTTTCTGTGTATCCAGTTGTAAACTTTTTCTTTAAAAATCTTCTCCTCAGAAATTATTTGATGAATCTTAAAAAAACTTCACAGGAATGATCCTTGGGTGATATGCTATCATAGATGTTGAAGGATTTTCAATCCAATGAAAAAGAAGCTAGGCTTATATGGGCGTGGCTTGTTTTCATATTTGGAAATACTTTACTTTTCTCAGAATCTAACTGATGGATATATAAAACAATTTTCTCGAAGGATTGTAATGTCATAAGGAAGGTTCCTTTTAAAAATGGAACTAATCCATCAGAAAACACGGGCTGGGGGGGGGGGGGGGGGCTTGTGGAATTTTGCTGAAAATATTCTCAGTTACACAATAAGTTCCCCAGGCGGATTTACTTCAAACTTTCACAGACTGATTGAAGGAGCATATGAAGGATCATAAGGAAGTTTTTTTTCCCAAAATGTGATGGATCCTCGTGGAAACACGGGAAACGGGGCCTTATGGACTTTTGACCTAAATGTTTACTTTTACATGACTCAGTCCTCAAATATCATATTTACTTTAAACTTTCACAGATTAATTGAAGGGTCATAGAGAAGGTTCCTTTCGATCCCTCAGAAATCACGGGAAAATTTCACAGGATGTTTCTTTGGTTTTGACGAAAACATAATGACAGGAGCCTTTATGACGATTGCTTAAACATATTGAAGAGTAGAAAAGAGCTTGTCTCTTATCACTTGACATATTGACAATAAAGTTCCAGAAATACTAGGTTAGAAGGGGGGAAAACTTGATAGTCAGCGTCTCAGGTCCCTGTGGGCCTCCAGTTTAATATACTGGAACGATTTTCTATGAACAATTTACAGATATATCGTTTGCACATTTACACATTGTCATTGAAAAGTGAAACATGTGAGCAAAACTTATTTTGCATTTCTAACGTCCTTAGTAATTAAAAATTCAAAATTTTATGTATATTAGACGTCATTAATTTACGGGGAACATTATCCATCCCTGAAGACTTGTTGAGCCATATTTTTGAGATATTCTGCACCTGTCATAATTCACAAAGATTAGCTTAGGGGAATGAGAGAAGACGCATGTGTTCAACCAGGGCACAGACCTTAAACATATAAAGTCACTGAAAGTATTAATTTTGATATGTGTCGCGTCGAGTTTCCGTAAATGAATGATAATTGTAACTCATCAAGCGGAAAGGGACCAATTGGGACTTCCGTAAAACAAAAGAACTTGGTTCCATTAGAGTTCAACCGGAGGTCGCATTTCAAAGAATTCTTGGATAGGGAGGCAGATTGATCAGTCTAGATTTTAAATTTTTTAGCAAAATCTTCCAAAGTGTCGACCCTAGTCAGACTGCGCAATACGCGCAGTCCGACTAGGGTCGACACTTAACGGAATACAGAAGGTGGTACTTTTTCACGCGCCCGATCACATAATTTGACCCGCCAAAGAGCGACGGATCACATAATGTGACCCACCAAAGGAACATTTAAAGGAGTCCGTAAGATGGTCTGACCCACCGGATTTTTTGCCTTCTTTGTTCTATATAAAATCGCTCAACTTTCTGGTGCTACAGCCATTCCATAACGCCATTCTAATATATTACGTCACACGCGTTTCATCTTTATTCGTAGATATATCTTTTGAGACTAATAAACCTGGGTCAATAAGGGTCTACTTTGGGGATATTCAAGCCAGAGTTAAGGCGCCGTCTTTCTTCACATATGAAGAAGTCAGTTCGGGTACGCCGCTTGACTGGCGAGCCTGTCTCAATCTATCGCCTATACAGCCAGTATCGGAGGGTAGCGTAGATGGGACAGGTTACAAAAAAAATCCAACCAAGCGTTATATTAAAGAAGAGATGCAAAACTAGTAAAAAAGTCAAAGAATGAAGCAGCCGGATCACTGTTCTCCACTTCAAAATGCCTTTTTCAAGCCACACAATCTATCGATACAGCCAGTATCGGAGGGTAGCGTAGATGGGACAGGTTTACCAGTCTAGTGCGCCCCGTCCCTTATCCTTCAAGCAGCACAATATTTTTTCTTAAAGATCTACTTTTACCATACAACGACAACCGGAAGTAAATTCCAGTAAGGCCACCCCAGGATAATTATTTGAATAGGAGATTTGGTCCAGAAGACTCGTATTTTATAAACAAAATATATCACAAGGTAGTGTTGTTATTTTAGTTACGAAAATCCGCAAATGGCGAAAAGTTTCGATCCGGACCTCGTTTACACTGACCCCCTATTACACTGTAGTGCATTTTCGCCTCACTGGGCACACATTCGAGCGGGATATTATTTTCATCCTGGGTTATATTTGGAAACTTGAAAATGTAGAATGATTCCTTGTTTTGGTAAATATGTAGAACTGGTTAAACTATCTTTTTCCACTCAATGATACAGGACGAAAAGACTGAAAGCTCCTTCAAAATGTTGGTCAGCCCGGGGATCGAACCAATGATATGAAGTTTTCGTTTAAGCTTGTCCAACTGATACACTGTCTTTCGGATCGTCTTTGAGAGATTTGCCAGACTACTAAGATCATTCAGCAGAACACCCGGACTTTAAAGTAGTGGAGCCGTAATAGTCTCGCAACATTTCGGACCACACGATCTTTCACAAGGTTAACCAAGGTTTCCTAATGAAAAACATAAGGAAACCTGGGTTAGCACTGTTATCGTTTATAACTTCTGAAACGTTGCGGAACTATTACGGGTCCACTACTTTGATTCTGTACTTTATTAAAAGTACCATTCTAAATTTCACGTGTTCAATAAGTTGCAAATAAACCCCGATTTACGATATTTCGTTGACTTTAACACATTTCCAAAGAGAGTAAGCAATTACAGATTAAGTTCATCGGAGGGTTAAACATCGCATTCTGTCATGTTCGCAAGAAACAACCAGATGCTATTTCTGAGTATAATGAACCGTGAGTGCCCATAAGCAAAGTGCATGACCGCCATTCCGGAGAGGGAGAGAGGGGAACTGCCTACGACGCTTCTTCTCATTAGGACAATAGCAAAGAGCAATGCCCCTATTCCAGGGACAAGGAAACTACAAACTCGTCTTCTCGATTGATAAACACTGCCTAACCAGTGAAATTATCAAAAACTTATATCCCGCTTTCGTTCATTTGACCCTGTCTGACGTTATCTAAGCGGAGCCAAATAAGTTACGACTGTTTTATCGCTGCATAGCAGTTAAGTGCAAAATGACGCGCTCTAAGAAAATATGACCCAAAATTTTCGAGTTTTGTCTCATTTTTGCACCAAGGAAATAGAAAAATCGTTTGTTTTTTCAGTAAATGTGTCTTATATTTCAAAACCTATTTGGTATATTTCCTGTTGCCGAACATGGGATCCTTTAGCTCTGTCTGTACGCAAGATGGGTTGTCTCACCTAGGGTTGTGAGGTTTATCTATTCACCAGCCGCCCCCAGATAACTTTGAAGGGGCCATTGAAGAGATGGAGAGAGTATGTGTTGATTTCATGGAGATATGAAACTTAAAACCTCATCACTTTGTATGAATACGCGAAGCGGATTCTTACTAAAGTGTGGTGAGGTCGTTGGTTTCATATTTCCATGAAATCAACAAGTATTCCCTTCATCTCTTCAAAATTAGCATTGGTGGGTGGGAAAGTTAAAAAAATGCTTGTAAGGGGAAAACAGCAATCGCAATGCTATAGTCTTCAATAATTTGGTATCTCAGACGAAAAAGATTTATTTTTGAGATTTTCTGAGACCAAAATTTTGAAATTCCTATAAAAACGTGCCACTTTAGTGTATTTTGCAAAGGAGGTTCTTGTGTTTGACCATTTACCACAGACACCAAGAACAAAAATTCAAGTCCAATCTTCTTTCAGAATACACCAAACTGAAAGGAATAGAAATACGGTGTATAACACATTGAATCAAATGACTACAAATATGTTAAAACGTACTGAATACAAGATGGCAGTTTAGAAGTTCGTTTAAGTGTAGAGTTCTTAAAGACCTCCGATTGTTTTGAACTTGTTGGTATTTCAGCAAACACTGTTTTGTGCTATTGGTATGATATGATGCTGCGGTTTTGACGATCTAACTGAAAATTGATTAAATGCGCCACACAATTAGAATAAGATTAAGTCATAAGTACAGTTATCATTGTTTTATTTCTCACATTACAAAATAATAGGAACTATACATTTGTTATCTCTTAATTTGATTACTTAATATATCGTCGGTGTAATTTTCAAAACTCGTAACTACATCTTGAATAAAGCTGCTGTTATGGGAATTTAAAATAACACAAATTAACTGTAACTACAAGTAGGTTTAGAAGTATTTGTTGATCGAGAGATTTTACAATCCCTAAATGATCTTTAAAAAAAAATGCATTTGTTTTTTTTTGTTGTTGCTGTTTTTCACGCTTGAAACTGAGTACAGTACATGTAGAACTTTGATTAGTTTTCCGCTGGCGAATCCCGGAAAAGCACTTCGGCTGGGTTCCTGCATCGATACTGAAATATCGCCAACTTGTCCCGGGAAACAAAGCTTGATGGCATGGCACAAATCTTATCTTCTGGACACGTGCAACTGAAATAGAAGAAAATATCAACGGAACAATGATGGGACTATCAGTAAACATGTGAAATTGTTGGAAATAGCACTAACAAACTCACATATGTTTAGTTGTAAAGGTTATAAAGACCATAGCCATCTATTTTAATTAAGGAATTTGATAATTTGACTGGTAGGTGGGCAAGTGCAAGAGCGTGTAACTAAGTATATTTTCAGTGCAACAAATTCATGCAAATGTCGCCTTAACAATACTGTCCAAGAACGAAGCAACAACAACGACGGCTTAGCCGATAAGAGGAAGATCTATATGCTTTATTTAACACCTCCTGTCCCCATCAGAATGTTACTTTTGAAAAATATGAATGACAGCTTGTTAATTTTTGGTCTCTTAGAAAAGTTACAAGTTATATGCAGAAACTAAAGCAAATAAAAAGAGAAAATGAATCCAAATTGCTTTTTACCTACATTACGCATAGTTCTACTCTACATAAAGGCGACACAAAAGAGTGCTAGTCCATGAGCCAGAATGGGTTTTGTCCCCCCCCCCCCCCCCCCCCCCAGGGGAAATTTTGTGGACCATATTTTTCTGAAAGTCCATGCTATATAGAACTTTTTGAGACATGTTAGCACTCTGGCGAGTGGGGCTTTCGCAAGATACGTTACTTTAAAGTAGCACACCCCACAAAATTATGAACAATAAATTTTAAAAGAGTACATTCATAGGGCCCATTTATAGAAATTTTTGAAAAATCTGGTCATCTTAAGAGGGATGATATTGCAGTAAAATACGTTACCCTCAAATTTCAAAGAAAACTATGAATATACACTGAAACGAACTTCTAAACGGCCACCTTGCATTTGCCTTATTTAACCATATCTATAGTCCTTGAATGTACTATCTTTTATTTTTATATGAAAGATCGTTCAATTTGGCGTATTCTAAAAGAAAAATGGATTCGAATTTGTGTCATTGGTGTCTGTAGCAAACGATCAAACAAAAGAACCCTCAATCACGAAAGTCACAAAAGCTGCACATTTTCGAAGAATTTCAAATTTTCGGTCTAAGAAATACTTGGCGATTAATTCTATAAGTGATAAAATTTGATGGCCATTGCGTGTCGGTCACCAAATCCGTGAAGAAAATAGCCTTGTCGCTCTTGTGTTTCTCAAACAAGGATAAAATCTTAAAATTACCCCACCCACCAATGTTAATTTTGAAATCAGGGGTACCCTTGCATTCCCGTCAAATTCACTGCTTTCCTCACAGTTTTTCAAGTCGATGTTAATTGAAGATTCTCCCTGAATGATTTTTCTAATAGAGCCCGACTACTTCCCATTTCAGTTATCAAAGAAAATATTTCTTTTCAGCAAAAACCAAGTGGCCGTTTAGAAGTTCGTTTCAGTGTAGAAATACATTGTCTATTCCTGCCTCACTGGGAATTTTGTTAACATTGCCTGTTTGATAGCCCATATATAAAAGATTTTGAGACTTGTAAGTACTCTGAGCAGATGGGCATTTGTGAGATACGTTACTTCAAAGTTAATTACCCATCAATTTTTAAAGACAAGATTTTACGTTTGTACAGTGAAAAGATGAGTCAAAATGACCAGAAGTGATCTTAAAATACGAAAATTGATGTTAATGAATGTATGTAGAGCAATTTTATAGTAATACTTTGTAAATAAATCCCATTTAAATGCATCATATGGAAGTAAAATACGTTACTTTTGATTTCAAAGAAAGGCACACAGATAGAAACGATTTTTCATAGCTGCCCCATTGGGAAGATTGTTAACAGTGCTTTTCTAAAAGCCTATGCAATATTGAACATTTTTGGCAAATGCGAGATTCGTTACTTTAAAGAAACCAACCCATAAAAATTTCATTTTACAATTTTAGTTGTATGCCTTGTTATAGAAATTAACTGTAATTTAGTAAAAAAAAATAATTGATATTATGTTTTGTTAATGATATTTGTGATTCTGAAGGTATTTGAAGCCCATTTATGTTATGACTTTAAAACTATAGCCCATACAAGCAATGCATGGGAGTAAAATACGTTACATTTAAATTTCAATTTAATGTATTCAAAAGAAATGTTATATTCATCACTGCTCCACGAAATGTTTTGTTTACTGTGTTTTTCTCTAATCTTGTGTTCTTTGGGAGTTTTTTTAAAAAGATTTATGCATCTAGCCATAAAGCTATTTGCAAAATATGTTACTCTAAAGTAACCAATATATACCCATCAATTACCATATGCGTATTCATATCTCATCTAATTGCAATGGTTGTAAAATCCCTCATTGTCTAAATCAACTAAAAACCATAACTGTTTAAAGTATTTTTAAGGTATCAATATAAATTCTAATCATTTCAAGACCCATTGTGGTTTTGAAAGCGTCAAAATACGTTACCACTTATTTTATAGGTGTAACTGTTATTCAACCGCTATCATTGTTTAAGGACATGCACGAAACACAATGTTGAGGCAGCTTGTGGTTTCTTCTATGTTTGAGACTTTTTTCATGTTTTTAGACTAAAACACAACTTATATACGTTACTTCTGATGAAAAGAGGCAGTTTTCCTTGTGAAAAAATGATGACAATATTTCCTACAATATTTTAGAGCAGTATTTCTATCCATTTAGTACAGAAAAGTTAAAAAAAATTCTTAGAGTTGATCATGATCGTAGCCCAGTTGGTAGCACATTGGATTTGGTAGCGCATTTGACTCCATATCATAGGTACTAGGTTTCATCAGCCTGTACAAACGAGTTGATTATCATTCATCTTTGTTGTATAAGCAGCTAGAGACTTAAAAAGGATGAAGTGATGAGTGGAATGATGTGTACGACAAGGAATTCATGGATAAGCCAACTTGTTAAGAGTGTTTTACTGTTAAAATGGTTTCAAAATTCCTTGAAGCATTTTTAGCTCTCTATTGTTCCCAACTGAATACAAAGTACATTGCATGCGATCCTGGTTTTACCAAGAAACTTCGCAATTCAGTTCAATACTGAAAATTTACATGAGTATGACCATATTATGTTCAAATGAATAGAACATTGTCCTATAAATTTTGACAATGTCAAAGAGAGTAATATATGTTACATTCAAAATACTTTTTTTAAAGAAAATCAAACATAATTGCTGCTTCCAAAGTTACAATTAGATGCACACTAATTGTAATTCTCTTTAACATGATTAGTTCTAACAAAAGTAAAAATTCAAGTAATATATAGATGCTTAAAAAATGTTAAAAAAATGCTATAACTTTGAACTAGATACAAACTACAAGTACTTTTTATGCAGAAAGAAACATATCTTATATCTTACATTCTGAAACAATAAATGAATTATGATAAATTGCTTAAGCAATAGGATTACATCAATATCAAGCCCTCATTCAAGCCCCCATTAGTGCAAGGGGATTTTTTACCTTTTGTTGGTCACACATTTGCCTTCCGTACTGATGCATTTTCCAAGAAACAGAACTAAGGGCTATAAATTTAAAGAATTTTAACCCTTATTGATAGAAAGTAAACATTTTATGTTACAACATTCCTTCAGAGACATAAATTATTTGTTGTTATAAGGATATCAGTAAATTGCAGCTGCCATTCTTCTTCTTTATGTTTATTAGCGGCATATTAAATTACATTGTATAAATGGTTTGAAAGGACATGTGCTCAAATCGTTTCATTTCTACGTATAAAACAAGAAACATGCAGGTCCAAATAAACTATGTGAATATGAATTCATCCAATTATCTTATGAATTTTGCCAACAAGTGTTGACTGAATATTTTTGGCACCCAAATGCCAATAATTTTATATAGGCGAACATGGAGAAACAATTTTGAAATTGTAACGTATATTTCACGCATTTTCTTGAATCATACAGGATTCTGAAGATGTTTGATCACTCATACTCAATAATCATGTATGAGATAGTACTAAAAATCGCAATCTGCCCAAAGAATTTCACAAAATTTTGAGCAAAATGTAGCATTTGATAAGGATCGAGGGTGGGTGATTTCAAAGTAACGTATCTTACAAAAGCCCAACTCGCCAGAGTGTTTACATGTCTTAAAACGTTGTTATACATTCACCTTTCAGAAAATTATAGTGTACAAACTTCCCCCTGGGGGGGGGGGGGGGACAAGGGTCCCAGTACCCCAAGTCTATACGTATGATACACCATTAAGTTTAGAAAATCGTTTAATTGTGAATAGTTTAAATCCTAATCAGATTGCGCTGTTCGCGCAATCTGACTAGGATCAACACTTTACGAACTGCCCAGATGGCCCCGTTTCGCGTAATAGGTTACATATTTACTTCTTCAAATTAAGGCTTTTTTGTTCGTTATTAAGGATGCCGTTACTTGTTTATTATTACGTTGACCAATTGTATTTTACAAATGTTAACTTACATCATATTTCCAATTTTTACTAGAAAAAAGTTATTCAATTTTTTCTTAAATTAATTGCTCTAAAATTAAGTAGTATCTCTTCTTATAGAATACCGAAGTTAATAATAATAACAACTAAAAAAGTAAGTTAGGCGAAATTACGATTGATTGTTTGAATGGAGTTTAACGCCGCTTTCAACATTTTTTTTCAGTTATATTGCGGGGGCTGGAGTACCTAACATTTGATTTCTTGTATTTCTCTCATCAGTAGAACCAACACATCCTTTCCTAGCCTCAAGCTACTATTTCACATAGGTCTACGTTTATCAACCCATTGGTGAGAGACAAATAGTCGGAAAGTATGCGAAATTACGAATATGATACTTCACGTAAAAGGATCATCTGCGAACTCCGTAGAATAAATAGACTCAAAATTTACTCAGTGAACAGACTTGGTCTTTACAGATTTTCATTTCGAAATTGATAAGCTTGAGCGGAATAACGTAAATTTTAACTGATTTAATAGGAGAGCGAAGTAAAACAAATGAACATAATTACTCTATCATACTCATACTATCATACATATTTGACAGAGAAATCGGATCGAGCAGAGACGAACCAACCCTGCGTCCAGGATCACAAAACGGTGCAAACGGTTAGCCAATTATACCCCGCTTTCCACGCGCGCTTGCATACAAAACGCGGGGTACAATTGGCTAACCGCTTGCACCCTTTTTTGTAATCCTGAACGCAGGACAGATGTTGCGTATCGGGAATAATTATTGAGGCAGGTAGAATAACCATTCAAGATTAAAAAGTCGTCTTATTACGTAAAGTATCTACCCTGGCAAGTCTGCACAGACCACGAAGACTGGCAAGGGTCGACATATTACGCACTACCTTTAGAGATGGATCTTTTTGGCGTGACAGGTCTTACGGCTAAGAACAACGTTAACTGCACAATGTGATTAATTTTGGAACGAAATTGAGTGAATGGGATGAGAAAGTTTTAAATGGCGTTAAAAAATGAATAGCTTTGAAGCTATTGATGCAGCGCTGAGCAGCCCTGTGTTCAGGAAGACAAAACGATGCAAACAGTTTGCCAAGTGTACCCCGCTTTGCACGCAATTTCACGCGCAAAGCAGGGTATAATTGACAAACAATTTACACCGTTTTGTCATCCTGAACACAGGGCTGGTTTTGAACGAGGCGATTGTCAATTTCAGGATGTTCTAAAATTTAAATACACGGGGTTTCTTTCCGTAGAATACGTGACACTTCTTGGAAAATCTACACATCCTTCAGGCAATTTGTCTATTTCAGACCCCAAATAATTATTGGAAGTTAGAAATAAAAGGTCTTTGATCTTGCACTTTTATTGTGTTAATCACCCTTTCCGAGATAAAAGAAGTTATCAAAATAAAAAGGCATAAAGTCCAGCGACTCGGCTTACCCTACAGAAAACAAGAAAAGACCCTTTGCAGATTTACAGATAGAAGGGGTAATTTGGTTTTCAAATTCAAATATTTCGTTTTATCTTATAACTATACAAGTATCCGTATGATAACAACCCGTATGATATTTTTTATGATATCACATAGTTATTTTTAGAACAATAATATCATACAGTTATTTTTAGAAACTAGCATTTAAGTTAGAAACATCGACTAAAACAAGACAAAAAGAGGTTATAAGATAAATATAATACGTACTAAGTGTATTGTATGAAAAAATATCTAACTCGGTTGTGAGAATTGGTAATTGTCTCGGCAGAGCCTCGACAATGATCAATTCTCCCAACCTCGTTAGATATTTTTTTCCATACAAAACACTAAGTACGTATTATATATATTCCTAACTTAAACCATATATTTTTGGTACACATTTCAAACGTCTCATCGGGACGATTCAAATGAGTACCCACAACATAGGTTTACAAGGGAAATTAAAGGTTTTGGACTGGCTTTACCACCTCTTATCTTGACCCCTGCTATGTACACAAAACAAGCATGTACATCGTGGAATAGATATGTGTCTCGTTTTGCGAAATGGAACCGTCTAGGTAGTGGCGCAAATTATTGAAATTAGTCAGACCACGCGTATTGCCTGATTGCGGTCGAAACCGTTTGCATTTCGCTGATTTTCTCATGTTAACAAAATTGATTATTTTACGTTCCCTAGAAAGGATTTTTAAAACGCGGCATCTAGATAGTCTCATGTGGAAAAGGTTCATTTCGAATATTCATTTCACGGAGTTCGCATATTGTGGAACATATATTTTCTAGTAAAATAATAATAATAATAAAAAAAACATATATATATATGTGACCCATCACGCGAAAAGGGACAATCTGGAAAGTGCGCAAAGCGTCGACTCTAGTAAGACTGCGCGGATTGCGCAGACTGATTAGGGTCGAAACTTTACGCAATGTGCTTATTTTCTTAATCTGGAATGTTCAATCTACCCTTCTGTGAAAGAAATTCAGAAATACGATCTCTGGTTGATCTGTGCTGGACCCAATCTCTTTTTCAAATATATATCTTTCAGAGTTCCCAGATGGTCCATTTTCGCCTGACGAGAAATTATTAATAAATTATATATAGATAAATAAATTGCTGAAGAAAGAGATAACACAAACACGCCTGACAAACAGGCACAACCGTACTAAAGTTAGTTACACCTTAAAATTATTACCACGCGTTTTGAAATAAATAATGACATATTACCCGTTTTGAATCAAACTTTACTCTAAACATTTCTAAGAGGCTGTAATTGTAAAATTATCCTTGAAATCGGGTTTCAATTGAATATATTTCCACTTTGAAATAAAAGTTTCCTTATCGGGGAATGATTTTAGTTTTGGTTTTGCAATGATAACCCCATTTGTTTCAAAATTAAATTTATTAAAAAATAATTAAATATTTACGCTTTGTTATCGGTCAAACCCGTAGGCCCTATTAAACAAAAATGCCCCGGTTTCAAATATCTTTAGAGTGAATCATTACAATGAAATGAGAAATTGTTTAACCTGCTTTAATTAAGTATTAGATAGGTGATTCAAATATTATTTCTGTATAATACCATTTTTGTAGGTATTAGTATATATTCTTACAAAGTAACTATATATAAGTTTATTTCAAGAGATAGTCGGAGTGAACGACATTGTTTTATCCAAGTAAATTTATCTTACTGATTGTCCAGCGTATTATAGTTGTTGTTTTATTTAGCCCGTCTTGAAAAATTGACCAGTTTGAATTAAACTTCTTTTTACTTTTTTATATTCAAATCGAAAGCTTTTTAACACTTAACCATTTTGAAAAGTCTATTGTTATATTATGTGCTACACTGAATCAACGATAATCATTTTTTTTTGGGGGGGGGGGGGGATGTAATTGACATTATGTTAACCAAAATTGTATTATAGCTTCATACAACATGTTGTTGTTTTTTCTGAAAGACGAAAGTATCATTTCAAAACGGGGTTTTATTTCATTTTTTTAGAATTGAAATAATATTGCAAGGACATTGTCACGCAAATCAAAACCATTCAAAATCGCTCAAAACGCTAAAGAATCGCTCAAGAACACTTAGAAATAGTTTAAAACGATATTCCTTCATTAGAATTGATCTGTCCACGATTGTTTTGGCTCGTGTGGATTTTAAAGAATCTGGTTGGCCGTTTAGACACATAAACCCCAAAAAAACTTAGTTATTATTAAGAAAGGTAATAAAAAGTCGGTTTATTAAAACAAGTGCAATAAGATGGTGTGTTTAAGAAAAATCTACTTTTTAAGCCGACAATTTAATAAGAAAAAATGATTAAATGAAATTAATCAAACACCACCTGGTTGCACATGTCAAAAGGTCTCCATTAATGTAATTATTAAAGCAATTGCTTCAGAAATATTACTTTTACACACTATTTTGTATTTTTTATTTTTTTTTTTTTTTTTGAAAACGGGATTCGATCCCAAAACGTGCAAGGTAGATCTTCCCATGTTGGCGACGTCATGGTAACGCTACAAGGTAAAATATCGTATTTTTTTCCATCGGTAACTTATTCAATGCAAAAGTTTAAACTTCAAAAGGTATTGGTGTCTACCTTGACATGAAGAGTTTTCGCGAAATTATATGTGACCCGTCGCGCGAAAATGGACCATCTGGGAAGTGCGTAAAGTGTCGACCCTCGTCAGACTTCGCGGATTGCGCAGACCGACTAGGGTCGAAACCTTTCGCAATGTGCCTATTTCCTGAATCTAGAATGTTCATTCTACCTTCCAGTGAAATAACTTTTGAAATGCGACCTCTGGTTGTCCTGTTCTAGAACCAATCTCATTTTCAAATATCTATTTTTCAAAGTTCCCAGATGGTTCCTTTTTGCGAAACGGGTCACATATTTGAAACTTTCATAATTCGCAGTGCACAAAGTTTAGTTTTCGAGGTATTTGTGTGCAGTATTCCATATAAGAGCATACATGTATCCGCGAATTCATGAAATTTTGAACATGTCTTAAAGAGAAGCACGTAACGCGTTTTGTATGCTTTTTGAGGAATTTCTTGGTAAATTCTTAACTCTGTTATATTTTTTATTCACAGCCTTGGTGTCAGATTTTAGTGACTATAAGAAAGAGCTATCTAAAAGGTTTAAGATGATGTAATGTGTAATGTGCTATTTGAGGCTATACAGAGGTTTTGTTTCTTATCTAATCAACAGCAACAACAATTACAACATTAAAACCTGATTTTAATAACATAGCCTGATGTTAAGTCTCCAAAAGAAAATTATTACGATGAAGGAGCATAGAATAGGGCCTTAAATATCTTTCTAACACCCTGCAATAAAGTGTAGCGTAGTTAAGTGTTAATGAACACCCGTTTATAAAATGTTGGGTTAAAAAAATGAGAAATCTTAGAAAAACTTCATTTTGGTACTTTTATTAATGTCTCTTACAAAAATTTACTGTTGCCTTGATGGTCATGTATGTTTCTGATTTAAAAATAGAACTAAAAATACGTCAAGTGTATGATTTATTGGCACAAACTGTCTAACTATTAGATTTTTAACCTTTCAGAATGTATTTTCCCAGCTGTATGGCAAATGAATCTACAGTTAGGAACATCGTGAAATTGACGAGTTGAATAATTTTGGAATAATTTTGGAGTGAGATTGAATGACTTTGCTAATCGAGTTTTTTTACGATTTTCAAGGGAGAAAAACATTGTCGCTATTTTCGTCCGATTGGACGAAAATAGCGATAATTTTTTTACCTCCCTTTATCAAAATCTAAATACTTGTACTTATATCTTATGCCTCTTCACGGACGAACTGGACGCAATAAAATCAGGCGCGTAGCTAGCCTATAAGGAATGTGGATTCAAAATAATCTAGGGGGTTCATGGGGCATCCCCGGCCCCCCGAAAATATTTTTTTTAAATAAATGGTGCAATTTCGGGCCTCTGGAGAGCTTTCTTGACCAACAAAAATCCATTTATTTTAGCATAAAAACGGAGATGATGGCTTTCCTTTCGTTTGTTTCAACTAGTCTACATTTCACAGCAAGTCTTACTTGTGACTTTTGCTAGCCGATTTAGGTATATAATTTATAAAGTATTTTAAAAAGTGTGGTAATTATCAAATTTGGCGAACGCGGCTGAATTTAAAAATAATGTTGATTCAGCTGCGAAACCCGCGTAAAGGCAGCTACGCGCCTGAAAATCCACACCAGCCAATAAGATAATTAAAATATTGATCGATTTGAATGACATGTCCACTAGCGTTTTGAACAATATCTCAATGTGTTTTTTTTTTTTTTATTTTTTGTTTTGTTTTGTCTTGTTTTGTTTTGTTTTTAACTTTTGGGCGTTTTTTAATGGTATGGGTGACAGCTTGGAATGAATGGATGGAGCGTTTGGTGGGTGATAAAAAAAAATCATATTAAATAAAAGATCCCCCACCTTGTTATGCATAGCTCCCGGGAGCATTTATTAGGAGAAATACGGTAACTGTAATGGGCGACTCACTGTGTGTGTAAGAACGAACATCGATCATCGGATATCCTCGGAATTCTCTCCCACTGGCAGACGGCCAATCTACATGCCATGTTTGCGGAGCACGTGAGGTCTGGCTCGTTGAATAGCGTCAACCTCTGAAACAAACAAAAAAAAAATGTAATATGTAAAGTTATGAGAAAGGGGACGAAGCACAGGCGATTGATTCATAATGTGAAAAAACGGGCTTTGAACAAATCGCCATATACTTGTACCACTTAGCTAGCATTTTTATAAAAGCTAAGCTTAGGTTAATAGAGAATCCCGACGGATCCTCGATTTCCTTGAAGGGGGTTGAATGTTTCACCTGGTGGGGCAATTGTTCCAATAAATGTCCAATTTTGATTGAATTTTGGAAAAATAATAAAAAAAAGAAAACAATTAAGCTAGAGAGCGTGGTTCAAACAAACAATCAACGCCTCTGCAACCAAAATTGGGCTAAGTCGTTTTTAAAGTGCGTAGGTAGGAAAAATTAATTTCACAAATCTTTTAAAGGTGACAAACACCTTACTGTTAGTGACATGTAGCAAATTAATTGAAAAGTATGTGTAAATATGTGAGGATTTTTTTGTAGAATTAGGTCACTGCTCAGAACGGTATTAATTAAACATCCTCTGGTCGGAAATGGGCATCAAACAAAATGCAAATTCAAATCATAGAGTCGCGATTATGGCTTCAGTAGACACAGCTGTAGTTTTGGCGTCTAAATCTCATATATAAGGGAAAAATTATATTTTTTTCCGTCAAATTATTAAGGTAGTGGACGCATAATAGTTCCCTAACAATTTGATCTCATGATCTTTCAGAATGTTAACACAGGCTTCCTTTAGGAAATCATTAGGAAACCTCGGTTTTAACTATTAAGTTGTTGTTTTTGTTTTTATTTTACTACAAGACCGTTGAGAAACTAATACGGGTCAAATACCTTAAAGAACCCGCAAGATAAATATAAAAAATCCTTACCCTTGTAACAAATAATTTAAGACTAATCCAAGTTCACAGAATTTCAACCGCAAATTCAAATAATCTAGAAATGTTGTAAAAGAAATTGAGAAAACTGAGAGGAAAACCAACCAAACAAACAAACAAAAAAACCCAAACCTTGGGGTAAAAAAAAGAGTTGCATCTTTTGTCTCGTTGTTTTTTTACGACTTTTTGCGACTGAAATTTCTTTAATTCAGATAAGTCTAAACCTGACCGTTTGAATAATCTTTGAAAGATAGCTGAAAAGTTTACCAATGGCGTTATATAAGGTAACTGCGGACACAAAGCGGGTAATTTTATGTCCAAATTTGAAAATATCTGCAAATCTTGATTAATGCTGAACTTTAAAAACCCGCTTCAAATGTCGGTCATAAAAAGGATTTCATAACGTAGAGTTGACCTCATGGAGTCATCAAGGGGCCGATCCCTTTTTTTACTGACCAAATTCAGTAATTGTTCATAATTTTCTAAAATAATTGACCGATTTTTATCCCAAAAACGCCGTTTGCTTTGTAAAAAGACACCTGGGCCCGAGGTTACAAAGCTTTTCTCAGACTCAACTAATCATTTTCTCAGATTTTAAATTTAAATAAATGCATGAAAATAAAAGATAATATTAATAGTTTCAAGTTTCAAGTTTTATTTAATAACATTCCAGAAGGTCATCGACCCATGTGGCAAAATGTGTACAAATACCAACAGTGAGCAATAATTAGCAATATTAACAAATATTTAGTCTTGTATAAATACAATGGATACAGTATAATATCATAAAAACAAAGTGAACAAAATAGACCCATTCAGCATGAGTGATCATTATGCCTATATACTCTTATCTAGCTTGGTTTCAATTTTCTATTCGGGCAAATAGCAAGAAAGCAAAGTATTGAGATATTTAAACCAGTCCATCTTTCAAAGTGTGTTAATTAATGATTAATTATAAGCAGATAGTCTAATTTGATATCAGACTGCACGTTTGTGCAGGTTGGTCTCATTCTACACTATCTGCAATAACAAAACACAATAACAATGACAACAGGTTGTAATCAATATGAAATGTTTAAATAAATATTCGACATGTACTCTTAATTCCGATTTTGTCATAAATAGGTTGTGGACATTTATGATGATAAGCAGTTAACATCATGATTAAGCCCTCTACTTCAGTACTGTTCTCTGTTCCAAAGACGCTGATCATTGATAAGATATATTGTCTGGGTTGACCAAAGATCCATTGGGGCTGTATTTACGAGGCTTCGATCGCCTGATGACGTCATATATGACGTTTCACATAGGATGTTGCATAATTATTTGACTACAAGTAGATTTATGAATTATCGGGTTTGTGTACCCCTATCAAAAGCCCTCCCTTGTACGAAACGAAACTACAAGGGGGACATAAGGGGAAAATTGACATACAAGTACTAGTGAAAAAAAATAACGCCAAAATCCTAATATATCTTATATTTTTCTACCATATATTGACTTCTAGCTATGAATAAAGGTGAAAGCAGTTGGTCTACTGTTAATAATAATAATAATAAAAAAAACACATATTACTTATGTACATTATGAATTGTATGGTCAACACCGATAAAAGAAAGTGTTTTTGAAACAATGGTTTTTGATGAATAATAAATTGTTATTTATAACGACTTATCAATATTATCTATCACTTGAATACCTTAAAATGAGCATTAAAACAGAATAACGGCTTGTATCTCAAATTGAAATTGAGCAAATTTTGAATTGAAAATGAGAAAAGTTTTATAACCTCGGGCCCTGATGTTGTGTTTTGATAATATGAAGATATAAGTGTAAAAAATACAATAAGTTGTTACGTATTAAGGTGGTGGACCAGTAATTGTCCCACATTGTTTCGGAAGTAATGAACTTTAACAGTGTTAACAAAGGTTTCCGAATGATTTTCAGTTGGAAACCTTGGTCAACATTGTGAAAGATCATACATTCACAAATGTTGCAAAACTATTACGGGTCTACTTCCTTAAATGCTAATGCCTTCTATGTTGCTGTTTTCGAGTTAAGTTACTGAAAATATTGCCTTTTTACTCGAAAATTTCTCCGGTGTCCTATGCTGAAATTTAGATATATTGCTGCCAAACCATTCCACTCAATATTTTTTAATAAAAAAACACGTGTCTTCGGGTTAGATTTCTTGTAAAATTCGATTGCGCGAAGATATCGCAAATTAGACGATATTTCAACGTCGCGTCAAATGTTCACAAAAGGTGTATTTTTAAACGGATGAACCTAAAAGTGAAATTTTTCCTTAAAATCACATTCAGATTTAATACTTCTGAAGCTTATAGTTTGCAATTTGACCTTAATTTCAAGAGTACATTATTGCACGAAGATTGGCGTCCGATAAGCATAGTAACGATGGTTTTAGTGCGACGTCTAATTCGACGAAAAAAGTTGCAACAACTTCACAAAAATCGAATTTATGAAAATTCTAAACCAAAGGCATACCATTTTTTTCTATAAATGTAAAGCATATTAATTTTGCTACAAAAATCAACATAGGTCACCGGACAAAAATTTGAGAAATTTCTTTTTATCTTAAAAAAATAAAATAAAAATAAATAAATAAATAAAATGAAAAAAGGAACGTTGAACGTTAAAAATCGCAAAATTGATAGAATTTCAGGCATGTTTTCTTTTTTGAATGTGCAAATAAAAACTTTTTTCGTAAAGTTCGGTCTATTTATTAAAAAAATATTTATATATACTGATTTTAGTAGGTCGAAAAGGGATTGGTCCATCAAAGACGTCACAATGTAAATGAACGAGCTTTAAATCGTTTTTATTTTATGTAAGTTAATGCCCGCACTTCAAAGATAACTCTCAGCAATTCGACAATGTTATCTGTCCGCAGTTACCTTTTCCAGGAAAACAGATCCTACGTATAGCTGGGATTCAAAGAGATAAAAAGCAAAACGGCGTAGGGAGCTCAATAATTGAAATTAACGTGTCTAAAAATTCTATTTCTATAAATCTTTATAGGAGTTTCATAAATATATGTCTAAAATGTGGGTATCGACGAGGACGTAAAAGTCAAGATCACCGCCCACGGGTGCAATGCTCGCCAGCAGGTGCTGAGTAATGCATAAATCTATTTCGAAAAAGGGCATAACTCTTACAAAAAATCAATGTTTTCCCCCTTAATTTTCTAGATAGCTCCTATGATGCTGAACACACATGCCAAATTACATAAGATATCTTAACCAAGGTTAAAGTTTGCCAACGCCAATGCCAGTGCCAAGGTAATCACAATACCTCTGGTTTTTTCGAAAAAAGTCAACTGGATTTAAAGCACGTGCAGTTGACGTGCAGTTGACTTCGTGACTTTATATAGGGACCAGTTTCTTTTTAACATTCAATAGCAGCATTTGAAAATACAATGAAACGAACTTCTAAACGACCACTTGGCTTCATCGTGAAAGCACCGTCTGGGAACACCATAAAATGGAAAAAAATAATAAGAAAAATAAACAAATAAAGTATAGATTGTTTGAAGTAGTGGGTATTCTTGGGCCACACTTCAGAAATGTTTGCCTTGGCGGTCCATTGATTATTCTAGTTTTAAAAAATCAGCTTAGTCTGGAAGGTTTCGCCCCTAGTCACCTTGCCCCCATCCGGGCAACCTGACTAGGATCGACATTTCTCGCACTACCCAAATGGTCCTTTTTCGCCTGTTGGGTACAATTAACAACATCGTGAAATTGACAAGGTGGATGATTTTGGAATGATTTAGGAATGAATTTGAATGAGTGTTAGGAGCGAGTTTTGGGTGTAATTAATAGGAGATAGTCCTATATCGCAAATTTTGTTCAGGATGAACAAAATTAGCGATAATGATTATCTCCCTTTAATAAAAAAAATTCATTAAAGTTCTATACATAGCTTCCTATTTCTTCAAGAACCTATGAGACGCCAATAATTTGAATTATGTAAGTGAAATCGCGTTTTTTTTCTCTGTCAAAATTTATTTTGAATGACGTTGTTGATTCTTTATTTTTCAATTGGGTTTGAGCGTTTTTTAATGGTTTGAGTGAGTGTTTGGAATGAATGAATGGATCGATGGTTGAATGATTTATTGATTTAGAATGATTTTGATTGAGATGAGTGTCAATTTCCCTATGTTATTAAGTTTGACATATGTACTCAAGCGTAGTTTTCAATGTAAAGTTCGTAAATGTGCAACAATAATACGGCCGAATTAAACATAACGTCAAAAACGTCAATATTCATTCTCACCCAATTAGTATGCGATTATATGGTATTCTAAAGTTTTCAAATTATATTTTATTATTTTAAGTCGAAAAGAAAAGATGGGGAAAAGGCGGATTATCTTTTATATATAAATGGGCTATTTCGTCCAAGCAGGGGTCCGCAATGGAAATAAGAGATCAAGATCTCTTTTTGGCGTTATCCTAGGTCTGGTGGTGGCAGACATGATTTATGTAGCATACTGTGGTATATATTTTTTTCGTTATGTACTATTACTTTTTATCATGTATTGTCAACATCTTTTGCCGAATAAAATCTGCCTATATCTTTTTTTCCAATCGAAAAAGTGCGTAGGATAAACAAAAACTCATTTTCACGAAATGTTTAAGCTATCAGTTACCCTGCTGTTAACGACATCTAACAAATTGATCGAAAAAAATTGTACTTTAAATTAGATTTAGGTCACTGTTCAAAACGATATCGCTTCAACGTCTGTGTAGCCATAAATGTCAATTTACAAAATGGTGCGACATAAACGCTGCCCACTGCATCTTGAATAACACAAGGATTTTTTGCGTTTACATGTCTCTTATCTACGAGAAAATTTAAAAGTAATTCAGTGAAGTTATGAGATTTTTGCAATAACACCGACGAACGGTCGGATAAATTAATATCTCATTACCGCACTTCTAATTAAATCGATTGATCAAGATCCGATATTTTGAGTTTTAGCTTAAGTTTAAAAAAAAAACAAACAAAAAAACTTTCCATTACATTTGACAAGTTTGAAATATATGAGGTACTCTGCTTCAGTTAGCAACAGTGTGAAATAAAGTTTTTTTTAAAAAAAAAATCCTCCGCTCTTAAACGGTATGCGGCCTAAGGCTTTGCTATTTTGCATGAGGCGTTGTCAAGTGGAGGTCTACCAAAATGCTTCAAATTATTATTTTAACAACTCAACTCAACTCAAATTCTTTAATCCAGGCATGTCGGCACTTAATGTGCCAAAAGCCAAGTTTACATAATAATATTATACATATATATGTACATGGTACAAAAACAAGCGAAAACATACATGGAGTTTAGCACTTTTCAAGATGATATAGAAACAAATAAGTATTTTTGTCTGAAAGAAGAAAAGATATCAAATCAGATTTAAACGGACAAATATATGTGTTTTTCATATAACTTATAAACTTCACTATTATCAAAATTTGCTTTCTTGTGATCATAGCTTATAATATGAAGCGAGATAAATTGTATTGAACTTTCTTATTCTAAGAAGACATTATCAATAAAACAAAGGCCTATGTTGTTAGTATACCAGATTATACATAAAAAATAAAGTACAAAATATCCAAAAATCTTCTTCACCAAAACCTTAAATATATGTGACCCGTCGCGCGAAAAGGGATCATCACGTCACTCTGTAAAATGAATATTTGAAAAAGAGATTGGGTCCAACGCAGGTCAACCAGAAGTGGTATTTCAAAAAAATCTTTCACTGGAGGATAGATTGATCTTTCTAGATTCAGAAAATAAGCACGATGCAAAAAGTTTCGACCCAAGTCAGTCTGCGCAATCCGCGCAGTCTGACTAGGGTCGACACTTTACGCAATACCCAGATGTTCCCTTTTGTGTGACGGGTCACATATATATTTATAGCTAAAATACATTCTCTGTACTTTATGATTTTCAAAAGAAAAAAAGAAATAAGAACCTAATCATGTATTTTTACTTTTCTAACAGTGAATAGGACATAAAATTACTTTAATTTCACCTCTAGGACAAATGACGTCAGACGCAATGCGAGTGTCATCTAACTAAGTTACAGACAATATATATATATATATATATCGGCAGCGGGTGACCAACACCTCGTAACTGCAGCTTGAATAAAGCTGGAGTTACGTGGTGTTGATCGCCCACTAATATTTTTAAAATTAAGCGTAGTATGAAAAATTGCGTCACTTTTTAAACAAGAACACCGCTTATGGTTGCCAACACTCGGCCGCAAAGTGAAAATACATACTGAAAAAATCCAAGACAAATAAATGGACACACACTCTTGCAAGAAATGCTTTCATGGTAATACCCCTTAATTGACTGGATAGCTCTTGTGATGATGAACATACATGCCGAGTTTTATGAAGACATTTTCAATAACAACAGAAATATGACCGAGGTTAGAGTTTGTTACGCCAACGCCTACGCAAACACCTATGCCAACTCATGCGAACGACGCCAATTTGATTACAATACCTCGCTTTTTTTCCTAAAACAGCCGAGCTAAAAAATAGTAATACTGTAATTATAATCAATTGAGCGAAAAGGAGTTTATTCTTAGACATTGGTTTGTGACTCACCAGAGTCACGTTGATGTCACTTGAAAAGAGACTTTTTGCAATGCATTTTTGTTGGACATGCGGGAAATTACGAATTTCAAAAGAGTTAAGTTCACAGTTTTGCTCATTCTACTGATATGGCTTGTATTTAAGAAATGGTGGGAATGCTAATAATGATGCCATATAGATAGAAAACTAAAATCACAATGTCTGAATATTTTCGCGAAACGGATTTATAGCCTGGTTAATTTGACCCGAATTTAACCTCTGTGGTTAAATAACAATTACCGACATATTTTATCAATTAACAAAATGTATAATAAATTCAATATCGTTTGTTATTCATTCCTATGAAAGCACGTGCAAAGCTGAGTAGGAATAATCAGATTTTTATTCATCTAAATAGCAAAGGTCAGATTCAAGTCAATTAAACCGCTCTATACATATTCGTGTGACTGTGTTTTTATTATTATAACTTATCACCAAGAATCTTATAAATTATTATCGGAGGTATGAACCTACAAAATATGATTATTTAAGAAAGAACTTATAACACAAATCACATTTACATCTGATCAATCACGCGTTTAGAGTTTAAAACTAGAACTCGGACAATCTTAAGTCACCAATCGACAAAAAGCTGTTATGATCCTGTCGGACGTCCAAAGGACATGGTACACTAACTGTAGTTTTTGGCCCTGTAAGATCGATTTTTTTTTTATTTCAAATGAACTCAATGAAACCAAGTTGTCTTGTGTACCCTGGTCCTCTTCTCTCACATTGTACAAATATTTTTTTCTATAAATTCATCATAACTGGAAAAAATGGCATTACAGAAGGCCTATTACTGTATAATTTCCCCTTTTTCAAGAAATTGTGAAATTCAAGCAGCTGGAAAAATATGAAGCCCCAATTGCAACACCACAATATTTCACTAAAACCTTCTAGAAGTCATAACTTTTATTTGATAAAAGTATGGAGGTGTGGTAAGAGGGGCTTCGTATTTTTTTTACAACTTTGAACAACTATTTTTGGGGAAATTTAGGCATTTCTGCAGATTAAGGCTATTTATTGGCTTATTTTCAGAAATCTATGTGACTTTTGAAAAATATTTAATACATTATTTGAGAGATTGTGCATAGTTTTATAAAAAAAGGTAGGTTTAAATGTGTACTTTAGAAATTTGAAAAATGCCGATTTCATAGGGCCAATTTCTAATGTTCGTGAACCTAGTCCTTTATAACAACAATATAAAACTGTACCATCTTTATTTCATAACTGAATCAAAGGGAATCTTTGAAAGCATACAAGCATTTACAAATGCGTAACAAATTCAACCGTGTATCAATGTTTGGCCAAAATGCAAAAGAATATAAAAAAAACGCCCTCATTTTCTAGGAAATTTCCATAAATACCGTGGTATTTTGTCATTTTTCTTATTCGCAATATGCACAATTTTCGAAAATTTACAGATTAATTGATCATTCACAGCATATCATTAATCCCACCGAAGAGGAATTTGACAAAGAAAGTGATATCTAAGAAATTTAGCTGGACAATACGTCTGACACCAAATCGTCCGAGCCAAAAAAGTCTGACATTCTAGCAAGAGATAGAATGGTAAACAATAATAATAACCACTTCTTCATGAAAATACGAACAACTGTCGATGGAAAGCTGTGTAAGAAATATATATTACATTCTAATTGTTTTGTATGAGAGGTTGGGAGAACTGATCATTGTCGAGGCTATGCCGAGACAATTGTTAATTCCTTCAACCGAGTTAGATATTTTTTTCTTACAATACACTAAGTATGTATTATATTTATCTTATAATCTCTATTTGCCTTGTTTTCGTTGATGTTTCTAACCGAAAAGCAAGTTTCTAAAAATAACCGCATTATATCATTGATCAAAAAATAAACATGTGATATCATATAAAGATATCATACGGGATGTTATCACACGGATATTTGTATAGTTATAAGATAAAATAATTCAAGATGAGACTTACATTTCTTCTGATTGATATCCCCTGACACGATCCCAGTGCGACGATTACTAACAAGACAAAAAGATATCTTAGAATAACTAATTTCGGCATCTTAGTATAACGTGATATTCGGTCTCCAAAACCAATCGCAATCTCCTACAAATTGTCTGTACTTGACGCTTCCAATCTGATGTTTTCGATCAAAATTTGTTCTTATATAGCAATACATTTTGTCGCATCATTTTTTTTCTCACTCACTCCTTTAATCCGGTGACGTCATCAAAGGCTGCCTAAAGCCGCGCCGTGTATTGGCTAATTATCTATTGTCGCGATTTGTTCGCCTTTCATTCATATTTCCTGCCAGTACCATAGTTAGCGATATGTCTGCTCCTAATGATCACCAGATAGTTTAATTGGAATTGTTCAATAGAAATAATTGTCTATATATGTTGGTAATAACGTATATTGTTGAAACGCTTTTGGTAGAAGAGTGCCACGAGGCGCTGCTGTACGAATAGTCCAGGGTACCATGCCGACATTCTAAGAGTCAATGACTTGGCCTTTCAGAAAAGAGGTGTCGGGTTGAACTTGACATTCTATAGAGTCCGTGCAAGTACATTTGAGACGCAAACAGCAGTTTCGCCAGTAGCCTATAACTTTTAATTCGATTTTTTTTTTTAAAATCTCGAATGATTTTAAGAAAGACTATCCATACAGTTAACAACATTGTGAAATTGACAAGGTTAATGATTATGAAATGATTTAGGAATGAAATTGAATGAGTGTGTGGAGCGACTTTTGAGTGAATTTAATGGGAGATAATCCAGTATTGCAAATTTTGTTCAGGATGAACAAAATCTGCAATATTGATTACCCCCCTTTAATAAAATATGTATACAAGTTCTATAGAAAGCTCCATGTTTCTTCAAGAACCTATCGGACGATTACAATTTCAATTTAATAAGTGAAATCCCGATTTTTTCCCCAGCTATTTTTATTTTGAACGAAATTGCTGTTATATGTTTTTCAGTGAGTTTGGAGCGTTTTTGAATGGTTTGAGTGAGCGTCTGGAATGAATGAATGGAGCGCTGAGTGTTTGATTTAGAATGGTTTTGATTGAGTTAAATGTCAATTTCACGATGCAATTAACTGTATCCCCACCCAAAGTGAAATTTTGAAATCGTCTCGATGTCGAATAGCTTCGTGAGACATCGTTACATTTCGATTTAAGGTATTGGGCTCGTAATAGTTCCGCAACTTTTCGGAAGTAATGAACTTTTAACACTGTTAACCGAGGTTTCCTAATGATTTTCATTAGGAAACCTCGGTTAACATTGTGAAAGTTCATGAGTACCGAAATGTTGCGGAACTTTTACGGTTCCACTACCTTTATCAAAAATTGCTATTTTTATACGTTTCGTCGTAGCAATACTAAACTGTCGTAAGTGTCTCAAACTTTTAAAAAGTATCGATTTAAACCTGATACTGGTACAGATGAGTATCTCATATAGCGCGGTTTTATTGACCCGAATCTGTCCCCGGCTACTTAGGTGAATAAAAATCTGATTATACCTACTCGGTTTTGCACGTGCTTTCATAGTAATAAATAACAAGCGATATTGAATGAAATATTTATTTTATTTATTGATGAAACACGTCGGTAATTGTTAGTTAAGCATTTTTTCTACAGAGGTCAAATTCGGGTCAAATAAACCACGGTATATACTTAGAAACACCTAAATTCTTATTTCATGGGAGAGCATGTTTTTTTAAACAGAGATACACTTTAGCATATGGGTGCTAAAATCAAACATTTACAGGAATAATCGAGAAATAGAAATAATAAATGTGGAATACAGGCAATATTACTCGAGTGACCACCATATACAGCGACCGCTTGTATTAAGCGACCATCAAAAAAAGTCCCTACTCCGTAAGCAAGATCTCTGAAAAAGCGGACATTCTTAAACGAAATTAAATGTTTATTGTTGAATCTTATATTGTTGGAACACATTAGAATCGTACCATTCGAACATCGTGGGATTCCGTCAGTATTACGCGACAATCCATATAAACTTAAGGTAGTTGACCCGTTATAGTTCCGCAGCGTTTCGGAAGTAATGAACTTTAACAGTGTTACACGAGGTTTCCTAATGATTCTCATTAGGAAACCTCGGTCAACATTGTGAACGTTTATAAGTTTCGTTGCGGAACTATTACGGGTCTACTATATGAAAACTTCTATCCGGTCAGTCATAAATATAAAGCACGAAAAATGTTGCTTGATGATATAAAGGATGCAAGTGTTTGTTTAGTTCTGATAGCCCGTTCACTTGGTGGATAGCGAAACCAAAACTTAAAAAAAAATCTCCGGAGAAAAAAATCTAATTTGCATGTGAACATGGGTACGACCAATTTTAAAATTAACATTGGAGGCTGGGTTAAATTTAACCAATTCACCTCATCTACACAAATGAACGTCCTAAAATAATGCTTTCTTCACTTGTTTCCAGTCAGCTACCTTTAAGGCATCAAATGCACAGTGGTTTTTCAACAACATAACGGTATTTCTTCCACCGAAATATTGAAAATTTCCTGCATTTTGCGAGCTATCTTTCTTTTTCAAAATAGGGTTGGTGTCTTCACTATTCTATGTAAAATCGTTCTGTTGGTCTTCTTTACAGGATTATTTTACCAAAATTATTGAGATTGATTTGTCGTTGCATGAACATGATGATCTATTCAATTATTTTCTTGTAAATGTGTTGAGAAGAAAGAAACGCGCAGTGACCGAAAAGAAATTGGTTTTAGTTTATAAATGCTATCAAAATGACATGCCTTATTCATGATGAAATTTTTTTATTGAACGACTGCTTTTTGGTGGCCCCCTTAAGGGCAACTGAAATCAAATTTTACTGCATCTCTATTTTTTTTTTTTTTTTACACTTTTATGAGTTGAAACAGCCAGCGATATTTGGCGATTGAGGATAAGAAAAGTTTACGACCATGAAAAACATCTAAATGTATGTAAAAACAAATGTACGTTAAACAAAGACAGAATATGGACCCCATAGAAAGGGGAGAGAAGTAAGTGCACCAATGTCGTCGCTGTTGGATGTACATGATATTGGCTGTACAGTAAGTGTGTGGATCACTCTTGGATAAGAGATAATAATCAGGTTGAAATCCCATCTGGCATACGATGCAGCCATATTCGTTTGTGTTCATGTACTTATATATAAATCCCTGAAAATTCATGAAATGGCAGAATGGGAAAAAATGTTGTTTTTTTCAGTTTTATTACCAATTATCAGACCCACTGAAAAAGTTTTCTTGTGCACAGAATGCGTCAAGTTACTACAATTCACTTTTGGTTAAAACTCCTTTGTTGAAAATTGGATGTTGCAGTACTGTTTTCTTTGTGTATATTATACATTTCTTTAATGCTTTTCGGTGGTTTATCAAGAAATAACGGTAGATTATCACTTGATAATCTCACCGCAAAAGCAGTGAAATTATCAAAAACTTATACCCTGCTTTGGTGCAGTTCATCCTTTCTGACGTCATCTATGCGGGGCGAAATAAGTGACGTCACAATGAACGTTGCATAACAATCACGCGCAAAATGACGCGCTATACGAAAATATGTCCTTGAAATGTCACATTTTGTCTCATTTTTGCATTAAAGAAATAGAATAATCTTTTGTTTTTCGTGTAAGATCGATAAATATTTCATTTCGTGAACAACAAAAGCTATATTTTCACTCGTGGCTCTGCCACTCGTGAAAATATAGCTTTTGTTGTTCACTCAATGAAATATAAATCGATCTTACACTGAAACAAACGATTATCCTCTATTTACCTTTAGTCAATAGCGTTATTTTGAAAACGATACCTGGTCGTTTATAGTCTTAATGGAAAGACAGTATTACAAGACGATGAATAACAAAAATATCGAGAATAAACGATACTTCCCTGGAGTATATGTCTAAAGATATGGAGCACGACTCACCGCACAAAATTTACCTATAACTGAAGAGCATTACTAGTATGATCATTAATAGATTTGTCTACAGAACTTTTTTCTTCAGCCTTCTTCTTCGGTCTTCTTCTTCTTATTATTATTATCGGTATAATCATCGTCATCATTATTATGTTTCATACCTGTATATAAGAAATTTAACAAATTTAAGAAACACACAATATATCTATTTCAATTAAGATATTCGGAACTCAAATTGGGACATTGAGCTTCATTGTGGACAAATTATTTATGTCCAATGTAGATACTTTACATTTCAATCCTGACAGAATACCTACAGACGATAAGTGTTTTATAATTATCTAAAGAGTTCGGTGTTCAGCTTCAAATGTTCCCGACGCGACAGTGTCTATGCACTGAGAGAATCTTGTTAGCTTAATCAAGTTATCGGAGACATTCAAAGACAAGACAAGAAAACGACCGCCCACTCGGACAACGTCTAATGGTATTTATTATAATGGTAAGAGAAACTTGGGATCTGAGATAGGCCAATTGCGAATAATAGCATCACTCTGTTCAAATTGTCTTTATCAGCTTTTTTTGAAATACGTTTTAAAAATAAGATGTTTTAAATATAACAGCGTTACCTATCTAAAGATAAACAAGAGCACCGTTGGCTCTGAGTCGCTCACCTGAGAAAATATCTCTTTATCCTAGATCTGTCTAAGAAACACTAGAAAAAGAGATTTTCACATATTCAATCACACCAGCTCTGTTAACTGAATTAATGGTGTTGAAATTGGCAATATGGTTTCAATGTTTTGCCGACTTTTAAAGATTTCTTAATTGATCCGAGATCTATCCTTTCCCCAAGTGCTCCTGGGACACCAATATTAATTGTTTTGTGTATTTTCATTAAAGTATATATGAACTAAATATCGATGACAAGTATAAAGTCTGTCAGCCTTCTAATTTGAACAAAGAAATTTTAAGACTTTTACATAGACCCGAGACTTACACATTCCCTTTGGTGCTGTGCACCTTGTAGCCCAACAGCTATCAATTCATTTATTTTAATAAAGGTATATAAACTGATGATTTAACTTAAAATAAAAGCTGTTGGCCACCTGGATTTTTTTTTATAATAGGCCACTTGGTCCTATCCCCTCCCTGTTTAAAACAGTCTGCAAATCATATCTGTGGCTTATTTCCAGATGGTTCTAGAGACCTACATCGGGGTCCGAGTATAAAACTTTTCTCATTCTCAATTCAAATTTTTCTCAAATTTCAATTTGAGATTAAAGCCATATATTTATTTTAATACTCATTTTAATGTATTAACATATTAACATTAACATAATTTTCATACATTTATCTAAATTCAAAATTTGAGAAAATTCTCAGTTGAGCCTGAGATGATTTTTATAATCTCGGGCCCTGATAGTTTTGAGAGCCTTTCTATTTATTTGAGAGTCACCGGCTCGCAGCACCTGCGTCCCTTACAAACCATGTCAGGAAATTGTATGTTCGAATCCCCTTTACAGAAATTCTTGTTCCGCCTTTGTTATTTAGTTGAGCAAAATAAATATATGGGAAGTTATAATCGGCTACTTGAGTCGCCGTGGGAAATGAGATCTCGGCTACCCGAGTACAAAACGTCTACTCGTACCAGCTCTACTGAGTAAGCAGACACTTTCAGCCGCCGTCATAGCGCAGTTGGAAGCGCGTCGGGCTGTCAATCTAGAGGTCCGGGGTTCGATCCCAGAGAGCAGCACCTATCCTTTCCGACTATTTGTCTTCCACCAATGGGTTGATAATCGTAGACCTACGTGGAATAGCAACTGGATGCTAGGAAAGGATGTGATGGTAGTACTGGTGTGAGAAATACCAGGAATCCGTTGGTAGGTGCCTCAGCCGCCGCGATATGACTGAAAAAATGTTAAAAAGGCGTAAAACCCAATTCAATCAAAACAAATACAGACACGTTCTATAAATAATTACCGTGGCCTTGACCATTCTTTAAATTGCTAATTTCGACGACAGAGCCCTACCCCTAACATCAAAGTCCACGCGCATTGTTTTTCTTCAAAGGCGAATTCAAATTAACTCCACAAAAATGGCATTTGTAATTCGCACAAAATGTGAAGTTAATTATCACTTGATTATAAAGAAACACGCCGGGAAGTCTAGTTGAAATGTGGCTCTTGTCATAAGAAAGGGACCATGGGAAACTTAGTATACAAAAAATGACTGCCTCGATGGCCCAGTGGTATTTTAGCGCTGTACTCGGGACCAGAAGGTCCATGATTTTACTTCAGCGTGAACGGGATGAGCTAATGGGCTAAATGACCATCACCGGTCAACCCAGAATTTTGGAATGCAGGGGCTTATTGTCTCTTTCAAGGGGACATGGAAAAAAAGCTTGAGTGTTCGAGATCGACTCTGTAAATACAAATTTGGTACAACCAAAAATATTTGTGGGCTGTCATGTAGAAATGGACCATCTGTAGTATGTAAAACATTTATGCCCCCCCCCCCCATAAGAGCAGGTCGAAGGCCTTTTCTTTGTCAACCACAAAAGACTGTTACTTAAACAAGATGTGTTTGTGAAACACGAATGCCCCCGTAACGGCATTTTTTTCGAAGTTTGACCTTGACAGATGACCTCTACCTTGTCACATGACCTTGACTTTGGTACCAGCGGATGCGAATCATTGAGATCTATCATGCCAAATATTAGCTTTGTATCTTGAATAGGCTTGAAGATATTGGCAAGGTTAAGTTTTTGGGTTAAGTTTTCGGACAGACGGACGAACAGGCGGACGGACGGAAGGACAGATAGACAGACAGACATGAGTAAAACAATATGCTCCCGATCTATCGATGCGGGGGGCATACAAACATGATGAGTAGTTATGGTTCTTGTGCAATGCACCTCTCCTCAATGAGATATACCCACCTGTGAAGTTTCATCATTTAACCTTGCATAGTTTTGAGATACGCCCCGGACAAAAAAATGGGTTTACGGACTGACCGACCAACAAGTGCAAAGCTAAATATCCCCTCTTCTTCGATAAATATTTGAAAGAGAGATTTGTTTCAATAGAGGTCAACCTGAGATCGCATTTGAACAATAACATAAATGAATGTACACTGTTCATCAGACAGGTGCTCCAAGATTCGACCATCCCTGCGTTCAGGATGAACAAACGGTGCCAACAGAGTTCCAATAATACCCCGCTTTGCAAGCAAGTGTACGTGCAAAGCGGGGTATAATTGGAAAAATGTTTACACCGTTTTGTCATCCTGAACGCAAGGCAGATTCATCCTACGCGCGCAGTATGACTAGGATCGACACTTTACGCACTGAAGAGATTATCCCTAATCGTCTTATTGGTCATATATGTGTGACCCGTCACGCAAAAAGGACCATCTGGGAACTCCTAAAATAAATAAATGAAAAAAGGGTTGTTTTAGGTCAACTAGAAGGCATATTGAGGGAATATTCACATTCAGTTAAGAACATCGTAAAATTGACACTCGTTCCGATCAAAACCATTCTAAGTCATTCACTTAGCGCTCAATTCGTTCATTCCAACCACTCACTCAAATCGATCAAAAACGCTCCAAAATCGTTGGAAAAAAATCGAAATCGAAAAAGCCGAGGATCATTTAATTCTAATCCACCAATTATTCTACAATTTTATTGGCTGATTTGGCTTTTAAAATGTCTGATTGGTCCTCGTAGACACAAAAACAGAAAAGTACGTATATTTTATTAAGGGGAGGTAATAAATATCGCTATTTTTGTCCATCTTGAAGGAAGGTAGAATAATAATTCTAGATTCAGTAAGTTCGTTATTTGCGAGAAGTTTCGACCCCAGTCAGTCTGCAAAGATCGCGCAGTCTGACAAGGGTCGACACTTTTCGCACTTCCGAGATGGTCCCTTTTCGCGTGACGAGTCACATACGAATTCATCAAACGTGAGCCACGAATTTAGAAATAATAGGCTTTCAATATACGGTGTCAATAGCCAATTGACCAAATTATAGAAGATTCGGCCTTATTCCTTTTAGACTTGCACTGGAATACGTCTTACCAATTAAGGAACTGTGACCACTCCGGTCGAAAGGTCACTCTCGTTAACTAGAAAGCCATGAATGGCTTGAGTCGCTCCACAGGCTTGAAATTCTTGTAATAGCAAATCTAAGTTTTGACTAGCTTTTAGATATTTTGGGTTCTAAGGATGTTGAAATGATTTTCAAAGTTTCCACAATTTAACATAAAGAGAAATGACCTATGCCAATAAAAAACATATTTTTCATCCAATGACAATAATTTCTGGCTGCATGATAATGGGTCACCCAAGGATCATACTAATGAAGTTTGATTGATATCCATCGGTTACATTCTGAGAAAATGATTTTCAAAGTTTCCACTATATAACATATAGCGAAATGACCTCCGCCCATAAAATACAAAGGGAATATATAGTAAAATGTGCCCACGCTTATATTTTTATGATATTGTGGGTAATTGTAGTACTAGGTATACTGATTAAGGAAATGACTTAGTTTTTTTCCAAAATGAGTAAAGAGGGTCGACCATAAAGTACCCGAAAGGACATTTTATCGAATGCAAAGGGGTATCAGGAAAAAAATCACCTCGCAAGGAAATTTTGGAATCTGTAAAAAGAATTTGTTACTGATTTAAAAGACAATCGGTTCCTATGTGTTTTTATATAGGTTGGGATCTTATGTCTGTTTCCTCCTAACAGATAGCCCAAAAAGTTCTTGAAAAATTCATGAAAATTCGAAAAAAATGAAACAGTTTTCTGAGTTAAAGGGTTAAAATTTTTAAGTTGTAGCTCTAGTCCAGTTATCAAACTCTTTTAAAATTAAGATACATATGTTCTTAAAGTTTACAGAAAGTTTCATTGAAATCGAAAACCGGTAAGTTAGTCCAAAATCTCTTAGTGTAGAAGATAGTGGGTGGGGTAAGATATAGATTTCACCCATCTGAGAATCTTAAAGTGTGAATAACTTTTCAACGGCTGTAGACAGGATGTTCATATTTCATACATGGAGCCTTTGTGACAAAGCTTATTTACAAACATTAGTCAAAATCAACTGTCAAGGTCAAGGTTAATTATCAAGGTCATTGTTATAAAAAAACTTCATTGAGCTTTTGGAACATACTTTGCAAAAGTGATGAATGATGATTTTGATTTTCAATAATAGTTTATTTTAAACAAATGTATTTCAATTTGTTCCTAACTCAGTCATGTTTGAAGGTCAATGTCAGATTTTCTTTCAAACAAACTCATTTTAGTTGATTCCTTACTCAAGGTCATGTTTGAAGGTTAATGCCACATATAAGGATGGTATTTTAGGATTTGACACTACATATTTTCTGTCACAATGCTGTAGAAGTTACTTGTTCTATGTTTTACAGGTCCGTTTTAGTAATAAGATTCCTCCCAAGAAAAGGCGAGACACTTTTAGCAATAAATCAAAATTTAATCGAACTGTAGGTTATGAAATGAAAAACTTTGGAAGGAAAAACAGTGTGGGAAAAAAAGGAATCTCTTGCTACAAGCATGTTCTTCTTTTTATACAGTGTTTTCCTTTGGGAAATGAAAATGTCGAGTTTTGGGATAGGCAATTTATATATTTGAATTTGTTAAGTTTACAAATGAAGATGAACAATCACTACATTCCTGAAGGACCTGCAACATTCCGGCATTGCTGATACATGTACTAGCCTTCCTAAAATATACTTGCCTCCAGCCCCAGGGTTATTGTCTGTGATGACCCCTAGTCTTAAGTCAAATAAGAAATACATGTACTACTATAACGATAATACAATTTGAAAGAATCTTTTTCCTTCATAAATAAATGATTCTCATAGGTCTTAAGGTAAATGTTGTTTGTAAACAAGGGGGAAAGAATGAAACTAAATCACTCGAACACCTGAGTTTTATTGGTCACTGAAGTGACCTTCTGGCAAAGATTCATAGAATTTAGCCTAGTTGTTGAGATGTAATTCAATGAAAAGGGTCAGCTTAGAAATTATTGAAATCGGTATATTGGTTAATAAGATGATTTTTTTTCATCCGCCAAGTCAAACAGATTTTTATGCCAATTTCAAAAACAAAGTTTGCAATGGGTTTCCAAGGGAATATTCTGGTAAAGTTGCATTGAAATTGGCTTGATGTTCAGGAGGAAATGTTTTTCAAGGATTTAATAGTGAAAAAAGCCATGGTCATATTTATGGGCCAATCCGAATTTTGCGAAGTATCTTTGCGAAGGGTTACACAAGGAAAGTTCTAGCAAAGTGTCATTTAAATTGCCTTGAGGGTTAAAGAGGAGAAGAAGTTTTAAGAAATTTGGAAGACGGAAGCCACATGATGCACAACCTGCGATGGACTAGGGATCCTAAAAGCTACCGTCGGGAATGTTGTGCTTTGGTGAGCTAGAAATCAAGAAACGATACAGTTCCCTATCACGTTAAATTATATCTAAATATTACATTTATAATAAAACTAAAAAGTTTAAGAGATATTGTGTAGCCAATTTAGTGAAAGTAAGACTTTAACCTTTGAACTCGAGTTGCGGCAAATGACATATTTTCTGTTTCTTTCTGATCTGGAATTGTGTTTATTTAATCAAATTAAACCAAATAGTTTATGGTAATTCTTTTAGACATTTGGGACAGAATTAGGACATTGAACATAAAAGAAACAAAAGATGTTTTAGAAACATTCATGCCCCCATAAGAGCAGGCCAATGACCTATTCCTTGTCAATTAACAAAGGTCAATATCTCAAAAAATATGATGAGTAGAGTTACGGTTCTTGTGAACTGTACCTCTCCTCAATAGATGAACAGACCGACAAAGAGTGGTGCAAAACAACAGCAAAATCTCAAATATGTCTCCTAGAGGATATTACAGGCTCCTTTTCCGTTGCCATTCAAATAAAAAAAACATAATGTATTGTTATAATAATTTGTTTATATACTTTTTTTTCATAACTGGCCATGATACTTATACTTGGCCAGGTCGATGATATCATAAGGTTATGCATAAACATATTATGGAAATCTTTCATAAACCCTAAAAGATGTATTGCATCTTAAAAACAAGAGGACCAAGATGGTCCTAGATTGCTCACCTGAGTCTATTTAATCCCTGGGACATCACATTTATTAAATATGCTTAAGTCAACAATGTGACATTTTCTACATAAGATCAATACCATGAACTGTTTTCAGCCAAGGACAAGACAGATATGCCTTTTCGCTGTTTGATTCTATGTAAAAAGGGTTGCACCAAAGCCCAAATGTGACCCCAGGGTCTTGATATGAACAAACTTGGTAGAGATCCATTAGATGATCCTACATACCAAATATAAAAGCTGGCTGCCTTCTTGTTTCAGAAGAGAAGTTTTTTTTAAGATTTTTGCTCTTTGATTCTATGTAAAAAGGGTTGCTCCCGGATGGAGCCCAAATATGACCCCAGGGTCTTGATAGGAACAAACTTGGTAGAGGTCCACTAGATGATGCGACATACCAAATATGAAAGCTGTCCACCTTCTTTTTTCAGAGAAGAAGATTTTTGAAGATTTTCATATTTTCACCCTTTTTCTTAAGGGTTAAGGGAAAGTTAAGGGGAATTTTATTTATTTGAACAACTTTGGTAGAGCTTGACCCAAGGAACATCCCTGCCAAGTTTCATCAAGATTGGTCAACTGGTTAAGGAGGAGAAGATGTTTAAAGAAATTGTGGACAACGCACAACTGGCGACGGACATTCTACGATCACTAGCTTACCTTGAGCACTTCGTGCTCAGGTGAGCTAAAAACAAACATAGAATAAACAAAAATGCTAAGTTTTTGTTTTTTTATTTTAGTGTAACCTTGTTTGCTGACAATGACCTTGCACATGTAAGACTATCATCAAGTTACTGGATGTGTTAACCCGACATCAAATATCCAACCAAAAATAAACATTGTATTTCTTGAATAGGCTCGCATGTTTGTTTATTTTTGCTAAGTTTAACCTTTTAGGTGAAATTGGACATAGAACTTGAATGTGTATTCATACATACTTTTAAGCAATTTTTATTTTTGAGTGTGTAAAAAATTGTCAAACAGCATAGAACTTTTCATTTTATATATTCATTATCTTAATCAATTTCATAGACTTTACAGTACATGAAAACTATGCATATGCAATGCATAAATAGATAAGTATAAAAAGATTATAGTATATTAAACTACCCCATCCACTGAACTAAACATGGATGACCTTGACCTCAGAGATTTCAGATCTCAAGTGATTTGATTCATTATGATGTCACATATGAGTAGTGTATCTAGAAAAGGATTGAAGTAATTGGCAAATATCATTTTTTTATGATGTGCAGACAGATTGGCAAATATCTAAGAGACAGACAGACAGACAGATAGATAGCCAGTTACAAGCACACAATATTTTTCCTATTCTTTCTACTCAGGTAAATAAGAAACAAATTCTGTAAAACTTACTGTTAGATACTATTGAAATTTTTGCAAGGTTTAAAGAAAATCAAGTAAATTATATTTTTCATCTTACCCCACCCACTTTTTCAAAATTGGAGTAAAGCACGGGCTGTAATTTGACCCAGTGTAGAGATACAAAAAAATCTTATGCAGTAGATGCCTTGACTAGTTGTTATTTGCAAATTTGTATAAAGATAAATGCATTGGCACTTAAATAATGTCTATTTCAGGACATAATACAAGATTTTGGATGAATTTTGAAACTAAAGATATGTAATTTATAAGCATAAAAAATAATGTTACTGGTTTTCAATCTTCTTTTAATTTTTACACAAGAAAGAAGGATAGTAGAGCTTATTTTTTGAAGAGTAACTAAACTGGACTAGCATCAGAAGGTACGAATCTATGCGCTCAAAATTTATATTCACCTCAATTTTTTTAAAAAAAATAAGCAATTTTTATATTCAAGAGTATAAAAATTCGCCAAACAACGTAAAACTTGCCATTTATGTATACATTATCTTAATAATTACTATAAACTTTACAGTACATAAAAAACAATTCAAAAATTGATAAGTATAAAGAAATTATAGCATATTAAATTACTCCACCCACTTACCTCAACATGGATTAAGACAAGGGGCTGTAATTTGGCCTCTTTCTGAGATATTGACAAATGAAAGTTTGTTCTGTGGTACATTTAATGTGTAGTATGTATTTGCAAAGTTTCATGAAAATCTGTGCGTGGGCACTTTTGGAACACCTCCTTTTTCATCCGATCACAATAATTTTTGGTAGACTGATAAAGGGTCACTCAAGGATCATACTAATGAAGTTTGATTGATATCCATCAGTTACATTTTGAGAAAATGATTTTCAAAGTTTCCACTATATAACATATAGCGAAATGACCTCCGCCCATAAAATACAAATTTTTCATCCGATCACAATAATTTTTGGTAGACTGATAAAGGGTCACTCAAGGATCATTCCAGTGAAATTTGATTGATATCTATCAATTAGATTCTGAGAAAATGATTTTCAAAGTTTCCACTATATAACATATAGAGAAATGACCTCCGCCCATAAAATACATATTTTTCATCCGATCACAAGAACTTTTTGTAGACTGATTAAGGGTCACCCAAGGATCATTCATGTAAAATTTGGTTGATATCTATCAATTAGATTTAGAGAAAATGATTTTCAAAGTTCCACTATATAACATATAGAGAAATGACCTCCACCCATAAAATATATATTTTTCATCCGATCACAATAATTTTTGGTAGACTGATAAAGAGTCACCCAAGGATCATTCATGTAAAATTTAATTTGTATCCATCTATTAGAACCTGAGAAAAGTCACTTTTTACCATATTTGGAAATAAGCCACGCCCATTAAATCCATGTTTTTCATTGGATCAAATTTTTTGAACAACTTTGAAAGAGGGTCACCAAAGGATCATTCCTGTAAAGTTTGGTTGAAATTCATCCAATAGTTTCTGAGGAGAAGATTTTTGAAGAAAAAGTTTACGACCGGACGCACGGACGCACGACAGACACAACGCCATGACAATAGCCCCAGTGGCTTTTAGCCAGTGGAGCTAAAAATAATAACCTCTTATGGTTCACACTAGGTTTGATATTAAGGTGGTCAGTCAAGTTTGTGGCAATTCGGAATTTCCGTAAATGGTTCGTACCAAAGACGCAAGTGTAGTAATTCTGGGACATTTTTTTTTACGTAATTCGTCTCCTGGACGTACTTCGGTCAATATGCTTGAAGAAAAACAAAATTCTTAAGTGCTTTCCCAACGTTTATCTAGATAATTTGAGCATATTATAATCTGAAAACAAAACGCACTAAAACACTGCGTTTTGTTATCGAATTATAGTATGCCAAGATTTAATCCTTTCCGATGATCTTTTTTTTATCAAATCTTCAGGAGGAACGTTGAATTTAAGGGCTAAAGCCCACGTGCCAAAAGGACGCGTTTTCATGACTGCGCCCTTATTATTCCCGCATTTGGAACACCTGACAAATCCAATGTCTTTGAAAATAGATAGGACGAAGGTATTCCGATTGATTATTCCCGAGATATATTCCGTAAAATCGCCGATGGTAACCCATTGCCTTGCGGCAACCGATCTGCGACGAAACTGCGGTCAGTTGCCGAAAGTGGTTAAGTTTCAAGAATGCGTATATCAGTCATTTTTCGAGTTTTATAACGATTCTCTTTTTGCCCTTTGCAAATTACTGCTTAGTAACTTGTGATAGCTGGAAGAATCTATCCATTGATAGCCTGAAGAATCTTTCCATATAATAATCTATTTTTTCTCTTTGCTTTACACTTTTTGATGCCGTCGTGAATTTTTCGCTTTGTGAACAACAATAGTAGTATTTCTACATGTGCCTTCGTCACTCATTGAAATAAAACTTAAGGTTTTTCATAACATTTATAATTAATCTTAAGCTTAAGCAGAAAATGCTAGCCATGTACCTAAATCAGAGTTACAGATAGGGGGTATTTTTGTTTTCAAACTTAAATATTTCATTATTCCTAACTTAAACACTATGTTGTTGGTACTCATTTGAAGCGTCTCGCTGAGACTATTCAAATGAGTACCCACAAGAGGAGTGGCCCCAGAATATCTAAGCGAACATTTTAAACCCATCAGTCAAGTTCATGGCCGTTTGACAAGGTCTAGGGTAACTGCTGTTTCTTCTTCATTTTTTTGATACTGAAGTAGCTTTTTCAGATTCTGGCCGGTTTGCTCTCCCAAAGGTTAAAAACTTCGGTAAGAAGTCTTTTGCTTACCAGGGTATTGTTTCTTGGAACTGCCTGCCACAGCAGCTAAGGGACATGCAATCCTCTATTTCATTTAAAACTGCTGTGAAAAAATACCTTTTGGACTTATCTTAACTTTTCTCAATCATTTAATTTCATATATTTTCTAATATTTTCATATCCCCTTTTCTTAAATACTAAGTGATTGTTTTAAGGACATGTCTTGTTTGTCTTAACTGTCAATTAATAACTGTGATAAATATATTTATCTTTATATTGATAACATTTAAATGTGATATGATTGTCTGTGATATAAAAATATGATTTTTTTTTTTAATGTGATATATTCTAATAATTGAATTGTAAACATGACTTTCTGTGCCATGCCTCCATTATCTAGGACCACAATGGAAATAAGAGGATCTAGTTTTCTTCTTTTTTGTGTTATCCTTGGTAATGGAGCGCATAACATGGTGCTTTTTTTCAATTTATGGTGCTTTTTTTTCAATTCTTTTCCTCGATGCAATTATTATTTGTTATACTACTTTTACTATGCCATGTTCTGTACTCTTTTACCTAAATAAACTTATTATTATTATTATTATTATTATTACAACATAGCGTTTCATTGGGAAATAAAGGTTTTAGACTGGCTTCGCGATCCCCTCTTATCTGGACCCCTGTAAAAGCTAATTCCTGAAAAGAGATGGTTATTTTTTCAGTAATTCAAGACAAAAATAACAACTGATTGATTGAATGGAGTTTACCGCTGCCTTCAATATTTTTTCAGTTATATCGTAGCGGCTGGAGCACCTAGCAATGGATTCCTGGTATTTCTCTCACCAGTACAACCATCATATCCTTTCCCAGCCTCCAGCTTCTATCTGACATAGGTCTACGATTATCAGCCCATTGGTGAGAGAAAACAATAACTACATGTAGTTTCTTTTCTCACTATTGAGATGTAAGTACAAAACATTGAAAATGTCTGTGTACATATAGGCATGTGCAATATATTTTCACTAACTGTTCGAAATATAATAAAGCACATGTTATTGTTAGATCAACTGCAGCTTTAACCAATTGAATTATTTTAGTATTTTAAGCTTTTGCTAAAACTGTTATACTCATCGAGCTTGGCCATCTTTAATTATCCATGAAATAAATGATTGAAACATACTGGTTTCAGTAGAGGTCAATCAAAGAACAAATTACATAATTTCTTTGGTCATTCTAGATTAAAACAAGAGGACCATGATGGTCCTATATCGCTCACCAGAGTAAGTCAACTCATAACTTGTCAACCATGTGATAAATACCAGCGATTGTTTGATGTACATTTAGGGTGGTTTTGAAACAACTTACACCTGAAGAACATCCCTGCCAAGTTTTAAAATTGATTGGCCTATTGGTTTAGAAGAAAATGAATTTGTCTTAAGATTCTCAGCAATTTTTGGCATTTTCATTACAATGGAAACCCAAACCTTTTCGTGGAATTTAAACAAATTTAGAAGTGCTTTACGCCAGGAACATCCCTGCCAAGTTTCAGCTTGATTGGCCAAGTAGTTTAGGAAAAGAAGATTTTTTTCTAAGATTTTTGTCAATTTCGGCCATTTTCAGCCTTTCTTTTTACCATGGAAACCAAAATCTAAGGATATTTTTAAGGAAATTAAATTCTTTTGGCAACTTTTGAAGATATGCACTCAAGGAACACCCCTTCAAAGCTTCAGGTTGATTGGCGAAGTTGTTTAGGAGGAGAAGAAATTTTTCTAAGATTTTCGACAATTTTCGGCCATATTTTCATGGAATTTAAACAAATTTAGAAGTGCTTTACGCCAGGAACATCCCTGCCCAGCATCAGCTTGATTGGCCCAGTTGTTTAGGCAAAGAAGTTTTTTTCCTAAGATTTTCGGCCATTTTTCAGCCATTCTTTTTACAATGGAAACCAAAAACAAAAAATAAGTTTTAAGGAAATTAAATTCTTTTAACAAATTTTAAAGAGCCTCACCAAAGGAATATCCCTGCCAAGTTTCAACTTGATTGGCTTAGTGGTTTAGGGGGAGAAGACTTTTTTGTAAGATTTTCAGCAATTTCAGCCTTTTTGTTACCATGGCAATCAGAGTTTTTCAAAGAATTAAATTCTTTTAACACTTTTTAAAGAGCTTCACCCAAGTAACATCCATGCCAAGTTTAAGCTTGATTGGCCCAGTGGTTTAGGAGGAGATGTTTAAAGAAATTGTTGACAGACAGACGGACGGACGGAAGATGGACAAACAACGGACGGGGAATGATCACAATAGCTCACCTTGAGCACTTTGTGCTCTGGTAAGCTAAAATAAGCCAAACACATAAAAAGATCGATCTTTGTTAATTTGCAAAAGACTCTCAGACTCACAAGGGTCAACACCAGAAGCAAAACTCAGATGGTCTGTTTAGTTTATAGCATCTATTGTTTTCAAAATCTTGGTTGTTTATAATCACAAAAGAAAAATTTAAGTTTGTCACTTTATTTACAATATTTTGCATGTTTGTCTGGCCAATTATATATGAGCCTGTGCGAAAGATTTCCAACAATAGCATGTCGATGGCTCAGCACAAAACAGTTGTAACTGACTATTAACAAATAGGCAGTTACAACTGTTTTGTGCTGAGCCATCTACGTGTGCGTAATGGTCAGATATTCAGAAGCCTCTACAAACAACTAGTGTATCAAACTTTTTCTTGGATTGTGAACAGGACTTTGAGCGCAAAGTGAATGCTCTAGTCAGTCTGTGCAGTTGCACAGGCTGGTCTGAGTCATCAGGCTGTGCAAATGTGAATTTGTTCGAAATGTCACACACTGGCACATAAAGAAACTTTATACAGCTGGGGGCTGTTTCACTAAACATCTTACGATCATTTTTTGCACAAGTTAAAAAAATTAATTTTGCTTCTACAGAAGTAAGTAAATATGGAATTATGTCATGCATTATCTAGTTGAAATTGTCTTCTTAAGACGATTCAAATAAGATATTGCATGGCAGAACCTAACAATGGATGAAATCATAAGGGATGGTTTGTGATTTAGATTTATAATTACAATTTTTGTAAGAAGTTTAGTAAAACGAGCCCCTGCTTCTTGGCATGTAAATGACATATGTGAAGAATATTTGTTTTAATGCATGCATGAAGAATATTTTTCATTAACTGTAAATAATGTTTTACTAGCAAAGGTTATAGTTTTGCTAATATTTGAGACTGATTGAATCCATGAATACATGAAGAACATAGCTTATTTTTGTACAATTCATTTGACCTCCACATGCTAGTAGACTGGTCTAAATGTCAACTTCAAAAAAGCCATTAGCTTATCACCAAAATAAGGTCATAAGGAAATGACCTTTCAGTTCAGTAAAGCTTACATTAAGGTAGTGGACCCGTAATAGTTCCAAAACATTTCGTTAGTCATACACTTTAACAGTGTTAGTCCAGGTTTCCTTTTAAATTTCATTAGGAAACCTTGGTTAACACTGTGAAAGATCATGCCTTTCGAAATGTTGTGGAACTATTACTGGTCCACTACCTTAAGTGACCACTTGGGGGACCAGTAAAAAACAGGGGTCACTTATGGAAATGGTCACCTAATACAATATTTGATGATTATTAAGATGCATAATTTGACAGCATTTCAAAAATAGTCACATGATTCTTACTGAATCCTATGATGTTAAAACCCAAAGGAATCGTCTCATTGAGACAATTCAAATGGGTTATAAGATTCAATGATAAACATTTTTTTTCGTTTAAGAATGTCAACTTTTTCAGAGATTTTGCTTATGGTGTGGGGACTTTTTATGATGGTCACTTAAGAAAAGTGGTCACTTAATAGAGGTGGTCGCTAAATCAATATCGACTGTATTTGATTAAGGGAGCCTATCTAGCACTTCAGATTGGCTAATGAATTGTTAGTAAACAATATTTTGGAAGGGGCACCATTTTGCCTCTCACTAAAAAATATTTTTATGTTCAAATTCACAAAGAAAACATACATTAATAGATATTTTTTCATTTCTCTGAAGTTTTTTCGTCAGTTTATAATCTTTTCACATTTAGATTCATTTATGGAATACCATTATCAATGCTACTTTTGTAACAAAGAGAGGCCTCATTTTTGACTATAAACTTTATTTTGATATAGGGACAAGTATTTTGTCAATGGGCGAAAAATCAGTGTGTTCTGGTGGCTATAAGTTGACAGTGATACCAGTCTACATGTGCTATAAGGCACTTGTAAATGACCTTTTTCATCAGGATGAGATTGAATAAAACTCTTTTCCAAATATGAACTTGTTAATATATCTGTGAATATATCCCGAAGGTACACAAATTTACAGACACCCAAATTTAGACCATATATAGTGCACGTGATATAAACAGGTACCTTAAATTTTCTATTAAATCTTAACCATTTATTTGTCCAATTGAAAAAAGTTGAAACAAAACCATCCTTTGTGACAGAAATATTGTGGAAAAAGGAGAAATTGCTTGTTACAAGCAATTTCTTATTTTTTCCCAAAACTTTCACAAGTACTGGATATTAAGGATGTAAAAATCAGAGATGGTTCAGAAAATGGTTAAAGAAGGTCAAAATATAATATACCGGTAACTACTTAGCATTTAGTAGATTATTCAAAGAACATTTAGACAGCAATATCAGCAATGGCAGTCCTAATAAGAACATGAAGACATATTCATTTTAAGACCAGTTAGTTTACTACCACAGTCTTGTCTGAAACAGCAAGGTAAAGATGCAGTTCATGTATTTTGACACAAAGAAACAACTTCTTCTGTTCTCATCTTTTTGCCTGTAAATAATGAAAACACATTTTAAGACTTTTGATAAAAACATGTATAAGACTTACATGGCAAAGTGCATTAGTTTTGGAATATTGAATATAAATGCTATTTTTTACAATGTGACAATAAGATTCAAGCTGAAAATATTGATTTTTTGGTGTTTGTTATCACAAGGTTGCTAGATCTGTCTTTCGAGAAGGAATTTAAGACAACATTTTCTTTAATCTTTACGATAGTTTATCAAGAAATGATTGTAGATTATCACTCAATAATCTGACAGCCAGAGAAATTATCAAAGTTTATAATATGAACTGTATCACAGGTGTAAACAACCCCATTGAATATTTTTGATAATACACAGGAGTTATTACACTAGTGGAATATTTATGCTCATGAGCTAAGAACGTAAAGCAGTGTTATATTTTCATTGTGAAAATGACCTAATAATGCATTTGCTGACCTCATTCGCAAAAAGCATTTCATGTTTCGCAGAAAAACTTGAATCCAAAATTTCTGGAATATCCTCAATTTATCGCAAAAATTTATTGCAAAAAATTTATTGCAAAAATTGAGGTCATATTATAAATAGAATATAAAATTTGTACTCATAAAATACCAAATTTATTACAATTGTCATCTTAAACAAATGAAAAATTCAACACAGCTTCTGTTTATAGATGACTCATTTAATAAATTTGTTATTCAATCACCACTCATTCAATATCCTCTATGATATACCCTGCTGTGGTTCATTCACTATGTTTGATGCTGGCTGAGTAAAAGACATTTAAGCCTGTGCATTTCCAACAATTTCAAAAGTGCAAAAAGCAAAGACTCCGGCCAGCCTGGGCATTTGCACAGTCTGAGTCTGACCAAAGACTTCAATATGCACTTGGTAGATAGACAAGGTCTCAAAGTATCTTTAGACAGTCAGACAATATTCTAATTGCACTGTAGGAGTTTCTAGGTTGCTCAATTGTCACACCTTCCTCATGCGTCAAATTGTTGGAAATGTCGAACACAGGCACATTTAACAAGTCTTATTGTTATCGGGATAAGGTTGCCTATTTATCACATGCATAATGATACAATTTGAGTAAATTTTCCCCAAAATTTTCACATTTTAGCAATTTTGCACGAAAGAAGTATAATAATGCACCTACCCTCAATAGCATTTCATCAGATAGACATCTTAAATCTGAATCAAAATTTGACAATATTCTCAGTTGAGAAAAAAGAGAGTTCTATAATCTGAGGCCCTGGGACAATCATTCTTTGCGTAAGTCAAAAGTTAAAGTTGAATTCTGCCATGCATCATTGAATCGTCTTCTACAGACGATTCCAATGAGATATTGCGAGGCAGAATCAAACAATGAATGAAATCACCAATTGACTTACAATTAATTTTTTCATGAGAAGATTAGTAATATGAGCCCCTGATCTCACCTTTTTATTTCGTTCAAGTTCCGCTAATTCCTTCTCCATCTCAACACAGGCTCTCTCTATTTCATAGTTCTTACTTACTAGACCTACCCAACTGAAATTTAAATAAAGTGTTGATTAGACTAGCAAGGGCTCGAAATTGATCATTAAACCAGGAATTCAGTTTTCAAACATAAGTGTGATTATATATATAGGTTCATACTTCCATGTAATTAATATAAAAGGTTCTTCATATCTTACAATTTAATTTCTTGAGACAAACATGAAAATATTTACCCTAAAATACATGGAATCTTTATGGGACTACTTTCTATGGAAGTTTACGAACAAGAGGACCATGATGGTCCCAGATCGCTCACCTGAGCATCTTTGACCCCTGGCACATCACATTAATTAAATAGGCAGATGTCAACAAGGAGATAATTTCTTCATAAGATTAATACCCTGGAATGCTTTCAGCCAACGCCTAGAAGGATATGCCATTCCACACTTTGATTTTATGTAAAAAAAGATGCACCAGGTGGAGCCCAAATGTAACCCAAGGGTCTTGATATGAACAAACTTGGTAGAGGTCCACTAGATGATGCTACAAACTAAATATAAAAGCTGTCTGTCTTCTGGTTTCAGAGGAGAAGATTATTGAATTTTTTTGCTCTTTGATTCTATGTAAAAAGGGTTGTGCCCGTTGGAGCCCAAATATAATCCAAGGGGCTTGATATGAACAAATTTGGTAGAGGCCCACTAGGTGATGCTACAAATCAGAATGCACAAATCTTGGTGAACACAGCTAGAACTAAATTATATGAGATTTATACAAATATCTTATGAAGATATGGAGGAGGCAATTAAGGGATTCGAATGGCATAACCCATGAAAATCATTTATTATCAACTCATTATATTTTTCTTACCCCTTCAACAGAACTCTTGAACTCATTACACAGTAAAGGAATGAAATACTCCTCAATTTGAAAACAAATTTGTACAAGCCCTAATTACTGGGTATTTCTCCATCAGGAAAGCAGTTTTTTTAAGGATATCTGTTGATACAAATTCTGGGTTTACAAGTTTAATATAAGCCCTGTTAAAACTTTGAATAGTAAGCCAGACATTTTGCACAGTCCTAGGCCATCTTCACAGTTTTCTACATTTTCTTTTTTTTTAAAATTCCTTCGGCCTACAATGATAAATCCAGATTTCTCTTATTTTTTTTATTTTCTATAACAAATATATATCAGAGAAATCTTTGTCTTACACAAGTGAAAGATCACTAAAAATGGAGTCATCAGGATATCATGTAAAACAGAGTTTGCTGTACAGTGCATCTTGCCTTAGCAACCCCATCTATTAAGCAACCATTTGTATAAAGTGACCCTCATTACAGATTTCCCTTTTTAAAATCAACATATCTCAAAACATAGATATCATTTGTATAAAAATTAATATGTAAACAAATCGGAATTGTCTATTTGAGATGCTTCTATTTGGTTTAAACAACAAAGGATCATTCAGAAATTCACAACAACCTACATTTTCAATCAAAATGATGTTACTATTTTGTAAAAAACAAAACATGTACTAAGCGACCATTCCTTTTAATAACATTTCTGTGGTCCTGTAGGTGGTTGCTTAATACAAGTTTTACTGGATTTTTATATCTGAGCATTCCAAAGAATTTCTTGAAAGTTCAAAAAGAATCTGTTACTTATTTGAAAAGTATAAGATTATATGACAGCACAATTAATACATAACAATTCTAGACTGACCCAATTTGAATGCAGTTCAAGGTGAATTTCTAGTGGATTGAATGATACTTCATAAACCCTCAACTTGTTAGGAAAAAACAGTGTGAACAATGAGGAAATTGATTGCCAAAAGCAAGTTTTTACATCTTCCACTATGTTTAATTAAGCTTTTTTTTCTTTGTACAGAAGTAGGATATAGTCTGAATACATTTACAAACACAAGCTCTAAAATACCTATTTTCCAGATCTTTTAACTTGGCCCCTGCTTGACTTTGTTCATTCTTTCTTTGCCAGTTAATTTCTTGGATCTTTTTTCTGAAATAAAATAAAGAAATCATAATTTGTGCTTGAAGATGAACCCAGTTTCTATGATTTTATGTTAAACATGAATTTGCATTTGCTGTTTTCTTCAATACATGCACTAACACTAGATCTAGATTCCTCTAAGTGTATTACCGGTACTTGTCCAATAGACTTTCGTTTTTTCAAAGCATTAAAGAAACACCTTTGAACAAAGCTTATACTCTTTACCTAGGTTTTAAGGGTTGCAGCCAGACCCTCAAAATATAATACATACTATGTGAGTCCCTTAGACCCTCTTGGGCTCAACATGTGAATAGGATTGACGACAGTTTTAAAAGCTGGTTTTATTCCTCAATGAAAAAAATTTTTAAGTATGCAGCTATTTTGTAAGCTTCCGCACAAAGTAGTCCCATTACAGATCTATTTCTGAATTATAGAATCTGAACAGTTTTGCTTCAATAAATTCAATCATAAGATATGAAGAGAGTATATGTTGATTTCATGGAGATATGAAACTACAAACCTTATTACACTCATGTATGAATCTGCTTAGCATATTTATACAGTGTGATAAGGTTTTTAGTTGCATACCTCAATGAAATCAACAAATACTCTCTTCAATACTGTATATATCCAATACATTCTATACCATTAACCAGGAAAAAGCTCTAATGGCACTAAAACAAGAGGACCATGATGGTCCTTTATCGCTTGCTTCATATCTTTGGCTAAATTAAGAATTATCAAATTTTCCAGCATAAGTCGTAATTGTACTGTTAAGATTTGTGGTCTCTAGAGTATTGACAATAAAATTGTCATTAAGGTCCCTTTTCTAGTGATATGACACAAATCCTTCCCATTTTCAATAGGGTTCATCCTTGTGCCTTGACAAAAATTCTGCCAAAGTTTCATGAAGATTGACCATATTTATGGACTCTAGAGTGTAAACAAGAAAATAGTCATTAAGGCCCCTTTTCCAATGATATGGCATGGATCGTTTCCATTTTCAATAGGGTTCATCCTTTTAACCTGACAAAATTTCTGACCAAGTTTCATGATGATTGGTCTTTATTTGTTGCCTCTGGAGTGTAAACACTTAAATTTTTGACGTCTGACGACGCACGATCGATGACAGACGACACACAGCGGACGAAGGACATTCAATGATCACAAAAGCTCACCTTGAGCATGATGTGCTCAGGTGAGCTAAAAACCAAAATTTTTAATTGAGGAAGAATAAGTCTATATCTTAATCAAGGACTCCAAAATATTAAGAAAGGACTCTCTTAATCCTAATTGTCGAGTCCAGACTAAAACCCTGCTTCGCTAGATGACAAACAAATCCTGCATTCTAGAATGTTAGCCACCTACGCAGCAGATAAGGAATTGTGTCATCTTAAGACGCATATGTTTTTATTTAAAGTTGCTGAAGAAACGAATGAATTGCTGATATGACTAAACCCCAGATCTTGAATACTGACCAAGGGAGGTAATGTAGCTTTATGAGACCAAACTACTTAACAGAGTATTCTTGTTTGAATAGAGCCCTCTAGTTGACCTCTGTTTGATTTTACCTATCTTTTAAATGAGCCTGTACCTGACATTTCCAACAGTTTGACATGTGCACACAGCAAAGCATCTCGCCAGCCTGTGCATCCGCACAGTCTGACCAGAGTCTTTGCTATAAGCTCTATAGATAGATAAGGTCACACCTAAATCTCAAAGAGCTAAAAAAATATCCTTATTGCATTATATGATTGTCTAGGTTGCACATGTTTTTGCTACAGGCACTCTTAACATTGATGGAAATGTCAAACACAGGCTCAAACACTTTTTGCCTGAGTTTTCTTGCCTCTTTTTGGTGTTAGCCGTGGAGCCTGGGATTGACTTTTGAAGTCAAGTAGTGATTTAAAAACTGATTTACGTATATGAGATAAAGTTTAGAGTTCTAAGTACGGTACCTGAAGTCTGCCAACTGGTTCTGTGCTGATTCTAACATTTTCACCAGAGTTTCATTGTAAGTTTTCCACACATTAGCACCATATTCCTGTAACAGCTCTAAGTTCAGAATTCTGAAAGTTAATATCACATATCATATTGATGCTTACCCCTGTCATCTCAAACATGTAAAATCTCTAGTGTTTTAGCTAAGCTATTTTTGGAGAAAACTCGATGTATTGCTATAGCCTTGCCATCTATGCTTTCTACTCTTTAAATTTTTGGATGGTATATTGTTTAATTTTTTTCAAATAGAATGATTACTTAACATCTTTAGATGAAAAAAAAATCTCAATTGACTCTTAAACTGCTTGTGATTTGCCCTTTCTTTTGTTTTGACCCCTTGGAAATAAGTTTTGACCCCTAGTTTTGACACTAGCCCAAGCCCTGCACTCTATAAAGTAAAGAAACCCTACCTTAAAGCCTGGTGCTCAAGCTGTGCTTGAGAGTTTTCCACACATTCATTCCATGCCTGTACATCTGTCATTTTACCAGCAGGAGGCTGGGGCAGTTCATATCTCTTCATATTCATCATATCCATGGGTAAACGAGCCTGGAGTCTCTCAAACTCTGTCTTCATTATGTCTGTCTGAAAATATATCAGCAAAAATATCAAAAATAGGGATAAACATGTAGTTCACAGTTTTACTTTCACTTCACACTTAAACTGTCAGCTACGCTTATATCTGGATTGATTTTTAATATTTTGATCCCTTGCAGAATCTTTTTCCTTGTACAATTTCATGTTAATAGATCGTGTTCTGTTCTGTTTCTTCTTAACTGACTATGAAGATGAACCCACTTTGAGGTTGATTAACAGGGCTTGCACTAGCTTTTGAATTTCAGGAGTCATTGACTCCTTGACTGTCATTTTTAGGGGTCAAAACTACAATTGAAGGGGTCAAACCAATAGAATAAGTGGATTATAAGTGATTATTTCTTAGTTATGCGTATTGACTTTTTTCAACTGTCTCTTTCATATCTTTACAAGAGACTCATAGCAAATATTTTCTCTTTAAAGATATTAAGAATTCAGAAGACAATTATTTCTAACCAATTTATAATTTGTAGCAATATCAAGCTGATAATTTTTAGAATCACAAGAGCCATGCCGGACATGGCTATCCCCTCCCATCAAAGCTTGATAGTAAACTCAAGCCTAATCAAAAGGCAATTACTCCAAAATGATGCAGGCAAGAGTTGTAGTTCTTTCGCACTTAACTTCTTCTCTGTGAGATCTATCCATCAATAAAGTTTCAAATTGATACTTTTTATACTTTAGGAGGTATGCTCTGGACAAGTTTAGTGATGGAATGACGATACAACGGAAGGACAGAATGACGGACAGAGACCATTACTTTCTCCCCTTTGCCAAGCAATAAAAATGACCATCCAGATTGACAAATTGAGGGGTAAAAATGGGATTTTTTCATACTTTGAGGGGGGGGGGGGGACAAAACCCTGGTTTAAGAGTCAAACAAGAGCCAACTAGTGGTTAGTTGAACTTTTTTACATACTAGTTAGGAATTCTGTACATCCAATTACCATAGCATGAATAATTGAGAAGTTTTACAGCTAGATAACACTTTATTATACACTTCCTTACACTTTAAAAAAGACTATTTACAATTTATGAAGACTAAGTATGATATTTACTTCAGTAAAAAAGAAATTAAATAAAGTATACTTAGTATGCAACATCTTAGTTTGAAAAGCTAGAACAAGAACTGGGGAGAACATCTGAAACTAACCTCAAACTGATTATAATTAGCTGGTGGTAGATATTCTAGATAGTTCTTGGTTGGTCTGTATCTTCTAGTCTCTTCCTCGACAAGGGCAAGAGCCTGAAATTAAAGTGTAAATAAAACTATACATTTATTGTGCTTTTCAGGGTCCAAAGAATCCACTCGTCTGCTTGTATTTACGAGTCAGAAATCCTGGAGGAAGAGTGGAAATTCTAAGGCAGTCATCCTCCCGAGTGAAGAATGAATAGCATTAAATTATTTGTCTCGTGTCCGGATAAAAACAGATATTTTTTTTTTCATTTCTAAAAATAAAACTTTCGGTTTTCGCATGATATAACCCTGTACCTGAAATCCGTATAAATACTAATCAATCTCATAATTAAGAATTATCAAAAATAAAAAATTTATAACCCAGAATTTAATGTTGGATGTTGTTAAATTTTGTACTTTTGTTTCAACTGCACTTCAAGATGACGTTTCCAGAAACAAAACATGTTCTTGAAAGATCCCTAGGCCTATTGTAGGGTGAGTGACAGTCAAAGTAGGACAAGTTACTTTTTCAAGTCACTTGCCCTGCAGGACAAATGCCTTTTTCTAAGTTCTTTGGACCCTGCTTATAATTTTAATAGAAGCAGGTTCATGTGTATTTGGTGGGAATTTGTTTCATGTGCCCTATATATTTGTGTTTCCAGGATGCTTGACGACTTTAGTTGACATCAATTTGAAAACCCCAGACAATTTCAACAATTGGCAATTATTTCACTGTATCAACCGATCCTAAACACAAATTAGGCAATTTCATTAATTTGGTATTTATTTTTCCTTCTTTCTGTGTCTCATTCAATTTTCCCAGCATATTGACAAATGTCACTGATGTCAAACTTAATGTTTCTTTAACACAGTGTTTTTTGTGTGTTTCAACATTTTTTACTTCATTTACCAGAAAGGCAGGTCTAGGGTTTGTGGATATCTTTGCCTTACTAAAGGATTTTCTCGTTTATTAATGTTTTCATACAAACATCATTATCATGGTACATCATGGTTTGTGCATAAGTTGAAATTACCAGTACATCTAAATATAAACAAGAGGACCATGATGGTCCTATATCGCTCACCTTCGTATCTTTGTCTCATTTAATAAATAAAATTTTCCAGCCAAGTTGTATTTTTACGATTTGAGGCCTCTGAGACTGTTAACAAGAAAATTGTCATTAAGATCCCTTTTTCCATGCTATGGCATGAATCCTTCTCATTTTCAATAGGCTTCATCCTTGTGACCTGACAAACATTCTGACCAAGTTTCATGAGGATAGGGCCATATTTGAATCCCTTGGAGTGTAAACAAGAAAATTGTCATTAAGGCCCTTTTTCCCATGATATGGCAGGGATCATTCCAATTTTCAATTGGGTTCATCTGTGTGGTCTGACAAACATTCTGACCAAGTTTCGTGTAGATTGGACAATATTTGCAGCCTCTAGAGCGTAAAAAAGAAAATTGTCATTAAAATCCCTTTTCCCATGATATGGCACATATCCTTCCCATTTTTGATAAGGTTCATCCTTGTGACCTGACAAACATTCTGACAAAGTTATATGAAAATTGGACTATATTTGTGGCCTCTAGAGCGTAAACAAGAAAATTGTCATTAAGGCCCCTTTTCACATATCCTTCCCATGTTCAGTAGGGTTCATCCTTGTGATCTGACAAACATTCTGACCAAGTTTCATAAAGATTGGACCATTTTTGTTGCCCCTAGAGCAAAAACAAGAAAATTGTCATTAAGGCCCCTTTTCCTGTGATACGGCATGGATTCATCCCACTTTCATTAGGGTTCATCCTAGTGACCTTACAATCATTTTGACCAAATTTCACAAAGATTGGTGTACATTTGGGGCCTCTAGAGGGTAAATAAGAAAATTGTCATTTAGGCCCCTTTTCCCATGATATGGCACGGATCCATCCCATTTTCGATAGGGCTCATCCTTGTTACCTGAAGAACATTCTGACCAAGTTTCATGAAGATTGAACCATATTTGTGGCCTTTAGAGGGTAAACAAGAAAATTGTTGACATCTGACGACAGACGACGCACGATGGACAACAGAATGTGACAACAGGTGAGCTATAGATTAATACAACAGAAAACAGATCAAGCCTTTTACAGAAGATGCAAATGACCTCCAAGAAAATCTCGTCTCTCAGGCGCGCCTCTTCGCTGATGACACTGCTGTCTATCTGACACTTGACAACATTAGTGACAATACCATTCTGCAGAGAGACCTGGACAGACTACAGGCATGGGAGGCCAAATGGGACATGAAGTTCAACCCCTCCAAGTGCAAAAGTTTAAGTCTATTACCGAACGACAAAACTGACGCGGCGTAAAAATATATCTTCCTTGACAAGGAAAATTATTCGTTGGGCAATCAAATTGACGCAATGTCTCATTGAACACAGACCCTGAGTCCATGCATTGAATAATTCTTAAAATACGATCTTGTACAAAACTCTTATTATCAGAGATTTACAATGTTATAATTTTTGTGGGAATAGGCTAGAAAGAAGGAAATTTAAATTTTCGTTGTCGTTGGATCATTACAGAAATTACACATTTAAAATAACTTTTTGTTTATAGAATAAAATCGAAATACGAAAAAATCAAATAACCAAAATCTGCAAGTCGGAAAAGCAATTCAGTGCCTGTATGACTGTGTACATAATCGGAAATCAAATACAGTATTTTGATTGGTTGAAAAACTCCCGTACTGCTAGCCTATCTAGTGAGGACACCCTAGCCGTACGGGTCGGTACGTTTAGCCTACAAGACTAGTTGTACGGACCCGTACGGCTAGCCACTTCTTTTTTTCTTTCTATCTCTCTCTCTTGTAACAAACAATATTTCAGATAAGCTGCGGTCACTTTTAAGGCTTTGCCTTATTTCATATTATTGTAGGACAAGTGAAAGTCAAAGCAGGGTAACAGTGTTCCCACTGCTTTTTCAATCTGGGGATAAAAATTTGTATTTAAGAGCATGTATGTATTGTAAGTCAACTTGTTTTAGATTCGTACCTGAATTCGAGACCCTGTTCTTTGAGCATGCATACTGTGATCTGACAGTCACTGTTTACATTTACAAATTAGTTGATCGTAAAATCTTCACCTTCTCAAAATTTTACAAAATGCATCAAAAACAAGATCAGGGCGTCAACTCAAAATTTTGAAAAATATATAGAAATATAGGACATTTCAGAGTAAAAATATAGGACAAATATAGGACAAAACTGGCTGCCACTGTCCCAATAGCCATCACTTACAAACATCTTATGATCATTTTTTACTTCAAAGAAAGAGTTTTAAGATAAAATAATGTGACTATTTATAATTTTAATACCACAGAACACAACCTTTAGACCTTCAATTACCTGTTAATAGTAGTATTTATAAATCTTAGCTTAAAGCATATTGCTAAATAAATAAAAGAGGTCTTTGAAAGAAAGAATCTCAAAGGTTTTTCATGATATTAGGTCTATCTGTGACCATGCAAAACAATTTTTTTGTTTTGAAATTAAATCCTTAAACAAATTTGATAGAGGTTCACGAAAGAAATATCCCTGTCAATTTTCAGCTTGATTAGCTCAGTGGTTAAGGAGGAGAAATTTTTTTCTAAGATTTAAGGTAACTGCGGACACATAGAGGGCCATTTTCACAGTCGTATACCTGGTACAGTGCAGTAAAAAAGTGCCCAGTGTAGAAGCATACAAGATGGCGGACGTAAACAACGATAAAAAGTAGGTACATTTTCAGTCGTAAAAATACAGGTTAATTTAACTGATGGTGTTTAATGATAGGCATTGTGACCAACATGAAATGTCCAATTTTCTTATTATCCCATTGATTTCTCGTGATGCCTACTACACAACTTGGATTCAATCGATAAAGTTGGGTAAATAGCAAAAACCGAAATTGAAGCGGTGATCGCAAGATTCATTTCAGAATATTTGATTCATTACTAATAAAATCACCTATGTCAAACGACCTATCGTAAGCCCAAACCCCCTCAAACCATCCCTATTTTTGACAGCCCTGAAAAAGCATTGTGGAAAGTGACATTTTTAGTTTTTGTAAATGGACAACGGTCCAGTGCAGCAACAGGCCGTTTTTTCCATTGGTACAGTGGAGAAACACGGTTTTGAGGCGATTTGAACCAGTGGAGAAACATTTTTGGAAACTGTGTAGACACATGGTTTGGAACCGTGTAGAACAAGCACGACGTTGGTAAATAATGATTTTATCGTCGTGAATTGAAAGTAGCCGAATTATTATTTCGAATAGTGACATAAGGGAAATATTTAATACATTTAACTATTCTTTAAATTTAGAACTATTTAATTTTGCTTATAAAGCTTGAAAGTTGATATTACTTGATTCTGACATTGTCTGTAAATTTGTCGGTGACCTTTGACCTTCTTTCTTAAATTTGGAATTTTATGTCTACGATAAAATGTTTTTATACAATGCTTGGAGTTGTATCCGTGATACACACTTTTTCAATGCTGCGTTTTGATTGGCCAATATAATGCAAGCGTAATCTAATAAGGGTCATCCTCTGACATATAAGTACGTTAGCATTTTTTTTTGTTAAGAAAGTAGACAAGATTGTTCCCAACACTACCTGTTACACTCGATGATATGATTTAAAAAATAATATAACAAATATTTTCACCTTTCTATCGAAATCATGCTGTCTATTTTAATCTCATTAGTAATGGTCAATACTGGATTGCAATAAATTTTGTGAACTTATTTTGCGCCTAGACTTTAATCTTAGTCTGGTAATTTTGCGGAGGAAGTCTTACGATAAGGTCTGTGTCAAAGGTAGAAAATGATGCGAGAATGATAGACAATCCTCTACCAATCCTTATTTTTTTTTAAATTCCGTGTTTCTAGACCTGACAATTCAGCATTTAAGAAATATAGGACAAGGTAAACCAGAGAAAATGGTCCAGAATGATGTCAGTGTCATGGACAATATTTTTTTTATTACTCACCTTATATTATCGAAGACCAAATGATTAAACATTGAAGAAAAAAGGTCAAGTCAGGGTCAGTTACAAAGACGACCCTTTGCCAACCATAACCAGTATTATTAATTTGTTCTAGACCTAATCTGTCATTACTTTGAAGGTCGGACAAATGTCAGTGCCAAATCTCTAGAATTGGGCTTGACGCGTAACAATTATCTATCAATCTTAACTTAATCAAAAATTGAGGACAAAAGTCAAGGTCAGTGCCAATGTTCAAATATGGTGCAAGATTCAATGATGATCTTTCACCAAACTTTACTTTCTACTTCACATTATCAAAGACATAACATTCCAAATCTAAGAAAAAAGGTCAAAGGTCACCGACAAATTTACATGCCCACACAATGCCAGATCCAAGTACGATCAACTTTCAAGCTTTATAAGCAAAATTAAAAAGTTCTAAATTTATTACGTCACTATTCAAAACAATAATTCGGCTACTTTCAATTCACGACGACAAAATCATTATTTACCAACGTCGTGCTTGTTCTACACGGTTCCAAACCATGTGTCTACACAGTTTCCAAAAATGTTTCTCCACTGGTTCAAAATCGCCTCAAAACCGTGTTTCTCCACTGTACCAATGGAAAAAACGGCCTGTTGCTGCACTGGACCGTTGTCCATTTACAAAAAACTAAAAATGTCACTTTCCACAATGCTTTTTCAGGGCTGTCAAAAATAGGAATGGTTTGTGGGGGTTTGGGCTTACGATAGGTCGTTTGACATAGGTGATTTTATTAGTAATGAATCAAATATTCTGGAATGAATCTTGCGATCACCGCTTCAATTTCGGTTTTAGCTATTTACCCAACTTTATCGATTGAATCCAAGTTATGTAGTAGGCATCACGAGAAATCAATGGGAAATTAATAGAAACGGACATTTCATGTTGGTCACAATGCCTATCATTAAACACCATCAGTTAAATTAACCTGTATTTTTGCGACTGAAAATGTACCTACTTTTTATCGTTGTTTATGTCCGCCATCTTGCATGCTTCTACACTGGGCACTTTTTTACTGCACTGTACCAGGTATACGACTGTGATTTTAGGTCCAAATTTTAAATTGTCTGCAAATCATGCCTAATGCGATAATACTGAACTTTGAAGTATCCGCTTTCATATTTCGGGCATAAAATGAAATTTCATAACATAGAGTTGACGTCATGATGTCATCAAGGGGCCGACCCCTTTTTTAGGGACCAAAATCAGTAATTGTCCATTATTTTCGGAAATAATAAACCGATTTTTATCCCGAAAACGCCATTTGCTTCGCAATTGGACGCCCAATGTTATGTTTTTATTGACATGAAGATATAAGTGTAAGAAATACAATAAACTTTAACGTATTAAATAACAATTCCTTCTGCGTTGCTGTTTTCGAGTACAGTTACTGCAAATATTGCCTTTTTTCTCGAAAAATTTGCCCGGTGACCTATGCTGAAATTTAGAAATGTTGCTGCCAAACCATTTCGCTGAAGATTTTTGAAATAAAAACCATGTGTCTTCGGGTAAGATTTTTTGTAAAATTTGATTCCGCGAAGATATCGCAAATCAAAGGATATTTCAACGTCGCGTCAAATGTTCACAAAAGCTGTCTATTCAAATGGATGAAAATTTAGGTGAATTTTTGTATTTCTTAAATTCACATTCAGATTTGATACTTCCGAATCCTACTTTTTATAATAAAGCTTAATTTTAAATATTTTAAAATGTTTTATTACACGAAGATTGGCGCTAAATAAGCATAGTACTGATGGTTTTAATACGACGTCAAATTCGGCAAAAAATATTGCGACAACTTCGGAAAATCGAATTTAATAAAAAATCTAGCCCGAAGACATATCATTTTTATTTGATTTATGCAAAGCATATTCTTTTCGCTACAAAATAACAAAAAATCAGCATAGGTCACCGGGCAAAATTTTGAGAAATTTCTATTTAATTACAAAAAATGAAGTGAAAAAAGGAACATCAAATCTAAAAAATCACGAAATAGATAGCGTTGCGGGCCTATTCTTCTATTCAAATGAGCACAGAAATTAAACGACTAGCTCGGGCGTTCTTGGACTTTCTTAATGGAACTTTTTTCGTAAAAATCGGCGGATTGATTCAGAAAATATTTGCAAATAATGATTTTGGCGGGACGAAAAGGGGTTGGCCCCTTAATGACGTCACAACGTCAAATGGACGAGCTTCAGACCCTTTTTCATTGTGTGTTAGCTAATGCCCGCATTTAAATTATAAATCTCAGCTATTATTGTGAGATTTTGAGAAAGTCGAAAATTCGACCATTTTATCTGTCCGCAGTTACCTTAAATTACTTTTAGGCATTTCCATCTACCCTGGCAACCAGCATTTTTATAGAATTGAAATCTTTTAGCAACTTTGGAAGACCTCCAACCAAGAATTATCTCTCTCAAATTTTAGCTTGATTGGCTGAGTGGTTTAGGGGGATAATTTTTTTCTAGTATTTTTATAAATTTTCAGCTTTTGCTACCATGGCAACCAGTTTTTTGTGGATTTTGTGTCTTTTAGCAACCTTAGTAGTTTCAACTTAATTGGCCGGGTGTTAGGAGGAAAAGATGTTAAAACAAGGTGCCAAATTGTCACAAGATACGCCCGTCACACTGCTTAGTTTTAACTGGGGGTTTGAATAGAACTGAGGTTATTTTGAATGAATATTTTTTGCACCCATGAAGTTTCATGATCCTAGATATTATACTATTAGAGATATACGCCTGACAAGATTCAAGTCTGAAAAACAACAGAGGGCAATAACTCAAAAAGTAGGCCAGGTTGAGTTATGGTTCTTGTGCACTGCACTCCTCCTTGGTGAGATCTATACACCCATGAAGTTTCATGATCCTTGCTATTATACTTTTAGAGATATACTCTGGACAAGATTCAAGTCTGAAAAACAACAAAGGGCAATAACTCAAAAAATAGGCCAGGTAGAGTTATGGTTCTTGTGCACTGCACTCCCCCTTGGTGAGATCTATACACCCATGAAGTTTCATGATCCTAGCTATTATACTTTAAATGATATACTCCTGACAAGATTCAAGTCTGAAAAACAACAAAGGGCAATAACTCAAAAAATAGGCCAGGTAGAGTTATGGTTCTTGTGCACTGCACTCCCCCTTGGTGAGATCTATACACCCATGAAGTTTCATGATCCTAGCTATTATACTTTTAGAGATATTCTCCGGACAAGATTCTAGTATGAAAAACAACAAAGGGCAAAAACTCAAAAAAAAGACCAGGTTGAGTTATGGTTCATGTGCACTGCACTCCCCCTTGGTGAGATCTATACACCCATGAAGTTTCATGATCCTAGCTATTATACTTTAAGAGATACTCCGGACAAGTTTCAAGTCTGAAAAACAACAAAGGGCAATAACTCAAAAAATAGGCCAGGTAGAGTTATGGTTCTTGTGCATTGCACTTCCCCTTGGTGAGATCTATACACCCATGATGTTTCATGATCCTAGATATCATACTTTAAGAGATATACTCCGGACAAGATTCAAGTCTGAAAAACAACAAAGGGCAATAACTCAAAAAATAGGCCAGGTAGAGTTATGGTTCTTGTGCACTGAACTCCCCCTTGGTGAGATCTATACACCCATGAAGTTTCATGATCCTAGCTATTATACTTTAAGAGATATACTCCGGACAAGATTTAAGTCTAAAAAATAACAAAGGGCAATAACTCAAAAAGTAGGCCAGGTAGAGTTATGGTTCTTGTGCACTGCACTCCCCCTTGGTGAGATCTATACACCCATTAAGTTTCATGATCCTAGCTATTATACTTTTAGAGATATACTCCGGACAAGATTCTAGTATGAAAAACAACAAAGGGCAATAACTCAAAAAATAGGCCAGGTAGAGTTATGGTTCTTGTGCACTGCACTCCTCCTTGGTGAGATCTATACACCCATGAAGTTTCATGATCCTAGCTATTATACTTTTAGAGATATATTCTGGACAAGATTCAAGTCTGAAAAACAACAAAGGGCAATAACTCAAAAAATAGGCCAGGTAGAGTTATGGTTCTTGTGCACTGCACTCCTCCTTGGTGAGATCTATACACCCATGAAGTTTCATGATCCTAGCTATTATACTTTAAGAGATATACTCCTGACAAGATTCAAGTCTGAAAAACAACAAAGGGCAATAACTCAAAAAATAGGCCAGGTAGAGTTATGGTTCTTGTGCACTGCACTCCCCCTTGGTGAGATCTATACACCCATGAAGTTTCATGATCCTAGCTATTATACTTTAAGAGATATTCTCCTTCAAGATTCTAGTATGAAAAACAACAAAGGGCAATAACTCAAAAAATAGACCAGGTTGAGTTATGGTTCATGTGCACTGCACTCCCCCTGGTGAGATCTATACACCCATGAAGTTTCATGATCCTAGCTATTATACTTTAAGAGATACTCCGGACAAGTTTCAAGTCTGAAAAACAACAAAGGGCAATAACTCAAAAAATAGGCCAGGTAGAGTTATGGTTCTTGTGCACTGCACTTCCCCTTGGTGAGATCTATACACCCATGATGTTTCATGATCCTAGATATCATACTTTAAGAGATATACTCCGGACAAGATTCAAGTCTGAAAAACAACAAAGGGCAATAACTAAAAAAATAGGCCAGGTAGAGTAATGGTTCTTGTGCACTGCACTCCCCCTTGGTGAGATCTATACACCCATGAAGTTTCATGATCCTAGCTATTATACTTTAAGAGATATACTCCGGACAAGATTTAAGTCTAAAAAATAACAAAGGGCAATAACTCAAAAAGTAGGCCAGGTAGAGTTATGGTTCTTGTGCACTGCACTCCCCCTTGTTGAGATCTATACACCCATGAAGTTTCATGATCCTAGCTATTATACTTTTAGAGATATACTCCGGACAAGATTCTAGTATGAAAAACAACAAAGGGCAATAACTCAAAAAATAGGCCAGGTAGAGTTATGGTTCTTGTGCACTGCACTCCGCAATGATGAGAAGAATACAATTGCCAAGTTTGAAGTCCATCGGACCTCAAGTGACAGAGTTATGCTCCGGACAAAGAAGTGGACGCCGCCGGACGCCCGGACGCCCGGACGCCGGACGCCGGACATCACGGGTGATCCCATAATACGTCCCGTCTTGGACGGGCGTATAAAAAGTGTTGGACAGACAGAGGGACAGTTCATGGTCAATCATTGGTCAGTGAGTTATCACAATAGCTCATCTTGAGCACTTTGTGCTTTGGTGAGCTAAAAAGCATAAACTTAAACAAGAGGACATAATATACAGTCCTATTTCTCTCACCAGAGTCTACTTGACCCCTGGGACACCACATGAATAAGATTGAGGGAATATATTTTGTACCAAATATCAATGCCAGAGGCTTTTTCATGATAGATGTTAGTTGAATAATTTCCAACTTCATTTTTATGTAGAAAGGGATACACACAGGCTGAGGAAATATCATGATCATAGACTGATAGTATCCTGGTATGAACTTACTTAATTTAAGTCAACTTGATGAACATACAAACAAAATTGACCACAGGGCTAATATGAACATACTATAGGGGTGTGAAAATACAGTTTCATCACTTGTCCCTGGACAAGGAAAGGCTGATTTCTTACTTGTCCAGGATCAAAATGAACTAGTTCTAAACAAGAGGACCATGATGGTCCTAGATTGCTCACCTGACTTTCTTTGATAAATTGGATATCACATCAAGTTAAATGGCAGATGTTATAAAGAAGATAATTTCTACATAAAACCAAGTGTCACTAAGTTTGGGCCATATTTGTGGCCATTAGAGTTATTTCAAGTAAATTATCATTAAGACTCCTTTTCCTGTGATATGGCACAAATCCTTTCCATTTTCAACAGAGTTCATTCTTGTGACCTGGCAAACATTTTGACCAAGTTTCATGAAGATTGGACCATATTTGTGGTGTCTGGAGCTCTTAAAAGAAAATTGTCATTAAGGCCCCTTTTCCCATGATATGGCACGGATACTTCCCATTATCAAAAGAGATCATCCTCATGACATAACAAACATTCTGACCAAGTTTTATGATGATTGGACTATATTTGTGGCTACTAGAGTGTAAACAAAAAAAATGTCATTAAGGCCCCTTTTCCCGTGGTATGGCACCAATCCTTCCCATTTTCAAGACACTTTTCTCACAGGACCTTACAAACATTCTGACCAGGTTTCATGATGATTGGACCATATTTGTGGCTTCTAGAGTTTTAACAAGAAAATTGTCATTGAGGCCCCTTTTCCTGTGATATGGCATGGATTATTCCCATTTTCAATAGGGTTCATCTTTGAGACCTAACAAACATTCTGACCAAGTTTCATGAAGATTGGGCTTTATTTGTGGCCACTAGAGTGTAAACAAGAAAATTGTCATTAAGGCCCCTTTTCCCATGATATGGCATGGATCCTTCCCATTTTCAAAAGGGTTCATCCTTTTGACTTGGCAAACATTCTGACCAAGTTTCATGGAGATTGGGCTTTATTTATGGCCTCTAGAGAGTAAACAAGAAAATTGTCAATAAGGCCCCTTTTCCCATGATATGACACGGATCCCTCCCATTTTCAATAGGGTTAATCCTTGTGACCTGGCTAATATTTTGACCAAGTTTCATGAAGATTGGGCCATATTTGTGGCCTCTAGAGTGTAAACAAGAAAATTGTCAATAAGGTCCCTTTTCCCATGATATGGCACAGATCCCACCCATTTTCAATAGGGTTCATCCTTGTGACCTGGCTAACATTCTGACCAAGTTTCATGAAGATTGGGCCATATTTGTGACCTCTAGAGTGTAAACACTTAAATTGTTGATGCTGGACGACGAACGACACACGACACACGACGGACATTCAATGATCACTAAAGCTCACCTTGAGCACGATGTGCTCAGGTGAGCTAAAAAGTAGGTAGATCAATATTAAAACAATACTGTTTTAATGAAGAAAATGCTGTAATCCATTTACTTGTCCACAGACAAGTGGTTTAGAAAAAATGTACCTGTCTGCAAGTAGAAAAGCCCGTATTAGACAAGTCGGGCATGGGAATTCCACACCCCTATACTTGGGACAGGTCCAATAGAAAATGATAATTATCAAATATGAAAGCTGTCTGCAGTCTGGTTAAAGTCCGTTTCAGAAAACCATTTGAAGATTTCCTTCTTTCTACTTTGTAAAATGGGAGGCACCTGGGCAGAGCCCAAATTTGACCTTAGGGACATGAAATGAATATATTTGGTCGAGGTCAATTAGATGTTGCTACATACAAAATAGAGTACGAAAGATGTCTGCCTTCTTGTTTCAGAGAAGAAGATTTTGAAATTTTTCTCTTTTATTTCTATGTACTATTGGTTGTGTCCATGCAGTTCGAAAATCTTACCCCAAAGACATGATAAAAACAAACTTGGAAGAGGTCCACAAGCTGATGCTTCATACCAGATATGAAAGCTGTCTGCATTCTGATTCGGAGAAGATTTTTAAGGTTTTCTCCTTTAATTCTATGCAATATTGGTTGGGCCCGTGTAGGGCCAAAATATTACCCCAAAGAGGAAGGACATGATAAAAACTTACTAATTTGTCAAGTAGAGATCCATTAGCTGATGCTACATACCAGATATGACAGCTGTCTACCTTCTGGTTTCAGAGCATTTTATAGATGCCATGGCAACCGGACTTAAGAGTGGATTACACTTTTTTGAACAACTTTGGTAGAGCATAACCCTAGGTACATTTTTATCAAGTTTCATCAAGATTGACGGATTTAAGAGTAGAAGATAAAGAAATAGTGGATGACGCCTGAACAACGTCAGACTTTGGACAACATCAATATTTCATCTTGAGCAGTTCTTGCTCAGGTGAGCTAAAATGTGGCGACTACAATTTGAAATTTAGGGAAGTTTATGTTCATCAAGCAATTTGCATCAAACTGGTAATAGAAATACAATTATTTCAGTGTGGTGCAATAATTTACAGATATTTCAATACTGTTTCACTTTGATATGGAGCTATAGTTAGTGTGTTTATGACTGTCTCTTTTTTTTTCCACTATATTATCTCCTGGAAATATAGCAAAGGTGTTCACTATATAGGACACCTTTGAAATATAGGACAATATAGGACAGCCATCAAAATATAGGACAAATATAGGATATAGGACAGAAGTTGACGCCCTGCAAGATAGCAATTGCTCATCTGGATTTTTTACAGATTTTCTCAAAATAATTTTTAATGGATTCCCCTAAATCGTGAAAAGTACCTTGAAAAAGGGCTTCAAAAGAAAAATTTTCAGCTGAGAAAAGAAAAGGCATATTTGATTGTTTAAAACATTTGCTAACAGTGCATGTCTTGTCCCATGTTTATTATTTTACCAGAAAATAACAAAGAATCACGGAAATAGGTCAATTTTACAAATATTGACCTATTTCACCGTGTGAATAAGCTATTGTATTTTGGGCTATTTTGATCAAAAGCGGCAAATATAAGATTTTTGGAGACAGAAAGGGTTGGAATTTAGGGGTTTTGTCTGTCTTGTAGGTCCATCACTTTATTTTGCCACTAATTAGCCTGGAACCCCACTGTATCGATCTACTTAGCATTAACTGATAAAAAGCGATAATAATATCAATCTTGCCTAAATTCATAAATATTTCCAAATATGTTTATGCTTTAACCTACCACAAAGCATACAATGGTAGACCTAACACAGTTATTTTCCATAAGAATGGCAATAATAAGCAGCCATATCAATTTCAGGGAATTTTAAAGTCACTCCATTGTATCGAAGCATTGTTGGAAATGATGTCAAAACTTACAATATGGAGCCCAATCAGTACCAAGATTGTTGAATTTGAATTGAATGATATGTTGTTGAGGATTGGCTAGTGTTCTTTTCCTGAACATAGTAGTTTTTCATCACATTTAAAATTGTTTTGACTACCGCTAGTTCTTTGATTTCAACAAGAACCTTTCTACCTATCAGTTTAGAATTGAAGGTAAGAATGTAGCACCTTTCTAATATTTCTTGACATCTAAGTCCTTATAAGTTAGTCGTGAACTAGTCATCTATATTAAACTGGAATTTTGGCATTTTGGTGAAAATATCCAAAGATTTGTTGATAGATCGATACAGTGGATAGATCGATACAATGAGGTCTGAGTATACTCCCATCTGTTAGAGTATTGAAAACTAGTTAAACCACCATACCCCCTCTATTTAACATAAAGAAGGCTGGTTGCAAAAGTTGGGGGTACAGGCTTCAATTTAGGGGTAAATCACCCCCATTTGGGGGTTAATGGGAACACTGTGGTAAGTTTCTTTTTCAAGTAACTTGTCAGTGCCTTTTTTCTGAATTCTTTGGACCCTGTATAACGGTGACCCTGTATAACTTGCTTAATTCTTTCGAATCGGGTAATCTTTAACATCCAAAGAAAGACTCAGGTACCAAAGCACCACTGTAGATTTAAATTGTGTCACTTACAGCATCTCTAACCCCTTCCTCGTCGTATCCTTGATCAAAATAAGGTAGAGCATCTACAACTACTTCCCCGGCCATTGTAAATCGCAGTGTCTTAGTACGGTTCCGTTAGAATTCTAGACCGTGAGATATACATATGGAGGGGGGGGGGTGTCACATGGCTGCACTCCTCTACCTCCACCTGTAACCAATTAATCAAATAGACCCGAATCTACAAATCCTTAGATCCGTTAAATTAAATGTTGATCGTTTGGAACGATTTCAAATGTTTTCTTACGATATTGGAGCGTTTTCGATCGATTTGAGAGAGTGGTTGGAATGAATAAATGGAGCAATGGGTGAGTGATCTTTTGAATGGTTTTGATTGAGATAAATGTCAATTCACGATGTAATGAACTGTAAATAACAATGAATAGATATTATTATGCTTCCCTCGAAAATTATAGTCGCCAGCTTGTGCGCCCGTCCGTCTTTCCGTCCGGCGTCATATCTCAGGAACCCTTGGGCCTAATTGGCTGAAACTTCATATATAATCTTCCTACAAAATTACCAAACAGTTATTTTAAATTTTCTTTATTCAAGTCTGCATCATGGAGAAAGGGTCCTTAATGTAAATATTAGTTTTTTGCCAATATCTCCTAGTCTAATAGTCAGAATTTTATGGAATTTCATATTTGAGTAGCATATCAGAACCATCTTGACCTTAAACAATCGAAAAATTACGTTAAACAAAAAATCATGGGAAAATGGCATTAATAGTTAAGATTTACGTAAGCTGTCTTTTCGTCTTGCAAAAAACTAAATTTGCCATTACTTTTGATTTGTTACAGATAAAGTCTTCATATCTTACATCATTGCTTGTGACAAACCCTTTTTGTTGGTACTAAGGTCAAGGTCATCAGTCAAGGTCATGAGTCAAGGTCAGAATTTTGAAAATGAAAACTTCTAAAATTGACCATAATTTTGCAATGATAAGTGATAAAGCCTTCATATTTCAAATGTTCATTACTTGTGACAAGAGCTTTATTACTGAGAAAACTAAGACAATGATCTTGCCCAACATCAAGGTCTGATTGTCAAGGTCGATAATTTCAAACATAAATACTCAAAGTTAGCCATAACGTTTAATTGAAATGTGATAGGGTCTTCTTATTTTACATGTTCTTTGCTTGTGATAAGACATTTCCGTTGGTACCATGTTAAAGGTCATCAGTCAAGGTCAAGGTCATTTTTAAGGTCAAATTTGTGGAATTTGTGACGTCACGGTGTAAACAATATGGACGCTAATTTGAAAATAAACTAGCAAAATGGAATAAAATTAGGAATTACATATCGCAGTGACGAAGTAAATGATCGAGATGAGGTAAAAGGAAATATACAGTGAATATCATTATTATTATTTGAAATATTTGGATATATACAACTGGAGAAATTGAAACATGGGTATCGTAGAAGTTTTCGTGGATGGAGCTTGTAAGAATAACGGTCACAATAACCCCCAAGCAGGATGTGGTGTGTTTTGGGGTCCGTATCACCCTATGAATTGGTCCGAGAAGTTAAAAGGGGACAGGCAAACTAATAATAGAGCAGAATTATCGGCAGCGATTATCGGTATAACTCAAGCATTACAGTGTAGTTTTTCTGAAATTGTTGTAACTACAGATAGCAAGTATTTGAAGAACGGAATCACAAAATGGATAACAGAATGGAAATTGAATGATTGGAAAACCATGAAAAGAGGAGACGTATTAAACAAGGACCTATGGACATTGTTAGATTTTCTCCAGGGAAAGGTCCTAGTAAGTTGGAGATGGGTCGAAGGCCATAAAGATACGGAAGGCAACTTACGTGCTGATAATTTGGCAAAGGTAGGCATCTCACTGAATTCAGCATTTTGGCAAAATGTATCTCATGAATTATTTGAGAATACATATAATATGGATTCCAAACTCAGTCCTAGAATCATGAATGAAAAGAATGGGAATAGTAATGTAAATTCAAGGGACTCAATGAAAAATGATGCTGTTGTTAAACCTGAATACACATGTAAAGAGTGTAATACTGTTTGTGAAATGAAGGACCATGCCATTCAGTGTGAGGATTGTAAATTTTGGACTCACTATCACTGTACAGATTTACCAAGATACCAACTATTTCTTTACGAGAGCACACAAAGGCGTTTCACATGTAAGTTTTGTGTAGAGATTGATGCAGATTTTATGCCTAATTATGATCCTGAGAAATTACGAAGACACAGTAATATACCAATAGGGGTAGATAAGAGCACTGAGACTGATAGATCTAGCGGTACAAAGAACTTGACCACAAACTCAGTTCATTGTCAAACAGAAATTTATAACCAGGAGCTGATTTCACAAACTGTAGGTGACACCAATAAAGTCAACGGAAAGATTACTACAACACAAAATTTTGCATCTTGTCAAACTTATGCCCACGATCATCAACAATCATTTGATATGCAAGAACAAACGAAATCAACAATTACAATGCTGCAAGATTCGTTCATCAAAGCTTTTGAACAGATCAATGTATCAGTCAAGGACCTTAAAAACGACATTGCTGATGATTCTAAACTGAAACAACAGATATCAAACCTGACCAAAGAGAATGAAAAGCTCAAATCAGAAAACACAGAAAGAGCAAAAGGAGGTAAATGTCTTAAATGTGAAGATCTGGTGTGTAAAATAAACAGCTTGAACATGTCTAGTGGTAAAGAAAAGGAAAAGTACCAATCAAACCTGACAATTGAGAAGGAGCTTCAGGAATCCAAGTTAAGAGCCAATATTTCACTACTAGAACACAGATTAGAAAACCAAAATAAACATCTAACCATACAAGAATCAGAAATTTCGGCTTTTGAGACAAGACTTGAAATTAAAAATCAGCGCATCATTGAACTAGAAGAGAGGTCTTCCTCTTTGTCTAACAAGATAGAAAAGTTGCAGGATGAAGTTTTATCTTGGAAAATCTCAAGTAGCACCCTAGACAGTATCTCCAACTTTAAGCCAGTTTTGAACAAGGTCAATAACAATATAGAGGAGAAAGAAACCCTAGATACCAATAAGAAAGGATCAGCTACCATGAACTCAGAGGCAGTACTAGAGACAAATTCAGTTGAGAAAAATAAGCAAGAGTCAGAACAAGAAAGTCAATTTACGGAAAGAAATTCAAAGAAACCTGAACCCCAACAACCCAGAGATCAAGAAAAAAGTCTGTTCAATTAATAGGGACATCAAACACAAAGTATATCTCGCAATCTTATGTTGGAGGAACAGATTATTACGTCTCAAAGGTCACAAAATATACTTTGCAGGATACCAAAGAATACATAACCAACTTGAGCCCAGACCAAAAACATGATGTATTTATCTTACAATCACTGTGTAATGACATTAAGAATAGTGAACCAGAGGAGTGCGCAGAGTCTATTAGTGAGATAGTAAACACAATATCATCTAAATTCCATGACTCTAAAATAATAATATCTCTTGGTCTACCAAGACCTGATGAATCCATAAACATTAAAACAGAGAAGACAAATATTCTAATTAAAGAAAAAGTAGCCGGGAAAAGTCATGTAACAACCTGTGACAATGGAAACCTTTTCTATAGAGGACAAGCACAGATAGGTGTACTGAACTATGATGGTATTCATCTATCTAGAACAGGTACAAGGAAGCTTGCTAAAAATCTTAAAGAGTCCCTACATAGATCAGCAGACTGTCCTGATGGGAACAAATCAAACCAATTACTTAACAAAGACAGTTATGACAGGAACCAATATTCTTCCAATGGGACCTTTCATTATAGAAAGAACCGATCATCCGCTAGGGCCAATTATACATGGAATACCGATTCAAATTACCCATACCAGGGAGGTTACAGAAGAAACCCAGCAAGACCAAGACGAAACAATGTGAACTCTAACTACAGGAACCAACATCAATAAAGGACATTATTATATTTATGCTAGAGACGATCTAATAAAAAAAAAGAATTTCAAAAGATCTAAACTTTTTTGGCATGAATTTTTAATTTTTATCAAAGCCTCAAAATTAATTAATAAATGAATTTAGAGAGTCATTACATAAATAAGCTTTTGTTAGACTTTAAGTAAAATTTGAAAAAAAAAAAATACCGAGTATATTTCAACATGAAAATTTCAATAAGCCTCTTTTATATTCTCAATATATGATATTGGAACTTCAGAAAATAGTTTAATTTCTATATATACTGTGAGTTAAATATGTGTATGTGAAGTGTTAAAAAAAAGGTGTCATTCATTTAATCATCTCTTATGGAAATGTGTTGTGTAAGAAATAGTGAGAATAGACATACAGATACTTTTCACCTTTGATAAACTGTATCAACAGCCTCAAGGTTATTTTAACGTCAACAGTGCGATTGTAATTGTTTATTCATATTCCTTAAATTAGATTGAATTGAAATGGTTAATGCTAACAAATCATCAATCATATCCATATGTTCATGGAATATTGGCGGTCTTACTACAAAGTCTTGTGAGAAGCTTAAAGACCAAGATTTTGTGAAACAACTTACTCCATATGATATAGTGTTTTTGTGTGAACCCCATTCAGGAATAGAAAATTACATAAATTTAGATGGTTTTCAACAAATAAATATATGTAGACCTATTTCTAGAAATAATAGATATTATGGTGGTCTAGGATTACTGATTAAAAGATCAATACGAAAAGGTATCACAATTTTGGAAACCTCCAACTCTGAGTACCAACGGATAAAACTTAAAAAGTCTTATTTCAGTTTAGAAAAAGATATTTATATTTGCTTTTCATACATTTCACCTTGTGTTTTTCAAAGTGGATCAGGTGACTAGGTCTTAGATGAAATAATTAGAGACATAAATACTTTTAAAAACAGTGGAAATATATTATTATGTGGTGATTTGAATGCACGAACTGGTAATTAACAAGATTTTATTCAAAATGATTGTGATAAACACCTACCCTTGATCCATCATATATTGCTGATTCAAATATTAAACCTCGTTATAGTGAAGATGTTAAAGTTGATCCGAGAGGTAGCCAGTTAATTGACTTATGTATATCATCTCAACTAAGAATTCTAAATGGTAGAACATTTGGTGATTTATATGGAAAATTTACATGTGTAAAACCTAATGGATCTAGTGTAATAGATTATGGAATATGTTCTCAGGAAATTCTGAAAGATGTTGTCTATTTCCATGTTCATCCTTTTATACCATTGTTTTCTGATTGTCACAGTAAAATTTCCATTTCAATTAAAGCAACGTTTAAGAGAGATTTTTCAAATAATGAAAATATCAGCATGCCACTTCCTTTTAAGTGGAAAAAATGTTCATCAGAAAGATTTTCAAATGCCCTGAAAAGCAAAGAAACTACAGATAAGATTAATTGCTTCATGAAAAAGGATTTTGGTATTCAGGAGTCAGAAATTGATGATGCTTGTAACCTATTTGAAGATATCATTTTAGATGCCGCAACAAAAAGCATTGAAAGGAAAAAGAAGAAAAAGAGATTTTCAAATAAAAAATGGTTTTAAAAGTTAAAGCAAAATATATGTATGATCATCCCTTCGATGTTTCAGTAAAAAACAGTTACTATAAACACTATAGGGAATATAAAAGATTGCTAAAACAAAAGAAGAAAAATTTTACCAAAAACCTTTTTGCTAAATTAGATGATTTAGAGTGTAATGATCCCAAAAAGTATTGGGACATTGTAAATTCTTTAAGAAATAATGATACAAATAACCATGGTCCTGAAACTAATATTGATACAGATGATTGGTACAGATATTTTCAAAAATTAAATTCAGTAAAGAGCAAATTCTTATCAAGAACGGACAAGATCGAAAATATACTGACAAACTCAATATCAAACAGGACTTTTCATCTTCTTGATGCAATTATAAAAGATAAAGAAATATTAAATTCAATAAGCAAATTGAACAACAACAAAGCGTCTGGATTAGATTGTATTAGAAATGAAATTCTAAAATCAGGTGCCTCAATTTTAATTCCATGTCTAAAGAAATTATTCAATCTAGTATTTTCATCGGGCATTTATCCAGTGTCGTGGGCTACAAGTTACATAACTCCAATTTTTAAATCAGGTGATAGTTCACTTCCAGAAAATTATCGCGGTATCGCAATATCTTCTAATATAGGAAAACTTTTCAACATGATTCTGAATAACAGACTGGATACATTTTTGGAAGAAAATGAAATCATTGATAAAGTTCAAATTGGCTTTACAAAAGGGTCTAGGACATCGCACCACATGTTTGTTTTAAAATCTTTAATTGATAAGTATACTTGTGAGAAAGGGGGCAAACTTTTCGCTTGCTTTATTGACTTTCAAAAAGCCTTTGACTCAGTTATACACCCTGGGCTTCAGTTCAAACTGAATGAACTACATATCAATGGAAAGTTTTATGACATTATTAAAGATTTATATGCAAAGAATAAATTATGTGTTCGGATTGGTGAAAATCGCAGTGACTTTTTCGAATCATGTGTAGGAGTACGCCAAGGAGGCCTATTGAGTCCGAATTTGTTCAAATTTTTTATAAATGATTTACCAAAATACCTTGAAGGTTCTCCTGGTCAAGTGTATATTAATGATATTGCATTAAATTGTTTAATGTATGCAGATGACATAGTTTTACTTTCATCGTCAGCTTCTGGATTACAAGAAAAACTGAATAGATTAAATACCTTCTGTCAAGACTGGTGTTTAGAAGTCAATGTTTCAAAGACAAAAGTTTTAACCTTCAATAAACCAGGAAAATTGATCAAAAATAATTTTTATTTTGGAGAAGATTGTCTTGAAAACGTCAAAAATTATCGATACTTGGGAGTATATTTTTCCATTAATGGAAATTTTGAATTTGGTACTAAAGATATTTTTAACAGATCATTGAAAGCATCTTTCAAACTTACAAAACTAACAACGTCTGCTGAGCCATCTGTAAATACCAGTTTGCATTTATATGACCATCTCATCAAACCAATAATACTGTATGGATCTGAGATATGGGGAAAGTTTAAAACTTGCAGTGCATCTTGCAATAGAGGTGGTGCTTTTATATTTGAAGATATTTACAAAAACAATATTGCGGACAAATCACAATTGAAATACTTAAAATACATTTTAGGCGTAAATAAAAACTCAACTAACTTGGCAGTTATGTCAGAAACGGGAAGATATCACATGCATTTTTCAATTATAATTAACATTCTTAAATATTTATATAGGTTGGAAAATACGCCAAACACTTTATTGAAAGAATCATATGCAACTGTCAAAACCTTGCATTTTTCTGGATTTCAATCTTGGTATTCTTCCGCTTTATTTATTCTCCAAAACCTAAAGCTTGATATTACATCTTGTAGGAATCTTTCGGAGTCACGTTTCATATGTATTGTAAAATCTAATTTAATCAAAGGGTTTTTGAATTATTGGTGTATTGAAAGTAATGATAAATCAAAAGAAGGTAAATTAGATACATATTTTTTACTCAAGCCTAACTTTTGAATGGAAAAATATCTTGAATTAGATAATTTTATATCCAGAAAATCAATATGCAAATTAAGAATAAGCGCCCATAGTCTGTTAATAGAAAGTGGAAGATATTCCAAAAATAGTAAATTGCCAAGAGAAAAAAGATTGTGCAAATTTTGTAATATGGGTAAAATTGAAAATGAATTTCACTGTTTAACAGAATGTCCATTTTATATTGATGAGAGACTGGATCTATTCAAACTTTTTAAAGATTTCAATCACCAATTTATGTTGTTAGGAAATGATGAAAAAGCATTGTGGCTGCTGACCCAAGAAAATCTTGCAATCCTTTCTGCTCTTGGGACTTATATTAATAAGTGCTTTCACAAAAGAAATAATTAGAATTAACAGAGAGTAAGGCCGTCAAGATTGTCCACTATCATCCATCATGTTCATTTTGATTATACATAATTATTCATAATAGGTGCAAAGGTACCTGTTGATGATTTTGTTCACTGAAATGTTTGGGTGAATTTTGTATGTTTTTAATCATTCATTATTGTTTTTGTTTTGTAATATGTCGAATTATGCCCGTGAGGGTCCTTGATTGGTTAATAAAATATTCTATTCTATTCTATTCTATTTACACATAACGCAATAACTTTTGAATTGTAAGTGATAGAGCCTTCATAGTTCACATAATGATACCTGGGTCAAGGCCTTTCTGTTACAACTAAGCTCAAGGTCATCAGTCAAGGTCATTTTTCAAGGTCAAATTTGTGAAAAAATCAAACTTTATAATAAGCCACAACTTTTGAATGGTATATAATTGGGCCTTTATATTTCAAATGATTATTGCCTGGGACAAGACCTTTCTATTGGTGCCAAGTTCAATGTCATCAGTTAAGGTCAAAGTCATTCTTTAAGGTCAATTTTTGTAGTTAAAACTAAAATTAGCCGTAAATTTGAATTGGTGAGCCATATAGCCTTGAAATTCCACAATTACATTTATTGTGACTAGACTGTCACATGCATAACAATGTCAAGGCCATTGGTCAAAGTCAAGGTCATTTGGAGAAAGTAACTCAGTCACGCGCTTGATGTGATATCTTTACATTTCTCCCAGTCATCGGTCCTAAACTTTTTCTCTACTACCTTGGGAACCCTTCGGCATATGCAATTATAACCTACATACAACAGATGTCATGGAAAATTGTTTTTTAAAGTAAATTTTGACTGTTAATCTAACGCATACTTAATTATCAAGCACTTATTCGGGGAGCATAATCCATCACTGATGGCTCTTGTTATTATCTGTTGGCTCTGTTGAACATCTCTACCACTTCTATAATTTACAAGCATACCACTAGTAAGTAAAATAGTTTACTGTAAAATGCCTTGCAAACTTTTAGCATGAAATAAAAATCTTCCGTCTCTTGGCTGCCATCTTAAAATTGAGAATTTGCATAACACTAGATGAGAGGTGTAACTAATTAGAAGTTTTCAGGTCATAAACCAGCTTAATAAAGTTTATTTAGAAAACCTTAAAACACATGTCTATGATTCTTTTATCCCGCATGGATCGAGAATATCTTAAAAAAAATATATATATATATATATATATATAAATCGATTTGGCTGCCATCTTCGTAGACCAATTTGAGATAGCAGCTGGAGGCTAGGAAACGATGTAATGGTAGAACTGGCGTGAGAAATACCAGGATCCATTGTTAGGTACTCCAGCCGCCGCGATATAACTGAAATAATGTTGAAAGCGGCGTAAAACCCCATTCAATCAATCAATCAATTGGCTGCCATCTTGATAACCATACTCATATCTAATGCCACTATGCTTTAATTTTGTAACATAGCTTCAAATCAGTATCTTAATAATAAAATGATCACTCAAATCGGTCAAATTTAAGAGAATGATCTACCATGCCGTTGACTTGATTCTTTATAGTCCTGGCTGTCATCTCGATTTTTTCAAAATGCTCAATTGTGACAAGATGTCATCAAGCAGATTCTGTTTGGGGAAGGCCTACAAGAATCAGTGAAGAAAAAAAACTTTGAACCCTACTTCCAGGTTGGAGTAAAATATGCCACATATATGCCGGACTATAGTACAGGAAAACGTATGAATTCAGAAGGGTTATGACAACTACATGGTTCTATTCAGGAACCATCATGGAATTCGGCAATAGTTCCGTCATGTATCCTTACACAATTCCTCATAACAAGTAACTATCTCCTGGTGGGCGTCGGTCATATGCGGACAAGTGAGATACGGTAGCGACGATTAATAAAAGGAATTACACACATAAAGCATTAACACCTTACGTTGAATTTATTTTTCGCAACGTCATCCTCAGTTTTGTTTGTGACGTCATTTTAACCAACGTGATATATAACGCGTTTCATGACTGCGCCCTTATTATTCCCGAGGTCTATTCCGTAGAATCGCCGACGGTTCCCGAGTGATATGATTAAACACATGTGTTACACACGGATATCTCCGGTAGATGTTCGTTATAGATGATAGGGCATTCGGGAATCCTATGCGATTCTACGGTACTTTCCAGTTTACGGTAAAGTCCGGGCTCTTTCGGAATGGATGATAGGGGCAACTTATGCTGGTAAAAATGGATTTCAATCGCCGACGTCGACTCGACGCTAATTTATACTATTCGGCTAGTGAAAAGTGTGCCGGCGTGCTGGTGCGCCGAGTTTCTTTTATTCATAATCAAAGCCAAAAATTTTGAGAATATTCATGGCAATTTAACACCTATTCGAACTAGATCTCGATCGAGCCCCGGATTGTTGTTAAAACTAATCTCGAGCTCCTGGTTTTCGATGGAGAATTTCGTTACATATCCCCTTTCCAGTATCACATTCTTAGAAACATATCATAAAAATGGAAAATCGAACGTAAGAAATGTAGTGGGTACAAAGTTCATAGAACCAATCCTGAATTGAGCTCTCGCCATAAAGTCAAGGGTGGATTGATATCAACGGATTAATCTAGCGTTAAGCTATACTCAGCGGATTAAGCTATTCCACGACCTTGAACGTATTTTCAAATAGAAGTTCGATTTGATTTATGAAAGATGACAATTAATGTTGGTCCCGTCAAGAGAAAAAGGTAATATGGAGAATTCAGCGAAACAAATATTTGATCTTGTGCACGGTAATTTCATCGGTGTAACATTAAATCATTTTGACTCCTTCACATTGCATCAAGAATAAGTGTCGCTTGAGCTGCTGATTCGCTCCAAAGGCCTGAATTTACTGATACGATTTGACGAGATTAAGAAGATATTGAATGAGTGGTCATTGAATATCTAATTTATAAACGAGTCATCTATAAACAGATAAAAACGAGGCTGCGTCGTTTAGATGACGAGTTTAATAAATTTGGTGTTTTGTGAACACAGATATTCTTTTTATAACATGACCTGAATTTTTGCGATAAATCGAGAGAATTCCAGAAAGACAAGTCACACGTTCAATTATTTCTGCAAGGAAAAAAATCATGATCGATGAATATCATTGAAAATTGACCTACGTCTGTGAATTACACATTTTTATCCAATCAAAATGATTTTTGTGCAGTCTGAACAAGGGTAAGGACAGGAACATTCCATTGAAATTTAGTTGATATCCATTGTAAAGATTTTGAGAAATCCACTATATAACATATAGAGAAATGATATTCGTCCATAAAAGACACAATTGACCACAATAAATATTTGCATACTGATAAATGGTCACTAAAGGGACATTCCAGTCAAACTTGGTTGATACCCATTGATCAGGTTCTGCAAAGATGATTTTCAAAGTTTCAAAAAGGAAAAAAAATATTGAGAAATGATCCCGCTCATAAAAGACATATTTTTCATCTGGTCACAATAATTCTTTTAAACTGATAAAGGGTGAATTAAGGATCATTCCAGTGATATTTGCTTGATATCTATCGGTTTGATTCTAAGAAAATTGATATTTTACCATACATGGAAATAAGCAACGCCCATTAAAGACATGTTTTTAATTGGATCAAAAATACTTGAACAACTTTGAAAGAGGTACACCCAATGATAATACCTGTTAAGTTTGGTTAAAATTCATCCTGTAGGTTTTCAGAAGATTAAAAAAAAAAAAAAAAAAAAACTTGATTACAACCTAACGCACTGACGCACGGACGGACAGACGCACGGTGGACACAGCGCCATAACAATAGTTCCAATGGCCTTCGGTCAATAGAGCTAAAATTATCTGGCTATCAAAACCTCTCGCCACATCTTAGCGTTCTGGGCAGCGTTTTTGAGGAAACATTGGTATTCCACCATGTTCGTGGCACTTGCACAAAAATAACGTTATGTGAACGCTACTAAACATCGGTGATCGCCGGGAATCATCGAAGAACGCAGGGTGTGGGGGGGGCGCACAGTTTTGCGGACAGAATAGACAAAAATGTGCTAAAATCATCAGTGTGAGGCCAAGATGGTGTAACTACAACTTGTTAAATTCGTAGCTAGAAGATGTTGGCTTTTTCTGATGAAGTGCTTACAAAAACCTTCTCAGACATTTCCGTTTCAAGGAATACTAAGTTAAGGATCATCATGCCAGGAAAGATATGCAGTGAGTATGCAAAAAATAGAAATAAAAAAAATTAAAAAGCAACAAAACATTACGAATGAGTCGTGTGCTTATCTTATATTCCGCAAGCCCCCTTTTCTCGTGCCATGTCTCAGAAGTATTTCGTCGATGTGCAACGAAAACCTCATAACTGCTACTTTTAAAGGCTGTACTTACAAGGTTTTGATCACGCCATGTCTAATTAGTATTTAGTCTGTGTGCGACCAAAACCTCGTAACTACAGCTTAATCCAAGCTGTAGTTACGAGGTATTGGTCTCCCATCGACGATTTATTGATTGGTTGATTGTTGCCAGGCCTTCGGAGATAGCTTAACCTCTAAATGTACGTTGTAGGTCGTTGTATTATTCATAAGCATACCCACGTCCGATATGATCGTACATGGAAGGGAATTAGGATTGTAATAAATGTAGATTTATACTGAAAAACATTTTCTGTAGCGTTCATAGGCGTTGAGATTTTGTTACGTTCGAAATTAATTAAAAGGTAATAGATTGGTGAATAAATAAAAAAAAAAAGGGGGGGGGGGGGAATAAGAATCGTTTACAACTTATTCGTGTCGATTCATTTTTTTGTCTCAGTGGATCCTATGAATAGCGAGGAAAGATATTTTTGTAAATCAATAACTATTTCAAAAAAAAAAAAAAAAAAAAAATACACGAAACGTGCGCACCAATTTATTGAATAAAATAGTCCACAACCTCTTGTGCAACGTTTAAAAAGCGTAAAAAGTGAATTTAAAGAATTTCATTTTTTATGACTGTCAATGATTACAAAAAAGTTCCACCGTCATGCTGTCATAGCTTTACTTCAAAGTTTAGCTTTGGTTGATAAGCTTTAATATGAGACAGTCAATAAAATCAACTTTAATAAGCGTAGAGGAAAATTAAAATATTAAAAAAAAACCGATTTTTGTTTTATTACATGTTGACTGTCAGTGATTACAAAACAAGTTCCACCGTCATGCTGTCATAGCTATACTATATTGTGTAGCTTTGGTTGATAAGCTTTCGTATGAGACAGTCGGTTGTTCAGACTGTTGTTTAGACGAAAATCATCTAAAACTCATTTCACCACGTGAACTTATGATTCGGTTGTACTACCCTACGTTCAGGATGACAAAACGGTGCAAACAGTTTGCCAAATATACACCGCTTTGCACGTACGCTTTGAAACATAATGAACGAGAAATGCGGGTAAATTCATTTTACATATTTTCATACACAATTCTACTCAATGAGCAAACTGGAAAATTACGATTTTTTTTTATTTCATGCTGACTGTCAATGATTACAAAACAAGTTCCACCGTCATGCTGTCATAGCTATACTAAAGTTTAACTTTGGTTGATAAACTTTCGTATGAGACATCAGTAGTTCAGGCTTGCGTTCATGATGACAAAGCAGTGCTAATGTTTGCTAAATTATACACAGCTTTATTAGAAAGTGCACATGCAATGCGGGATATAAATGGCAAACGGCACCGTGTTGTCATCATGAACGCAAGAAATCTTAAACACCGCCAAAACAAAAAGAACACCGTTTGTATACCAACTCTCGATTGCAGGTAATGCAAAAAATCTAAGTAGAAAAAGAGACATAATTATTACAAAAATGTTTCGATAATTATGTCCCTTGATATCCTGGATTTCTCTTAAGATTGTGAACATACATGTCAAGTTTCAAGCAGATATCAACGCAGACATGACTAAGATTACGGTTTATCTCCCACACGCCAACGCAAACACCCATGTCAATGCATACACCAACGGCGCTAGGGTGGTGGATACCAATACCTGTTTTTTTGTTTCAAACAATTGAGCTAAACTGGTTTTGTCGATTTACTTTTGTATTCAACTCTTGTGGTATGATTCGGTTAGTGCCAAGGTTAAAGTTGTCACGCCAACACAAACGCCTTCACCAACGTGCAAAGCGGGGTACATTTACTCTATAGTTAACGTTTCGCGAATTCGGCTATACTACGCTTATATCGTAAAACCGGTTTCATCTGATAATTTTCTATCTAATTTTTATTTTATTTTTATTTTTTCAATATTTATAGAGGATTACATATTTATACAACAATATACACTTAAACAAACATGCGGTCCATGGGGTACTTTACACGGAAAAACATCGTCATATTTTAGCAAGGATCCTGATCAATGACGAACATTGCCAGAAATAAATTATTAAACTCAATCCCAAAATGACCAAAGTTCAGGGTAACACAATTTGAATGTAGTTGTAGACGGTAAAAAAGATGATGTCAAAAGTAAGAAAAGGTGTATGTTATTGCAACATTAGAAAAGCGCGCGCCTTTGTGCTTGCTAGACTGTTTGTACAATCATTCTTCTTACAAAATACATACATGTATTTTTAAGCTCCTGATAAGACTTTAAATAGTTGTATGTCTTCGAACAATGCTCATTCCGCCGGAAACATGCTACAAGGTTTAGCTTATCTAATTGCTACAATCGTTACTACCGTGAACATTTCAGTCAGAAAGATATATGGAATTTCTCCCAAACAGACAAACTTTGTCGCTGTGCCAGCCCTACAATCAATTCACGAAACGTTATCTTCAGAGTAAATGTACCCCGCTTTGTACGTGTACTCTTGCGCACTGGTTCCTGGTATTTCCTGTACCATTATCATCATTACAACCCCACCTTCTCTCCCAATAAAGATTAGAATAATCCATCCATTGTTGAGAGTCAAATATCGAAAAGGATAAGTGAGGCCTCCAAGGATCGAACCCATAAGAGAAGATTGATGGAATTGTGCGCTTACCCGATATCATGTGGCAGAGGGCATGGCGTAATTCCTATGGTGTGGGGACGGCATGAATCTAAAAGCGTACAGAAATAGGTCCGAAAAAACTGAAATTTTCTAGTAATTTATTAAGTCCAGCATCCGTATCTTCCTGAAAAAACATTAGACTGGACAAAACTCGGAAGTGTTCTGTAAATCATTGATATAAACCCACACACCAAAAATTAGCTCAATACGTCAAAGGGTATAGATTAAATGTCCCGAAAACTGTAATTTTCTAGTAATTTTCTAAGTCCAGCATCTGTTCCCCCTGAACAAGCGGCCAAAGAGGGCTAGTATTACTCGACTGACACCAAGTGCCTACTATATTTTTGAAAAATCATTTATAAATTGCATAATTAGTATTAAGCTAAGCCATAATCTATTTGTAAGTAGATAATCATCTAAGACCAAGGTTGATTAATGAATGCAATGAAAAAAATCTTAAGTCAACAAACAATATTACACGAACGTTTCATTTTCCCATGACAAAGAATATAATTTCAAAGGTGTTTGATGTGTATATTTTCACATAATAAGTAACATTTTATAAAAAGATAACGAAATCTGTCAATAATTGTACAAGTTATGGTTACAAGAAATGTTGCATCACACAGATCCCATATGACACAGCAACATAACCACCAAACAATCAGAGAGAGAGGTATATCAAAAGAACAATCCCCACATCAATCATTTGCATCATCAAAAGATATTTGTCAGCGTAAAATCTTACGTTGGTATTGAGGATATCATCAATGTACCAACGAGCTATCAGAGTACCACTTTCTAGAATTACAAGATCAGTCCGCCCATCCCAGCTGATGCCACCCCAAACCATGATGGACCCACCCCCATAGCGATTTGCTCAACAATGTTTGCAGCATGAAACCTTTCCCCCGGCCTTCTCCACTCCCTAGCCCGCCTATCAGTGTAGTCCAGGCAATACCTGGTCTCATCCGTGAATAGCACGGGGCGCCAGCGTCTTATGCGCCAGCCAACGTGGTACAATGCCCATGTTAACCGACGCCGACAATGAACTCAGGACAGCGGAATACCAATACACGGTCTTCTTGACCTCAGGTTGTGCTCATGCAGCCGTGTTCGTATGGTTTGAGTAGAAACTCGGACTCCCGAGGCGTTTTGAAGGTCGGAACGTTGCTGCGTTGCCGTAGTAAGCCTGTTCCTTCGGGCCTGAATTACCAAAACAAGAGAACCAAGATGGTCCTAGATCGCTCAACTGAGTCTCTTTGACCCCTGGGACATCACATTAATTAGATAGGCAGATGTCAAAAAGAAGATAATTGCCTAAGATCAATACCATATAACGTTTTCAGCGAAGAGCAAGACAGATATGCCTATTTGATCTTTGATTCTATGTAAAAAGGGATGCATCGGGGTGGACCCCAAACGTGACCCCAGGGGGTTGATATGAACAAACTTGAAAAAGGTCCATAAGATGATACTACATACTAAATATGAAAGCTGTCTGCCTTCTGGTTTCAGAGAAGAAGATTTTTGAAGGTTTTCCTATTTTCACCCATCGTGCTCAGATGAGCTGAAAGGGATGCGCCCGGTTGGAGCCAAAATATGACCCAAGGGTCTTGATATGAAGAAACTTGGTAGGGGCCAACTAGATGATGCTACATACCAAAAATGAAGGCAGTGTGTCCTCTGGTTTTGATTTAAGAAGATTTTAAAAGATTTTCGCTCTTTGATTCTATGTAAAAAGGGTTGCGCCCTGGTGGAGCCCAAATATGATCCTAGGGGCTTGATATGAACAAACTTAGTAGAGGTCCACTAGATGATGCAACATACCAAATATGAAAGCTGTCTGCCATCCAGTTTCAGAGAAGAAGATTTTTGAAGGTTTTCGGTTTTTTACCCTTCGTGCTCATAAGAGATAAAGGGATGCACCCGGTTGGAGCCAAAATATGACCCAAGGGTCTTGATATGAACAAACTTGCTAGAGGCCAACTAGGTGATGCTACACACAAAATATTAAAGCTGTCTGCCATCTGGTTTCAGAGAAGAAGATTTTTAAAGATTTTCGCTCTTTGATTCTATGTAAAAAGGGTTGCGCCCGGGCAAAGCCCAAATATGACCCCAGGGTCTTGATATGAACAAACTTGGTAGAGGTCCACTAGATGATGCTACATACCAAATATGAAAGCTGTCTGCCTTCTGGTTTCAGAGAACAAGATTTTTAAAGATTTTCATATTTTCACCCTTTTTGTTAAGGGTAAAGGGAAAGTTCAGGGTGGATTTCATTTATTTGAACAACTTTGGTAGAGCTTGACCCAAGGAACATCCCTGCCAAGTTTCATCAAGATTGGCCCACTGGTTTAGGAGGAGAAAATGTATAAAGAAATTGTGGACGACGCATGACGCACGACGGACGACGGACAACGCACGACTGACGACGGACATTCTACGATCCCAATAGCTCACCTTGAGCACTTCGTGCTCAGGTGAGCTAAAAACGGTCTTCTGCGACTGAGGTAGCTCTACCCCTACCTCCACCAGGTCTCCTAACAGATGTACCATACTGTTGGTATCGTGCCCAAGCTCTGGTTACAACAGTATGGTGTACCCCAAGTACCATGCCAACATCACGGTGGGAAGCCCATTGCTCCACCATACCTACAGCACGCAACAATTGTTCGACAGATAAATGTCGTCTAACATTTGGATTAACCATGAGTAACGACTTAAAAGTCAATAAAGTACTGAAAAACAGAAGCTGAGCATCTACACGAAACCTGTAAAAAAGAGAAAGGACAGGTAAGAAACCGGTGTTCCTCATTTTGCACGAGTCTCGCGAAAAAATCAAATTTGGTAATGTAAACATTAAGCATCTTGTCAATATAGTTCCACAAGAAAGAGTGAGGTTCGAGAAACCATTATCTCCCATCATTTTCAATGTAAAATTGATCTTTGATCACTCACTTGAAATTGCAGGTCTATACATTATTGTACAAATTAAAACACAAACACGATTTTTTTTAATCAGTTCCTGTAGGACAACGAAAAAGTTTGGTGCTCAGCAAACTTTGAGTAGTATACATCAAGGTCCCTTTTTCAACGATGCTGCAGAATTTCACCAAAATCTTGAGAATGTGTGCTAGGTCAGGTGACTAGGTACAATTTGTGAAGATACATCTAAATCGGTCCATAGATGGAGGAGTTGCGCTCACAAGATTAACCCTTTGCTGTTTAATCCCTGCTTTTTACGTGCCTGTGATTTTATGATCGAGAAAACATTGTGAAAAAAGAAGAAATTGCTTCTGACAAGCAATTTCTTCTTTTTCCACACTATTTTCAACCCTACTGAATGGTTATTTTTCAAATTAAATCCACTTGAAATTTTCGTCTGCAAAACCTTTGAATTTGGACAGGTCTAAAATTTTGTAAAACAGGAAAGGGTTAAGGCGTATGTACGGACGTTCTGACATCGGGACGGACGGACAAACAAAGAAGATGACACCAATATAATACCACGTTCGGCGGCGTATAAAAAGTTATCACTACATAGCTCAATAGTTCTTAATGAGGAGAAGTGCATTACAAAAGAACCATACCTTTGCTTGCATAAATTAGCATTTAGTGCCCATAGTTAATATAAAGAATTAAATTTGGTCCCAAGCATATATCTGAAAGTATAATAGCCATTAACTTCATACGTGGCTAGAACTCATTTTAGACTAGTCCCACTGTCAACTATACATGAGTCAACAGTAGTACCAGTCTAGAACTCATTAAGGAGCAGTGCAGTGCACAAGAACCATAGCTCTAGCTAGCCTTAGTTTATTATCAATATTTTATGGCCCGGATGGCCATGGCCGACAAGGCTGTGTTAATTTTGCTATCCATCCACAGTCGTAGGAGCTATGTCTCTGACAAGGGTAAAATTATCATTTGAGATTGACCTGTGACCTTGGAGATATCGGAAAATTTACAACTGTATTTCATATGCCCCTTCCCTTCGCAGTGGAGAAAAAGTTTGTGAGGTAATTTTAAAATCTATTCATGATAAAACAATTATGATCTGGACAAACAAGAGCACGGCCTACGGGTGCCTACGCTCGGCTGTCGAGTGCTGGATGGTGGGAAAAAATCTAAGTAAAAAAAGGGGCATAATTTGCACAAAATGCATCTAGAGTTATCCCCCTTGATAGTATAGGTTGCTCTTTTGATGGTGAACATGTGTGCCAAGTTTCAAGTGAATGCCTTCAGTAGAACCAGAGATATAACAAAATGTCAAAGTTTTCGCACGACGACGACGACGACGACAACGACACTGAGGCTATAGCAATACCTCGGGTTTTCTCCGAAAACAGCCGAGCTAATAAAACTGACATTTGGCCTGTGACCTTGACCTAAGAGATATCTGAAAATTTATCTCAAACGGGACATTATCTATGTGGATACCCATAATGGTGAACAAATGCTTATTTACTTTTCCACTTTTTGTGAAAGAGAATAATTCAATTGCTCCGCGTGAAACAGCTGTAACTACCTATAATTGTAAAGGCAGTAACAACTGTTTTGTGCTGAGTCATCAAATTGTGCCATGCCATTTTGAAATCAATCAATAAATGTTGGAGTTATGCCATGTAAAAATAGGATGTTGAAGCTGAAGGCATAATGCAATTATTCACATACACCCATTTTAATAGACGCAACAATGTCTTGCACACTAAAGGCTGGCTTGACAAAACAAAAGGACCATGATGGTCCTAGATCGCTCACTGGAGTATCTCTGACCCCTGGGACATCAAATCAATTAAATAGGCCAATGTCATAAAGGAGAAATTTCATGAAGTTTGGGCTAAAATTGTGGTCACTAGGGTTCAAAAAAGAAGATAATTAATAAGACCCCTTTTCCTGTGATATTGCATAGATCCTTCCAATTTTCAAATGGGTTCATCCTTATGACCTGACTAACATTCTGAAAAAGTTTCATGAAGATTGGTCTATATTTGTTGCCTCTAGAGTGTAAGAAAGAGAATTGTCATTAAGACCCCTCTTCCCATGGTATGGCATAGATCCTTCTCGTTTTCAATAGGCTTCATCCTTGTGACCTGGCCAACATTCTGACCAAGTTTCATGAAGATCGGACCATATTTGTGACCTCTAGAGTGTTAACAAGAAAATTGTCAATAAGGCCCCTTTTTCCGTGATATGGCATGGATCCTTCCCAATTTAAATAGGCTTCATCCTTGTGACCTGGCCAACTTTCTGACCAAGTTTCACAAAGATTGGGCATTATTTGTGGCCTCTAGTGGGTAAACAAGAAAATTATCATTAGGGCCCCTTTTCCTGTGATATGGCATGGATCCTTCCCATTTTCAATAGGCTTCATCCTTGTGACCTGGCCAACATTCTGACCAAGTTTCATGAAGATTGGACCATATTTGTGACCTTTAGAGTGTTAACAAGAAAATTGTCCATAAGGCCCCTTTTACCATGATATGGCAAGGATCCTTCCCATTTTCGATAGGCTTCATCCTTGTGACCTGACGAACATTCTGACCAAGTTTCATGAAGATTGGATAAATTTGTGGCCTCTAGAGTGTAAACACTTAAATTCTTGACGCCGGACAACACATGACAGACGACGGACATTCAATAATTATAAAAGCTCACCTTGAGCACGATGTGCTCAGGTGAGCTAAAAATAGGGAGAAATGATTATGAAAATAAATAACTTTAAATCAATCTCATAATATATCTTAAATATCCCAAAAAGCATTTTTACATAAAAATAGCAATCTTTTTTATACATGATTTAAAAATAAGTAATAAAATATCATTTTTTTAAATAACAATATGAACACATTACCCTTAAATTTGAGTATTCAAATCCTAAATATAGACCTGATCAGTCAAACTAAAAGGTACCTTCTAAAGAAACCTAACTGATCAGACCTTGTAGTTTTCCAGTTTATGAAGGGTCAATTCACATTTTTGAGGGTTATAGAATTTGCAGAGGCCAAAAAAAGGTTTAAAGCTTAGTGCAAAGCACGAGGGTGTTAAAGCACTTTGAGGATCTCTCCAAATATTAACACCGAGAAAACGTGAATTGACGCTATTATTGCATAAAAAGATAGGCTTTAGTATTTATTCAAACAGATTGCAAAACAATTCATAGGAATGCTTTAAAACTACCTCCAAACCCATGAATGTGACAGAAAAATTGTGTTATGCATTGCACCGTCACATTTGTTCATACCGACGTTGCTTGGTATATTTATGATGTAAAAAAATTTTACTTAAGAATATCTTTCTGCAATTTGAAGTCTTGTCGATTTCTGTTGAAGCAAGGTGTGTTTGTGTAAGACAAATACCCCCATAAAGCAAATTTTTAAACCCTTGATCTATACCTATTGGCATTACCTTGACATTGGTATTTGAAAGGTAATGATGAGATCAATTATCATGCCTAATATGAGCAATGTATCTTGAATAGGCTTAAAGTAATTGGCAATGTTAAGTTTTTTGGTTACATTTTGCTGACAAATAAACCAGATATGTCCCAAAGCAGACTAATTCCCCCCCCCCCCCACAAGTGCTTTGTCCCAGTTCCATAAACTTTTTTGGAAAAGTGTGATAGTGACCTTTGTGATGCTTGAGATTCAAAAACAATATGGCACTTTCTTGGGTCAAGGGTAACAACTTTGTACAGGTTCATGATTCTAGGTCACTTCTTTCTTGAATTAGAGTCCAGAAACAAAGGCCTAAGGACAGATGGATAGACAGACTGGTGAAACCCATATAACACCCTCTACTTCTTAGGTAGGGGGTAGAACAAATAGATAGACAGATGGACAAAACAACATGCCCCCATCTAAATATTGTAAAGTTAATAACACATACTGTATTAAGCCCATCACACAAATGATACACAAAGCAAGAGCATTACAAATCAATGGTTCAGCAAAACAGAGTTGTAACTGCCTCTATGATTATAGGCAGTAACAAGTGTTTTGTGACAAGCCTTCATAATGTTAAGCTGTTTAAAGCTGTATAGTGAATCAAAATTACCGTTGTACACAGAAAATGCATATAATTAGACACAGCATCATATGGCAAATAATGATATCTTAGAAAGTTTTATCTCGAGAACAATTATTCATATCCAAAAAGTCATTTCAGAAAGATTTTTTTTTATATTTTACTTTATGGCACTATTTTCAGCTGACTCTACAACATCCAAGTATTAAACCAACCATAATTTGAGGAAGAAATCTCAGAGAACATGTTTTAAGGTTCATTTCTGTGATATATGGTCTTAAGGTATATTCCTGTGAAATATTGTCTAATCTAGATTAGTAGTCCCAGAGAAGTGTTTTTTATTTACTTTTGGCTTAAAAGTTCAGCATATTTGTCTACCATTTGTTGAGAATCTTGGACAACTTTGAAAGACTCAACTGCATGAAAAGGTATTTGAAAAGCCCATGTCTAACTCACATAAAAATTTTGTCTTCGATAATAAAGAATACAGAGTTGTCATTTTAAAATGGGGGCAGTGTACAGTATTGACAAGAAGTTGACATTAACCTAGAACTCCAAGTTATAATTTTGCACAATATTCTGAAAAGTAAACCTGAAGGTTTCATTAACAGTGTTGTGTTACTTTTGGAGATTTGATGTGTTTCGGCAACCAAGATTATTTACTTTGAATTGTGAAATTCGAAGATGACTTTCCAACAAGCATATTCAGCGCATACATTGCAAGCATCTATTGGTTTACTCATTAATAGTTACTGATCAAGTCGTGAAATAAATTGCAGTTTATGTTTTATCACGAAAGATTGGTTTCATATTCTCAGTCCAACACATTCATTTAGTAATTCAAAATATGATATGCTTAACTTTATGCCAATAGTTCCAAATTCCAAATTTTATTTGTATTATAAGGCCAACGGCCTATACACATATAAATACATTTAATAATACAAACACAATGTGTAAGTGATCAAAATATAAGGCAATCAACATAAACATGAAAAAAGAACACTTTCAAATAGTGAAACCATCTGAAATTTAGTCAAAAAAATCAATTTATAGTTATTCATCTGTAGATAAATACATTATTTGTTTAAAATAAATTATTTGTTTGACCATTTTTATCCTAAAAAGACACAGTGTATTTAAATATGGTTTTATACTTCTTGTGATTCCAGATATAGTTTTCTTTTTTCTAGCGCATAAAAGTTTGATCACGTAAGATTGGTTTCATTTTCTCAGTCCAACACATTCATTTGGTAATTCAAAATATGATATGCTTAACTTTATGCCAATAGCATACACCATATATTTGGAGATTTGACAGTCCATAGAGCATATTGATGGCTCAGCACAAACAGAATGTAACTGCCTATAAGCACATAGGCAGTTACAACTGTTTTGCGCTGAGCAATCAATATGTCATACGCCTGATTAGACTTAATGAAAGAATCTAAAAGAGTATGTCCCAAAGATCATTCCATATAAGTTTGCTTGAAGTCTGACGATAGTTTCAGGGAAGAGTTTTTTTTAATTTTTCACTATATGGGGCCATATTTTCTGACAAAGTGCCTGTTTTGTTAGCCCAATCAGGATTATATGAAGGACTCCTAAAGATACTTTATTTTACCACCGCACTAAATATGAAGGGAAAGCTTGTATATGTTACATATGTTTTATGGAGGGAGTATTCAAAAAGAAATGACATATTTTGCAAAATAATGTTTTTAAATACAACAATGTGGATGGAATGTTGAATTATACTATAACAAGATGTGTTTGTGAAACATGAATGCCCCAAAATTGGCATTTTTTTAAAACTTTGACCTTGACATATGACCTTGACCTATGATGGTGACTGACCTGAACCTTGGTATCTGAAGATGCACACCTTCGAGATCTATCATCATACCAAATATGGGCATTACAGGGCTGAATCTAGGTTTTCAATAAAGTGGGCCAACTCCCCCATCACATTTTAAAATGTGGGCCAACATGTTTAAGGATCGGGCCACAAGCAGACATTCTCTTTTACACACTAAATTCAAAGTTCTGACTTAGTATCTTAAAAAGAGAGACACAAGACAGTGAGATGTGAAGGAACATTTTGTAACAACCTGTATGTCCATTTATTTGATAAAGATATTATGTTGTTGAGATATTTTTGTCCTTTCATTTTCTTTATAAATGTTATTAAGGTAAGTAATTTTAATTCATTTGGTTCTAAAGGCTTTCCAAACCCTCCCCTCTGTTATACGGATGCTGTATTGATTGCCCATTAGAAGAGAAAGAAATGTGAACAGTCGTGTTTCACAATCACTCACTCTACTGAAAACGTGCAACCAAAACGTCGTAAGTACAACTTCAGTAAAGTTGCACTCACGTGGACTAGACCACGTATCGATGATAATTATTCCTGATGATAGATATTGTTGAAAATGAACGTTTTGATTGATGCATTTTTAATAGAGTATAAATAAAGGAATTTCCCGAGAGGATAATCAAAGTTCCAAAATTAAAACATCAAAATCTTGGTGTATCATTCCAATTACGCGACGCTATTCCATTGAGACATAGACATTGGAAAAATTAATCTAGTTTTCGTACCTGATTCTTATTTATTTATTATCTTTCTTATGTCCCGATAGAAAATTCTTATCTAAATTAACAGCTTTCGGAAGCTGGGTCGCCTGTCTTGTGTTTAAAGGATATATGTGAAAATTGATTGCATAAAGCTTTATCCATAAGGTGTATTGGTATCACTTACGACTCTATTACCTTAGAATAATACTACACAATAACTGTAGGCTATCTTCACTGAAGCGTTACTTTTATCGAAGAAGCTGACTGAGGATTCTATGTATAGTTACGATTATTCCAGGGTAGATATAAACAGCTTTACACAATACAATATAAATTAGGGGTTTTCTCAACAGTCTCTAAATGTGTTCACGATTAACGCACAGCTTATTTAATAATGCGCCAATCTTTTAAAATGCGCGTGACCTGTGCCGCACGGCCTTGTGATTTTTGCGGCATGAACAATTTTAAAGCGGGAATCCCGCAATCCCGCGCCCTAGATTCAGCTCTGCATTATATCTTAATAGCATTGAAGTAATTGGCAATGTTTATTTTTGGGGGAGATAAGTTTTGCAGACTGAAAGACAGACCAACAGACAGACTGACAGACAGATAACAGTAAAACATTATGACCCAAATTTTCCAATCAGGGGCATAAAAAGCTTTGAGGTACAAATCAGAGGGGGGAAAGCCCATCTAAAATCTTAATTTCTCAATGGAACCCTTTGTTTTGGGTACTCATTTGAATTGTCTCATCGAACCAATTCAAATGAGTAACAAACAACATAGGGCTTGTACAAGTTTTATTGAAATTTCTTAAGCTAAAATGTAAAATATCCCTCTTTATAATATGACCCACGTCCTGGAAGTGAAGTAATGCCATTACATTTTTTTGATATTTCACGGGTGTTATTACACTAGTGGAATAACTATGCAAATGAGCTCAGAGCGAATTGCAACGCTATTTTGCAATCGCAAAAATGACATCATAATCCATATATTGTTACATCAGTTTTAAACGGCGTTGTAAGTTTCGAGAAAATTGACATGATGAAATTCAAGAATTTTGACGATTTATCGCAAAAAATTGGGTCATATCATACATAGAATATCAAATTTGTTCTCATAAAATACCTAATTTATTAAACTTGTCATGAAAAATAGATAAAAACTCTGCGGAGCCTCGTTTTTATCTGTTTATCGAGAACTCGTTTAATAAATTCAGTATTCAATGACCACTCATTCAATATCCTTCTATCTGTAGCTCTGCAAGTTATCACTAGGACAACTCCAATGGCACTGGTGTATAGTCATGTGACTCCCGTATCTTGTTTCTATGGCGACAACACAAAAATGCTCCAAGTATTACAGCTAGGAGCAAAATGATGGTGAGAATTCCAGCTATCACAGCCACTGGACCTGAAACATAGAATAACAGTCATATTTTTACCGTTAATCTTGTTTCTATGGCGACAACACAAAAATGCTCCAAGTATCACAGCTAGGAGTAAAATGATGGTGAGAATTCCTGCTATCACAGCCACTGGACCTGAAACATAGAATAACAGTCATATTATTAATCTTGTTTCTATGGCGACAACACGAAAATGCTCCAAGTATTACAGCTAGGAGTAAAATGATGGTGAGAATTCCTGCTATCACAGCCACTGAACCTGAAACACAGAATTACAGTCATTTTATTAATCTTGTTTCTATGGCGACAACACAAAAATGCCCCAAGTATCACAGCTAGGAGTAAAATGATGGTGAGAATTCCAGCTATCACAGCCACTGGACCTGAAACATAGAATAACAGTCATATTTTTACCGTTAATCTTGTTTCTATGGCGACAACACAAAAATGCTCCAAGTATCACAGCTAGGAGTAAAATGATGGTGAGAATTCCAGCTATCACAGCCACTGGACCTGAAACATAGAATAACAGTCATATTTTTACCGTTAATCTTGTTTCTATGGCGACAACACAAAAATGCTCCAAGTATCACAGCTAGGAGTAAAATGATGGTGAGAATTCCAGCTATCACAGCCACTGGACCTGAAACATAGAATAACAGTCATATTATTAATCTTGTTTCTATGGCGACAACAGGAAAATGCTCCAAGTATCACAGCTAGGAGTAAAATGATGGTGAGAATTCCTGCTATCACAGCCACTGGACCTGAAACACAGAATTACAGTCATATTATTAATCTTGTTTCTATGGCGACAACACAAAAATGCTCCAAGTATTACAGCTAGGAGTAAAATGATGGTGAGAATTCCTGCTATCACAGCCACTGGACCTGAAACACAGAATTACAGTCATTTTATTAATCTTGTTTCTATGGCGACAACACAAAAATGCTCCAAGTATCACAGCTAGGAGTAAAATGATGGTGAGAATTCCAGCTATCACAGCCACTGGACCTGAAACATAGAATAACAGTCATATTTTTACCGTTAATCTTGTTTCTATGGCGACAACACAAAAATGCTCCAAGTATCACAGCTAGGAGTAAAATGATGGTGAGAATTCCAGCTATCACAGCCACTGGACCTGAAACATAGAATAACAGTCATATTTTTACCGTTAATCTTGTTTCTATGGCGACAACACAAAAATGCTCCAAGTATCACAGCTAGGAGTAAAATGATGGTGAGAATTCCAGCTATGACTGCCATTGGACCTGAAACACAGTATTATTATTAACTCCTGCTAAATTCAAATTTCCTTTACAACATTTTGCCAATTTATTTGAGCCTAAGCGTGACATTTTCAACAATTTCAAAATTGTGGAAAGTAAAGGCTCTGGCCAGCCTGTGCATTTGCACAGTCTGACCAGAGTATTTATTTTGCGCTTTGTATACAGTTAAGAACTCAAAGTGTCTTTAGACTGACAGGCAATGTTCTAATTACACTAAGTGGCCATCTCGGATGCCTAATGTTGTCTGTTCATGTACATGTCAAATTGTTTAAATGTCACGCACAGGCTCATTTTTCATATTTCAACCACTTTAGCTCAAATTTTTCCTTAAATCAACTTCCAATGTTCATACATTGTGATTAGAATTTTTATTTCAAACCTTTGATTTTAGACAAAAGCTCTGCCTGCAGTAGCACTCTACTGTTAGGTGCTGAAAAATGGATAAAAATCAAAGATGAAAGGAGTATAATTTGCACAAATGGCTCTAAAGCTGTCCCCCTAAATAGTATAGTTTAATTTAATGAAGTTAAACACTAAATTTCTAACTTCTACCTTCCAGTTTCAGAGAAATAGATTTTTAAAGACTTCACTGTTTCAATTCAAAATGGGATATGACCTGGCGGAGCCAAAATTTGACCCAAGGGACATTTTATGAACAAACTTGATAAAGGTCCATTAGATGATACTAAATACCAAGTATGATTGCTGTCTGCCTTCTGATTTTAGAGATGAAGATTTTTTTAAAAAAAAAATGCCATTTGTGTGTATAATAAATGAGACAACCCTGTTGAAGCCAAAATATATCCCAAGGGTCATGACATGTACTTAATGGAGGTCTGCTAGATGTTGCTATGTACAAAATATGAAAGCTGTCTTACTTCTGTTTTCTGAGGCGAAGATTTTTGAAGATTTTTGCACTTTGTAAAACAGGATGCACCCAGGCGCAGTCAAAATATGACCCCACAGTAATGATTAGAACAAACTCAGTAGAGGTCCACCAAATTTGAAAGATGTCTGCCATCTGGTTTCAGAGAAGAAGATTTTTAAAGATTTCCCTATATCCCCTTCTTTGTTGTTGTAGCAACCAGAGTTAGAGTAGATTTCAATTTTTCAACAACCATGATAAAGCTTGACCCAAGGAACATTCTTGACAAGGTTCATCAAGATTGGCCCACCCGTTTAAGAGGAACATAATTATGCTTAAAGAAATTGTGGATGATGCATGACAGACAATGGACCCTGAACAATCACAAAAACAGCAGAGCTATAGGTACTTTCTTCGTGTCTTAAGGGAGCAGACCCTTAATAGTTCAGCAACGAATCCGAAGTAATAAACTTTTACAATATTAACCGAGGTTTCCTAATGATCTTCATTAGGAAACCTCGGTCAACACTGTGAAAGTTGATGAGTGCCGAAATGTTGCGGATCTATTACGGTTCCACTACCTTAACTGATGAATACCTGATGTAATATATGCATGGTAGGTTGATGGAACTACAGATCTTCCACATTCTCTATCTATATCATGTGGGATAGATGACTTCATAATTTGTTGAAATCTATCTAATGGACACAATAAATCACAATCTGTAAAAGAAATAAAACAAATTATTTCACACCTAAACAATTTAGATCAGTGACATCGCTTATTTTGCATCACATGAGAGTGAAATATCTAGATCCATAATGTACAACCAGAACGAGGCTACTGTGCAATACGGATTTTATTCCACAACAAGGCAAGCTATATTGTATGATGAAAGCAAGGCTGCAGTCCTGAATATAGAAATCACCACTTTTTGCAGCCTTTTCAATATATCAAACCCTCTATTCGGAGGCTTTGAAATAGGCTTGATCTTGAGAAGATTCATGATTTCTTCATTTGTTACATTGTTTAGCAAGTAAAAGAAGAATGCAAGTGACATAGAGGGACACAAAATTGTTGTTGTTTCTTGATTTTAGAATATCATTTGTTCACATGAAAACGTACATTTCAAGTGACGACGGGTAGTCTACCTGTTTTATGTTAATTACAAATTAAAATCAGTAAGCACTTATCCACTTGACACATGAAATAAACATTTCACATGGAATTCTATTTTTAGAACAAATGTTTCTTTCAATTTCATCATGTTCATAGTGACTTGCATTTGAAGCCCTTATCCGGATCATTTTGGATCTATTCCCTTTGTCTCTCTCAAATGCCGCAAATCGTTAATTGTGGAACTTTCAGTGTATGGTGTGAAATAAAGATGTCATTTAACATGATTGTGTACAATACTGAATTCATTGGATTTGTACCCTACAGAACCAGTCAATATTTTGATTCAGCTATCGCCTCGACAAATATAGACTGGTTCTGCAGGGTACTCATCCAATAGAATTCAGTATTGTACGATCATGTTAAATAACCTCTTAATATTGAATATTGCGTAGCCGTAGAGAAAGATAGGAACTGTAATTCATATTTCTAATCTTAATTTGTGAAAAGAAACTAACTGTATTAATTCTTGTCATGCTGAACCCTGATTATTCCTGCCTTGGCAGGAGCTATAGACAAACATCAGCCTGCACATGTGCAGTCTGATCTTTGTCCATACCACCTGTTTTCCTTTTTTGAACCAGAAAAGCTAGAAAATTTAAATTTCAAATTGAATACCTAATTACATTTAGTGCATCCAGAGCTTTGAGCACTGTGATTTTGCAAAGGTTTACTATTCAGCATGACAAGGGTTAAAGCTTTTTTGGAAAGTTTGATGTTTTTTAAATTCTGGAATAAGTGATGATAAATAAATCAGAAGTATTGCATTTAAATTGGTCAGCTGGTGTACCTACCCATGGTTTCCTGTCATTTCTCACACAAGCACAACCACAAAATTTTACCCAAGCCACAAGCTGCCAATCCCACTTGGTGGAACTATCATTTGTGACTAGTTGGTAAACAAATGACCGACTTACATTCATCAAATATTGGATAAAAATTTGTTAAGTTTCAAATTATTGATTCTAGGATTGGCAGATTACCATGTGACCACCTTAGCAAACTTGGCTCAGCCCAATAAACTAGAAAAGAATACCAGTGAATCCTGTTTGCTTTGGAAAACTACGGTTGCTATACATGTCAAGAAATCTTATAATCAAACCATATGAGAATGTGTGTAACATTTCTAACTTATCCAAGAACGCAGCGTTAAGACTAAGATCAGTCTGTGCAATGCACAGTCTATTCAGGCTCTTCACAACACATCCAATGGAGAGTTAAGGACGACGCCATGACTATGACAATTAAGATGTAGTTACGATGTTAAATTTCATGTTCTACACGCATGATTTCTGAGAGGAAAAGCAACCAGTCATTTTAGATTCTTTTTTTATTTAATACTAGCAACTGCTTAAGAATTTAGATATCATAGGATCTGTCTTGACATTTGATTTCAGTTTTGCACATCTGAGATGCAAAAATAAATAGCTGAGACCCTAAAAATTATGTGCTGGGACTCCCACAGACTCTATGGGGCTCAACTTCAGAAAAGAATTGAAGACTGCTTTAAAAAGTCTTCAATTCTTTCCTGAAATTGAGCCCAAAATATTAATAACCAGCATAACCTCTAACACAGGAATAGCTCTTAATCTCCAAAATACAAGATTATAGCTTAAAAGAAATAGTCTATACCTAAAGCAAGGATTCCTAAAAATAAAGAGAGGTCCCATAAGATCTCAATGATTGAGTCCTTTGGACCCTATTTTGTTGATGTCAGACTAAAACCCTGAGAAAATAATCTTAATGCACTGTGTGGCTGTGCAGACTGCTCACTGACTACTTGAAATGTCAAACACATGTTCTATTTATTCCCTTCCATAAATAATTTAAAATTATTTGCTTCCATCAATTTTCATGCATTCTGATTGGCTGAAAAATTGGAATTATTCCTGAATGAAAACAAATTTGAGTACTCAGCTATTTTTAAGCTTGAGCGCAAAGTAGCCCCACAAAATTTATGTCCCCTTATTTTGGAGAAATTCCTTCATTTTTGTTTCATGGTACTTAATTATAAGATATGAAAAAAAGTGTTTTTAAAATTTCAAGGAGGTATGAAACTAAAAACCAAATCACACTCATGTATGAATCCACTTAGCGTATTCAAATGCTTTTATTTTCATACCTCATTAAAATTAATAAATACTCTCTTCATCTTATAAATGACAATATTAAATTCCTTACGTTTCAATTTTAGAGGGTATGGATCATGATCAGACTCATTCCTGTATAACATCTTCACAACAAACTTGTTCTTCACAGGTTCATGTAACTCGATGATTATACAACTTCTATATGGTGGCTGTCTGTCATTAAACACACCCATTGTGATCAGCAAACCTGCTACATTTGTGTCATGCTGTAAATTGAAATTTTAACTAATGTCATGCTGAAAGTGGATAATATCTCTTGTCATGTTGAAAATGGATAATTTAACTAATGTCATGCTGAAAGTGGATAATATCTCATGTCATGTTGAAAATGGATAATTTAACTAATGTCATGCTGAAAGTGGATAATATCTCTTGTCATGTTGAAAATGGATAATTTAACTAATGTCATGCTGAAAGTGGAATTTATCTCATGTCATGTTGAAAGAGGAAAATAACAAAAAATATTGAGAAATGCAGTCAATATTGCTCAAGCAACCATGTCTATAAAGCGATCAATTCTATTAAGCGGCCACCATAAAAGTCCCTGCTCTGTAAGCAAAATCTCCAAAAAAGAGGACATTCTTAACAAAAAATTTGTTATTATTGAATCTTTTGATGTTAGAGTCCATTAGAATTGTCTCATTAAGATGATTCTAATGGGTTTGAACATCATAGGATTCAGTACGACTTGATCAACAATCTATAAATGCTATCAAAATGAACACTTACATTTATCATGATATTTTGTATTAAGTGACCATTCCAATAACTGGCACCTTAGTGGTCGCTTAACACAAGTTTTACTTTACTGCAATCCTTCAATAATGCTGTAATTTCTATAATGAGGTGGTCTGTCTCATAGGGATCAATAAATCTGCTATATTTGTGTCACACTGCAAATGGCAAATACAGTTAAACCTGTGTTAGGAGCCACCTGTATTCAGCAATCAAGCTGTGTTTAGCAAGCACCCTATTGAGTTCCTGGAGCAATTACACTTAAATGTACCTGTATTAAGTAAGCACTTGTCTTAAGCAAGCACTTATCAAATGTATCTTGAGTGCTTGCTTAAGACATGTTTGTCTATACAGTCAAACATGTCTTAAGCAAGCACCTAAGGGACATTGAAAAAGTGTTTGTTTAAATCATGTGCTTGATTAATAAAGGTCAATTTCAGTGCAATCTATTCATTTGGTAACTTGGTGGCTGCTTGCATACGACAGGTTACAGTACGGAACATCAGGAATTTGACAATCCGATTGGGACGTGATTGAACGCTGAGCGGTGATTGAACGTTTATGAATGATCGTGATTGCCCGCTGAACGATTTTTCTTCTGATTGGATTGAACGCTTTCTATGCTAGATCCGACCGTTCAATCAAATTGAACGTTGCGTTCAATCATTCAATTAAAACATAAAAAACGAAAGAAATTAAACGAAATATGAAAATTATATTTTTCCAAGCATATTTTTTTAATTTATCCGCAGGGATCCACAGCAAATTACCTACCATCATGTTGTAAAGATTATTTCCCTTGAATAAAAAGCCGCCATTTACACACGCAACTGAACTCTAATTAAAAAAAAACTTTTTGGAAAAATGCTCATGTTTCCAGATTTTAAACTTGAAAACCATTGGCTGGAGTTAAAATAAGCTTTGCTAAGACTAGACATTGATCCTTTTCAAGAATACTAGGATCGCCAAAGAAATCGACAGTTGAATATGATGTCAATTTTTCGGACCTCGAACCTTTCGACCTGTCGACTTTACTGCAATTGCATGGTCATTAAGCCTACTAGATGCCGTTGACTAGTCGGGTCGCCAACGATAGTGGCTGATTCCAAAATGAAGAAAACAGGTCAGAAAAGAAAATAAAACTCTGTGTCTGTGATGTAAAAAAAGGAAACCTGAGCCGACCAGATGGTTAGACCTAGCCCGGTCAATTCACAGGGCATTGCATCGAATGAATGAATTATATGTCAACTTATCAGAAATTTGTCATCAATTTCATCGACTATTCTACATTTAGTCATCAGTGATGCCTCACCAAAGCAAACAGAGTGTTTATGTGACAGTAGCTTAAGCAAAAGAGGAACATACACTTTCTATCGGTCCATATATTTGTCACTATTTATCTATTACATTACAGTCAATAGTTCAAAAATTAAAGTAAAATGCATGTACATGTATATAAGCATCGTTTGAAATAAAATAAGGCCCGGTTTGTCTGATTTGGGGCCGGTTTGACTATTTTTTTAGGGCCGGTATGACCGTATTGGGGCCTGTTTGACCGTAGGACTTGATTGACGAGGAGCCGGTTTGACTGGTTCCCTATCTATCTACTGCCTATTTCCCCTTTCGGGTATTACTGGCAAGTGTGTGTCTGTGCTGAATGAAAACTGTTAGTCATTGGTTAGGTTGCCAGATACATTTATTTATTATTGTGACAAAAAGCTGGGTGAACTGGGGCTGGCTACTAAGTGCCAATTTCTTAACACCTTGATGACATTTGGGCTTGAACCACTAACTTCCAGGTCAAGAATCAAGTTCTTTTACCACAATGACACTGAGTGAGATACACTGAATGCTAGAATTAGTTCTAGTTATAATCTCTCACATAATTTACCTCAAATATTTTACATCTCAACTAAAAGTGGTCAATCTATGCTGTTTGTGACCCATAATATTTCATAATGTTAACCTAGTTTCCAAATGAAATCATTAGGAAACCTCGGTTTAACTTGTTAAAGTTCATGCCTCCTGAAATGTTGCGGAACTTTTACGGGGTCCACTATCTAAATAGGGTTCCTTGTGTAAAGTCTGAGCAGAATCATTATAAAAGGGCATCACGGAAAAGTCTGAGGCAGAGCAATGTTTCGAGTATTTTGTAATGGCTGAGGGTTTCGGATTTGGTGAATATTGATACAGAATTGACCGAGTGGAGCCTAATGATGTCTAGGAAATTCCGGAATGTTTACATTTTTGCCCCATATATCGCGGCGGCCGGAGCACCTAACAATGGATTCCTGGTACACGGCAACTCCATTATAACGAAATCTGTTAGAGCGCTAAATCCATTATAATGCGGGGTCCGCTTGGCTCCCGAAATTTTGGGGGGGGGGGGGGGGGGTCGACCATTTTGGGATGCTGCGGCGATGTTACCCGATCCGCCGTTCACGCTGTTTTGATCCCGATTTTAGATCGAAGGGTGACACCTAGATAAAAATCGTTACTGAGCGAAGCCAGGTAAATCAATACAATTGTTTTTCACACCTTCCGCGGAGCAGTGGTGGCGATAAATGCCTCAGGTCAGAGAGAAATGGCTAGTTTGATTGCTGACAGACGTAGGCCTATAGTTATATCACTACCGCTGGAGTACCGAACTTGATCACGAGTAAAACCATCACATCCATTCCTAACCACAAACTGCTATCTCACATAGGTCTACGATTAGTAACCCATGGGTGAGTGACTTATAGTCAGAAAGAATGAGTGCCGCCGTCGGAGAAACACAGTATCCCAATATTGACAGTCCGACGCGCTACTAACTGTGCTTTGTCGACGGCAGGGACGCAATTGGATACCGAAAAGTCTAGCTCACATGCGATTAAATCCAAGTTAATAAATTTCTTCAGAAGCCGTGCTTTCGCAAAATAAGCAAATCTCGTTTTATATTCTCAAATCTTGAACATTTACCGCTGTTGACAAACGTTTCAAAAAGTGACTCGCCCCTTACCCAATTTATTGCTTTATTACCTCCCTTTGCCAATCCCGTTGAATCTTCTCATAAATATTACGTTTTTTGTCAATATATGACAAAATTTTGTTTCTTTTTTATTAAACTTATTCATATTATAGTCATGTTTTACAGGGTTTGAAAATTCAATTAATTATTATCGTTGATTCCTATCTCTCACTAAAAAGACAACTTCATTAAGTTTTAAAAACAGGAAGCTATATATAAACCTACATTTCCCGCTTGAGTATGGCGCGCGAACGGGGTCAAAAGTCAGAATACCGCTATACCCACAAAATAATGGAGGTATACCCATAAAAATGAGGGTATACTTACATATTTTTATCGGTATACCGATAAATATGGAGGTACACCTACAAATTGTGGGTAAACCGCCATAATATTACCGGTATACCTACAATATTTAGCGGTACACCGGTATTATTGTGGGTTTACCTATAATAATGAGGGTAAACCTGTAATTTTTCCGTCAACCAATCAGAGAAGGCGTTTTATCCAGCATTTTCTATCACAGTCACGGGCATTTTTCGTAAGTATTTCGGAATGAAAAATGTCATATTTATTAAAGAATAGTGTAAATATTTTATAATTGAGTAAGTAGAATATAATAAAATAATAATATATTAATAATGATATAATCATTGAGTGTTTTTCTTACCCTTTTCACATGTTTTTATTTCATTAGTGTTTCCGTGACGTCACACGCACTTGTTAGGTTATCCGATTTTTAACTTTATAAATAGACGAGTTTTTCGAGATTATTTTAGTGTCAATAAAACGAATTTATTTGAAAACAAACAATATGTAAAATATGAGTAAACAGCAAAAGAAAGATCCATTATGTAAAGAATGGCTATGAATAACATCAAGTATCCGTTTTTTAATGAGCCATTTATCCACTTATTTCACTTCTCTTTAAATCAACGATCACTATGAAATTAACTGAACATACAATTTATTTATTTTATCCTAAAGGGGCAATATGTGTGAAACAAAGAAATAAGCATTGATTGGACAATAAAAGTCTGACCAATTTCCTGTGTATACCTGTCATCGAGTTTTATGACACCTCGATATTTAAATAGCTAATGTTAAACATTAATGTAGAAAGGAAAATAATATTTAATATCAACAGGCCTGTTAGATAACTCAATAGATTATAGATTGATTAAGAATGATTGATCGATAGATAATTCTTTTTATTAAACGGTGTTTGAAGACTTTGAGATTACTACAACAAATTGTTTTTGATTAGAGCGAAATTCAACGTAATGAAAAATATGCCAAATGAGAAAATGTCAGACATATGTGTGCAAAATCATGTTTCACTAGATCGATAATCAAAATGCCATTTATGTAATTCAATTTAATTGTGTTCCTTGCATTTTTTATTTGCTTGAACATTGGTTTCATTCCCCGATGAGAACAACTTTTAGTACGTAGTAAATGTCTATATGCCCGTTAAGCTATGACTCCATGCAACTGCATATCTTTAGTAAAATATTTTATTTGATCATTAAATATCATCAAGTAATAAGATTTGAAAAGAATATTTCTTTGAATTCATTGAGGTTATGGGGAGAATTTTTTTAATCTATTGGGGTATTGCACCAAAACTACAATCACTTTCGCATGAATCCGTTTCGCTAGATAATACATTATGATTTTGTTTTTAGTTTCATACCCCAATATATTAAAAAAACATGATTTTTTTATGTTAGATACATGCCCTTTTTGGGTTTGTTTAGTTTGATAATTATTACGGAAAGATAGAGTGTGCACTATGTTAATAAAAAGGGAAATGGAATAAGTCTAAAATCAATACCATAATAAGAAAAATAAATCAATTAAATTATCACAAAAAGGATAAATCAATTAGTAAAAGGGGAAATTCAAAAGCAATCAATAATGAAACATACATCAAATATTTGGCTAAAAGTTAAGGTATAAATTCTAATAGAAACTGTCTCCTTTTCTCACAAACTTTTGTATATGTCATAATAACTGAATCTCTAAAGTGAACTTCTCATGTGGACAATGAGTAAATTAAGGGGGAAAAAATGATTATGAAAATAAAATGTCATATATAATTTTATTTCCTCTCATAATAGTTATTTTGCCAAAAGTTATATTGAAAAATATAGTGGCCATATCTTTCGTGGCCAAACGTAATGACCAAAGCGCCCTAGCCAAAATAGTCCCAGCAAAAACGTCCATGGGCAAAACGCAGGTATAATCATTTATTGAACCATGAAATACATTGTCTTATATGATATGTACCAGTCTCTTATTTTTTTTTTTGGGCTTCTAAGAAACGCATGTAAATCTAGCACACACTCATTATAAAATGAAATTACGGAGATTTTTTTGTTTGAAATATTTCGAAAATGTATCAAAATTTCCCTTCATTGTATAATGCCGGATTCATCATTTATACAAATGAAACAATTTTGAGAATGAATAGGTGCATTGATAAATATTAAGAAAAGGTTTCTTTATTAATTCATATAACATAAGGCACGAGTTAAACTGGCTATCTGCAACACATTTGAATTCTCAAATATGGCGTTGAAGATAGAACAACATGTATTTCTAGCGTTGTATACGTGTACATATAATTAACTTTTTATCTGAACCCGATTAAATTTCCCAAGTGTGAGAATAAAGAATATACAAACTAACTTCCTATACGGGTGTAAAATCAGGTGAAAAGCCAGAATGTCACAATAAAGAAACAGTCAATCAAAAAATACGGACAGACGGACGGACATACGGACGGATAGATATATGGAACAAAACACCGACATTTAAACAAGAAAACCCACTAGATGTCGTGCAGTTGTTAACACCACCGATCCCCCCACAAAACCTTTCGCCTAGTTTACATTTGCCACGGTCGCCGTACGATATCGCAGCTTGCGATTTCATGTATGATATTTTTGACATCGTAAGATTTTATTTTCTACGGCGTAAGTGATTACAAAACCGCGCGGTGTCCGCACGGATTTTCATAAAACTATTACAAGAATAATTGAGGTGCCAATATGGCGATCTCAAGGAGTCCATGCGATTTGTCAATTATTTACACTGTTTACATAAATCCTGCGGTCGCCGTACGATCATTGTACGGTACCCGCGCGGGGATCGTACAATGATCCGTTAAAGACTTATAGACAAAACATCACACAGTGGCCGTGTGATTTTCGTGCTGCGGTCGTGCGATGCCTCTACGGCGTGTCTATAGGCTACGGTCTCCGCGCGGTCTTGCAATTTAAAAAAAACAAAACTTGTATAACTTTTTTTATACAAATTTGCAAGTGTCCACGGCATCCGTAAAACCGCGCTATGATCGCACGGACACCGTAAGCCTCTGCACGTGCACCGCACGATTTTAAGGATTCGACGAGTTACAGGCTCCGTAAGCCAAATATGAACTAAATTTAATTCCCATCTCTACAGTGGTTAGAGGTACTCAGTCCTGTATGTTACACAAAGAAGAGTTCTTGCACACCTTGTTCTTATTCAAAACTTAGAAGTGATCATGACCTATTTACAAGATTTATGCACAAAAGACTATTAAGATCTTGCGTGTTAGACAAATGGGTACATCATACATTTACTGAGCAAGTCCGAGGAATAACAACTAAACATTATTGTATTGAAACTTTAATGCCCAAAATCAGCGATAAGCGTGGGATACGAAAGCACTCGCTAACTAAACCAAACGGTTTACGTTTTCGGAAGTTGGACGGTGTGCTCTATCTGGGGCGCTCGTGTTATCCTGCGAGCGATCTGGCGAGTTGACAATCTTAGCAAACTAAGTTGGCTGGGATGAATTAAATCCTGTCGATTATAAGAAAAATGTAGAGCCTTTTCTCTATATCTGGTTACAAACCATCTTGAAAATTAGCTCTTGGTCCTTACATTTTTGCTGACTAGCTACTTATCATATTCGGAAAACGAGGGCCTTCAATATCTTCAACGCAGAATTATATTGCCCACTTACCGTATGGAATTGAATGAGTGGAAAGATCGAGTTTTCAATGTAATTAAAGGGGGGGGGGGGGGAGGGGTTAATACAATACCGCTAATTACGGCAATCTTTACGAAATTATTATTATTTTAGGACAAAAACTTACGAACTTGTCTGTGTCTCTTCACTGGACAATTCAGCTTTAAATCAACACCATCCCAAAAAATCATGGAATGATTTGATCGATTTGAATGCAATTTTGATCGTTTTGAATGATTCGAAGTGTGTTTGAATGATTTGGGAGCGTTTTCGAGTGATTGGAAAGAGTCTTTGGAATGTGAGAATCGCCACTAAATGAGGATTGAGTGCCAATTTCACGATGTTTTTAACTGTAACTAACTAACATCTAACATGCCTAACTAGTACTTTTTGGGGAACGAAATTTTCGTTCACCAGTGTTATATACCGTGTATGGAAAATCCTGTAGGATCTTAATAGGTTTTAAATAAAGCAGTACCTCTTTAGATTCAATTTAGTATCTCTAGTTACTTCTCTCTACAAAATCACTGTTTGAATCGTGAAATGCATGATTGTAGCATTCTTCATCAAGTGAAGATAATGAAAATTACCCTTTAAAAACACAAAAATATCTTGGAATGTCTATACAAGCGAATTTTTGATCGGCGTAAGATTGTCGAGAGTTGAGAGCAAAAACAAAGGTTGTGTCTGTACACTGTATAGACAGATACTATGTTTTTGATTTAAACCTTCGCTATTGCAACTTGTAGTAATTTGCCGGAAATATGTGTTTATTGAGGTCGTGAACTCTTGAACTTCTACACACCCCTGATTGGCCATATCCCACGTGATGACCTACGACGATTCTACCTGCCTTCTTATGAATGAAGTCTTTGCTTATAAGTTACGAAAGGTCAAGTTTACAAACGAATGGAATGTTCCTGCCGTATTTCTCCTATTAAACGCACCCAAGCGCGATGCAAAACGTCGTGGGGGCGCTATTATTTCAGACTCTTTTACTTAATTAAAAAGAATTACGTATTTTGGTACCAAAGAGAAGCAAACTGTTAACATGTTCGTAATTATCGATTGAAATACGTACGCTACCCAATACGCTTTTCTATTTAACTATTAAGGCTATAGATTTAAAAAATAAAAATAAAATGTTAGCTAATGAATTGTAATTCTGTCATTTTAAGTCATCTATCGAAATACGGTCACCCTCGACCATTAACTGCAGCTTTCAAAAGCAAGTGATTGTGTTAGCAGAAGCCGAGATTATTATTATTGTTATTATTTGTACAAGGTAGGAAGTTCCAGACGATGCAATATTCAATGTTCCGCTACCGATGGACAAAGCGGTCTAATAAATCATTACCTATTCACGTATGAAATAAATAATCCTGTATTAAATCCTAAAATTTCGTGGTGTGTAAATGCACCCGGTACATGAAATGAAAGTGTTTCGTAGTGAAAACACAACACGTCTGGAGCTAGCTGGGTCACCGCGTGTCGGCACCCTTTGAAGTCCCCAGATTCTTGCAAGCGGCGACGTCGCTTTTGAAATAAGTCACACACGAGATTCTACGGGGTTTTTCCTATTTTAACAGTATGAATTGTGATTAGGATTTAATCATTTGACTCGGATATTTTGTATATTTGCAGAAGGTGAAATGATTTCAGAAATATTTTCGTAACAACGAAGGGGATTTTGTTCGCATGTGACTTATGGAGAATAACGAGAAATAGTTTTAATTTTGTGTTAAATTTTAACCTTTCGCACTTCCGGAAGACTGTGCGATTTAGGGCGCGCTAGTTTTTCAGATGTTGAACGATCTTTTAATGACGCAACCAGCCTTATACTGATAGGAATTTAAGATAGTTAACCCACAATCTAATGAATATTACGTCGTGGAGTAGCAGCTTTTGAATTTAAATTCGAGACCGGATTTTTCACCACGGACCATGGACCGTTGAATGCTGTTGATCGTATAGTCAAGGGCCTGGGAATCGTATTTATGGGGGAGCGCGTTTAATAGGGAGGGTGCGTCTAAATTCTCATTGAAACATAAACACGCACCACTTGACCGTGACCAACCTTGATATGAAATAAAATTTAAACCATTACCAGACAACTTATGTTCTCAACTACCAAATTTACACCTCTTGCTTAATTCCCGTTTATATCTTTAAGCTTGTTGTTGCATACTTGTGTAATGTAAATATCTTCGGTTACGGGTATTTTTGTATCATATTACCCAAATCCAATTTCCTGTTGTTGTTTTTTTTCCATTTCAAACAAGGCCGGAAAACAGGGGATATAGCAATCTCGGTACGATTTACTGTTAAAATATGAATGTCGTGAATAGATAAATAAATAAAAAGAATCAAATGAACAAATATCCCAACACGATAGACCTAATTTCAACATCGAATGGATTTTTTTCAAAGTACTTGACATCGTAACTACAACTGTATAGTAGCGCTTCTATCCCTCGGATGGCTCTAGAATTTCCTCAATACAATCATTCATCTATTTGTTTTACCGGAAGTATGTAAAATATTACAGAAATCGAACCTTGGATTGTGAATCAATCGCCTGTGGACTGGAGCATCTTTACCTTAATATGGAAATTGGTATTTCTCGCACCAGAACTATAATGAGCATACATCCGTACGTAGCTGCCATCTTCTACCCTCTTTTGTTTTCGATTATCTGCCGTTTGGTAGGAGCAATAGAATTTAAACAACGACTATATTTGGACAATTCATTGGCTGTACAAAATACCTTCCTACATAGATTTCATCGAATTGTTTGGGGTTTTTTTTTGTTGTTGTTGTTTTTTAATTCATTTTACGCAATGGCATCAGATGATAATTCTTTCACGAGACTGAATATTACCGAAAGAGACCAAAACCCTGTAATTACAATTACGAAACAGCGGTTTTTTAATTCGGAAGGGGGGGGGGGGCATTCAGGTCGTACCAGAGCCATAGCGGATAACGCTTAAAAGTCAAAATGCAGAAAGACTGCTGTTTAATCTGCTTAAATATGGGTTCCGCGTGTGGAAATTGAATTACCTTTCTGACTGCTATTTTTTGAGTTAAGAAAAGATTCATTAGTCTAGACACTATAGTTGCCTGTTTTCTTTTCTCTAGGCTTATCGCTCTCTGTCTATCGGTCTGTCTCTGTCTGTCACTCTCTCTACCTTTCTTTTCCTCTCTTTCTCATTCTTTGAATTCAGAATTTCGACGAGACACTTTCCCTTGATTAGTTTTTATATTTATAATTTCGCTTTTCTCAACGAATTCAATATATCACTTTAGAATGCCAACAGATTCGTTCACCATCAGTACTTTCAGTGCTTTGATTTTAATTGTTGCTATACCCTGTAGTAAAGGAGTGGGCGAGGGTACACTAACTGACAGACTGTCTGTCTGTATATGTACACACCGTAGTATCGATCATTTCTTTTGTATGCCGTAAAAATGTTCCTGCGTTTTGTGATATGTTAAATTTTTAATACAGTCCCTTTCCCTTCTTTATATACTCAAAAGCAAAAGAAACAAGGCATTGTGTTTAGGGTCTTTTTGCAGGCATGTATTATTTATCTAATATGACCTGGCACTCATTAACTTCCGTCAGTGTTCGAGTATTTCCACAGCGTATAATATCGTTTAAAGTACCGTTGTATTCATATTATAATACATGGACTAAAGAAGTCGCTGTAGAACATTGATTACAGACGCCTTCCCGAAATGCAATAAGATGTCGGTTCGAGTTCAATACCCAACATGGAAACATGTTGTTTGATTGTTTGCACCGACCAAAACCTGTATTGGTTTTATTCCTGAATGAAAACAACATTTAGTATTTAGTAAGCATGCACGAAAAAGTGGTTCCGATAGAAATTTCATTTGCTTCATAACATTGAATTATAAGATATGAAAAGAATCAAGTATTTGGCATTAATAACCTAATCACACTTAAACAAGAATAAAATTAACCCATTCAAACCAAGTAAAGGTTTTTAATCTCATACCGTGATGGTCCTATATTGCTCACCTTAATATCTTTGTCAAATTTAATAATAATAATAATCAAATTTTCCACCATAAGTCGCAATTGTACCTATATGACTTGTGGTCTCTAGAGTGTTAACAAGAATATTGTCACCAAGGCCCCTTTTCCCATGATATGGCACAGATCCTTCCAATTTTCAATATGGTTCATCCTTGTGATCTAACAAACATTCTGACCAAGTTGCTAGAAGATTGGACCACATTTATGGTCTCTAGAGTGTAAACAAGAAAATTGTCATTTAGGCCCCTTTTCCCGAGATATGGCACAAATCTTTCTTGTAACCTGACCAATATTCTGACCAAGTTTCATGAAGATTGGAATATATTTGTGGCCCTAGCGAGTAGACAAGAAAATTGTCATTGAGGCCCCTTTTCCCGTGATATAACATTAATCCTTCCTATTTTTAAAAAGGGTAACCTGACAATTATTCTGACCAAGGCTCATTAAGATTGGACCATATTTGTGGCCTCTACACTATTAACAAGAAAATTGCCATTAAGACTCCTTTTCCAGTGATTAGGGCCGCCGTCATAGCGCAGTTGGTAACGCGTCGAACTGTCAATCTAGAGGTCCCGGGTTCGATCCCCGACGGCGGCACTCATTCTTTCTGACTAGTTGTCTCTCACCGATGGGTTAGTAATCGTAGACCTATGCGAGATAGCAGCTGGAGGCTAGGAAAGAATGTGATGGTTGCACTGTTGAGAGAAATACCAGGAAACCATTGTTAAGTGCTCCAGCCGCCGCGATATAACTGAAATAATGTTGAAAGCGGCGTTTAACTCCATTCAATAAATCAACCTTTTCCAGTGATATAACACGGATCCTTTCCATTTTCAATAGGGTTCACCCTTGTGACCTGACAAACATTCTAGCCAAGTTTCTTGAAGATTGGACTATATTTGTGGCCTCTAGAGTGTAAACAAGAAAATTATCATTAAGACTCCTTCTCCTGTAATATGGCATGGATCCTTCCCATGAATGGAGAGTACTTTGCATTGAATAAATTTTGAACCAAATTAAAATCTGACATATTTCTGTGCAAAATACCGATAGCCTAATGCAACACTGTTGTATATAAAGTAAATGGTACCTAATGATACAGCGTTGCCCTAAAAAGAAAAGAAAGAAATATAACTGGCCATGATCCGGCTTGAACTTATGGCCCCACGGGGGTCAAAAAGAATATCTAATGAGTGCCAGGTCATTGTTGATCTTCAAAAACAGGTCTTTGACATCGATTTAAAATCGATTTTCTCTTATGTAAAATAAATACTTCGATTGAAGTTGATTGTTTTGTAAACAGTGATTGTATTTCAAGAAAACCACGCATATTGTGATGAAATACTCGATCGCGTTTCTGCATAACGACGTCAAAGTCTTATTAAGCAAAATCTGTTCTTCTCACACAGCACGTGTAATTTCAGATTCAATGGAAAGTACTGAAAGTTCTTCATTATGCCGTGAATGAAATGCCACTCCCAAATCGTCTTTGGAATCAAACGTCTTTGCACAGATTTAAAATGAAATATGGTTAAATGTACGAAGGAACGACGCCATTATGCTAAAGGACGCTTTAAGGCAGGATTCATTAGACAAGCCGTTGTTAATGACTTTGCTGTTTCGGGACACACTATCTCCAACCTTTAGCACCAATTTCAAGCGACTCACTGCTTAATTTTAAGAGCTAGATAAGTCTGGCGCGTAAAAACAACGTTCGTCCAGCACGGCAAATATCGCAACGACGGTTGAGTTTTTTCACTGTTACCACAACCTCAAAGAACTAAGTCTCTTGACGGCGTAAAATCTCCGAATTAAAAATTGTAGAGCAAGTTTCAAGAGGTCAGGCCTGCGACACTTTCGACGTAACAGTCTTAATCGACGTCACCATTTCAAATTTTTGATCAATAAACGTTTACTCTGATTTCATTTGGCGGAAAGAAGGCGGAGCTTCACCTTCTTTGACTTACATAGAATATATTAACAAATTTTTTGTCTTAATTAAAATATGTATTCAATGTTAAAGAACTTTTTTAAGAGTATATATGACCTAAACCTAAACAAATTTGTTCCAAAGTTTAGATAATTTAACAATTTACAAGATGGGGTGGTTCGTTTGGAAACCAAAGATTGTATAAATATGTGATCTTTATTAAACTGCGTAAGGGGTCAAGATAAAAAAAAAATAATTTGGTTTCGAACGAACTGAATTGAGGTTTTAGACTATTCAAAGGATGGATATGAAACAATTTCATTAATATCGGGTATGTCCTCCATGTTGACGTATTACCAGTACAATACAACGTCTCATTGAGTTGACGTAGCGCTGTACGACCAACGGAGGAATGCGGTTCCATTCGACCCGCAAAACCTTCCCCATCTCCTGCAAAATGTTAACATTATGCCTGGCCCTTACTTTTCGACCAAGCAGATCCCAAATATGCTGGGTAGGGTCAAGGTCTTTGGAAACGGCTGGCCACGGGAAGTTTCAACGTCATTTGTATTCAAATATTGCCGCGTGATGCGAGCCGTATGCGGGCGAGCATTGTCTTGCATAAATGTGACAGGGGCGTGCTGGCGGGTGAATGGAGCAGGTACAGGTCTTAACATCTGATCCATGTACTCAGCAGCATTGGGATTGCCGTGCACAATTACCAGGTCGGTTTTCAAGTTCCTCATTATCCCACCCCACTCCATGACGCTGCCCCAATCGAACCTGTGTCTTTCAACAATACAGGCGTTAGCGAATCCCCCACCTCTTCTCCTATACACCCACACTCTGCTGCCATCGTGGTTACTGAGGTTGAACCTGGACTCGTCGGAAAACAGAGTTTTAATTCCACTGACGCCTTCGCCGACGGAGGTGCTGACTGTGTCCAGTGCAGACGAGCAGCGCGATGACGTTGTGTGGGACTATACTTCCAACGTAAGGTCGCCTGGCTCGTATCGGCCTACGGGGGTGACGAAGTCGTCTGACAACGGTGTCCCTGCTTACACCGTAGCCTAGCTGTAGCAGTAGCCGTCTGGAACTGATGTCCAGCGTGCGTCAATTCAAAATGACGGTCTAATCTGGTTTCAGTAATCCAGGCCTGTCACTTCGGTACCTCCACAGAGCATCAACAACGCTTAAATTCCTTATTTTAAGATAGCCGTGGCATAGCAAGTTTTGATTTTTCTTAATTAGTCGCCGTCATAGCGCAGTTGGTAGCGCGTCGGACTGTCAACCTAGAGGTTTCGGGTTCCATCCACGACTGTGGCACTCATCCTGTCTGTTTGTTTATACGATGGGGGCTCGCCAGGATTCGGCCATCGAGCCATTTATGTCGGCATGGTACCGACTTTGTTTTTACACGAAGAAGAATGCTGCTTAGATATACTTATGCTCATCAATATATGATGGCTCTAAATGGTGAGTGAGTTATTGGAGACCACTCTCACCACTGTCCTGCATAGCTTTTTTGGTTTAAATACAATGTCTGACACCTGCGCCAAGGAAGATCTTCTTTGGCTCAGTGGTTAGCGCATTGGACTCGCAAACCATTTATTTCAATATTACTCACGCGTGGGTTCGACACCGACCCACGTCGGTTATTTTCAGCTACAGTTAAAAACATCTAGAAATTGACGCTCATTCTGATCAAAATCATTCTAAATCATTCACTCAGCGCTCCGTTCATTCATTCCAAACACTCACTGAATTCGATCAAAAACCCTTCAAAATTATTAGAAAACATTTCGAAATTGTTCAAGACGATCGATATTTAATTCAATTCGATCAAATTATTCTACGATTTTATTGGCTAGTGTCGATTTTTTAAGAATCTGGTTTGTCCACGAAGACACACAAACAGAAAAGTACGTGTACTTTTTTAAAAAGGAGGTAATTAATATCGCTAATTTTGTTCATCCTGAACAACATTAGCGATATTGGATTACCTTCCGTTAATTTTACTCAAAACTAGCTTAAATAAGATTCAAATCAATTCCAAAACCATTCAAAATTCAATTATCTTGTCAATTTCACGATGTTCTTAAGTTGCGGACAGTTTGTTTATAATATTACTTACAAGAGTGGTTGTGCAGAGACAAATCTACAACAAAGGGTATATCTCTGGACGAGGTAGTAAGAACGTCAAATAAGACCTCACTATTAACTCGTCTTGCATACAGTTAACAACATCATGAAATTGACAAGGTGGATTATTTTGGAATGATTTAGGAATGAAAATGAATGAGTGGAGCGAGTTCTGAGTGAATTTAATGGGAGGTAATCCTTTATCGGAAATTTTGTTCAGGATGAACAAAATTTGCGATATTGATTACCTCCCTTTAATAAAAATGCATTCAGGTTCTATACAAAGCTTTCTATTTCTTCAAGAACCTATGCGACGCTAACAAGTTGAATTATGTCAGTGAAATCGCGATTTTCTCTATCGAAATTTATTTTGAAAGGCGTTTTTGATTCTATATTTTTTAATGGGTTTGATCGTTTTTTAATGATTTGAGTGAGTGTTTGGAATGAATTATTGGAGCGCTTTGTGAGCAATTTAGAATGGTTTTGATTGAGATAAATGTCAATTTCACGATGTTTTGAACTGTATCACTATGCTGTTGTATCGAGCGTAGTAATCTATACCTGGGGAATTAGTTGTTTTTGGCGGACTCAGCGTTTTATAGTGAGCATACTGTTCGACATTTTTCCTATGAAACGATTTCGAAATGTAGCATAAGACCCCTATAGGTAAATGGAACCATTGGTTCCCTCGCCTAAAAAAGCATTGCTTAAAGGATTAAAAAATTGGAGTGCATGACTTCAAATGTTACCTTGCCTCTTTATAAACCAGGCCTTCAGCGCTTTTAGCGCTTTGATTTTAACAAAGGGAGTTAACATTAAGATCCCCTTTTCTTGCCGCAGTTTAAAATTACCAGACCACATCAATATGCCCATGGTCACGTTTTCATCAACTTCGATGCATATATGAAGTGGTGTGAACAAGAATTCTGAAATTTAACTTTGAATTATAGGCATCTTTTTCTCGTGTTGCTCATTCAATAATGATAAATATTTTAAAATATACATCAATCATTGTGATGATACAATTATTCTGTGCAAGTTTGAAGGCAATCCGAAGAAAACTGCAGGTTCTTGACTGCTATAAAGGATTTTATTATTAATTTTTTTTAACGCCCATGATGCTTCATAGATTGGACCCTTTTTCGAAAGGAACCATCCTCGTTATAGTTTTTATGGTACAATCATACTAAGCAAGTTTGAAATAATCGGGTGAAAAAAAAACGGACTTTAAAGTCTACTTTAAACTTTGACGAGAATAATCTAAATTTTCAATTGGCCCCTTTTCCTCCGACGCTTGAGAGATCAGGCTCATTTTGGAAAGGAACCATCATTGTATTGGTACAATCGTTCTGAACAAGTTTGAAGTCAATCGGATGAAAACTGTGGACTCAAAAGAGTGTTAACGAAGATTTTCTTGACGCTTGACGGACCTGGCCTATCTTCGCAAGGAACCATTCTTACTCTAGTACATTCTTTCTGAACAAGTTTGAAGACAATCGGATGGAAACTGTGGACTTCAGAGCGTTTACGAGGATTTTTTAACTAAATTCTCATTAGGCCCCTTTTCCCGCGAGCCTTGACGGATCGGCCCCATTTTCGAAAGGAACGATCCTTTTTATGGCATAATCATTATGAGCAACTTTGAAGAAAGTCGAACTTAAGTGCGTTGATTAAATTTTCATTATGCTTCCTTTCCCATGATGTTTGACAGATCTGACCCATTTTCGAAATTAACAACCCTTGTGATTATCCAAACACTCTGACCAAACAATCGGACAATGGTCTCTAGAGCGTTAACAAGCAAAAGTTAACAGACGGACGGACGGTCGCCGGACGGAAAACCAGTATCCCAATAGCTCTTCTGTTCTGACATTCGGTCAGTAGAGCTAAGACCGGAAATCAATTTGGAAGGTCATAATTTGAATTTCCAGAAGGCTATTCTTAAACGCCTTACGAGGCCCAACCTATTCGGGTATCTTGGTCAGATGAAAAAAAAAAAAAGATCTCTCATACACATCAGGAGTTGAACCAATTTCTAACTTGTCTAGGATAACATCATTACAATCATAATTATCACATTCAGTTTATCGGAAAAAAGTGAATACAAGGTAAATGTTTACGACAAATGTCGCACGACGGACATCAACATAACCACAAAAGCCCACATTGCGCACAGTTGAACTAAAAGGACAGAAATAAGATTAGGGCTTGCATGTCTGTAAATCACGCCGACATTCTGTTTGGCTCTTTTGAGCTGACAATTCACATATCAAAATTGTAGTACAAAACTGCCGAGCCCGTCTAACTCAATCGGTAATGCTAAAGTAACATAAAAATCGGCGATGGCGACACGTCGGCGCTATTTTTCGTCGGCCGATGAGTGAAAAATAGTTACATTTATAAAAAGAAAAACAACAGTTGCACGTAAAAACTTAACCAAGTATTTCTAAGTCCGCTAATGGTTAAAACTTGAACTTCACTGATTTTAATATCAGAGTAATGAATCTTTGTCTAGAGGGTGATATTATGATCACAGAAGCATGTGTAAAGTTTCAAACCAATAGCTTAAGTAGAATTGACACATTCGCACCTAAACCCTTAACCAAAGCATTACGCAAACGCAGACACTGACGTCGAAGCCCGGATGACAGGGATAGCCCCCCCCACTACTCTACGAATAGTCGAGCTACCAAGAGGCCCCGTATCGTTCCACTGGCTGTAACATCTCTAGATTTGAAAAAGAGATATTTCAAGTATAAAACGTTTTCAGAAAATGGTCACTTACAGAATATTCAGGCCATGTTTTATTGAAATGGGCCAATGGTTTGAGAGGAGATTAAAAATTGAAAATTAGCCCCGCCTTGCAACACCCATATTTGAGAGTCAATTAACATTTCTTGATCGACTAAGATACATTCATTCAAAGTTTTCTTGAAATCGACACAGTAGATTGGGAGTACAAGATTTTTTTTTAAATATTTCAAAGTAAAAAAAAGCCCCAACATGCCACGCTCATATTTGGGATGATGGGTCTGGGGGGTCAATCAAAATTTCTGAAACAACTTTGGAAGAGGGTCACCCAAGAAACATTTCTACCAAGTTTCAATGAAAGCATGCCAAATCAGGCTCGCTGGCCTTAAACTCTTATGGTTGAGAATATTTGTATCAAGTTATTTCAAAATTCATCTGTTAAGAGTAATTGTTCAGACAAAATTGCTAAGACTGACAGACATGAGGACGGACGACTAACCGACGTATTTAAGCACAAACACCAAAACCTTGTGACAACTATGTCACAGACTTGACAAAAATTGTTGACAACAGTCGGCAAACATTCTAGAATTTTAGGAAAACCACGAATCTAACTAATTTTAAGGTTGATTTAGCAAATAATAAGGCATCATGAGTGTCTACAAGTTTTTTTTTTCGTAAGATTTGACCTTGTAACGTGAGCTAAAAATATGGCCTTTATGGTGTCTAAAATTTTTTGATGAGATAAGGCCTTGTGGCTAAGTATTTGACACTACTTGGCCCAATTTCAAAATTGACCAAAATTTCAAGTAGATAATTTACCTGACCAATTTTCAGGTTGATTGAGCAAAACAAACGGCCTGTAGAGTGTTTCAAGATTTTGTTTTTAAAGATTTGACCTAGTGACATAGTTTTTGACATCACTTAGTCCAATTTTGAACTTGACTGAGATTCCTTCAAGAAAATCAATCTGACAAGTTCTCATGTTGATTGAGCAAAAGGATATGGTTTTAGAGTGTCTTAAAAGGTTAATTTTGACGATGCACAAAGGACAACACACAACAGACATCACACAACCACACAAGCTCACCTTGAGGACTTTCTGCTCAGGCGAGCTGAAAACAATTAAACATAAATTGTCAAAATGAACCTGGTATGATTCTAGACAAAGCAAGCACGGTTTAAAAATTTAATTTATCACATGTTAAGAGTTTCTAATCTGTTAACTGAAACCACCTTATCGCAGTACTTTGCAACTTTCTCTTTTGGAAAATGGAATTTCGTAAAATTCACAACTTGTGGTCTATTAAATTTCTTTCTTGTCAGCACGGGCATTTAGATCTTTTATAATTTATTGGTATATATGTTCTCTGTTCATGAACTGTCCATCAGTGTTTATGCTTTTTGGAATTGGTCCATCTGTTTATGTGGTCAATGAGTCTGTGACACACTTCACTGCGACTTTAAACTTTGTCATACATTATCTTTATCGATAGCATCATCTTGATACACGAATTCTTTTTGAGTGGAATCTCTTATGCTTATAAATCTTGCACTACGTGTCTGTATCCTGAAAAGAGATAACAAAAGGACCATAATAGTCCTATATTGCTCACCAATATCTCCCTGACTGCTCCTTAATCAAATTTAAATGCTTTGGAGATCGTTTAATGATCAATAAATTTTTCAAAGAAATCAAGTTATTCTATTCCTATGATCAATGCATAAGTTTCTAGCCTTTTCTAAACAAGTTTCAAGAAGGGATTCTTCCTGTGATGTTTTAGACAAACATACTGAAATACTGAGAAAATAACCCCAAGAGTGGATAAAGAAAATAAAGGCTTTTTTTCCTGTATTCTGTCATAGGACACTACAATTTTAGCTCAGCTGAGCACGAAGTGCTCAAGTTGAGCTATTGTGATCATACAATGTCTGGCGTCAGTCATCCATAACTTCTTTAAACATCTTCTCCCCCTAAACCAGTGGGCCAATATTCATGAAACTTGGCAGGGATGTTGCTTGGGTCAAGGTCTACCAAGTTTGTTCAAATACATGAAATCCACCTTGAACTTTCTCTTTACCCTTAACAAAAGGATGAAAATAGGAAAATCTTCAAAAATCTTCTCTGAAACAAGAAGATAGACAGCTTTCTTTTTTTGTATGTAGCATCATCTGGTGGACCTCTACCAAGTTTGTTCATGTCAAGACCCTAGGGTCATATTTGGGCTTTGCCAGGGCGCAACCCTTTTTATATTAAACAAGTGCATGTCGTATTGCGATGCAATACAGGAGTCCCCCACCGGATAACAAAAAATCCTTTCTTATAATATATCTCCTACATACTAGATCTATAACTGTATAAAAAATTTGAAGTTGCTAGCACATTAGGTTTTGAACAAAATGTCCCAAACAAAAATATAAGAGTAAAAACAACCAATGGCAAAAACTCCAAAAGTGGGCAGAGAAGAATGATTCTTGTACATACCACTGTCTTGTCCTCATAAAATCTATAAGTGTACCAAGTTTGAAGTTGCTAGCACTGATGGCTCAGAAGATATGGTCCGGACAAAAATGTCAGGATAAAAAACAACAACGGACAATAACTGAAAGAGTGGATGTGGCAGAGTAACAGTTTTGTGCATTACACTTCTTCTCAATGAGATCTACCAGTGTACAAAGTTTGAAGTTGCTAGGGCTTATGGTTTAGGAGATAAGTACGGGACAAAAATGTAAGGATAGAAAAAACAAAGGGCAATAACTCAAAAAGTGGACATGGCAGAGTGACAGTTCCTGTACATGACACTTGTCCTCAATGATATCTATAAGTGTAGCAAGTTTGAAGTTTCTAGCACTTATGGTTTAGAAGATATGTTCCGGACAAAAATGTAAAAGTAAAAAAAACAAAGGGCAATAACTCAAAAAGTGGGTGTGGCAGAGTAACAGTTCTTGTACATGACACTTATCCTCAATGAGATCTATATGTGTACAAAGTTTAAAGTTGCTAGCACTTATAGTTTAGGAGATAAAATCCGGACAAGAATGTAAGACTAAAAACAACAAAGGGCAATAACTCAAAAAGTGGACATGGCAGAGTGACAGTTCTTGTACATGACACTTGTCTTCGATAAGATCTATCAGTGTACAAAGTTTGAAGTTGCTAGCACTTATGGTTTAGGAGATATGATCCGGACAAAAATGTAAGGGTAAAATCAACTAAGGGCAATAACTCAAAAAGTGGGCGTGGCAAGATAATAGTTCTTAAACATGACACTTGTCCTCAATAAGATCTATAAGTGTACAAAGTTTGAAGTTGCTAGCACTTAAAGTTTAGGAGATATGATCCTGACAAGAATGTAAGGCTAAAAAAAACAAAGGGCAATAACTCAAAAAAAAGGGGTTTGGCTGAGTAACGGTTCTTGAACATGACACTTCTCCTCAATGAGATCTATAAGTGTACAAAGTTTGAAGTTGCTAGCACACATAGTTTAGGAGATATGTTCCGGACAAGAATGTAAGGCTAAAAACAACAAAGGGCAATAACTCGAAAAGTGGACCTGGCAGAGTAACGGTTCTTGAACATGACATTTCTCCTCAATGAGATCTATAAATGTACCAAGTTTGAAGTTGCTAGCACATATATGGTTCAGAAGATATAGCCCGGACAAAAGTGTGACAGACAGACAGACAGACAGACGGACGGACAGACAGACAGACGGAATCAAGCAAACCTACCGGTTGGGGGACTAATAAACAAGAGGACCATGATGGTCCTATATCGCTCACCTTCGTCTCTTTGACTTCTCCCTCAGCAAAGTTAAATGCATGAAATATCATTTAAGGATCGTTAAAATTTTTCAAAGAAAGACATTACTCTATTTCTATAATCGCTGCATAAATTTCTAGCCTATTCTAAACAAGTTTCATGTGACCTGGCCATCATTCTGACCAAGTTTCATAAAGATTGGGCCATATTTGTGGCGTCTTGAGGGTTAACAAGAAAATTGTCATTTAGGCCCCTTTCCCATGATACGACATGGATCTTTCCAATTTAAATAGGGTTCATCCTTGTGACCTAGCCATTATTCTGACCATGTCTCATGAAAATTGAATTATATTTGTGGCTTCTAGAGCGTTAATAAAAAAATTGTCATTAAGGTCCCTTTCCTCTTGATATGGCATGGATCTTTCCCATTTTCAATAGGCTTAATCCTTGTGACCTGGCCAACATTCTGATCAAGTTTCATGAAGATTGGGCCATATTTGTGGTCTCTGGAGTGTAAAAAAAAAAATTGTCATTAAGGCCCCTTTTCTTGTGAAATAGCACAGATCCTTCCCATTTTCAATTGGAATCATCCTAGTGGCTTGGTCAACCATCTGACCATATTTCATAAAGATTGGACCATATTTGTGGCCTCTAGAGTGTAAACAAGAAAATTGTAATTAAGGCTCCTTTTCCCTTGATATAGCATGTATCCTTCCAATTTTCAATAGGGTTCATCCTTGTAACCTGTCCAACATTCTGACTAAGTTTCATGAAGATTGGGCCATATTTATGGCCTTAAGCCTGTAATCAAGAAAATTCTCTTTAAGGCGCCTTTTCCTGTGATATAACACGGATCCTTTCCATTTTTGATAGGGTTAATCCTTGTGACTTGGCCAATATTTGGACTAAGTTTCATGAAGATTGGGCCATATTTGTGGCCTCTAGAGTGTAAACAAAAAAATTGTCATTAAGGCCCCTTTTCCTGTGATATGGCACGGATCCTTCCCATTTTCATTTGGGATCGTCCTTGTGGCTTGGTCAACCTTCTGACCAAATGTCTTAAAGATTGGGCCATATTTTTGGCCTCTAGACTGTAAACAAGATAATTGTCTTTAAGGCCCCTTTTCCAGTAATATGGCACAGATCCTTCCCATTTTCAATAGGGTTCATCCTGGTGACCTGGCCAATATTCTGACTAAGTTTCATGAAGATTGGGCCATATTTGTGGCCTCTAGAGTGTAAACACTAAGATTGTTGACGCCGGACAACGGACGATGCACAACGGACATTCAATGATCTCAAAAGCTCACCTTGAGCATGATGTGCTCAGGTGAGCTTAAAAGCAAAAATATTCAAAAATCTTCTTCTCTGGAACCAGATGGCAGACAGCTTTCATATTTGATATGTAGCATCATCTAGTGGGCCTCTAGCAAGTTTGTTCATATTAAGACCCTGGGGTCATATTGGAGCTGCGCCGGGGGGCATCCCTTTTAGCTCTTCAGAGCATGATGGGTAACAAGAGCACCGCAAGCCGGTGCAAACGCTCAGCTGTTTATTATTTTCTAGGCAAATGCAAATATATGAACTTGGTACCTACAGAAAGTTCTTGTCCCAAGCAATGATCAGGTAAAATTTGAAGGCTCTTTGACTTACCATTCAAAAGCTATGACCAAGGTTTTATTTTTTTAAGAAATTTTACCTTGAAAAATGACCTTGACTTTGACTGATGACCTTGGACTTAGCACCTACATAAAGGTCTTGTCCCAAGTAATAATCATGTAAAATATGAAGGTTCTCTCGCTAACCATTCAAAAGCTATGACCAAGGTTAAATTTTTTAAAGAAATTTGACCTTGAAAAATGACCTTGACCTTGACTGATGACCTTGAACTTGGAACCTGTGGTAAGGTCTTGTCCCAAGCAATAAGCATGTGAATATAGAGGCTCTATGACTTACCATTCAAAAGTTATGAGCAAGGTTAAAAATTATCATGACAATGCCAACATCAAGCCATCGCCATCATCAACACAAACGACGCCAATGTGATCATTATACCTCGTGTTTTCTTCGAAAACATCCGAGCTAAAAAAAGAAAAATCTTCAAAACTCTTCTTCTCTAGAACCAGGAGGCAGACAGCTTTCATATTTAGTAGGTTGGGTCATCTAGTGGACCGTAGCAAGTTTGTTCATTTCAAGACCCTAGGGTCATATTTGGGCTCTACCTGGGCGCAACCCTTTTTACATAGAATCAAAAAGCAAAAATCTTTAAAAATCATCTTCTCCAAAACCAGATGGAAAGCAGCTTTCATATTTGGTATGAAGCATCATCATCACCAAGTTTGTTCATATCAATACCCTTGGGTCATATTTGGGCTTTGCCCAGGCGCATCCCTTTTAGCTCATCTGAGCACAATGGATGAAAATAGGAAAATCTTCTTCTCTGAAACCTGAAGATAGACAGCTTTCAAATTCAGTAAGTAGCATCCTCTAGTGGACCTCTACCAAGTTTGTTCATATCAATACCCTTGGGTCATATTTGGGCTTTGCCCAGGCGCATCCCTTTTAGCTCATCTGAGCACAATGGATGAAAATAGGAAAATCTTCTTCTCTGAAACCTGAAGATAGACAGCTTTCAAATTCAGTATGTAGTATCCTCTAGTGGACCTCTACCAAGTTTGTTCATATCAAGACTCTGGGGTCACATTTGGGCTTTGCCCAGGCGCATCCCTTTTAGCTCATCTGAGCACAATGGATGAAAATAGGAAAATCTTCTTCTCTGAAACCTGAAGATAGACAGCTTTCATATTTAGTATGTAGCATCCTCTAGTGGACCTCTACCAAGTTTGTTCATATCAAGACTCTGGGGTCACATTTAGGCTCCACCCGGATGCATCCCTTTTTACATAGAATTAAAGAGCAACAAGAGCCATGTTGGACATGGGCATAAGTCCCCTACCGGCTTTGTTTGTCTCAATGTTTTCCCAGGCCAATTCTATCAGGGACGTCAAAACCAGGTCTTGTTAAAGAGTTAAACAAGACTTACATGAGTTGTTGTCTCTGCTGGACCCACTATACAATTCATGGAAGCAATAGACAGATGCAAGAAATAGTATCAATAACAGTTACCTTGTCTGATCCAAGATGTTTTTCTTCAGTCTTGTTGGTAAGAAATGAGAACTTTCACTGGAGGTGATTAATACTGCTGCATCACCACCCTGACTAACATGGCTTATAATTTTTTTTACATTTTAAAACAGGTTTCATCAAGTTAGCTTGCTTAGTTATTAAATTATTGCAGGATCCATTTTTTGCCATATTTTCACTATTTCTGTTACCATAGCAACCGCACTTTTTGTCAAAGAACAAAGATAAAATGATGTGCATAATCTACACATTGCCATCTAGTCATATACCAAGTCTCATCAAATTAGCTTGCTTACTTATTAACTTATCGCAGGATCCAATATTTTTTGCCATATTTTCACTATTTCCGTTACCATAGCAACAACAATTTTAGTCTAAAAACAAAAATAAAATGATGTGCATAATCTACACATTGCCATATAGTCATATACCAAGTCTCATCAAACTAGCTTACTTAGTTATTATCTTATCGCAGGATCCCATTTTTGGCCATATTTTCACTATTTCTGTAACCATAGCAACCTCAATTTAAGTCGAAAAACAAAAATAAAATGATGTGCATAATCTACACATTGCCATCTAGTCATATACCAACTTTCATCAAAAACGCTTGCTTAGTTATTAAGTTATCGCGGGATCAAGATTTGAGCGGACAGACGGACGGACGGACGGACAGACGGACGGACGGACGGACGGACAGACGGACGGACAGACGGACGGACAGACGGAGGGCAAACCTATAGTCCCCTCCGGTGTGAACACCGGTAGGGGACTAAAAAGGCACAACCTACTTGCTCTTCGCTGAAGGTATTGATCTTATGTAGAAATTATCTCCTTGTTGACATCTGCCTATTTAATTAATATGATGTCCCAGGGATCAAAGAGATTCAGGTGAGCAATCTAGGACCATCATGGTCCTCTTGTTCAAAAGGAATTATCCTTTTGACTAGAAATACATTCCCACTAGAATTGTGGCTCCTACAGTGTAAGCATGAAACTTGTCAGTTAGACCCCATTTTCCATTTGTAATAACATACCGTTATCTCACGCTTTTTAGATTTTAGTTCATTACAACCCTACTCCTGGCTATACAGCTTTTTCCCGCATTTCGAATATCGCAGTTGGACTATACCCAATTTTACACTGAGAGTGGCTATAAACAGTCTTACCTATGAAAACACCAAAATCATTGTGAAGACAAATAAATGTCAATTCACATAGTCTTTTTAATTGCCATATTGAAATTTTAGCTTGTAAATGACAGTCTACAATGGCTTTGACATCAAAGATAAACCTTATCTCACACTTTTTAGATTTCAGTTCAGTACAACCCTTCTCCTGGCTATACCACATTTCCCGTGTTTTCAAATACCGTGGATGGACTATACCCAATTTTACACTGACATTTCAAAGAAAAACCTTATCAGTTAGAAAATATAAATACCATTTTTTCAAAGCCTCATCCCCAAACTTTCTAGAGCTATGCTCAATGTTTAAGTGCCTACATTCATTTCAATTTTTCAGATGAACTTTCCTTGAGTTCAGGATGACAAAATGCTGCATACACTTTGCAAATTATACCCTGCTTTGCATGTGCACTAGCTTGCATGCAAACTGGAGTATAACCTTCAAACAGTTTGTGCTGTTTTATCCAACCTTAACACAGGGATGGACTTAATATTGACCATAAGCAGGATATTATTTGAAAATGTTATGTTTACAGTGTTTTAATAGATAATTTACTGACTTACTTAGTATGACTTTGACAATATGCCATCACTTGTCAATGAGATCTATAATCTTGCGGGGAAAAAAGGCTGAAGTAATTTGAAAATGATAAGTTTTCTCATGTTTGACCTTAAAAGATGTTCTTGATCTTGTCAGATAACCTTGATCCTAGTACCTAAGATAATTTATATCAATTCAGTGAGATCTATCATCACACCAAATTTGATAATTGCACCAGGAAAAGATTCAGAGTAATTGTCAATATTAAGTTTTATGGTTGAGGTTTGCAGATAGAGCAAAAGATAGACACAAAGAAAGAAAGATAGACGGACAGAGAAACAGAAACTGATAAAAACAATAAGCCAGAGATTTCAAAGATATAGGATGCAAAAATATTCCTGATTCTAGAATGGGCATTCTACCTTCCCATGAGATAATTTTCTTTAATGTATATCAGGTTGACCTCTTCTATATATAACCTCTTTTTCAAATGTTTTTAAGCAGTCCCCTGATAGTTCCTTTTCATGTGGTTGGTCATCTCTGAAAGGAATTGTCATTGATAACTTTGGTAAGGCTTTCATTCAGAACAAGCTTAAATAAATCCCATTAAAAAGGTTCTAAAATCTTTCTCTTGATAGAAAACTAGTATACAAGACAAATGTAACTTATAAATTACTAACTAAGGGTTATACTAAGTACCTTACATTGAAGAAGACTGAAATATAATGCTGATTTGTGATTGAGGATGTCATTTCAAAAACTAGTTGCTTTTTTCCTTAATTTGAGTGAATACATGTTTATGAAGCTCTATCTTTTTATATGTGTGGATTAGCTCTTCTGTTCCACAATATTAAATAAGATGCCCTGATACAGACAACACACAGGACTGTCTGAAACTAGAGAAATATTATCAAGGCTGCCATGACAAAATAAGAACAAGAAATAAGTACAGGATGTGCTGATTTAAAACACTAATGCATGAATGAGAATGAAACAACATTTTTTGTTTGTTATTTTGACTTTGACCCAGGACCCTGAGGGATCAACACTAACTTCTATGGGTCAGGCGTCAATCAGACTCCCAACTTATTTTCATTAAGTAGTCCAATCTCAAAGTAATTCTGAATTTAATATTTGGAGAACATAATTTTTGCCTCTTCCTTGCCACAAGTTTCTTCCCCAAAGAAATTCTTTTTCTTTAAAAAACACAACTAGTTCCAAGCAATTGTTATCTTAAACAATTTTTGTAATAATTTTTAAGATCTATTGTTTCTAAAATTACTTTTATATGACCCTTGGAGTCCATCCGGGTCTTTGCTTGCAAAATGAAGGAGTCCCAACAGGTAAACAAGGGGTTTCAGACCTCTAAACTCCTAGACTAATGTCGAACCCTATAGCCTTGACCTATAAACTTGACATTAAATGAAGTGTATTGATGAGAACAATGTTTATCAAATAGTGTTGAAGATACAGCAACATGTTTACTTCTCAATTTAGGTTTTCTAGGACAGAAAGACACACAGAAACCAGTAAAGAAATATGCACCTGATCTATTGAAGCAGGGATAATGATTCTTGTATCAATTCTTCGTTCTTTTGTATTAACTCCCATGATTGGGTGACCAAGGCTTTTACCCAGTGAACAAGTTTCTGAAGGCTATAACTGATGTTATTTTCTATACATATATACAGCATAAACTTATTCTGTTGATTGGTTAATTTTCAATGTGTAACACCAATTCATCATTATTGCAGTTATATTGCTGCAGCAATTGTGGACCTACCCATAGTTTCCTATCATTTCTGACACCAGTACAACCACATCATTTGATCCAAATCACCAGCTGGTCATCCAAATTTGGTGTATTGTCGCTAAATGGAGTTCTCAACATACTGTCGTTCTTGATAGTTTATTATTGAATTAGAAGTTTTGACCTCCACACCCCGGATTTCAACATTCATATAAAAGTATCTACTGCATTTCTCCAGATCCAATCAGTATTTTTTTTAAATTAAAAAACTGCAATGAATGAATAATAATAATATGCATTTCAAAAAACTAATAGCAATTGTTCTTTTTATGAACAGGGGAAGAGAGCAGGGCCCTTAATTTCAGGGAAATGATTATGTTGAATGACTTTCTATGAGAAAAAAAAACTTCACTGGTGTATTTTACTTGACTACTGAAAATCTTTGAAAATACTTTATATACACAAAGAAAATAGATTTACAAAGCAGTTTGCAAGCTGATAGTTAGAGCTCTGTAATTGTAAACAAGAATACTTTCATGAGATAATCTTGTTAAGAATGTAAAATTGACATATCAGGGGTAGATGCAGTTTTAGGAGAAATATTCTCAGATGGGAGGGGGCAATATTTGGCCCCACCATCTAAGTTAAAAGACCAAGGTGCCTGTATTGTTCCACTGGCTGTAACTTTGTTTGTTTGTATTTGGCTTTATGTTGATTTCAACATTCTTTCAGTTATATCTAATGGTGGCTAAAGCAATTTCTGGGTTTTCTCACACTAGTACTACCGTTACATACTTTCCTAGCCTCAAGCTGCTATCTCACAGGTCTATAATTATCCATTACCCATTGGTGAAAGACAAAATTCATGTAGTTGCAAAGGATGAGTGCTGACGTTTGGAATCAAACCTGTGACCTTTTAAATGATATTCCTATGGGCTTCCACAGCGCTTTGACGATTGCTCTCTGCTGGTTTAAACCCTTGTCAGACTGAATAAAAATCTTGTTTAACAAGAGGACCAAGATGGTCCTAGATCGCTCTACTGAGTCTCTTTGAACCCTGGTACATCACATTAATTAGATAGGCAGATGTCAAAAAGAAGATATTTGCCTAAGATCAATACCATGGAACATTTTCAGCGAAGAGCAAGACATATATGCCTTTTTGCTCTTTGATTCTATGTAAAAAGGGATGCACCCGGGTGGACCCTAAATGTGATCCTAGGGTCTTGATATGAACAAACTTGGTAGAGGTCCACTAGATGATGCTACATACCAAATATGGAAGCTGTCTGCCTTCTTGTTTCAAAGAAGAAGATTTTTGAAGATTTTCAAGAATATTGGCCCACTGGTTTAGGAGGAGAAGATGTTTAAAGAAATTGTGGACAACGGACGCCACGCGACTGACGACGGACATTCTACAATCACAATAGCTCACCTTGAGCACTTCGTGCTCAGGTGATTTAAAAATGCATCAAAGTCAAATATCTGAATGTTCAAAGTTACCAGATGCACTAATTGGGAAGAGTTACATTATGAAAATTCATTTTTCTGTGTTTCTTTTCAAGTTAAAAATGGAAATCAGGTGATATAGACTAAGATCAGACTGCACATATGTTCAGGCTGATCATGGTCTTTACCTCCTGCCAAAGCAGAAATATTCCCCGTTCAGCATCCTAAAGGCTTTATAACATCTACGAAAAAGAGATAATCACAATAATGAAAGACAATTAAAGTAAAGGGTCATACATGGAACATTCAATTGATTGAGATTAATTGCATGGAGTAAAACACCGCTTTCAACATTTTTTTCAGGTAAGTTGCAGCGGCTGGAGCACCTAACAATGGTTTCCTGGTATTTCTCTTACCAGTACAACCACCATATCCTTTCCTAGCCTTCAGCTGCTATCTCACATAGGTCTTCAATTATCAACCCATTGGTGAGAGACAAATAGTCTTAAAGATTGAGTGTCGCCATGGGGGATCGAACCCGGGACCTCCAGTTTGAATGGAACCCCACCCCCCCCCCCACCCCAACCCCCCGGAACAGCATTTTTTTTTTAAAAATATTGACCTGGACAGATTACCTTGACCTTGTCACATTACCTTGACTTTGCTATCAGAAGATGCGTATACATTTGATCTATCACCATGCTAAATATGAGGCTTGTATCTTGAATAGGCTTGAAGATGTTGGTATATTAAGTTTTCTTGGTTAAGATTTAAAGTTATTTGACCTGACAGATGACCCTGACCTTGTCACATGACCTTGATTTGGTACCAACAGCAGATGTATATCATTGAGATCTATCATCATGCTAAATATGAGCCTTGTATCTTGATGATATTGTCAATGTTAGGTTTTCGGGTTAAGTTTTTGACTTATTTGACCTTGATAGATGAACTTGACCTTGTCACATGACCTTAACTTTGGTTTCAGCCGATGCATATCATTGAGATCTATCACCTTGTCAAATATGAGATAAGCTGGACGATTTTGTCAATGTTAGGTTTTTTGGTTAAGTTTTTGACTTATTTGACCTTGACAGATGACTTTGACCTTGTCACATGACTTTGACTTTGGTTTCAGCAGATGCATATCATTGAGATCTATCACCATGCCAAATATGAGCCTTGTATCTTAAATTGGCTTGATGATATTGGCAATGTTAGGTTTTTCGGTGAAGTCTTTTACATATTTGACCTTGACAGATGAACTTGACCTTCACACATGAACTTGACTGTGGTATCTGCAGATGAGTATCATTGAGATCTTACATCATGCCAAATATGAGCCTTGTATAGGCCTGAAGATATTGGCATTGTTCAGTTTTTTGGTTAAGTTTTGAAGACAAACAGACAGACAGACGGATAGACGTGGGTAAACAAGAATATATGTAAGCACTGCTTTACTATGCCCATATTTTGTTAAAATCTCACCAGAGCTTGTGTTATCTGTTATGTACTCCAGACTTTCTGTAAATATTTTTTTTTCTTTCTGTAAATATTTGGGGGTCAATCAAAGGTTCTTGAACAATTGGAGTAAAGGGTCACTCAGGGAACATCCATGCCAAGTTTCATTATTCATGGAATTGACCACCATGAGTGGGTAGGAGATTTTTAAACAAGACGTGTTTGTAAAACATGAATGTCCATGAAACGGCTTTTTTTAAAAAAAAAAGGCCTTTACATTATTATCTTGACCTTTTCACATGACCCTGACCTTGTTACCAGTAGATGTGTATCATTGAAACCTATCATTATAGTATCTTGTATCTTGAATAGGCTTGAAGTAATTGGCCATGTTAAGTTTTTTGTTTAAGTTTTGCAGACAGACAGACAAATGGGGGACAGACAGACAGAAGGATAATGGTAAAATATGCCCCCGATCTTTCAATGAAAGGGAATAAAAATTGAAAGAGAAAAACAGCTATTCATGCCTATATTAAGGGTAAATTTTTGAACAATTTTAGTAAAGGGTCACACAAGGAACATTCAGGCCAAGTTTAGTTAAAATTAGCCCCATTTGGGGGAGGGGAGGGTGGTGTTCAATAAATTTTCACTAACAATTTAAGAAGAGGCTCACCCAAGGAACATTTCTGTCTAGTAACTTTAAAATCCACCCATTGCTTTGTGAGGAAAAGATGGTTTAAGAAAAATTAATGCAAGCACAGACAGGCACATGATGGACACAATGCTATGACAATTTAGCTTCCTGGCCTTTGGTCAGTGGAGCTAAAAACCCTTCATTATCTATGTACAATATGATTTTCAATATTACCTTTTTAACTCTACCTCAGCCATCTTTTCCTATTCTAATTTAATCATCTAACATTCATGTCTTAAAATAGATGTGAGTCATTATTGGATAAGGTACCTTTTATTGAAATGAAGTCAGTGTAATCTTGCCGAAAAGTTATTTATCAAGGTCGACAAAGGGAGTATGTATTATTTGCTATAATTGCTCAAATTTGTTCAACAATAATATACAGTCCTGTTCGTTAATACTTTGCACATAAGAAAGTCAAATACATCAATCAGGTAAATATATAATATATTGCAAATACACAAAAAATCCATACACAACTGAACTTTTTAACTATTTTGGCAATGTAAAAGACATTTTATCTAGAAGAAACTGTCTCTTAAATTACAGAATCAGGTGATGATTATAGACGCCGTTGTGTTTACTAGACATACTTTTTGTCGGCTAAACAAGTACAGTTAAGAAAAGAACCTAACTTTAATATACCTGTAAAAGAAAAACACTGATAAAAATCAGCAATCTTTTTTCTGTATAGTAATTCAGATGCAAACTTAGTGTTTAAAATTGATGTATTGATTAATTTTTTGAACATGAAAAAACAGGTTATTTGCTTATAGATTTGGTGACCATTTTCTTATGTTTCATGATGTCATATAGCTGTGCAGCTCTAGATGATACACAGGATTACCCGATGACTTGAGTGGAATTAAAAAACATGTGCTCAATCATTTTGCTGGAAAACAAAAGAGATTTTCAAACCGTAATTTACCCTATTGAGAAGTGAGTGATCTAGGATACTTATTATCATACCTATATTGTTGGGAGACATATGACCCTATTTAGAACTTGTGTCATCCACTTATGTCAAATGTCGCATTAAAGTTAGCTGCATGAGCCTCAAAAGTAAATTTAGGAGGAAAAGTTGTGCCCTTCATTGGACTCGAACCCCCAACCCCCAGAACACTAGCATGCGCTTTACCAACTGAGCTTGCTGGGCACCTGGTCATGAGTCTAACCACTATCAATCACTACACTTCATTGGTTCAAACTCACAGCCCCATGCTGTTAAAAGACAGCCAAATTTGTTACTGGCCGAGCTTGCCAGGTTCTGCCTATTCGTTCATAGGAATAGCACTCAGTGTTCCAACTGCTTTTTCAATCTGGGGGTAAAAATGGGTATTTTACAATGTGCATGTACCCCCTCTATATAACACAAAGAAGGCTGGTTGCAAAAATTGGGGGTACAGCTTCAAATTAGGGGTAAATCACCCCTATTTTGGTGGTTTTTGGGAACACTGAGCACTATATACCTAGTTTCTTTAATTCTATCATATATTATAATATGGGAAAAGTAGCGCAAAGCGCGATTTTTCCCGCTTCTAGATACCGAGTGTAAAACATTTAAATAATTAAAATCAAAATGAAATTCATATACCATCAAAGTTTAAATTTGTGTCGTAATGGCAGCCTACATGGAGGATGATGATCTCGCAAGATTTTGCCATTTTGTCTTATTATTTATTTTAATTCATCTACTTTTTTTCGATTTTAAATCTGTCGACCATTATCAAAATTTAGATTGTAGTGAACGTAGAATTATAAAATTAGGACAAGAATCAGCCTTACATGTAAAAAGTTTCACATATTTCCTTAGAAAATTGTCTGGATGATGTTTTTTTACCCTCCGCAAATGACGTCATTCTTCACTTTGGGGAAATAAGACGCTACTTTTTCCCGCTAAAGCAACATCATCTTGTTGAGTTTTAACGTCAGGGTAAAAAGCAGGATAAGACTTGATAGAGATAAAATTTTTAGCAATATTCCCAGTTAAGACTTGAAAAAAATGAAATCTATGACAAAATTCGCAGTTCGATTCTTTGAAAAATTGTAAATACAGCTAAGATAGCAGGCCAACATCTTGTTGGAATCAAATTCTTTAGGATTTAGATCTGAAGCAATTTCTATATTAAGTGCATCCATATTGAAAGTACCCCCATCCCCCCTTAAAATTTTTAAGAGGAAAAAAACAATAAGAATTGTATTGAGTATCTATCACTCATATTAGGTTTATTTCTTCTTACCTTAGCACTTATTTAAATGACTGTGCCTGAGTCTCAGTCTAGAAATAAGTGAGGAAAAGCACTTCTAAGTGAGGAAAAGCAAATAGCCATTGATTTGAATAGCTTATTTGGTCTTCTGCAAAATATTTGTCATGTGCATGTTTTGTACAGCACCTGGGGAAGTGAATTTCACATTATAACTGCACTTATTTTTTCCATGGAAAATATTTTCAGTGTAGAAAATTGATTGAATGGAGTTTAACGCCACTTTCAACAATATTTCAGTTATATCACGGCGGCTGGAGCACCTAACAATGGATTCCTGGTATTTCTCTTACCAGTACAACCATCACATTCTTTCCTAGCCTCCAGCTGCTATCTCACATAGGTCTACGATTATCAACCCATTGGTGAGAGACAAAAAGTCGGGAAGATTGAGTGCCGCCGTTCGGGAATCGAACCCAGGACCTCTAGATTGACAGTCTGACGCGCTACCAACAGCGCTATGACGGCGGCTTCAGTGTAGATAAAGGTGAACAAAGGATTCTAGTTTCTTTGTTTTGTTCGCATAACCCCATTCAAGCGAAAAAAAGAAAGAGGGGTGGGAACAGACAGACACATAATATTGAAATTGATGCATCATTCATGCGGGTCGATACAGCAAAAGGTTGGGGTGTAGGGGCTTTATTTTCAAATTCGGTAGCTTAAATTGAGTGAGTAAATAAAGAATTGTTCTTTCTTCAAATTACTTTCCCCGGCTATAGGTTAAACCTATGATTATATAAATTATCTCTGTTGCTCAACCGTAGATTTGTGTGATTTTATCATATGTCACTGTCTAGATTGGAACGAAATTCGATGGGGCGAATTCAGTTTTTCATTGATACAAATTCTCTTTGCGACGTTTGACAAAGTGTTATCGCGAAAAGGTTAAAAAAACTTTAATGCTTACCGTAATTTCTTAAATTGTTGTTTAAATGCCAGTTTAATTGATTTTTCGGGGTGAAAAAAACCGCTTGGCGGTCTCCAGTGTAAACAAACCAGCGCCGCAGAAAAGTACGGAAAGTACCGAAAAGTCGGAATGTAACGCGCATTCTGATTGGATAATGAGATTTTCATGAAAGGGGTCAAAAATAATGAGGGTGTACCTATAAATTATCGGTAAACCTCCATTTTTATCGGTATACTCCCATTTTTTTTATGGGTTTACCCTCATTTTATAGGTCTACCCTCATTTTTATCGGTATACCGATATAATATTAGGGGTATACCTCCATTATTTTGTAGGTATAGCGGTATTCTGACTTTTGACCCTGTTCGCGCGCCATACGTTCGCGCGCCATACTCTATTGGCAAAACAACTTTGTCTTCTTTTCTTCTTATAATTATACTCATTTCTCTAATATTTTTTTCCTATCCAAAAACATGGCATAACTGTTCAGTTGAAATTCTATGTACCTTATTTCTTCTAATGATAGAGCCCTCCCTAATAGTAGCACCCCTACAATTTTTACCACTTCAAATGCCTAAATTTTAAGGACTTTTTTGGGACTTAATCTTCTCTAATTTGATGTGAATTTCCTTTAAACAATCATTTATATGATTGTTTAGAGGAAATTTACATCAAATTAAAGGGGAAAGGGAATAAAAGTCATCCATTTAATGATTTTTTTCAATCAGACTAAAAAAGCTCCCTGACCATGCAATGTATAGCTCCTGGGAGTGTTTATTAGGAGAAATACAGTAAATGAATCTACATTGTGATTGTCTCCTTACAATATCATGCAGGAATCTTGACAATGTTTCAATACAGTATGGTTTAAAGTCAATTTGGCAAAATTCACTAAAGCACTGCAAAATATACCATATTGGTAGGTATTATATTATTTTTTCCATTGAAGATTATTGGGCCTAAAAAACATTTGAGTTTTCCATCAAAATTTCATTTTCCTCCAACTAAAAAAAGGAACAAAATATGGACTAAAGAGACCTAAACTTTTGTTCATATTACACTGGTAAATAGACTGAAGTATTTTTAAATCAAGCTGTGAAGCCCAAATTTATATATACCGTTTTCCAGAAATCCAATATGTTGGACACATTACATTTTTACCTTTATCTTCAGAGCAATGTGTTCGAGCCAAACTATTTGTTTTCAAACACCAAAGAAACAGCCTTTTCAGTCACAATCTACAAACCTTTTTTATCTTATTTACTTTTGCGACAAATAAAGAAGAGGCTAATACAAAATTTGATGTAATTTTCGCTTTTAGTAATTACCAGTTAGTATTTTCAGTGTTTATAACAAGATTTTCGGTTGAGTAAAGGATTTGAAACGTACAATAGGTTAACTGTATAATAGATTTGTAGCAGTTACAATATTACTGCTCTGATTTTTTTTCTCAAACGGTCATTTACCAGTTGTAGGGCTGACAATCAACTGTTATGATTTTCACGTGGTCAAATCCCACGCTTACCGAGGCTGGACACTTACATTTTGCGTGTTATCCACTGAGCTATTTGTTCAAGACACAAATCAGAAACGGCCTTTTCAGTTACAATCTACATTTTTTTCTCTTTGACTATTGCGACAAAAAGGAAGAGGCTTATACATAATTTGATGTAATTTTCGTTTTTTGGAATTACCAATAAGTATTTTCAGCGTTTTTTACAAGCTTTTCGGTTGTGTAAAGGAATTGATATTATCTTCGTGCTGTTCTAATTTGTTGTTCTAAAAACTGTTTTATGTGATCAATGTCTATCCCTGCTGAGGGGATACATTGTGAAAAAGGGGAAGCAAATTCTTATATTTCATAAAAAGAACAACAACAACAATTCCTTACTCCTCCTTCCTCTTCGTTTTCCTTCGTCTCGAGTATTTTCTTATTTGTCGTCTGTTGGAATCGTCTGCTTCTTTAGTTGATGTGGTTTAATCCTAGTCTATTTTTAGCACAGATTTCTTTGCCATTGCCTTGATTTTGATAGGTTTATTACGGTTTACGCTTTTTTTCGACTGATGTGGTCATATTGAGCGGCTGGTGCACCTAACCATGGAATCCTATTGTTTCTTATACCAGTACTACCACAACACCCTTACCCAGCCTCCAGCTGTTCCATCACATAGGGTCGCGATATCAACATTTTTGTCTGAAAGGGTATTTGCAGCGGCCAGGTATCGAAGCCGGGACCTCTCGAACGAGAGGCAGGTGCGTTACAAACTGCGCTAGGGCCTAGGATTACCGTTACATTTTGATACACCGTTGGTGCTGTAATAAAAAATCAGAACTACAGCTTTACTCAAGCCGTAGTTACAAGGTTTATAACAACGCCTACGAAATATTGTTTGTCCAATATTTCGTCATTGTTAACTGGATAAAATGGTTCCCCATTGTATTCTAACTTTTAGCTCTCCGCGCGAACAAGGGCTTTTCCAATCTACTGGACCAAGGTTAAATAATTTTGTTGAAATTTCATGTGCAATTTTGGCATTTCTACTGCTACTATGCCTATACGCTGCAGAGACATGACCATATTTGCCATTATCTGCCTCTATATAAATGCTTCCCTCAGGCATCAGTTCTACCCCCTTGACGTCTGACCGTATAGCGTAGTTGGTAGCATGTTGGATAATCAATCTAGTTGAACTGGGTTCAGTCCAAAGTTGAATGGAAATGTTTTGTGACATATCTCTCAAGTTGAGTGGATATAATTCTGTAAACTCCAGTTGGATGAGCTGGCGATGTCCTCAAAAGATGGAGTGTTAAGACAAAAAACTCACAAATTGGGCAAATTATACCAACTTATATTGTCCAAATTGGAGCCCTTTTGATTTACGAACTTTTGCACTATCCCAGCCTCTCAATCATGCCCGATTTACAGTGCTGACATCACTTTGATTAAGCAAAAGTCATTTTTTTCTGAAATTATACACTTAAGAATCTAAAATGTTCGAGAAAATTTAAAAAATTCATTTGAAATTGGAAAATTTCTGACAAGAATAATTTCTAAATTTTATCTTTTTTGTTGCATCAAATGTACCAACAGAGGCATTACATATGTCAGGCTCAGCTATACAATAGGTGCTGGATAGTAAAATATTTGTGAAAATTTGCGCTCAATCCCCAGAAAATTGATTTTTGAGATAAGTTATATGAAGCACTAAAACTGAAAATACACACCAAGTTTAAAGAAAATATCTTCAAAAGTTTCTAAACTAAACCTTAGGGGGTACAGACAAAATTCCTCCCAGCCATAAACCCCTCGCACAAAAGCCTTCTGGACATAATCCCTCCCCAAAATCAACCCACCTGGACAAATGCCCTCCCTTTAAATTGTTATCCCTTGTCATGCAGAATAAAAAACCTTGCCAAAATTATATCAAAATCAAAGTGCTGAAAGCTTTGATTTCCTTATTGTGAGTCAGTATTTGATTATGAAAGTATGATTTAGAAACTTCTCTGGTTTGAAAAGGAAAATCAGGTGGTATAGACTAAGATCAGACTGCACATATGTGCAGACTGATCTTAGTCCATACCTCCTGCCAATGCAGAAATATTCCGAGATCAGCATGACAAGGGTTAATGTTTTATTTACTTTTATACTTATTTATTATCATAAAATCAAAAACAATATAGATTACATATTTACATCATTGATTACTTATATGAATAAATATTCTTGTTGTTGATTACTTCTAAAGCTGTCATAACTAGAACTGTCGCGGAGCAGACTTATACCCCCCACAAGCACTTTGTCAGAATGCAAGTGCTATTAGTGCAGGATATGTTTGTAACAAATTTTGAGGTAATATGCAGCATTTGCATGAAGTTTCATGATTCTAGGTCGCTTGGTTTTTGAGTTTGAGTCCAGAAATAAAAATTGAACAAAAAATTGACTGTGACCTTGACCTTTGACCTATATGACCCCAAAACAATAGGGCACTTCCTTGGATCATAAGCAACATTTGCATAAAGTTTCATGCTTGTAGGCCACTTGGTTCTCGAGTAAGAGTCAGGAAACGAAAATTGAACAAAGGCTGAATGTGACCTTGACCTTTGACCTATGTGACCCAAAAACAATAGGGCACTTCTTTGTGTCACAAGGAACATTTGTATTAAGTTTCATAATTGTAGGTCATTTGGTTCTTGAGTTAGAGTCCAGAAACGAAAAGGTCTACGGACGGACGGACAAACGGGCGGACGGATGCACAGACAGACAGACATGGTGAAACCAATATACCCCCTCTACTTCGTAGGTCGGGGGTATAATTATCTTCTCAATAACTGTACTTATGAATTATTTAAATGAGGTGTTGTAAATTTTTTATCATGTACAAATGTCTTGAAAAATAATTTAATAAAAAAAAATCAAAGCTAATAAAGTCATTGTAACTAGGATAAAATGTACAATGCTTTTATCAAAGAAAAATTCCGGAAAGAAAAATAAACTTTTCATTGAGTTGGCCTTACCTTTTTCCAGCAATTTTTTTAACACAAGTGTATCATTTGTATGTAAAACATATAGGGAGGGCTTTTGTCAGTGAGGGATTATATCAAGAAGGGCTTTCGTCCAGGGGAATTATGTCTGAGAGGGATTTTGTCTGGGAGTGCTTTCGTCTTGGGGAATTATGTCTGAGAGGGATTTTGTCCTACACTGAAACCTTAGCTAACAGTTATGCACACTGCTTACATCTACAACTTAGTTCTACAGCTACTCCAACAATGAAATTGTGATAACTATACAATATTACCCAAGTTTTAATTTCAATAACTGTGGATCTTTTAAAGAAGACAAAAGTTAGAGGTTATTAAAACTCAATTCATAAAGAGCATCCAGGTAGATATTATCTGACCTACGGGAATATTTAGGCATAAATTATTCATTGTTTATCCTCCCCCATTTTGCTATATCTACCATTTTATAAATCTAGGCTAAACCAATAAACTGCAAAAAATAACAAAAAGTTTTCAAGTTAGGTTGAAATAGAAGTGTAATCACATGTGATCAGATATAATCATGATTACTATGTAAAAGTAATATAATTGTAATTGATTACATTGAAAAAGTGTGTATTCATATGCAATCAGTAATCATGAAATCTGCAAATAATTGTACTTGTAATCAATTACATTGTCATGTAATTGACCCCAGGTCTGTTGAGAACCAATGATTAATGTCCACATGTTTATCTAATCAACTAAATAAAAAGGCTGATCTTGAATTTTTTTAAAGGGGGTTCCAACATACAAATTCAGACATTTTAAAGGACTAAGGTTTTGCAAGTCTGTGATTTAGCAGCCAGGACTCTTGAAACTATCTGATGAAGTATAAATGATGTATTATATAAATGATTGTTTAGAGGAAATTCATCTCAAAGTACAGAAGTCTCAAAAAGTTTAGCCATTTAAAGATGGGTTTCTTAGTAAAAAATATAGGGGTGCTACTTTTAGAGGGGGCGCTATTATTAGAAGACATACAGTAATTACCTTTGAAAGTTGTCCGTAGCCTTGTGGCCAGCTTGACTCATTATAAATATCATTTTTATAGGGTCTTATCTGACTTCGATCACCATGTCTGTGTAACTGAAAAATAAAAGATCAGGGTTTTAGTCTGACATCAACAAAATAGGGTCCAAAGGACTCAATCTTTTGCAACTAAGGAGTCCTTTTTTTAAATTTTGAGAGTCCCTGCATTAGGTATGGACTATTTCTTTTAGGCTATTATCTTGTATTTTGTAGATTTATAGCTATTGCCTGGTTAAAGGTAAAGAAATTGATAGAAGATTTAGATATAGACTTTTTCTTTCAGGCTTTTATCTTGTTTTTTGTAGATTCAGAGCTATTTCCTGGAATAAGGGTAAAGAAATTGATAGAACTATATATTAATATTTGGCGTTCAACTTTAGGAAAGAATTGAAGACTATTTAAAGTAGTCTTCAATTCTTTTCTGCAGTTGATCCCCAGAGAGTCAATGGGACTCACATCACAAAGTTCTGAGGAACCTAGCTTCTTTATTTTGCCTCTCAGATGCTCAAAACAGGCTGCATCCCTTAAAACCCTGAAAGATGCATTTTTTCACCTCTTTCTGTTTATATAATGTATGCATATCTAGAAAGACAAGATGTTTTTCTGAAATACAAACGCCCCCCAAACAGCTAATTTTTCAAAATATTGACCTTGACAGATTACTTTGACCCTGTCAAATGACGCTGTCCTTGGAATCTGCAGATGTGTATCCATAAGATCTTTCATGATGCCAAATATGAGGATTGTATATAGAATAGGCCAGATGTAATTGCCAATGTTAAATTCTTTAGTAAAGTTTTGTAGACATATAGAGATACAGACAGACAGCATTAAAACAATATGCCCCAATCTTATCAATGTAGGGCATTAAAAATTTCCACATATAAATGGAACATAAAATCAGAGCTTCAGATTGTTTTTCAGGTCAGTGGGCCACATGACCCATCAAGCATGATTTTAAGGGGTCATTTTCTAAAACAGCGGGCCACAGTTTAAATAATGAATTAAAACAGTTAAACTTGAACCTGGAGAAAAATTGATGATAACTGTATTACTATATTATGTTACTAAATTAATTTCTTTCTGTGCTGTTTTAGAAGATAATAAAAAACAAAAAAACAACAAACTCAAGTAATTTGTTCCTTAACATTTGCTGGCCTTTACATATTTCAACCCAAAATTTCATAATGTTTTCTTATTTGAATCATTGTTGCTCTTTTATTTGGATTATCAATTACAAATAATCAGCTATTTACATTATTGAGTTGAAGCAAAACGAATTGATATTTCTCACACCAGACAGCAATTACATCCTTTCCTAGCCTCCAGCTGCTATCCCACATAGGTCTATGATTATCACTCCAATAGTGATTAACAAAAAAGATGAGTGCTGCTGTCAGGGATTGAACCCAGGACCTCTCGATTGACAGGCAGACATGCTACTAACTGTACTATGAGGGCCACCCCCTGATAATGCTGGACCTGGAACATCAGTTTCACCTGGTTTTCTAATTTCAACCAGAGCGTTTACTTGGGTATTTTCAATATAAACACTAGCTCATACTAAGAGAGTTCAGTGCTGCCGGCACTAGTGTTGGGCAATTGGTTTCAAATCACAATCGTTAATCAGTTTTTAGTTGGAAGAGTAAATCAACTATTGATCAATTGTACAATCATTTTCCTAGCAATTAATACAGCACTCCCAGGATCATACCTTTAAAGAATAGAATGTGAAAGTTTAGTAAAAACTCATGGCCTAAAGACTCTCTCTGCAGATTTTTCTACCGACTCCATGGCTCAGCGTGAAACAGTTGTAACTGCCTATAAACATATAGACAGTTACAACTGTTTCATGCTAAGCTATCAAACTGATGTCAGTTCCATAAACAAAATATAATGACTCATTTACATGTATGTGAAAGGACCTGAGTAATCAATTATGAAATTTTAAAGTTGATTATCACAATTGGAAGCCCAAACCAACTGATTATCGATTATAATCGATTAATCTCCCAACACTAGCAGGCACTTTCATTTTAATGCAGAATTGCCATGGTTTTTCAAAGCTTGTGCTAGTGTTTAAAATTGAGGAGTCATTGACTTCTGAACCATCAAATACTGGGAGTCAAAACTTAATCAAAACAACAGATAATGCAACTTGTAAATAGACTCTTCTAGGTTTCAGTGTGATTTGACCTTTTATTCGTATTATTCAAAGCCAGAAATTTAAAAGTAGAATTCTTAAAAGTTTACAATATTGAAAATATTAGTGATGAAACCTAGTTTTAAACCTTAGAATTTTCTCTCAAGGGGGTCAAAATGACCCCTTGGGAGAAATTTCAAAGGGTCAAAACCCTAGTTTGAGCGTCAAACACAAGCCTTTTTTGTTGTTGTTTTGTTGCATGACAAATTTGTGTCAATACTCACAATATGGACTAATCTCAAAGTTGATGAACTGACTATGTTTTCTTCTGAGTTGGTTTCACGGAGGGTCCTGAAAATAGTTTTTTTTTATAAGGTTTACTGTAACTTTAAACAATTTTGGAATCACCTAACCATAGATTCCTGGACTTTTTCTCACCAGTAATACTACAACACCCCTTCCAAGCCTTCAGTACTTTCAGTGCTTTGAATTGATAAGGTTTACTGTAACTGTAAACAATTTTGAAGTCATATTTCAGAAACTGGAGCACCTAGCCATGGATTTCTGGATCTCAAATTCTGAAATTGAAACTGTTGTTGCTTTACTGGCATCATTTAATTGACTTATAAAATGATTCTAGCTTAAAAGTAAGATGTCTCTTTCATTTTGTTAGTCTGTTTCAATTATGACAATAGTGTGTGATATGTGAAATTGATCTCAGGATGAAAATCATCTTGGTGCCAGACTGATTTTTGGCCTTTCAAGTCAGTGTATGTTCATGCAAACATCTCACGCTGTTAACTTATTTATCAAACAAATTTAATTTTTCCTACATGGAAATATCACAGTTAAGTTTATGCTACTTTCAGTGTAGTTTACAGGGAAAATTTGCACTGTTGGAATGTGAATGAGCAAATTTTATGGCTTCAGGTGCTCAAATATTGGAGACTACAGATTACTGGCAGGTGGTAAGATATCTGAAGATTCTTAATAACAGGTTGGTGAGATGGCCCGATCAGAATTATGGATGTTTCGTACCATAACCATTTTGTACCAGATGTTTTGTACCATAGGCGAAGATGTTTCGTACCATAGTTGAGGACGTTTCGTACTATATGAAAAGTCGTTTCGTAACCATTTCGTACCACAGGATAATCAATTTCGTATCATTTTGATACAGAATTCGTACAATATGTGTGGTTTGTGGATGACAGAATGGAAGTCAAAATTTATTTGGTAATATTCCATAGATATATTATCATTTTATAAAAAGATTCATGAAACATATTACATGTACTTTAAAAAAAAGAATATACAAAACAAATAAAACACAAAAAAGTGGATTGATGATGACATTTTTTTCTTTTTATTCATTTTTTATTGTTGAAGCTTTGTTGGTAAATTTTAAAAGGCTCCTGAATTTTGTAAACTTGTTAGCATCTATACCTGAAAAATCTCACGAACAAGAAACAAAACAAAACGTCGTAACTAGAACTAAATCATACTGGCTATATTTTATTAAATTGCCTGAAACGCAATAGTTTATTAAATTGCCTAAAACACAATAGTTTATTAAATTGCCTAAATTGCAATAGTTTTCTTTTAAAATCTAAAATTATATATTTGTTTTATATATGTGTGTATTACCATTTATTTATCGTCGCTACCGTAGCACATGCCAATATGAGCAATACCCCCAGAAGATGGTTAGTTGTTACTGGGAATAGTGCAAGGATACATGACGAAACTACTACTGATATCCGCCATAGTTCTTTAACGTGCTCAGTGTAAAGCACCTTCTCACGGGGCCTCGGTTTAACGTCTCATCTGAAAGACAATTAGTTTTGTTAGTGTACCAGCCCCGGAATCGAACCCACGCCATCGAACTTCAATGGTTTTGAAGTCCCGTGCCCTAACAACTGAGCTAATCGGGCTGATTCGTATTATATAGATAGTATCACCAATCTTATATACTCTCAAAAGCATGATGTTATTTATTCAATTAACAAACACGGGGTATTGCTTATCAATTGACCATTTCTAAATGAGGGCAAACATCAAACAATTCATTGCCATTTTTCTCTTTTATTTCCAATCTTGTAGCAAACAAGAGACAAACAACAAATCAGCCAATCAACCTTTTCAAAATTTGGCCTACTCCTTTAACGAGAAAAAGGCTATAAAATTTATAGGATCGCAGCACAAGCAAATACAACATTTTCATGCAATTTTTTATGGAAAAAATTAAGTAATTTAATATATAAACATTTTGAAAATCATTTAGTTGATATTTCCATTTTTGGTGTTTGGTACCAAATGAAATGTTTGTATAAACCTTTATACCTTTAAACCTTTATCTTCGGGCCGTAAAATTGGACGTAAGTCCATGTAGGCCCCTCTTAACTTCTTTAAGTTGTACACATGGGTGGTTATTGCGCTAACATGATGGTTTAAACTTCTTTTTGTTCCAAACTTCGGAGTTGAGCCGCGATTTAAAAATATTCACTGAGTTCGCAAATACACAATCATCTGACAAATTATTCCAAAGGTCAATGGTTCTATTTGAAAAACTATTAAGACGTATTTGTACTGCACTTCATGTCACTTTTACTAAGTTTTAGATGATGTCCTCTTAGGTCAGAAGAAGCAAATGTAAATATTCGGTCCCAATTAAAGTCATCATGATTATGAATTCCTTTGAAAATTTGCAGCATGTCATAACGGTCACGTCTATGTTCTAATGTTGGAAGACCCAACTGCTTAAGTCTCTCCTCATAAGGAAGGTTTTTTAATTTTGGTACAAGACGTGTAGCTTTCCTCTGTACATCTTTGAGTCTTTTGATGTCTTTTTTAAGGAAAGGTGTCCATACACAAGAACCATATTCAAGTATCGGTCTCACCAAAGATTTGTAAAGAATCAAGAACATGGGTTTTTCTAGGTATTCAAATGATCGATGAATAATACCAAGATTTCTCTGTGCCTTTTTAACTATGCTGGTGATGTGAGAAGCAAAACTTATATTACTATCGAAGGTTATTCCAAGGTCTTTTTCGGTTGTGACATTTTCAATCGCTGTATAAGTCCCACTAGAGTTTTTCATACAGTATCTGAAATGCTCATTTTTTGCTCCAATGTTAAGTGCCTTACATTTAGATGCATTAAAGGACAAATTCCATTTGCTACTCCAGTCTGGTACGAAATGGTAAACATATGGTTCAAAACGTCTTCGCCTATGGTACGAAATGGTCATCATATGGTACGAAATGGTAATATATTTTATGGTACAAAATGGTTATGGTACAAAACGTCCGTATATTGCCCGATCTGGCAATATTGCCTGATCGGGCCATCTCATCAACCTGATTACGCCGCTGAAAAATCCTAATCTAAAAAACGCTACATCTTAAAAATCTTAATGCGATTCTTATGAATCTCAATCTTAGAAAAGCACCCCAGCTGTTGATTGCTTGCACAATTTCTCGACTGATTGTGGCACCTTGACGATACAAATCAAACCACACCGGTTTTATCTTAAACCTATGCAAGGCAATTACAGGGTCCGCATCTAACAATATTTCTGATAATCATAGATCATGAAATCATAGATCATTTGTTTTGTAGCCACTGACTGAGATTAACACTAAAGTTGACACGACTATGTACGAAAGGATTTGGGTACGAAACTCCAATTGCTGTTAGTTTAAAATAAAACTGGCTAAAATAATGTCTACTTACCTCGAAAAATTAATATCCACCAAAATGGTAAAGCAAAATATCAAAAGCGAACGTTTTGGCTTCATATTCAGAGCAATCCTCACGGTGCGAAAAGTTAGCGAACATCAAAGAATTGTTATCTCCCCTGATTTACTGCAAAAATATATGGTGTCTCAGGAATACCACAAACCTTGATACAACTTGTCGTGCCGAATGTAGGTAAAAATGCCAGAGGTAAAAATGCCATAGGTGGAAATGTCAGAGGTAAAAATGCCATGGGTAATAATGCCAGAGGTAAAATGGTAAAAATGTCATAGGTAATAATGCCATAGGTAAAAATGCCAGAATATATGAAAACTATATGATGATTTGATAACATTAGGAGTATTTTTTATTCTATGAAAACTTAGTTAATTTCTTAAGTTGTTATAAAGTCTTTTTTTTAAAAAAAAATAAAATGACTATCTTTATTTATGTAAAAGTATAATTGAAAAGAAAAATATATTATAATATTTGTCAAATATAAGTGAAATAAGTTATATTACACGATCTTAATCAGTTCCATATTTCATTTGAATTTCTAATGTGAAAAATACAACTAATTAAATTGAGTATACATTTGGTATAAGAGCAAGATTTTGGGAATTGTTTTAAAAAATGTGCCAGATTTACCAAAATGTTACTAAGAAAAGTGTGAAATATCATACTAATGTGTTAAATTTACCTTTAACAGTGTCCTACCTTAATCACATATTATACTTAAGTAGATTAAAAATTAATCTATATCATATATGTGAATAAATAAAAATATAGACATAGTTCATTTCTGCTATTTCTTATTATCTATGCATCTATTTTCAGGTTATTGTTCATACAAACACAAGCTTTGTCATTTATTTACAAGCCACTAATTTGTATACCCTTTTGCTTAATTCAATATCGAAGTTTTGAAAAAATAAATAATGAAATTGAACATTTCATTAAAAGGTTTTTGTAACAATTCCTTTTGTGCATGAAAATAAAATTATTTTTCTATTTACTAAAGTCTAAAAATAAAAGATATAATATACCTCTGGCATTTTTACCTATGGCATTATTACGTATGACATTTTTACCGTTTTAGCTCTGGCATTATTACCTGTGGCATTTTTACCTCTGACATTTTTACCTATGGCATTTTTACCTCTGGCATTTTTACCGCACACCGTCGTGCCACGACCATTGGTGAAATTTGGGGAAGCATCCAAGGTAGAAATCGTCGTATTTCTCTATAACAACGATCTTCTTCTTTCTTAATATGGTACGTTCCTCGTCTATCGAGGCAATTGGAACGAGACTCGGCTAATTCTGTAACCGAGAAGTGTTCCGATTGCTGTCGATGTATGAGATGAGTTGACGGATGACGTCACGGGTCACGTGATGTTTACATCCGGGGAATCACTGTAGGCAGAAAGATCTACCAGTTGCATACACAAATAGTAAAATATCCAATATTCAAGCTTTTGGATTGTACATTTCTAATGATTATTCCCTCTTGACAAAGGTGTCAAAATTTAGATAAAACATCCAACCTTTTGATTATACAGTTGTCATCACATGACATTGTCTGTGAAAAGAATATTTCTCGTCGAAAGATTACCACCCAGAAATGCCAATGAATGCAAACAAATCGCTGTTGAGCAACTGGTATATCGCGCATTCGACATTAATAAGGCTGTGTTTACGTTTTTTGTTCACTCATAAACGAAAGATAGTATATCTTACCTATACTGAGCTGATTCGAGTTTCAATGCCGATTTTTCTTTATCCCCTTTCCGTTAATCATCCCGTCACAGAAATTTCAAACATTGGGAAAGGTTTTTATGGCCCTTTTCCCTTATTTGTCTAAAAATTATTAATCCAATTATTAGTTAAATCTGTAAATTTTGAAAACACCACCTATTGTTGAAAACCGATTTGCTTCCGTAAAAAGTCCCCCCCCCCCCCCCCCACATTTAGAAAATTGGTTAATTTAAGATAATAAACGAATGTCGCCAAACACACGATCTGCCGACTTAACAGCTTTTCTAGTTTAGATTGTAAAATCCTATCAAAGAATTTTCATGATGCGACATAAAAAATATGAGCCGCTTTTAACACAAACGTGTGTCATAAAGTTCGCTGTTTCAAACGCAATGATCCATACTACACGGCCGCGGAATCTCTTTCATCTGACCGTAACCGGATGCGCTTATCGATATTGCCCATGTCATAAAACAGTAGCCGCTAATCACACACTTGCATGTGTCATAAAGACAAACTTCTATAACACGTGCCAAATTTTAATTGATCTGACCGTGACGATGCATACGCCACTCATTGATTGCTTTCGTCTGGACACAACTTTTACCCATTCATTAGGTATAAAGTATGAAGTTTCATTTGACAAAAATCTTTTAATGCCTTATCAAGAGATTCAAGATTATTTTATTGGCATATAAAAACGTTACAATTTATCGCCATAAGCATATCTTATCAGTCATAGATTAAATCAAGCTTCTGATAAAATATTTCATTTAAGATTCCATTTCAGCGGCGATAAATAAGGCCCACATGATTTTTCAATTCTGAGCCGCGTTCATTTAATAGATCGATCTTCCGTGTCTTGAATAAACTGTCAATACTAATAGTTCTTCCTCAAATTTGAAAAAAAAGGCCAGGATAATTTTTAATGATATATAAGTTAGGCCTACTGCATATCTGAAACGCAGCGTTTGCTTCAGCGGGAAAGGGAAGCCGCCAAAAACGAAAATGTACTCGGAACCATTTTTCTATTTTGCTTTATGTAGTTCCCAATGAATAATAAGAGGGTAAAAAATCGAATTTTAACGGGTAGGAAAGAAATTGAAGCATACGTAATTTCTATATTTGTTAAAGATGAAATAATGTGATCGTTCTTTTGTAAATCTTCGTTTTTTACCCCGACCAGACGACAAAAAATAATTTTTAAATTAAAAGCGTTGGTGGCGAACGACTTTAACTACATTTCAAAAACAAAAATATAATATGAATGTGAGGAAAAATAAGTAGAAAGTTCTGAAATTCTGTTGAGTGAACGAATTAACGTTTCAAGTCACCTTTTCATCAAACGTTGTTTAACCCGAGTCATCTTAAACTCGGTAAAATTACTTTATTGGCAAGGGTTAATGAATTTTACTTATTAATCTTACGTTTTCCCCAATAACATTCAACACGTATGACCATTTCGTCTGATTTTACCCTTGAAAACGGCGCGACTACGGATACAACAGATCTCGATCGGCTGTGGTTACGAAGATTTATTCTACTTGACGCCGTGAACCGATTAATCTGAGTCAAACTTTTTTTATTTAGTTTGTGTCATACAAATTCATTACGTTGTGGAAAGCGGTAAAGAAAGTTAACTTGTTCAAGTGGCGGATGCAAAAAGGGGTTCAAGGGATTCAAACGAGCCCCATTGTTTCATTTTTTACACAGAAATTCAAACAAAACTTTGTTATACTAGGAAAACGAATCTTCTTTCACTATATTGTACATTAGTACCCTTTTTATAGAAATCCTTCATCCACCGCCGTTTTCATCCAACTTTCTATAAAAATATAACTATTTCTGGGTTTGTTTACAGAAACGGTGCAACTACAGCTTTGCCAGAACTTTCATGAGTGCTGTAGACTGAGTTACGAATGTTTGAAAACCTAAATACTTACTATGTTTTTACATAATTTTCAACTTTCTTTGTGAATGACGTGTAAATTGACAAAAAAAAACACCAAGTTTACAAAGGAAGAATATTTGCGCTAAACCACGGACACGTGTTTTAAAGTTAAAAGTTAAAGATAGGTTTATAGTCTGTTTCTATGCCAGGCATATTCAACCGTCTTCACACTCTAACCCCCGATCATCGAATTGCAAGTCGGCTGTTTACAAACGGCGCTCATCGGCAGCCACAGCATTTTGACTTACATTCTCACAGGTACCCATTTATACACCTGGGTGGAGAGGAGCAACGTGGAGTTAATTTTTTGCTCAGAAAAATTCCCATGATCTGGCCAGGATTCGATCCCGGGACCCTTCGATCCCAAAGCCACGGTCCTAACCACTAGACCACGGACTGTTTTAGAGTCCCTCGAGCTAAATTGCGCAACTTGAGCGTCTATATAAGACATTCCCTAGGCCATGTTTATTCAAAGATTCTAGGTTACAATCTTTCTAAACAAATACATTATTAAAAGAGACAAACAACTAATTCTAAATAGCTAAAAGATCTATCGTCGATGGCAACTTCGTTCAATAAGTCGGACGAAATAGTCTAATCTCGGGAAGCTTATAAAGGGCTATTACGTAAGAGATTCTTTAAATATCGATTCATCATTAACGAGAAACATTCGTACAAATAATATTTAATTTTCTTTTTATATCTTATATTTAATTGAACGGTTGATTTTGAACCAGTTTTAATTGTCTTCTCGCATAGACATCTGACTCTTTTTGCCTACCAGTAATGCGCATGCGCGGGAAACTCTCAATATAAACAAAAACAATCAACTATCCTATACCTCTTTAAAAAATATCGTACGGTTACTGTTTCAAGGGGTGGCACAATCAGTAGCTAATTGTAAATAAATCATTTTGAGGCTTGATAGCACTCTGACCAGTAGGACGTTTGTGAAATACGTTACTGAAAAGTACCTATCAAAATTTATAAAACAGATTTAAGGTTTGTGCGCTTAAAGGAAGAGTCAAAATGACCAAAAGTAACCTTTTAGTACCAAACTTTGTATTACTGAATATATGCAGATCAAATCTAAAGCAATTCTTTGATGATAAATCCCCTCTCCAAGGCATAATATGGAAGTAAACTACGTTACTTTTAAATTTCAAATGGAAATATACACAGACAGAAGCAATTTTCCATCTCTGCCCATCTGGGAACATTGTTTACAGTGCTTTTTTTAAAAAGCTTCTGGAACATTCAACATTTTGAGATTTGTTAGCGTTGGGCAAATGTGAGATACGTTACTTTAAAGAAAACCAACCATCAAATTTTCATTTACCGATTTTTTTCATGGTTTATCTAGTCACCGTGAAAGTTATTTAGTGAAATTCAATTGAAAGTATGTTTTCAGCGATAATTGTTATTCTAAAAGCATTCAAAGCATATTATTACATGACTTGAAAAATAAAGCCCATTAAAAGCAATGCATTTGAGTGAAAACGTTAAATTTAAATTCTAATTGAATGGATGCAAAAGATAAATTATATTCATCACTGCCCAGCTGAAAATTTTGTTTGATGTGTTTTCTAAAAGCTTGTGTTTTTTAATGGTTGTGAGATTTAGCCAATGATCCATTCGCAAAATACGTCACTTTAAAGTAAGGAATTTACTCATCAATTACTGAAAGCTGGCTCATATTTCATCTGATTGCAATGGTCATAAAATCCTTCTTTGTTTTAAATGACTTTAAACCATTACTGTTTAAAGTATTCCTCAGGTATTAATTTTGATCTTCAATCATCTCAAGACTCATTGTGATTTTAAGAGCATGCAAAATACGTTACTAAATATTTCTAGGAATACTTGAGCCACTAACATTGTTCAAAGAAATGTACCAAACATCATGCTGAGGTATCTTATTATAACTTCAATGTTTTAAGGCTTTTCCCCCTTTTTAGAATAAAGCGCTTTGGTAAAATACGTACGTTACTTCTGACGAAAAAGGGACAGTTTGCATTGTGAAAAGTGGTGATCAATATATCTAATGGAAAACTACTTCAACGATATATTTCAGTAATGATTCTACCATTTCTATATAAAATTGATGATAAATGATAGTAATGAAAATATAAAATCTTTCTTATTGTTGAAATTGATCCTAGCCCGGCTGGTAGCCTATTTGACTAGGTAGATCATTTGGCCCCTGATCATGGGCACCAGGCGTCATCAGCCTCTACTACAGGGTTAATTATCCAAAACATTTGTTGTATAAGGAGCTTGAGGCTGGTGTAATAAAATGACATAACTGTGTATGATATGAGAAATACCAATAATCTATGGTTAGTTGCATATACACCAACCGCAATGTAAGAATGGTCTGAAATCCCCTTGAAACAAATTAAAGGTCTTCATTGTTTCTAGATGAGTGTGAGTTACATAATGTAGACAATCCGAGTTTTGCAAAATGATTTAAGTTTTGAAATTGCAATTCAACTAAATACTGAAAATCTTAAAGAATATGACTATTTCGTGTTCAAATGAATAGACCATTGCCACACACATTTTAATTTAGCTATTACAGAGTGTAATACTTTTTCTAGAAAAGCAAACATAATAGCTTCTTCAACAGCACAATTACCCTGAACCACATCAATTATAACCCACATGCAGTAAACCCAAAGAATGATTCATTCTACACAAAATGAAACAATAATTTGTTATCGAATAACAGCATTACAAAGTGCATTTAAGACGGTATTAACTTATTTCATACAAATTGTATCATACATTACTAGGTTATGACCGGCTGCATTCTGTTTCAAAATGTTAACAGGCAATGAAAAACCAAGTGTACAAAATTAGAGATAAATAGTTTACATGCTTAAGTAACTAAGTAATTTTGCAAGAGTTCCAATAACTTTGAAATTTTTGTTAGTTGTCATGATGCACTGTGTGTTAAATAGATACATAATTGCACTAAACAAATTTTCCCTATGGTGACACGATCGGTATAATACTACACAAAGAACATATACATAGCTACCAAAAAGGCAGTATTTTTCTTAACCATTCAAGGTATTTTTTTCTGATTTAAAACCATTTTTTTCCTTTGAAACTATTATCAAGTTCTGTGCTATTAAAGAATGGTGAAAGCATTTCGCCTTAACAATCACATACAAATGCAATTATAATTGGGTAGTTTTAAAATTGTGATCTCAAATCTTTTATTGATCTCAACACTTTAACTTTGCGATATGTGATATTACAGTTGATGTGGACTTAAAGGAGGTGTACAAAAGTGCCCACGCGCGGATTTTCATGAAACTTTTGCAAAAACATACTACACATTAAATGTAGCACAGAACAAACTTTCATTTGTCAATGTCTCAAAAAGGGATCAGATTACAGCCTCTTGTCTTAATCCATGTTGGGAAAGTGGGTGGGGTAATTTGATATGCTATAAATACTTTATACCTATCAATGTATGCATAGTTTTTCATGTACTGTAAAGTCTATAGTAATTATTAAAAAATATTTACATAAAATGACAAGTTCTGCGTTGTTTGACACATTTTTACTCTCTTAAATGCAAAAATAGCTTATAGAATATAAAAAAAAATGAGGTGAATATAAATTTTGAATGTATAGTTTAGTACTTTCCGATACTATTCCAGTTAAGTTACTCTTCAAAAAATTATATCTACGATCCTTCTTACTTGTGTAAAAATTGAAAGAAGATTGAAAACCAGTAATATTATTTTTTATGCTTACATATACAAATCTTTAGTTTCAAAATTCCTTCGAAATCTTGTATTATGTCCTGAAATAGACATTCTAAAATTGTCTATGCTTGATCTTTATACAACTTTGCAAATAGCTACTAATCAAAGAAAATATACTGAACATTTTTTTTTATTTTTTTTTTTTGTATCACCCAATTTGGTCAAATTTCAGCCCCTGCTTTATCCCCATTTTGAAATAAAGTAGGTGGGGTAAGATGAAAAATATATTTTACTTGATTTTCTTTAATCCTTGTAAAAATTTCAATGGTATCTTAAAGTTATGTTGAATAATTCATTTCTTATTGGCCTGAGTTGAAAAAATTAGAAAAAAATATTATGCGCTAGTGCCTGGCTACCCATCGGTCTCTCTGTCTCTTATATATTTGCCTATCTGTCTGCACTTCATTAAAATAACTTGATACTTACCACTTAGTTCAACCCTTTTTTAGATACACTATTCATATGTGACCTCTGAGGTCAAGGTCATCTGCCAAGGTCCAGGTCATTCATCAAGGCCAAATTTTGCAAAACCTAACAAAGATCTCAACTTTTAATGATTGCAGCACGTCCTTTTAAGATACATTGATCATATTTGTCATGAAAATAGATCTTGTCAGTAACCATCTTTAAATTTTAAGATCAGCGTATTCTGTCTTTTGCCAATATCTCAAAAAGGGGTCAAATTACATCCCCTTGTCTTAATCCATGTTGAGGTAAGTGGATTGGGTAGCTTTATATGCTATAATTTCTTTATACGTATCAATTTATGCACAGCGTTCGTGTACTGTAACGCATATAAAAAAAATGAAATAATGAATTTATAAAATGACAAGTTCTACGTTGTTTGACAAATTTTTACACTCTCAAAAATAAGAATTAATTAAAAGTCTGTATACGCATTCAAGTAGTCTATCTAATGTCACCTAAAAGGTTAAACTTTGCAAATATAAAAGAAAATTCAAGCCTATTTAAGATATACATTTTTTTTTTTTTTTTTTTGGTTTTAATTTTTTGTTAGATGATCTCCTAGGTACGCACATACAGAAACATGTGTAAGGTCATTGTTACCTTACAAGTTCATACTTGAATAAAACACAAACACTTAACAATTTGATCAGTTGTGGCCGTTTTTGCAGAGGAAACCAACTATTTTCATTATGCACCCTTCGAAGATGAGGGGGTATATCTCTTTGCACTTGTCAGTTGGTAGGTAAGGTCGGTCCGGAGCATATCTCAAAAAGAATGCAAACTAAAATCATAAATCTTCAGAGGTGGATTGACCTCGTTGAGGAGACGTGCAGTTCAATAGGACCATAAATCTACTCAGTATATCTTTTATTTAACGGCCTATAATTGCAATCTAATAAAATAAAGAATTTTGATTGGTTTAAATCGCATCACGTGGGGAAATCCATTGCACTTTATTTCTGTATAAAATGCAATAGGTCTATCGGGAAACCCCCGACCTTCGATCTGCATTTCCTGTGTTTTAGGAACTCGAAAACCCCTCGTTCCCCTTCCATATCGTAAAATTGATATTTAATAAATTAGAAATTAAGATATTTTCGAAAGAATTTATTATTAAAATCATGCAGTTCAGATTCTGAGTCGATGTTTACAGCGAGTCGACGAAGACCACCAAGCAACCCTCTCAGCTAAGCCCGATCACGATAGTTTCGGTTTAAAATGCAAAATAACTTGTCAAAATTATGTTTAGATCATAAGTACCTCTACGAATGTCAAATTGTCGTTTATTTGTGTACCATTTGTTTAAATTTATGCCGTTTAACTTCGATAGCGAGAAAAAAAATACCTGATCTAAAAATAGATTGTGTAATACACACAGAAAAGTAGACTCGAAACTTTAATGTTTAGCCGAGTATTCTAATAGTTTCTTAAACCAAGAGGATTGCAATTATAAGGGCAGAGTGTCTTTTTCACAGCGTTTATAGGGGTAAAAAGTGCAATTGCCTTAGCACATGGCTTAAACATAACGCCCTACGGGCGTTATTTGCCATGTGCTAAGGCAATTGCACTTTATACCCCGATAAACGCAGTGAAAAAGACACTCATCCCTATAATGTTGATTGACAAAGAATATGTCATTGACCTACTCTTATGGGGGGCATAAATGTTTTGCAAACATCTCTTGTTTCTTGAAGGTTCAATGTCTAATTTCGCCCCCAAATCTTTGAAAGAATTACCATAAACTATTTGGTTGAATTTGATTAAATAAATACAATTCTAGATCAGAAAGAAACAGAAAATATGACATTTGATTTAAAATGTTGCAACTCAAGTTCAAAGGTTAGCGTCTTACGTTTGATAAACTGGTTAAACAGAATCTCTTCAACTTTTTTGTTTGATTATAAATGTAATATTTAGATATTATTTAACACAAAAGGGAATTGTATTTTTCTGTTTTTAAGCTCGCCTGAGCACAACATTCTCAACGTGCGCTTTTAGGATCCATAGTCCGTCGCTCGTTGTGCAGCGTGTGTCCCTCGTCTTCAACTTTCTTAAAACTTCTTCTCCTCTGTAACCTCTAAAGCAATTTCAATGAAACTTCGCCGGGTACAAAAAATACATGTACTACTACATTGGCGATAATTCAATTGGAAACAACCTTTTTCCCACGTAAATGAACGATTTTCCTAGGTTTTAAGATGAATCAAGGGGTCAGTGCAACACTATTGTAAGTGCCTATATATATTTTTAGGCACTTACAATAGTGCTGCGCCGACCCCTCGACATGATATTTGTTAACAAGAAGGCTAAAATGACATTAAATCGCTTACCTAAATTTAATTGGTTCAGTGGATGTCACATAAGTAACATTATGGCAACGATTCGTTGAAATAAGCTTAGTGGTTAAGGTGTTATTCAATGAAACATTCTGAGTTTTATTGAAATTGGTCTATTGGTTAAAGAGGACATTTTTTCCTCCGCCAAGTCAAACACATCTCTTTAGGCCAATTTCGCAAACAATTTTTGAAACGGGATTATTCTGGAAAAGATGCATTGATATTGGCCCAATGGTTTAGGAGGAAATGTTGTTCGAGGATTTAATAGTTAAAAACAATATCATAAAAATCTAAGCGTGGACACATTTAACTATACTTTTGGAACACCCACTTTGTGTAATTAATCATTTTACACGAAGAACGATATGTAATCAAAGCGCTAAAAGCGCTTCACAGGCCTGGTTTATAAAGAGGCAAGGTGACATTTTAACGCATGCACTCCATTTTTTTTAATCTTTTTAGCAAGGCTTTTTTAGGCGAGGGAAACCAAGGGTTCCATTTACCTAAAGGGATCGTAAGTCACATTTAGAACTCACTTCAAAGAAAAAATGTCGAACAGTATGCTCTCTACACAGCGCTATACACCGTAAAAAACCTATTTCCCAAGGTATAAATTACTACGTCCGATACCGCTTTCCAGACAGGCACAACTCACTTTTTTATAACTTTAGTTGAGTTGATTGGTTTGCTACTAGTCAGTCAATTTATGAATTCGATCATTCCGTCTATCAATCGAAGTAATGCTATGTTTCTAGGGTAACAAGCTCGTCGGCTCTTTTTTTTCTTTCATTGAATTGAATTCCATTAAGAAGTTGTATTTTGATTGGGTCAATTTCTCTTTATCCACAATATGGTCCACCTATACTCATACCCCATTATTTTTTAATTTCTACCCTAGCTATATATCAAATTACACTCATATTAGTTTATTGCCAGCAACCTGTTCCAAGTTGGCCCAGTCTAAAATTTTGTCGTCTGTCTGTCGGACATTACAAGACAACAAATCTTTGCACAGGTCCAGATTTTAAAGGGTTGCAGATTACATGCATTATGCAGGAAATTAGTTATATTTGTAACAGAAAGGGTAGATAATATTGGGGAGAAATGAGAGAGTGTTAGTTAGCAGCATTTTCTTCTTTTCGCTATTAGCAAGGTCATCCGTCAAGATCAAATAAAAAAGCTATATATCTTTAACACAGCAGTTATTATGGCAGTGAAAAGTAAGAAATCATCTGGTTTACAAGGTGAATAATCAAGTTTATATACCAGAAAATCGACCGTGTGTGTTGTTTCGTATATTCAGTTCCATCGCCTGCAGTACTATCAGTACTTTGATTTTATTACAGCGTAGTGATATGCAAGCACAAAGCTCTTCCTGTCGCACAAAAGTTGATGACGTATAGTAGTCCTATTTTGTATGCGCGCATGTGCACAAAAATGCTACGTAGTACACATGTTGTTCGGTTTTCGGACTCGATTCTCTTTTTCCTTTGCGATTTCCAGGATACAGGGTTGTTTTCTATGGCCTGCTAAACCAGGCCAATAACTAACATTCAATTAGAATTTCAGTCTTGGTCGTTCAGAGATATGGCATACTCAATCAAGGTCTAATTTTGATTATTATAAGTGCAAGGGGATCTTTGATTTTTCAATGCTCATGCATTTAACTTCAATACTGGTGCATTTTCCAGGAATCAGAAATGAAAGCTATAAATCTTTTATTGTAAGAACTTAAAACCCCATATTGATGCAAAATAAACCAGTTAAAACAGATTTTGGTAAAATATTTAGGTAATGTATGCCACATCTTTCCTTCATAAAGTAGTTGTTGTGATAATATTATCTCGTATACATAATCTTTTCCTTTTTTATTTCGCCCGATAAGAGTAGTAAATCATAGCTGACATTCTTCTTCTTTCCCCTAATAAGCTGCATATTAAATTTATCCTATCTAAATATGAATTGATCATATTATTATGTTGTAAGATTGCCAACAGTTGGTGACTTTGAATATTTTTGGCGCTCCTTTTAAAAGGTGAATATCTTTAAGTAAGCAAAATACGGAGAACAATTTTGAAATTGTAACGTATATTTCAGGCATTTTTATGAGTCATACAAAATCCGGGGGGGGGGGGGGGTCGAAAAATCTGCCAAAGAATTTCACAAATTAGGAGTAAAATAAAACATTTTATAAGGATCTAGGGTGGGGAAATTCAAAGTAGCCTAACGTATCTCAAAAAAGCCCGTTCGCCAGAGTGCTTACGCACGGAAGGCGGACACTAGGCCATGACAATAGCCCTGCTCGACTTTGTCTAGTGAAGCTGAAAATCGTAAAAGTTTTGCCAGATTTTTACAATATTTTAAAAGCTTACTTTGTGAAGAAGAAGAATACAAAGAAAAATTTTCGACTTAATTTAATCGTTCTATATCAATCAAAGTGAGTGAATCTTGAAAGACACGTTAGTATCAACTTAATAATTAAGATATGTGACCCGTCGCAGGAAAAGGGACCATCTGGAAACTTCATAAATATATATGTATATTCTGATTAGAGATTGGCTCCAGCATAGGTCAAACAAAGGGCGCATTTAGGAAATAATTAAATAGGAAGGAAAAGAAAAATCATTCCAGATTTAGAAAATTTGTTGTTTGCGAGAAGTTTCCACCCTTGTCAGACTGCGCAGATTGCGCAGTCTGACAATGTGGAGCGAGTTTTGAATGATTTTCAATGGAGGTTAAACTTAATCGTCATATTGGACGAAATAACAGGTAAATTTTACCTCCCTTTATGAAAGTCTACGTATTTTTCTGAATTTGTATTTTCACGGTCAAATCAGACGCTTAAAAATCAGCACCATTCAATAACGGGAAGTAATTAATCTCGCTAATTTCGACCAAATCGGCCGAAATTAGCGATATTTCTTACTCCGCTTTAGAAATATTTATGTATTTTTTCTGTCATTGTGTCTTGACGGACAAATTGCACACTTTCAAACCCATACCCGCAAATAAAATCGTGGAAAGACATGATCGAATTAAATGAAATGTCGAACGGTTTGAACGATTCCAAAATGTTTTTGAATATTTTTTTATCGTATTTGAATGACTTGAGTAAGAATTAATGAGTGGAGCGCTGAGAGAGCGAATTAGAATGGTTTTGAACGAGATGAATGTAAATTTCACAATGTGATTAACTGTTAATGAAACTGTTGTGTTGAACTGTTGTACATGTAGCTACTGTATTTCTGTGAGTTGTGTCTGAAAGTATAATGAAAAAAAAATATGTGAGCCTGTGCGTGACATTTCCAACAACTTGATATTTGAGTATGGGGGCAAACATTGAGAACCCTAGAAATATTTGTATCCCTCGGATTTTACCTTTTGCATAACTCCTCCTCCATCAGACATTTTTTTTATCGGCACATCATAGCAAAATTGAAATAATTTCATAAATCAGCGTTCTACAGTTAACAACAGTGTGAAATTGACAAGGTAAGCCAATTGGAAATGATTTTCGAACGAAATTGAATGAGTGTCGGAGCGAGATTAAAATGAAATTAAGGGGAGGTAATCCAATATCGCCAATTTCACCAAATAGGACTAAAAAAGCTTTATTGCATTACCCCGCTTTTATTAAAATCTACGTCCTGCCGTATATCTTCACAGACCAAACAGATGCTTTAAAAACCACACGAGTCAATAAAATCATTGAAACATTTAATTGATTTAATTGAAATGACGATCGTGTAAAAGGATATGACGTAATTTTGAACAATTTTGAGCTTTTTTCTTTCGAATTGTTTCGGTAAGGATTTTGGAATGATTGAATGAAACGCTGAGAGAGCGATTTAGAATGGGGTTGATCTAGGCGAATGTCAATTTATCAATCCCCGTAACATCGTCCACTTTAGTGCTCCAGGGGTCGACACCGATATCTACACACTCATCGACGGCATTTGTACAGATGTCGTGGAACTTGAAAAAAATATGGTCCAAACCAATAGCCACGGTAACTATATCCAGTCTTAGTGTCTTATATACCATACTAAATACTAAATACCTTTTGTCGATTTCAAACCATAACATGATTTTTTCCGCTCTTTAAGGGAACCGTTAGCCTATCAAACGTGCAAAGTTTCAAGTCGCTTCAATGATTTCTGTTAGCATTTGAACCGATTGAATGAGGCCAATTTTTTATGCACGCTTTTAATGGACGGGTAGCCGATGAAACTTCTAACAAATTTATCCTCGCCGATAGTAACAACATCTGCTCCTTCTAAACCCCAAACCTCCGTAATGTCCGTATCTACGGTAACCTCCGTAACCTCCATAACCCACTTGAAATTTATACTCAGAGTACGTACCCCTTTTATCTAAGGACCGCATTGCACATTTAACCTCGCCGATAGTAACAACATCGGCACCTTCAAAACCCCAAACCTCAGTAATGTCCGTATCTACCTAACCACCATAACCCAATTGAAATCTTTACTAAGAGTACATACCCAAATTATTTAAGGACCGCATTACATATTTTAACCTCGCCGATAGTAACAACATCTTCTCCTTCTTTACCCCAAACCTTCGTAATGTCCGTATCTACGGCAACCTCCGTAACCTCCATAAGTAATTAACCCACTTGATATATTTACTTAGAGTACGTACCCCTATTATCTAAGGACCGCATTGCAAATTTAACCTCGCCGATAGTAACAACATCGGCTCCTTCTAAACCCAAAACCTCCGTAATGTCCGTATCTACGGTAACCCCCGTAACCGCTATAACATCGTCCACTATAATACTCCCAGTGTCGACATCGATATCTACACACACATCGACGACCTGGATACAGGTGGCCTGGAACTGTTAAGAGATGAAAAGAGTATTTGTTGATTTCATGTAGGTATGAAACTGAGAATTTTATTAAACTTGATAAAAAAACAGGGCTTGATAACTGTCTATCACTCGTCAAGAGTCCTTAAGCAGTAATTTTCCAATTTTATCCCCTTTTGGCATGTCTTCACCTTGATTCAGGATGAATCCTTACCCAACCCACTCTCTAGCCATGCAATGTGAGTGGGGTACGAAAGATCTATCAGACAAAATGTAAAGCTTTTTCATACCGATACATTTTGAGGGAATAGCAGAAGAGCTCACATGTGAAATGGGTACTTTTAATCATAGTCGAATTACCATTTGATTTGTGATTTTTGGGTGTTGTTGTCAAGCTAGGAGAATCTGTTCTACAACGGTTTCGAGAAGCATCGTTATATCATCCCATACATGCGGCTATTATGGTTGTTCTACCATAAAAAGAAAAATAAAAATCGTACAAACGTTTGTTATCATTCCAATTTATATACGGAGTTCCTTAAGAAAGTGTGTACTTTCACTTTTTGCATTTCTCTTAATTTTGACAAAGTTGGAGGAAAATTATGTAGTAAATTTGATACTATACTACAGTCAAGACTTTTTTGAAATTAGAAGTCAAATCAGATATATAAGTATCGCATGCTGGATACGCGTAGGCAGAACTTAAATTGTTGAGATTTGACCTCCTTACAACTTTTTCTTTGGTAAGAGCCATGTGTTGATGTTGCCTTGTAGAATTTTAGAAGCCATCCCAAGCCTTTTCCGCGCAATTTTTTTAATTTTTATGCAGACGTTACGTGTAACGTTAGATATTGCTACGTTGTTAGGCCAGTAATTTGTCGTTGGATGATGCTATGGAGTTCGATGACATCTCGATTCGCTTATTAAAGGCATTCCAAAATGATGATCTCGAATTCTTTTGGATCATGAATACTCTTTCAATTTTAATGACGTTCTAATTCTGACGAGATTGGATTTCGTTCAACGACGTTTATTGCTAGTCAAACTATGCTGTAGCATCATGCACAATTGTATTGAAGATGTGATTTTATGCTTAGGAAAGCCGCAAAGAAAGATTAAACTCAGTGCATTTTCAGACCAAGTTTTCGTCCAAAACGTGTTGCACATGCAAAACATGCAAAATCAAATGTCTCAATTAAGCAGAAATGTTTGCTCATCGCGCGATTTTTGTTTTCAAATATCGTTTGCACTTACTCTTGGGGATAGTCATACGACATTTCATGACGTGGATTGCGTAATTTTAGGGATATTCAAAATTCAAAAGTGCACACTTTCTTTTGGAACTAAGTATATTTTGTGGGCGTTTCTTTTGAAGTAAAGTATACTTTCTTCACAGCTAATCGAAAGATTAAGAACTCCATAATGAGACAGATTCATAGTCGAAGTTGAGAGAATTTATCATGACGAAGCTTTGCAGGGTCATGATAATTTCTCGCGGCCGACACCAAGGCCCGGAGTCTTTTTTTAAAAAAAAAAATAAGTTATTAATATTATATTTTATGTTCATACGTTTATATAAGTATTACAACAGAAAAACGGGTTAAATTTTTAAGTTGAAATTTGAGAAAATTTTGAATTGACAATGAGAAAAGTTGTATTACCTACGACCCAGAAAACATTGATATCTAAAGTTACTAACATATTATTTTGTATGCCATAGAATCAGTTTTTAGTGTTTTGAATGAAGAACACTTTTAAAAATCAAAAATAAAGACGCAAGCGCTGTTTCTAAAAATAGAAGTTCCTGATATCATATTGTGTTATCATTCAGATAAAATAAGATCAAAACTGGCTTCACTGTATGACAGAATTACGAAACTTTGATAAACCGATGCATTGTTTCTCTTATTACAGTGACTCGATGTACTAATGACCTGCATAGGACCCCCCCCCCCCCCCCCCCCTTATCTAAATACCGCTGTTTCGTCTTCACCCAAAACGCTGTAATTACAATATTTTGATCACTTTCGGAAATATACAGGGTTTTGTGAAAGGATGATTATCTGATGCCATTGCGTAAAAAAGTATAAAAACAACAATAAGATTTTTGTAGGTAGGTATTTTGTACAGATAATGGATTGTCCAAATCTAGTCGTGGTTTAAATTCTGTTGCTCTTACCAGTTATAGGATAATCGTAAAAATAATAGGATAGAAGGCGAAGGCTGGTAAGCATGTAGGCTAATAAAAGATCTGGTGCGAGAAATACCAGATATCCATGAATAGGTGCTCCAGTACACAAGCGATTAAATCACATCTTATAGGTTAGTATATACTAACATTTATTTCAAACCTAAACAATTTAGACCAATGACCTCAGTTCTTTTATTTCACGTGAGAGTGAAATATCTAGATCCGTATTGTACAAAATAACGAGGCTGCTTTGCAATACGGACTTTTTTCCAAAAACGAGACAACCTATATTGAACGATGAAAGCGAGGCAAGCTATATTGTACGATGAAAGTGAAGCTGCAGTCCCGAAAATAGATATCACCAATTTTCGCGGCTCTTGCAATGTATCAAACCCTCTATACGGAGGCATTGAAATAAGAATGAACTTGAGAAAATTCTTGATATCAACATTTGTATGTTCAGGCTTGGGAAGCTAAAGAAGATTGCAGGTTATATTGAGATCACAAAATGTTGTTTCTTGATTTCAGAATATCGTTTGTCAACATGAAAATGTACATTCCAAGTGACAACAGGTAGCCAATCTGTTAATTACATATTATAGTCAGTGAACTCTATTCAGCTTGACACTTGAAATAAACATTTCACGTGGATTCTTATTTTTAGATTATTCTTTTCTTTCAATTAAATCATGTTCATTGTGACTTGCATTTGACCCCCTTTTCCGGATCAGCTTGGATACATTCCTTTTATCCCTATCTCAAATGCTGCTAATCGTTTATTCTGGAACTTTCAGTGTATTGTATGAAATAAAGATGCCATTTAACATGATCGAGTACAATGTTGAATTCATTGGATTCGTACCCTGCAGAACCAGTCCATATTTTGACTCGGCTTGTCAAATATAGACTGGTTCTACGGGTTACTCATCCAATAGACTTCAGTGCTGTACTCGATAATGTTAAATTACCTCATCGTATGGCAAAACTCGTATTATGAGTCGATCGCCTGTGCTTCAGCCAGTGCGATATGAAAGAGAAATTGATTTAAGCGGCGTTCATGCCTAAAAGGCACAAAAAGGGTGCACATTTAAAACACGTGTCGAATAATTCTTGGTACCCGTCTCGATTCTGACTATCACATGTTGCAAAGTTAGGTAAAACTCGATTGCATCAACCACAGATGTCACTAGACTGGTTACCGTTTCCAATGCTAAATACGTGTATAAAATGTAGGGTATTAACAAGAATAGGAGGTCACGACTTAAACACATATTTCCGGTAAATTACTACAAGTTGCAATAGCGAGGGCTTAGATCGAAAACATAGTATGTGTCTATACAGTGTATACATGTAGACAAAAACATTTTTTTTGCACTAAACTATCCATAAGCTTACGCGGATCATTCATTCGCCCGATTAAAAATTGCAACTTCATTTTGTATTTTAAAGGGGAATTTTGCATTAACTTCATATGTTAAAGAATTCTAGAATCAGGCCATGAACGAAACAAACACAGATTTTGAGTTGAGAAGTCATTATGACTTGAATGACAATGATTAATTGAATCTAAAAGGGCACTACTCTAGTTCGAAACTATTAGGAACCTACCGAGTGTAACTTACGTAGTAACACTGTGAACGTTTTTACATTCACCAAAAATCGCTCCGAAATTGTTCAAAATTACTTCTAAATCGTCCAAAACGATCGACATTTCTTTCCACGATTGTATTGTATGCTATGGGTTATGAAGCGTCTGATTTGTCCCTGCAGACACACAAGCACATGTGGACGCAGACTTTGACAAAGGAAGGTAAGATAACGGACGAAATTATTATTTTTGTATCTTATTATTACCCCCCTCTAAAAATAATTTCAAACTCGCCCTATTCATTAAGTTACATTCTGAAATCAATCCAATTTCACCAACCGGGTCAATTTGTCTATGTTGTTTAATTTATATGTTTTTATCGAGAATACTGAATTAACATTTCTATAACACATATAACAATAGGAACGACAATGAGTGAAATTACATGGAGGTAATACAAAATCGCTTATTTTGTTCATTAGAAATTAATGATATGTCTTACCTCCCTTTAATGAAATATGTATACAAGTTCAATAAATAGCTTCCTATATCTTCAAGGACCGATTAGACGCCTGTAGTTTCAATTATATAACTGAAATCACGATTTTTTTTTCTTTTTATATTCCTTTTTAATGTAGCTGTTGATTTTATCTTTTTAAATGATTTTTGGAGCGTTTTGAATAATTTAAGTGAGTGTTTGGAATGAATGAATGGAGCGCTGAGTGAGCGATTTAGAATGGTTTTCATTGAGATGAATGTCAATTTCACGATTCAACTAACTGTACTTTGAAATTGTATGGTAATTTTCAGAAATACAAATATCACAGTAATATGCTCTTAAATAAAAAAATAATGATATAATGATAAAATCTTTACTTAAAGAATGAAACATGTTAAAAAATACAGAACATTGGGCACATTGATTCGATGCACATAATTGTACATCTGACAGAAACAGTTAGAAACATCGTGAAATTGACATGTTGAAAGATGTTGGAATGATTGGGAATAAAATAGAATGAAATAGAACGAGTGAGTTTGGAGTGAAATTCAAGAAAGATCATATCGTACGGAATCAGCGATATCTCTATTCCCCCCCCCCCCCCACACACACACTTTCATAAAAATAAGCATTCTATTTTTTTCTGTAAGTGTGTCTTGACTAACAAATGGCACAATTATAAACCCACCCCAGCCTCTATGACTCCAAAATGTTTTTTAATAGTGTTAAAGCATTTTTGAATGATTTGAGTAATGATTTGATTTGTTTGTTTGTTTGAATGGGTTTAACGCCGCTTTCAACAATCTTGCAGTTATATCGCGGCGGCCGGAGCACCTAACAATGGATTCCTGGTATTTCATTCACCTGTACTACCATTACACCCTTTCTTAGCCTCCGACTGCTTTTTCACATAGGAGTTATGATTTGAGCTGAGATAAATAAATGGAGCGCTGTGTGAGCGATTTAGAATGGTTTTGATCGAGGTGCATGTCAATTTCACGATGTTACTAACTGTATAATCTCATTTTAAGTCTTTTCAGTTTTCTGCGCCCCGTATTTGTTGTGGAAAATCGTTCCAGAGTGACAATCACTATACTCGAAGCATGTCATTTATCCATGTACCGATGAATTTTGAGTCTGAAATTTTGGAACTTGTTTAAAAAACGCTTTTGTAAAAAAAACAGGCTTTTTTTAACATGTATTAAAACACATAGATTTGTATGTTTGAATGGGGTTTATCGCCGTGTCTAACCCGCTTTCAGTTATTTCGCGGCGGATGGAGCACCTAACAAGGGATTCCAGATATTGTTAACACCAGTACCACCATTACATCCTTTCATAGCCTCCAGCTGCTATTCCATATAGGTCTACGATTATCAACCCATCGGTGGAAGACAAATAGTCGGAAAGGATGAGTCCGGCCGTCGTAAAAACACATAGTTCTAAGTAAATTTTGATTCAATATTTCTTCCAGCATACACCAATGGGACACAGGTCATTCAATGTAGAAATAAGTTTATTTATTCATTCATTTATTTATTTATTTATTTTATTTATCTATAATATGACCTACGTCGCGAGAGTGAAATAACCCCGTTGAATATTTTTGATATTACACGGGTGTTTATTACACTAGTTGAATAACTATGCAAATGAGCTATAAACGAATAGCAACGCTATTTTGTAACCGCGAAAATGACGTCATAATGTGTACATTTTAACGTCAGTTTTAAACGACGTTATACGTTTCGCGGAAAATTGAAATGTTGAATTTCAAGAATTTCGACGATTTACACAAACATTCGGGTCAAATTATAAATAGAATATAAAATTTGTGCTCATGGAATACCGAATTTATTAAACTCGTAATCTAAAACAGATAAAAACTCGGCGCAGCCTCGTTTTTATCTGTTTATAGATAACTCGTTTAATAAATTCGGTATTCCATGACCACTCATTCAATATCCTCTATTTATTTATTTTTTTATTATAATTCTTACCTCCGTCAGTTTGGTGTAACGTTAGAGCCAGAACGCTCAAAATCAAAATAACTGCCAACAGCTTCTTCATTTCTATCAACTTGCTGTCATTAAGCGTGTCGTGGAAGTTTTGAAGACGAGTTTCATGGCCTTCTTTTATACCTTAAATAAAATTATGGTTTTCCCAACATCCTTTACAACAATGTCCGTTAGGCGGAAACGCATGTATGTAAGGAAAACTAGGAATCGAATAAGACCGTGTAGCTCGAAGAGAATAGCTTGCTCAGATATTGATTCAATATGTATTCAAACAGTATAATTTAACTGATATTTTATTTATATTTGTTTGTGTGTATTTTTGATTGAAATTAATCTCTGATAAAACATTTTATCAAGGTGATCATGTTTTCATCGTGGTTAAGTATACAGCGATGTACGATTAATTACGCGATTTACGTGTAAAACGTTGTTTACGTTCTACATTGTTTGTTTTCGTGTCAGGCTAAAATGCGTTCATGTTGATCCGTACTGTCAAAATCCTTTATTGAGTAGGAGAACAGCTATGTGGAACAGAAAGAATAGGAATTATGAAACGTCTTTGAAAATGAGGCCTGAGCGAGCATATACCAATTAAGAGATGAAGAGAGTATTTGTTGATGTCATGAAGGTATGGAACTTGGAATCTAATTACACCGTATGAATAAGAGAATGTTTGCTACGTTGGTTATTAATGTCGAATTAAAAAGTTCAATTAAATTTGAGCCTGTGCGTGACATATCCAACCATTTCACAAGTGCGCATTGTTAAGACGCAGACCAGCCTGTGCATCTGCACAGGCTGATCAGGGTCTTCACTATGTGCTACTGACATATTTTAGCTGTGCACAATCGCAATTTTTCAATATAATGTGGAATTGTCCAGGTAGCTCAATGTCTTTTCATCACTCATACATCAAATTGTTGGAAATGTCACGCACATGCTCATTTCGTATTCTCATAATGGTTTCGACATTACCAGTCTAGTTCCTCTTTAGGAGCGAGAGGGTTGGCAAACTTAAAGAGTGAGTCCACGAGCGCAAATATAACTTTTGTTGTTCAGAAAATGAAAGATTAATCGATCTAAGACAAAAGATGAATGATTTTCTATTTCTCTTATGCAAAATTGAGTCGAAAAGTGAATTAGCTAGGATAAATTTTATTGAAGTGCGCCATTTAGCACGTGATTGTCTAGCAAAGCCATTTGGATAATATGTCCAATTTTGGTAAAGTAAAAAAAAACTGAAATGAACAAAAGCAGGGCATTTTCTTTTGGTAATTCCAATGGTAAGCGCTTATATTACCAATTGATAATCTACATATATTTCACGAAAATCTACCATAAAAGCATTTAAGAATGATGAATTAATATTGTTCTTTTCACACGATTTTCTCAATCTAATTTTACGCTTTAGATTACAAGCTACCTTTTGAGTGGCCCGGTTCGACAATAAACACCAATTAAATCATAATCATTTATGTTTATAAATTAGTCTGTTTACAGGTTAAAAAATGTGACTTGACACGGCCTTGCGGTTTGTATGGGATTTTCCATTTTTTGTATCACGTTTGATCAAAATCACAATCGGCATTGCGGTAAGTATATATCCAAATTAGATTGATATTTGGTACAGTTAAAACATTATGAAATTGACACTTATTCCGATAAAAATCATTCCAAATCATTCACCCAGCGCCTCGTTCATTCATTCCAAACATCCAGGTTCAAATCGATCAAAAAACGCTCCCAACTAGAAATTGTTCAATAGGACTCATATCTAATTCAAATCGATCGAATTATTCTACGATTTTATTGGCTGGTGTGGGTTTTAAAGTGTCTAGTTGGTCCACGAAGACACATCATAAACACAAAAGTACGTATATTTTATAAAAGGGGGGGGGGGGACAAATATCGCTAATTTGTTCATCTTAAACAAAATTAGTGATAGTGGATTACCTCTCTTTAATTTCACTCAAAACCCACTACACACACCCATTCAATTTCATAAATAAATAATTCCAAAATCATTCGTCTTATCAATTTCACAATGTTCGTAACTGTAAACAAAGCTGATTTTGATGGTTGACTAAATCTTAAGGAGTCTATCTATAAGTATGAGATAAAAAGGTTGATCGTTTGTTTCAGTGTAAGATCCATTGATACTTTGTATTTAATTTCGTGAACAACACATGCTTATATAGCTTTTGTTGTTCTCTAAATGAAATATCAATTGATCTTACTCGAAAAACAAACGATTATTCTATTTCTTAAATGCTAAAATGAGACAAAATTTCAAAAGAAATTTCGGAAAAAAAAAATGTTAAATCGTGTTATTTTACACGTAATTGCTAAGCAACGTTGGTGATTAGGTCAGCATTTTTTACTTAGATAACGTCAGATTTGTAAACAGGAACGAAAGCGGGTGTATACGTTTTTGATAATTTCACTGGTTAGGCGGCGAATTTATCAAACAAGAAAAGCATTAAAGAACCAGCATTTAATTTAGTGTGTAACAACTCTTTCAAATGCTTGTCAAAAAATCTTTTTTGGTAGCTTGGTAGACATTTCGTTTATAGATATGAATTTTAATTGTTAGATAGTTCTTTCATTCATATTTCCCACAAACGTATCTATTATAATGCTTAAAACTATCCTTACTTAAACTAACCTTAACAATTATTTTCAATTTATAAAGCCTCTTATTATGAAATACCTTTCCATGCTGACCACGACAAAAAGTAAAACACCAAGAACGTCGCCACGGGGATTTTCAAACCGATTGATTTCTTAATGTTTTCTCGGGGTTAAATCATTGATGTAGTTATTATTAATAAGTTGTTTGTTAACATGATTGCTGATGTTGAATTGTCATGAAATAATAGTTACCTTGGTCTGTCCTATATAGTTTGAAATTTCCGGCTTTTTGATAATCAATTATTTTGTCAACCTTGGCCCTAAAATTACTCGTTTTTGACAAAGAAATAACAGCCGTGCGTTCAAGAAAAAACGATAGCAAAACCTCTCGGCAAGTGCACTGATACATATGTGACCCGTCACGCGAAAAGAGACCATCTGGGTAGTGCGTAAACTGTCGACCCAAGTCAGACTGCGCGTACTGCGCAGACTGACTAGGGCCGAAACTTTTCGAGTTTCGCTAATTTTCTGAATCTAGAATATTTTTTCTACCTTTCTGTGAAAAGCTTTTGAAATGTGACCTCTGGCATGTCCTAGAGCCACTGACTTATTCAAATATTAAGTTTACAGAATTCCAGGATGGACCCTTTTCGCATGACATCTGACATATGTACAATGCATTTAAACGTTTGCAAACATGTTCACATCCTGAACGCTAGGCAGATCTCTGCTGTCAATCAAAAATCGATTGACCAATCAAATCACTAATTTTTACCTATGCGACTTTTGATCTATGCTATTTCCGCCATTTGGTTTCAATCTTTGTCGTGGAATGGCAACTTCACCGTCGACTATTTTATAGGCACTACGTGTATGTAATGTAGATTTGAGAACCAATTTCACAAAAGAATTGACACATGCTTCAATTCTTTTCTGGAGTTGATTTCAAGATGGTCTTTATGAGTTACATCAGAGATGCGTTCGTTAGAGCGAGATGAAAAATCCCGCTTATTAAGATTTTTAAGACGTCATAATAAACGATTTTTGATAATTTGAGTGAAAACATTCGACGTCGTCATGACTACTCGTTTTAAGCCAATGCAAAACCACCTACTTTCCTCATTGGGGAAGTTCATATCGGACTCGGTTTCGACCCGAGTTAACCGGCTTTGCATCAGAACGACCTCGGTTTCGACACTAGTGATGTCATTTTAACCTTTCAACCTCGACGCCTCTGATCCTGGGTTAGGCCGGTGTTACTTGGGTTCCAAAATGGCGTCGAAAATAGTGCACAACAATTCGATTACTTAAAGCAAATGATCTCTTTCACTTTAAACGACAAATACTTTTTTCTTGTTTTATGTAGTATTTTGCACGAGTTTATCACATTTCTTAATGGGATAACGATATTTCATGGTTAATTAATCATTGTAGCGGTAAATGTGAAGTTTGTTTACTACCACCAGTGGGTATAGGTAGATTTTGCGCGGTGAGCCGTGAAATCAACTTTTAACCGTTAGATTCTCGTGCCATTTGTACGAAATAGATAAAACAGGTTAAAATAACGTATTAAGAAAGTTTAAAATTCACCATTTAAACCAACTTTATTGCTTGCCTTAAAATGTCAGGTTCATGTACTTTCATAATTGCAGTGAAGGGACCAGCTTAATCCCTATCATTTGCTTTTAAATCATACCCGATTTACCTATGGTAATGGACTAAGCGCCTACGTCAGAGCTCAGTTTTGAAAATACACCTATAACTCCGTTCACATGAATGTCCTTTCTGCGCATGCATACTACAGCCAATGTTAGATTATTACATCATCTCGAGCGAGTCCCGGGCTGCCATTTGAATTTCCTTATTGAGATATCTTAAGATTCTTGTTGAAAGGCTTAAAAATCTCGCTCTACCGAACGCTTTATCTTAAAAATTTTTAATAAGAATCTCACTCAAACGAACGCACCTCAGGTAGATTTGAGAGTCCTGAACTCTAACTCAAAGGCTCGCATGTCCGAATCTGCATGTTCGAGTCCCCTTAACAGAAATTCAGGATCCGCCTATGTATTAACCTGATAAATCAAATTTAAATTTATGGACACTAATCATCGGGTACTCGTGTACCCGCGTACTCATATACAAAATTAATACTCGTCGCAGCTGTTGTCTACGCTGTATTTTGTTGACGAAATTCGTTCGATATCTGAAGCGGTCTGTCATCTCAGAGAGTCGTAAGGTCACAGTCGTATACCTGGTACAGTGCAGTAAAAAAGAGCCCAGTGTAGAAGCATGCAAGATGGCGGACGTAAACAACGGTAAAAAGTAGGTACATTTTTAATCGCAAAAATACAGGTTAATTTAACTGACGGTGTTTAATGATAACCATTGTGACCAACATGAAATGTCCGATTTTCTTATTTTCCCATTGATTTCTCGTGATGCTTACTACACAACTTGGATTCAATCGATAAAGTTGGGTAAATAGCAAAAACCGAAATTGAAGCGGTGATCGCAAGATTCATTCCAGAATATTTGATCCATTACTAATAAAATCACCCATGTCCAACGACCTATCGTAAGCCCAAACCCCCACAAACCATCTCGATTTTTGACAGCCCTGAAAAAGCTTTGTAGAAAGTGATATTTTTAGTTTTTGTAAATGGACAACGGTCCAGTGCAGAAACAGGCCGTTTTTTCCATTGGTACAGTGGAGAAACAAGGTTTTGAGGCGATTTTGAACCAGTGGAGATACATTTTTGGAAACTGTGTAGACAAATGGTTTGGAACCGTGTAGAACAAAGCACGACGTTGGTAAATAATGACTTTGTCGTCGTGAATTGAAAGTAGCCGAATTATTATTTCGAATATTGACATAAGGGAAATATTTAATACATTTATCCATTATTTAAATCTAGAACTATTTTATTTTGCTTATAAAGTTTGAAAGTTGATCGTACTTGATTCTGGCATTGTGTGGGCTTGTAAATTTGTCGGTGACCTTTGACCTTCTTTCTTAAATTTGGAATTTTATGTCTACGATAATATAAAGTGAAAAGTAAAATTTGGTGAAAGATCATCATTGAATCTTGCACCATATTTGAACATTGACACTGACCTCGACTATTGTCCTCAATGTTTGAATAAGTTAAGATTGATAGATAATTGTTTACGCGTCAAGCTCAATTCTAGAGATTTGGCACTGACATTTGTCCGACCTTCAAAGTAAAGACAGATTAGGTCTAGAACAAATTAATAAAACTGGTAAAGGTTGACAAAGGGTCGTCTATGATTCTGGCATTATGTTGAGCCTTTGAGACTTACCCTGACTTGACCTTTTTTCTTCAATGTTGAATCATTTGGTCTATGATAATATAAGGTGAGTAATAAAACAAAAATGTCGATGACACTGACATCAATCTGGACCATTTTCTCTGATCCTATATTTCTTACATGCTGAATTGTCAGGTCTAGAAACACAGAATTTAAAATTCTGTTTTTAATTCTCGCATCATTTTCTACCTTTAACACAGACCATGTCGTAAGACTTCCTCCGCAAAGTTACCAGACTAAGACTAAAGTCAGGGAACAAAATGAGTTCACAAAATTAATTGCAATCAAGAATTGACCAGTACTAATGAGATAAGATTTGTTATATATATATATATATATATATATATATATATATATATATATATATATATATTTCAAATCATATTATTGAGTGTAACAGGTAGTTTTTGTGAACAATCTTGTCTTCTTTCTTAACAAAAAAAAGATATATATTATATATATATATATATATATATATATATATGCTAACGTACTTATATGTCAGAGGATGACCCATATTAGATTACGCTTGCATTATATTGGCTAATCAAAAAGCAGCATTGCAAAAGTATGTATAACGGATACAATCCAAGCATTGTATACATACATATTATCGTAGACATGAAATTCCAAATTCAAAAAAGAAGGTCAAAGGTCACCGACAAATTTACAAGCCCACACAATGCCAGAATCAAGCACGATCAACTTTCAAACTTTATAAGCAAAATAAAATAGTTCTAGATTTAAATAATGGATAAATGTATTAAATATTTCCCTTATGTCAATATTCGAAATAATAATTCGGCTACTTTCAATTCACGACGACAAAGTCATTATTTACCAACGTCGTGCTTGTTCTACACGGTTCCAAACCATTTGTCTACACAGTTTCCAAAAATGTATCTCCACTGGTTCAAAATCGCCTCAAAACCTTGTTTCTCCACTGTACCAATGGAAAAAACGGCCTGTTTCTGCACTGGACCGTTGTCCATTTACAAAAACCAAAAAATCACTTTCCACAAAGCTTTTTCAGGGCTGTCAAAAATCGGGATGGTTTGTGGGGGTTTGGGCTTACGATAGGTCGTTAGACATAGGTGATTTTATTAGTAATGAATCAAATATTCTGGAATGAATCTTGCGATCACCGCTTCAATTTCGTTTTTTTCTATTTACCCAACTTTATCGATTGAATCCAAGTTGTGTTGTAGGCATCACGAGAAATCAATGGGAAAATAAGAAAATCGGACATTTCATGTTGGTCACAATGTCTATCATTAAACACCGTCAGTTAAATTAACCTGTATTTTTGCGATTGAAAATGTACCTACTTTTTACCGTTGTTTACGTCCGCCATCTTGCATGCTTCTACACTGGGCTCTTTTTTACTGCACTGTACCAGGTATACGACTGTGAAGGTGAGGCCAGCGATCCCACGACGGTGAATCACGTCACAAACATATTTCAATGAATTGCAAAAATGCTGCAAATAATGAATTTGGAAAAAAAAAGTTGAAACAAAGAAGGCACAAAAAACAGGGATGTGCTGTATATGGTAGATCTTTAAAAAATCTGCTGATAAAATAGTTATTGACGACAAAGTACATTTTTTCTTGGTTGTCAATATGTCATATCGTGCAAATTTCCGACATTTTCCCAACTTCTCTGTTTCAAACCGAATTCAAATGCGTATTTTATTGACAGAATCATTGACGGTTTTAGAAATTAATGTGTCATCTGATTGTCCGGCGTTGATCCGGCTAAAAGTAAGTATCTGAGAACATTCAACGAACAGGCAACCATAACCCTAATCCCAACCTCAGGTATGTTAAGAAACCTGTCTTGCGTTCAGGTTAACAAAGCGGTGCAGTCAGTTTGACAATTATACCCCGCTTTGCACGCACGTGTACGTGCAAAGCGGGGTATAATTGGCAAACTGTTTACACCGCTTTGTCATCCTGAACGTAGGTCTTGAATGGCAGCTTCTTTACACTCTGAGAAACACGGCACGCCTCGTTATGACCTACAGAATCATCTATCGTCTTGTCAATATCCCACCTGAAACTTTTTTTCAGCCCCCTATCACCATTACCAGGAGTCACCATGAATGATTCCTCATACCATCATGCCGCACGGATATCTACAGATACTTCTTCTTTTCCTCCGCCATTCGGCTGTGGAACCCACTACCACTACAAGCAACCACAGTCGATAGTGTCGAGGCCTTCAAGAGAACTGTCCCAAACTTCCATTTAGTCAGCCAATATTTTATACTTCACTGTAAGTACTAGACGCGCTGCACAAATGATCTTGTACCAATTATACGTTGCTTCCACAGAGTGGGACATGTACAAAACAGAAAGAAGGAGAAGGAAGAGAAATAAAAGTTGCCAAACCAGTCAAACTTTGGTGGGTGCCCGAATCGATCGAGGTTTCTTTGGCTTTAACTAGCGTCGAACTGTCAATCTATAGGTGCCGGGTTCGATCCCCGACGGCGGCACTCATTCTTTCCGACTATTTGTCTCTCACCAATAGGTCGATAATCGTAGACCTATGTGAGATAGCAGCTGGAGGCTAAGAAAGCATGTGGTGTATGTACTGGTGAGAGAAATACCAGGGATCCATTGTTAGGTGCCTCAGCCGCCAAGATATAAATGAAAAATGTTAAAAGCGGCGTTAAACTACATTCAATCAATCATCAATCAATTTGGCTTTAACTTGTATACTTTCCCAAGTTTGCTAAGCAACAAACCTTTTCGATGTCACAAAGGGTTCAAATTTTAACAAAAATCATGTATAACTGTCTTAAAAAATAAAGTAATGTTTTGACAAGATGTTCATAATTATTCATTACCAATTCTGACACGCCATATCTTCCTGATACTCACCCAAACAGAGGAACCCCATTTTCTTTTCACTCTTTTCTCATTATCTACATGTACGACTTATGTCTACATACATGTACTAAATTTCTTATTTTCAATTCTTTACTAGAGCGAGATTACTTATTAGGGATGGTTTTCGTAATTGTTAGACGACGTTTATTAGCAGAAGAGGTGTGGCGAGCTGTTTGTATGATGGAGAAAGGGGCCTCTCACCGTGAAGTCGGCTTGGCACTTGGTGTACAACATATTGTGGTAATTAGAGCTTGGTTATGCACCATTTTAAGGGACGCGGGCTCTGCGAGTCTGAAACCCTCAGTTAGGAAGCCAGGACCCTCAAGACTACATTAAGTGAGTCTCTCGGACCCTCTGTAGATCATTCAGTATAGAATTGAAGACTGCCTTAGGCAGTCTTCTAAGGCAGTTTTCAATTCTTTCCTGAAGTTGAGCCCCAAATATACATATCTATCCAACACATTCTAAGCGTTTTACCAGGCACGGGCATAGCTCTTAATTCACACAGAAACGAATGATTTCTTAAAAGAAATGAGTAGCTTGTCTACATGTAAAGCACGGACTCCCAAACATTAAGAAAGGACTCACAAGATCCAAACTGCTGAGTCCTTTGAACCCATTTTTAAAAAAAAAATCAGACTAATACCCTGGTTATGGTTGAGACAGTACGAGACAACGTAGAGGACGATGTCAAACTACCTGTGCCGCAGATGACTGATTTCTGGTCTTTCAGGTTCGGAAGAACAGGTCTTCTACGGCATTGCAAGTAAGTTCTGGGCTTCACAACGTTTCAGGAATACGAGATTCGACTCAGACCATTAAAACACGGTTGCACGAGAGTAATCTCTGGTCAAGACGACCATGCATTCGGATACCGTTATTCCGGATACATGTATTGTCATTGTCGATAAGCATGGGCCTTGGACAACAATGGTTAGCTCCCAAGACAAAGGCGCTCTATTCTCTTGCTTGATGAGCCTAGGTATTGTCTGGATTACAAAGACAAATTGCTTTGAGAAAGACAGGGTAAAGGTTTCTGTCAGCAAACATTCCTGAACACGACCGGTATGGAGTTTGGTCCATCATAGTTTTGGTTGGCATCCGCCAGGATGGAAGGAACGAGTGTGTTATCTTTGATTAAGGTACCTTGGCAACTTAGACATATCTTGATGAAATCATCACTACCTATGTAAGATTTTACGCTGGTTGTATCGGGGATGAGGTCATTTTGATGGACGATAATGCCCGTCCAAATACGACCCGTAGTGTTTATGACTTGCTGCCTCGCTCTCTAAGCCTGAATCCAATAGATCGCATGTGTACAGTTGGTTTCATTGTGAAATTGATAATTACCTCTATCACAACCATTCTAAATCGCTCACTCAGAGCTCCGTTTATTCATTTCAAACGCTAACTCAAACCATTCAAAACGCCCTAAATGACCAAAAGATAACAGAACAACTGACCTTCAAAATGAATAAAGCAATAACCAAATCGCGATTTCACTTACATAATTTGAATTTTAAGCGAATGATTGGTTCTTAAAGAAATGGGACTTTATTTAAAGAACTTTTATGCATATTAGAATTAGAAAAAGATGAAAAAATTGCAAATCCAAAAAAAAAAAAAAAATGTCTCTTTCAAATTTTACTGAAGATTGACCTTAATCCGATTTTTTAAGTGTTCTACAATTTTGTCTTTCAAAATCTTTCTCGAAGAGTGGGGCAAAAAATTGTAGTAGACATGTAGAAGACAATTAATTGTTTGATCAAAACACAAAATTAGTAAAATGCTCTGTTGTGAAAAAAACCTCTTACAAACAAGTACTTACTTAGTCAAAACTATTTCCGGTCAGGATACGGATCTACGCCCTATTATTTAAAGAAAAATAAAAAATGAAAATATTTCTGAAATGAAAACAGGTAATATCGTCTCTTTTTTACATTTCTTTAGCCGCCACCATAGCGCAGTTGGTTAGGCATAAGACTTCCAATCTGGAAGTCGTGGGTTCGATCCCCGGTGGCGGCAAATATCCTTTCCGACGTTTGTCTCTCACCAATGGGCAGATAATCGTAAGCCTATGTGAGATAGCAGTCGGAGGCTAGGAAAGGGTGTAATGGTAGTACAGGTGAAAGAAATACCAGGAATCCATTGTTAGGTGCTCCGGCCGCCGCGATATAACTGCGAAATTGTTGAAAGCGGCGTAAAACCCATTCAAACAATTACATTTCTTTATAAACTTTTGGCATATACGATTCTTTTAATCCTCATTATACAATCGCATTCATTTATATTGTGATATCAATTGAGATTCAAGGTTTTAAAATATAATGATATGACATCACGCATCAGTGTCTAATATATCAAATAGGAAAGAAAGGATCATCAATAGTCATCACCCAAGAATACAGACGTTGTTTCTTTTGAAAATACGAAAAAAAAGCTTTGATAAAATTCCGCTCGCTTACATAAAGATTTTACCTTTAGAACTTCGAAGAAAAGTCTAATAAGGCAAACTATGTCTCCACTACAGAGTTAGTGCGACTGGCCGAAATCAGTGTCCAAGTCAAAGCACCTGGGGGGGGGGGGGGTTAACTAAGTATCTAACGTATAAATTAATCGTAATTCAAAATCACAAATCGTATCTGGTGTTTTAACTCATTGTTCGATTCTGCCTTGCAATATCTCTTTGGAATCGTCTTTAGAAGACGATTCCAATGAGATGATGTATGGCAAAAGGCCATATTTAGTTACTACCGTATAAGCAACCTTTATTTTTGACTTACGCAAAAAAAAATATCTTAAGATGTCTAGTAAAACAGGCCCCAGCTGACCAGTGTCAAAGTAAACTGGGCCCGGGTCAAGTAGACCTATTACATGAGTGATTTAAAGGTAGGTAATGATGATCAAACTCGTAAACGTCGGAGTGATTTATCTCCCTTTCAAAGATAGCATTTCAAATTATCCGAAAAGACAAAAATATCAAATTAACATACTGGTTTAAACTTTCTAATCTAAGCACTAACGAGGGTTGCTATCAAATGGTTATCTGCTAAAAAGATTTCCATAGTGCATCGAAATGCGAATAATAAAGACCTCGGAAATAATGAGGGCGCAGCCATCAAAACGCGTCATTTCTCACTTGGGTTACAGGGGGTCACAAGCCGCGAAACGATCTACGATCCAAGGCTTAAGATGACGTTGCATAAAACAAAATCAATAAATGAATAAAAGTGGGCATTTTATTATTTGATAACAGAACGCAGAATTTGTCTACATGCCCAAAAGAACTTCGTCGACGATAAGAAAGCATTAACGATTTTTTTTCCAAGCTTATTGACCGAAGTACTAGTAGAAGCCGAATAGCCTAAATGTAACCCAAAATTACTACACTAACGCCCTAGATACTTTCAAGTTTACGGAAATGTCCGAGCGATGTTCCGAATGGTTTCAATTGGTATCGTAACAGTCAAGTTGCCGTCGTTGTCGTCCCTGGCGTGATCAATGTTGTACAATATCAAAATAGCAGCAAAGGATATCAAAGGATGGAAAAAACTCTAGAATTTTTTTTTGTAGGAATAAACGTAGCAGAAGCTTTTGTTCGAAGATTGTGTAATTACTTAAAAAAGAAGGGACGCGTTTAGCTTTTTTTCAATTTGATTTGAAATTCTTAATATAAATAAGTCTAAATAACTTCTCGAGAGACTAAGCTATCCGCTCAATATCAGTGGTGAGATTTCAATAGGAACAATCGACCCGGTCATTCATCAGTTTTGATTGTACTTTAATTGGTCATAAACATAGACAATAACATCGTTTGAGATTATGATTCACCCGACTGGAAACAAGATTCACAACTGCCCTGCGTTCAGGATGATAAAACGGCGCATACAGTTTTTTTTCAATTATACCACGCTTTGCACGCAAGTGCACGTGCAAAGTGGGGTATAATTGGAAAACTGTTTGCACCGTTTTGTTATCCTGAACGCAGAGGTGATATAACGTTCTCTTTTGAACTTAATTCTTAAAAGTTAGATTTTACAATATATTAGTAGGCTGGTCCCATAAACGTAACAAGGATTTTGAAATTTATACCCACTCAGAAGGCGACCACCAGAGAATATATAGGATAAAGGCGATATAGGATCTGTGACAAAAGATAATTTATGTCCCAATCCGCTTCCTTTTTTTCTATGATTTGAGCGTCGGTAAATAATCAAAACATGATAACTATAGCTTGAATAAGCTGTAGGTACGATGTTGTGATAATTCATCAACGATATTTTTCGAAAGAAGATGTATTTGCATTTCGCACATGCGTCATATGCGTAATGGTCTTTGCGCCCTGAGCAGGCCCTACTTATTTTGCTGATTGTTTTCAACATGATATTCTACAGTCAATAACAGCATAAAATTGACATTCTTCCCAATCAAAACCATTCTATATCGCTCACATAACGCTCCATTCATTCATTCCAAAGACCCATTCAAAACGCTCAAAATGACCCAAAAAAAGATAAGATAAACACCTACATTCAAACTGAATTTAGCCAGAAAAAAACGCACGATTTCACTGACATATTTAAACATCTAAGTGTCTGATTGGTTCTTGAAGAAATAGGAAACTAGTTATAGAACTTATATGCATATTTCATTACAGGGAGGTATTAAATATCGCTAATTTTGTTTAGAATGAACAAAATTAGCGATTTCCAAAACATTCCTTAAATTTCGCCCAAAACTCACTCCTCGCACTCATTCAATCATCCTGTAATCATTTACTTCGTCAACTTCACGATGCTATTAGCTGTAAATACAAAATCAATATAGATCCACAACTATTTGATTTATTTTCATTCATTATAATCTGATTTAATTCTATTCTTCATGTGAGTACGTATACATGTACAAGTGTTTGTTTGGGATAATTTATAAATTCATTTTCATTTATACTATACGTTAGTTCCAAAAGAAAGTGTGCATTTTTGAATTTTGAATATCTCTGAAATAACACGATCTTTCGTCATCAAACGTCGGATTACTATCACAAAGAGTGTGTTCAAACGATATTTGAAAAGAAAAATCGCGAAATGAGCAAAAATGTTCTGCTAAATGGAGGCATTTGATTTTGCACGTTTTGCATGTGCATCACGCGTTAGACGTATAATTGGTCTGAAAATGCATTCATCTGAATCTTTGCGGCTTTCCTAGCACAGAATCACATCTTCAATACAATTGTGCATGATATTACAGCGTGGTTTGACTACCAATAAACGTCGTTGAACAAAATTTAATTTGCCAGATTTAGAACGTCATTTAAATTGATTAAGTATCATGTTCCAATAAAAATCATGGTCATCATTTTTAAGGCCTTAAATAAGCAAATCGATACGTCATAGAACATCATAGCACCCTTCAACGACATGTTACTGGTCTAACAACGTAGCAATGTCTAGAAACGTTGACGTACAAGTAACGTCTGTATAAAAATTAAAACCTATGTTTGGAAATGGCTTTGAAATACTTCTAAAAAAACTCTATAATTCAACATCAGCACATAACGCTTACCAAAGAAAAAGTTGTAAGGTGGTCAAATCTCATCAATTCATGTTCTGTCATCGCGTATGCAGCATGCGATACTTTATCCAAATCTGATTTGACTTTCAATTTCAAAAGGCCTTGCCTTAACTATGGTATCAAACTTACTTCATAATTGTCCCCCAACTGTAAAAATCATGAGAAATGCACAAAGTGAAAGTACACACTTTCTTATGGAACTAAGTATATAATTTACATGAACGTCCGTTTTTTTTTTCATATTTTTTTTCATAAGATTGACAGATATTCAATTTGTATTTCATTTTTATGCCCCCCCCCCACACACACACTTTCGAAGATGAGGGGGTATATTCATTTGCACTTATCTGTCCGTAGCTCGGTCCCTCCATTCGTAGACCGTTTTTGTCCGGAGCATATCTCAAAAAGTATGCAAGCTAGAATCATGAAGCTTCACTAGTGGATAGATCACATTGAGGAGAACCATAACTCTACTCATCATATTTTAAACATATTTTGTTAAAATTTCATTCAATTATATTTGAAGATCTATTCATTTATCCATTTTATATGCGAGTGTTCTTCTTCTTGTCATTTTTATTTTAGCCTCCATTTCACGCCTCCTCTCCAAAGCTTTTGCGATTACCTCGTATTCTTCAATGAATATCATCGTGGTGCGACAATAGTGCAGTGACTACAATTTAAAAAAAAGCTGTAGTTGCGATACCGCGTCTCAACGTCGATATGTAGGTCACCTTGCCTTGAGGTCTTTGACTCGGTCAGGATAAAATTGACGTAATAGAATTTAGTCACGTGATTGTCCCCTGATAATTTGACTAATAAAAACCGGAACTAGTGAATGCTGCGATTATCAGATGATTTGATTCAAGCACCGGGAGAGGTCACATTGAGACCTTGGGCATGAGAAAAAATCTGAACCTGTGCGTGACATTTCCAACAATTCTGCTTCTGCACAGTCTGGCCAGAGACTTCACTTTTCGCTTTCTGGAAAGACCTTGTGCTGTTTTACTAAACATCTTGCGAACATTTTTTTTCAAAAATTAAAGTTGCTTCTACATTAGTGACTAAACATGGAATTCTGCCATGCTCAATCTCATAGGAATCGTCTTCTAAAAACGATTCCAATGAGATGTAGTAAGGAAGAAACTAACTGTGAATGAAAACACCAGGCACGAATAGTGATTTTGACTTACGATTAATTTTGTCGTAAGAAGTTTAGTAAAATGGGCCCCAGGTCTCGGAATGTCTTGAGACAGACAGCGAATCTCCTAATCACACTGTGTTACTGTCTAGGCTTTTGGTTCCTTGCGCTTGTGCATATTTCAAATTGTTGGAAATGTCACGCACAGGCTCATATTAGACTTGTCCAGATTCAAAGAAGCGACGGGCAATATTTTAGTAATGGACAAAAGAAAACTTATAAATATAGAGCCTGAACGCTGTAACCAAACTTAAGCTGAAGTTACATTATTGTTCGTAGTTGTGTGGACTTTTTGTTTTGTACGCCATGCACGGAAATATTTGGTAGAATTCATATTAACCTTCAATTTGATGTTAATGTTTTGAATAGGTCCAATTTTCTTTTTTCTTTAAGCTTTGTTTATCATAATCCAGCTCTAACGTAACGAGTGCTTAAAAAACCGTCAAAACTTGTTGCCCCCATGTGTATGATTTTTAGATTTTAACATTAATTTGTATGTTGTTCATTTAGAAACAAATAATACAAAATACGGGTTAACTTTTATTTCTTATGCTTTATAACAATAATTGTTTTTGAAGAGGGTATAAACGAAAATCCTTATTAAACTTTGAATTGAATCGCGGATTCATTCAGTAGTGTTCGTTTTTCGTTATATACCTCGATAAAAAAAGATCCTTCAACAGTTAAATAGACAATTATATTTTGCATCATTCCTATCATGTAAATCTACATGTGAGAGTTGTTAGTACAGTTCATGATACAGTTGATAACACCATAAAAATGACAATTTGAATGTTATTAGAAGGGTTTTAGATTGAAATTGAATGAGTGCAATGAGTAAGTTTTGAATAAAATTAAAAAGAGGTAAAATCCTATATTGCCAATTTTGTTCATAATGGACAAAATTAGCGATATTTATTACCTCCCTTCTATAAAAGATGCCAAAAAGTTCTATAAATAGCTTTCTTTGTTTAATCGAGTTAAGGTTTTCAATCGTGTCTGATAGCCTTAAGACTTTGAATGTATTTAGTGGCCAAATAACAATACAAAATATTGCAAGTCATATTTTGAATCTTGAATCTTATTTGTACACCATATACATATACCTTGTTATTGTATAGTTCAGAGGTTAATTATCCCTCCCAGACTTCCATCACATGCCTGGCAGACAGGCTTCCGACAACGCACGTGTTTCCGCAATTATCTTAGTAACAAATAATTACAAATTCTATATTTTGTAAAATATTACCTTAGAGTAGATTTTGAACCTAGATTGAACTTAGCATTGTTCCAATAAAAAACCAAAGTCACGTTTCCATTCAGCGAGAAATATGAACAAGAAACTTTAACATTTCTAAAAAAGCATATGAAGCATTCATATATGTACGAAGGGTTTTGTAAAATTATGACCCCGATAATTCGTTCGTTCGTCCATTCGTCTGTCTTTCTGTGCCTCTGTTCATCTGCCTGTCTATTCGCAAGCTAAATCATTGTGTCCCTGATTGTTCATTCGTCCGTCCGCATGCCTTTCTGTTTATCTTGGCGACCGTCTATCAGTCTGTAAGATTTTTCCGTGTGCGCAAGTAATCCTACAGTATCAACGAAAATGAACTGAATCTTAACTCAATATATTACGCACAATCGTTTGTTTTAGTGTAAGATTGGTTGATATTTTATTGGGTAACCAACAAAAGCTACATTTTTACGAGTGACAAAGCTACCAATCAAAATATAACTTTTTTTTTTTAGGAAATGAGCTATCAATCGTTCTTACTCGAAAACAAACGATTATTCTATTTCTTGAATGCATAACAAGACAAATTGTGAAAATTTTAGAACATCTTTTTTTAAAGCGCGTTATTTTGCGAGCGATCGCCATGCAACGTTCCTGGTGACATAACTTTTGGGACTCCGCTTAGATAACGGCAGATAGGATTAAATGAAAGAAGGCGCGGTTTAAGTTTTTGATGATTTCACTGGTAATGCGGTGAGTTTTCAAAATGTGTGGGCTTATTATTGTCTAAATTGCCCGCCAAAGCTTTTTATTCACCAGAATGTCGTGAACAGAAGAATAAGGTATCGGACAAAATGTATTTTTTATTTTTGGAAAATATACAACCTTTGATCAGGTCTTTCAACCAAATTCTTCCAACTGAAGATATTGTGTTATTTGTGTTTATTTTATTTGTGTTATAATAATATTATATTTATACACTACATTTCAGAGGCACAGTCGCCTTCACCAGGTGAATCCTATGAATTGAACCGTTATGCACGACGTCAAGGTAACGTTGACGTCATCAAAATACTACAATGACCCTGAATAGCGTACGAGCGTTGAACCCGCCACAAAGACCCAATGCATGCAGGAACTACAAAATTCATTTAAAGCGTTTTAAAATACCAAAATAGAACAAAAATATAAAAAAAAATATTTGTGAAACTCTAATGCGAGAAAAATGGTCAAACAAAGCTTTCATCATTTTATCATTTTTAGTATGAACAAACGGATACAAATGCACTAAGTCCTTAGGGAGAGAACACCCCGAGCAACTGATGGATCGCCTATTGTGCTGGTTCTGGTTAACCTATGCTGGATAAAATCTCTTTTTCAATAATTCATTTTACAGAATTCCCGGATGGTCCCTTTTCGTGTGACGGGTCACAAATATAAAAATGAAACGTATGTAATATTACAGGAACAGATACTATTATGTGTGCTTGATGTGCCCAAAACACTCATTTGATCATTTGAGAAAGTTTTAATCAGATATTTACATTTTAATTGATATTAATAACAATATTACATATAGTGTGACTAACGTAAGTTAGAGGACAAAACTACCGTTTTCAAAGGGCTAATATGTTTAAAGTACTTGTAAGGCTTGCTGCTAAATGACATCAGTCCTCAAAAGTTAAAAAGAGGGGAATGGAACCCTTGTTGAAAATTATTAATTTCTAGCCCATGCCCTAATAGTTTCAAGTGGACCCGTAATAGTTCCGCAACGTTTTGGGAGTAATGAATTTTATCAATGTTTACCGAGGTCTGTCTAACGATTTTCATAAGGAAACCTCGGTCAACATTGTGAAAGCTCATGAGTTCCGAAATGTTGCGGAACTATTACGGTTCTGCTACCTTAACAACATCAATCCATCTTAACAATTAGGGTTTTCAAAAGTAATGTTTTCTGGAAATCGTAAAAAAAGAATTTTGTATGAAAATATCTTGAGCTATTTCGGGATGATTTTCTCTAAATTTCCATTTTTATACCAGTATAATAATAGAATTCTACCTAGTAGTTCACGTGATTAAAATATCAGTTTTCAGACTGTATGATAGAAATAGATCAGATTCGTTCCTCTTTTTTTTCCATTAAATGATATTAATACGTTAATTTAGAATTTCTGTCGACTTTTTACAAAGAATCACGTTGTCGCATAAGCTGGCGCAAAACATTGACCTATGCTCGAACAATAATATGGACATGAAAATTGACATTTGAGCCTGTGCATGACATTTCCAAAAATTTGAAACATGCCTGCGGCGTAAACAACAAGGGGCCTGTTTTACTAAGCAACTTACGATAATTTTTTGCCTAAGTCATAAATTCGAGTTGCTTCTAGATTAGTTACTTTATATGGAATTCTGCCATGCATCAGCTTATTGGAATCGTCTTCTTAAGACGTTTCCAATGAGATATTGCATGGCAGAATCTTGCGATGAATGAAACACCGATACGATTTGTGTTTTCGTCAGAAGTTTAGTAAAATGGGTCCCAGCAACAGTGTAATTAGAATGTTTGATGTCTGTCGTTTTCAGACGCCATCTATCCAAGCAAAGCGCAAAGTCTAATCGAGACAGATTGTGCAGATGCACAGACTGGCCAGAGGCTTTGCTTTGTGCACATATAGAATGAGGGATATCGGTTGGTTATCTCGCTTGAAATACTCCCAAAGGAGGAAGGGTCCAAATCAATGGTTACCTTGGGTTTTATCCATATTTCCTTTTCCTTATTTCCTTTGCACTATAAGATTTAAAGATAAGCTCTACATAAAATATTGCGCAATTTATAAGATACGTTTGATGTAAAATAAAAATCAGTTTTCTGATTTACTATTCACAACTTTAACATTAATACAGATTGCACAAATACATGTAAGTATTTTGCCGTTACAAAAATAAAATTCGCAACTTCTCCATAAAAACTATGGATAAAATCAAAGGAAAATTTCTAAAAGGACCGCTAACGATTTTGGAGCATCTTTGATTAAATCCACAGAAAAACAAGGGAGATAACACACAAAAGTCTCCAATTGTTGAAAATGTTATGTGAAGTCTCAATTATAATGATTTTTTTTAATATCGCCCAAACACTTTCTGACTTTGGCAATGTAGAACATAAATGAACGCTTTTGAAGTCTAGCCGATTTCTTGATTGAATATAACAGTCATTTATATCAACCGAGAATCAATAAATCAATCGATTATTTAACCAATCAATCAAATGATGTGATCATATCATCACTCCTTAAACGGTCTTTAATTAATTTGATTAGCGTTTAAGTTGTGAGTATACGGTCACCAAAAAGCGTCATCCTTATTTTTTTCTTGAGGGATAATTTTTTTTTCGGATTTCAGTATTCTTGAAACAATGAAAAAGAAATACTAAATGATCAATGAATGGCTCAATTTGCGATTTTCTAATTCTGAATATTTCGACCAGGGTTCTGATGTAATGATCCTCGACATAACAACGACTCTCTTCTGATTGATTGATTGATAATCTTTTTGTTTTGCACTTTAAGGTTGAGTATTAATGATGCGTCAAGCAAAGATTTAAGCGTTCCCTTTTTGTAAGAATGAGGTTGTATTTTGAGACATTCTTGCGTCGATAACATCTAAAAACGATAAAAAGGCGAAAATTCGTAACCGTATAGCTTTGGGTTTGAATAACATCGTTAGTCGTCTAAATTTACCGATAAACGGTGGTCTTACAGTGATTCATTGAGGATATTGTTATTTTGTATAAATAGTAAGGGATTTGAAATGATCATTGGAGTTTAAGTGATACTTCGGGAAACTTGCCATTTCGAATTATTATAGGTATGTGTTGTATTTGTTATCCGTCACACAGAAACGGACCATCTTTGAACTGCGCAAAATAACTTTTTGAGAAAGACATTGTTGTCAGTTCAAGTCAAATTGTGGTTGCACATCAAAATTTTTCTCGTACATGATTGTAAGATGGCCATTCTATTTTATAAGGAAACGAATAAAAGCCACGTGCAGTTTGACAAGGGTCGACATTTTACGCACTATCCTTCTAACATGATAGTCATGTTTTAACATTGAAGTTATGTTTTCCCGTAATTAATGAATTTGTAATTAAAGAGATATATTACAGTTGTTTAAAGAAGTACTTTCATAAAATGTAAATGTCTACATTTTTTCTTTTGGATATTTTCATTACGGTGAATAGATTGTTTTTGATGGTCGTCTGATACTGTAAGTCACTTTATAGAAGTTGTCCCTCAAGCAATTACGACTGTACTTCTTATATACTTTTATACTCATAGTCATAGAACACAATTTGTAAATGCTTTCGTTTAAAGCGGGCTAAAATGCTTTCGTTTAAAGCGGGCTACATAAGAGGCTACGAATTGAACTAAATCACAATATGACATAAACTTTGCCTAACGACAGCAAAACTGAAAATACTGTAAAGGAGCTTTAACAAAACCACATGGCAACAGCTTGAATAAGCTGAAGTTACGCGGTCTTCTCATTTGTCTCATACTGAAGTTTTGTCATGCAGAAAATATAACAAAGTGTACATTAAAATCAAGTACTGAGAAACTGCCAGGATGCACTAAATGGGAGTCAATATCATATATGCGACTTGTCATGCGAAAAAGGACCATATTGAGGGTTCGGCGCAACATTATTGTAAGAACCAATATATATATAGGCACTTACAATAGTGTTGCGCTGACCTCTCGATATAGAAACTCTGCAAAGTAGAAATAGAAATTGGGTCAATAAGAGATAAACATGAGTATACTATGCAAAATTAATGATTATGAGAGGCAAAAAAAAAGGACAAACATTATCGATTCATGAAAATCCCTAAAAGCGAAAAGCTTCGCTCCTGGTCAGACTGCACAGACCGAACAGTCTTACCAGCCCTGCGTTCAGGGTGGCAAAACGATTCAAACTGTTTGCCAATAATATCCCTTTTTCTCGTACACTTGCGTGCAAAGTGGAGTATAATTGGCGAACATTAGGCTCCGTTTGTCATCCTGAACGCAGGGCAGGGTCATTACATTTGAAGCTCCTGGATGGTTCCTTTTCGCGTGAGGGGTCACAGATTTTTGAAAATATTTAGTTGAAATTTTTTCTCGGTTAAAAGAAAAAACAGGAACTAAAGACCAAGATCGGACTCCGAATATGTGCAGGCTGATCCTTTTCTAAACCTCCTGCTACAGAAGCACTATTCTGGGTTCACTACTAAACGATTAAGGTAGTGGACACGTAATCGGTCCGCAACGTATCGGAAATAATGAACTTTCACAGTGTTAACCGGGGTCTCCGAATGATTTTCATTTGGAAACCTTAGTCAACATTGTGAAAGATCATAATTTCGAAAATTTTGCGGAATTATTACAGTTCCAATATCTTAAGATTAAGAACGTTTTAATCTGTATGGTGCGTCAATCGGATATACTTCATTAGATTTCAGAGTTTTCTTAAATTGTTTCCGACTTATCTCTATCTTGAAAGACTTAAAAAGCTTACAACAACTGTCATTTCTTTGCCCTTTCATTGCAATTTAAATCGCACTTGGAACTTAAAGATCATTTTGATTATCACTAACTGATACGTGGTAAATGTCAATTATCGATTGCCGTTTAGTTGTCACCGAAAAAATTGCAGGAATTTGGTCTTCATGGAAAAATGCAAACAAAAATGACCCATCAGGCGAAAAGGAACCATTTAGGTGGTGCGTCAATCGCTGAGCTTGTGTTTTGCGCAGACTGACCAGGGTCGAAACTTTTAGCATTCTGCTAATTTCTAGATCTAGAACTATCATTCTTCCTTCCAATATAATTTTTTTTAAATGCGACCTACAATTGGCCTTTACGGACTTCCCAGTGTGTGCCAGATGAGAAATAAATGTGACCCGTCATGCGAAAAGGGGCAGCAGGAAACTCCGTAAAATCAATATGTACTAAAGAGATTGGTTCCAGTACAGGTCAACCGGAGTTCGCATTTTATAAATTCTTTTACCGGAAAGTTGATTGATCATTCTAGATTCAGGAAACCATTTGAAACCGAAACAGCATGTGCCGTCTGACTAGTGTCGCCACTTTACGCATTACCCAGATGGCCCCCTTTCGCCTGACGGGTCACAAAAAGTATCGATTACTACCGATGCACAGTTTTAAGGTATCGACGAACTTGACACTTGGTTATTCAGTTAAGGTAGTGCGCTCGTTATAGTCCCCCAACTTTTTCTGAACACATGATCTATAACAATGTTAACCGAGGTTTCCTTGTGGGATCACTAGGAAAGCTCAGGTAACACTGTTAAAATTTGTGACTTCTGCTGCGGAACTAATACGGGTCCACTACCTTTACACCGCTGTCAAGAGTGTTTCAGTTTATTGTTGTTTCTACTATACCTTACCGTTGTTTCGGACACCGGTACAACTAAACACTTTGATCCAAGCAAACAGCTTCTCACAAGACTAATTCAACCAAATAGGATAAATTTTGCGAATTTCTCACTATAAAGGAATGTCGAGAGAACTGATATTTGAACTTACTACCCTAGGGTTGAGATGTGGTATAAAATTAGACAAGACAAACCTCATTTGGCCATTGACCCGCTAATACATACCCTCTCTTTTCTCAAGTAAATGAGGGGTAAAGATCGAGATATCACTAGATATATTTTACAGATATTGGGCCCGTTTTACTAAACATCTTACGATCATTTTTGCCATTAGTCAAAAATTAAAGTTCTTTCTACAGTAGTACTATATATGGAATTCTACCATGCATCATCTCATTGTAATCGTCTTCTGAAGACGATTCCAATGAGATATTGCAAGGCAGAATGTAACAATGAATAAAAACACCCGGTACGATTTGTGTTTTTGACTTACGATTACTTTTCGTAAGAAGTTAAGGAAAATGGGCTTTTGGCCCGAGATTATTAAACCTTCTTTGTGCTCAGCTGAGAACTTTCTCAAGTTTAGAATTCAGATACAGGTAAAAACATTAACATAAAAGAAATATTAATGAGGCGTTATTTTGTAACAGCATATTAATATTGTATTTCTTGTTTATATATCTATCTAACAGAATTAAAGCTTAAATCTCAAGTTGAAATTTGAAAAATAAAATCTAAGTTGAGCATGAGGAGAGTTTTATAATCTTTGGCCATAGTAAAGTAGAATGTCTAATATCCTTTTCACCCCTTCGGTTTGAGTAACGAAATAGTTCCCCTTTTTGTTGTAGGAAAACCCTTTTTGAACTATTTGAGCGATGGATTATCATAAAGATCGAGCGGTGTTTAAGTTCGCACACCAACTGTTTGCTTTTTGTATTCTGGCGCCCTGAACTTATTTAACAGTTTACAATATCTTCAAATTTACATGGTCGAATGAAATTTGAATGAAATTGAATGAAAAGGAGAAGAGAGGCTTGAATGAATGAAAGGGTATTCTAATATCGCTAATTACATTTTTATTACCTTTCTTTAGAAAAAAAATATGCGTTTTTTTTTTTTCAATTTGTATTTCTTCACATACCAATCAGACGCTGTAAATCAGCCGAAAAAATCCTGTAATAATTTGATAAATTTACACACCCCGATCACTCAAAAACGCTACGAAATCGCTCAAACCGATCAACGTTTCATTAAAATCAATCAAATCGATTCACGCTTTTTTATTGGTTGGGGCAAGTTTTTATGCGCCTGAATGACCCTTGAATTAGCGATATTAAATTACCTCCCTTTTAATTTCACTAAAAACTCACTCCTCCCACTAATTTAATTTCATTTCGAAATTTTTGACAATTATCTACGTTGTAAATTTCACGATGCTATAAACTGTTGCCCTTATCAATCTGAATTTAAATTAAGTGTCAACCAGTTTACTAATTTTTTGAATATTTCATTAGCATGGATCAAGTTTTATCACAATAATTAAGGAGAAAGCAGGCAGTGTAATCTAAGATCAGACTGCACCTCGGTGCAGGCTGATCTCAGTCTATACTGTCTGCCAAAACTCAAGATACATCGGAATTATGCTGTGAACTCTAGTGGATTTTATTTGAATTGGAATTTCACGCCGCTTTCAACAATCTTTCAGTTATATCACGGTGGCTAGAGCACCTAACTATGTATTTCCCAAACCAGTACAACCATCACATCCTTTCCTAGCCTCCAGCTGCTATCCCACATAGGTCTACGATTTTCAAACCATTGATGAAAGACAAATAGTCGGAAAGAATGAGTGCCATCGTCGGGAATGAACAGTAATAGAAGGGTTAATTCGGAAAACATCATTTTATTTTTTTTACGGTTAAACCTTTTCCTTTTATTTGTGTTTAAATAATTACAATAAATCAAGTCGTAAATAACGATTAACGATGTTTCCCGTAATTATTGAAATGATTGAAAAGATTTGTTATTGATGTATCTATATTTACGCTTTGATCGATCATGGATAAATTGTTTGTTTGTATTAATGCGGATTTGAAAATATTTTTCGGTTTACGTTATTTCACTTGAATGAATTTAGGAACGTTTTTAACGGTCAAACTTGTAGGTCGAATGAGATTATACTGATTAAACCCAAAATCTCGAATAAGTTTTTAATGTCTTTACGCAAAATTATAAATAAATTTGATGGCGCCAACAGTAGTAACTGCCGGAGTATGCATGTTTTGGCATAAAAATCAATCGAATGAATACCTATTTCAAACTGTTTTCAATAACTCGTCCAGTCAGACGTCACGCAGAAAGGGACAACCTGGAACTCTTTGAAATGAATATTTGAAAAACAGATTGGGTCCATCAGAGGTTAACCAGAGCTCGCATTTCAAAAATTATTTCAATGGACGACAGATTGATCATTCTAAATTCAGAAGATAAGCACTTTTCGAAAATTTTTTACCCTAGTCAGTCTGCGCAAACCGCACACTCTGTATAAAGTCGACACTTTACGCAATATCCAGATGGTCCTTTTTATTGTGAATGGTCACATTTGTATTCAGAAATGCCGCCGTCATAGCGCAGTTGGTAGCGCGTCAGACTGTCAATTTTGTGGTCCCGGGCTAGATCCCCGACGGCAGCCCTCATTCTTTCCGACTATTTGTCTCTCACCAATGGGTTGATAATTGTAGACCGATGTAAGATAGCAGCTGGAGGCTAGGAAAGGATGTGGTGGTTGTACTTGTGAAAGAAATACTAGAAAACCATTGTTAGGTCCTCCAGCCACCGTGGTCTAACTGAAACAAGAGTGCCATCGTCACAAAATACGCCGCCACTTTGCTGCTGTTTCACAAAAATAATTGTAGACACTACTTATTTTGACAGAACCAAATTGAAAATGACCAAGTTTCATTTAAATCAAGACAAAAAGTTAGGAGGAGTTGCCTTCACAAGGCTGCAATTTCAATAAGCCCCAGGCACTAAGTTTTAAGGGGACACAATTCAGGGAAATAAATGAGCCATAAATCCTTGATCCATGTACATCTACAAATTATGGTGATGACATTTACCAAGTTTCATTTAAATAAAGACAAAAAGTAAGGAGGAGTTGTGTTCAAAAGGCTGCAATTTCAATAAGCCCTAGATACTAAGTTTTAAGGGGGCACAATTTAGGGTAAAATTAATGAACCATAAAATTCTTACTTCATGCTCATCTACCAATTTCGGTTATAACATCCACCAAGTTTCATTTAGATCCAGCCAGAAACTTAGGAAGAGTTGCATTCACAAGGCTGCAATTTCAATAAGCCCCAGACACTTAATTGTAAGGGGGCATAACTGAGGCAATAAGCCCCAGAGACTAAGTTTTTAAGGGGCATAACTCAGACAAAAATCAACGAACCATAAAATCCTTCCTTCATGCACATCTACCAATTGAGGTGATAACATTGACCAAGTCTCAAGAAGATCCAGCCAGAAACTTAGGAGGAGTTGCGTTGACAAGAAAAGTGGACCAAGAGACTAAGTTATCAAGGGGCATAACTCAGGCAAAAATCAACGAACCATACAATCCTTCCTTCATGCACATCTACCAATTGAGGTGATAACATTGACCAAGTTTCAAGAAGATCCAGCCAGAAACTTAGGAGGAGTTGAGTTGACAAGAAAAGTGGACCCAGAGACTAAGTTATCAAGGGGCATAACTCAGGCAAAAATCAACGGACCGTAAAATCCTTCCTTCATGCACATCTACCAATTGAGGTGATTACATTGACCAAGTTTCAAGAAGATCCAGCCAGAAACTTAGGAGGAGTTGAGTTGACAAGAAAAGTGGTACCAGAGACTAAGTTATCAAGGGGCATAACTCAGGCAAAAATCAACGAACCGTAAAATCCTTCATTCATGCACATCTACCAATTGAGGTGATAATATTGACCAAGTTTCAAGAAGATCCAGCCAGAAGTTTAGGAGGAGTTGCGTTGACAAGAAAAGTGGACGGACGTACGGACGGATGGACGGATGGACGGACGGATGGACGGATGGACGGTTTTAATAGAGGGGGTTTTCATCATTTGATTCGCTCTAATAATCAGCGCGATGATATTGAAAAAAATATTTATTATTATTTTTTTTTATTTTTTTTTTTTATTTTTTTTTTATTTATTTATTTTTTTTTTTTTTTTTTTTTGGGGGGGGGGGGGGGGGTGTTTGTTTTTGTTGCAAAAATCCGTTCGTACTCCCTTAAATGTGCATGCTTGGCTCTGGTACACCGTTAATGAAGTAAAAGTACTACATCTCTATATAGGTAGTAGGGTAGAGATATCAAAGTATTTGGCTTGAACAGCAATCAGTGGTTTATAAAGTAGAAATAGTGAGGGTTCGCGTTTTCGAGAATGCTCCTTAGGTGCCCTTTAAAATGGTCGCTGAATGGCCCATAAATACGGGCGTAGTCGGGCGTGACATTTTTTCACAATGCTATATTCGAACGACATCTCCTTAACCACTCGTCTAATTTCAATGAAATATTGTCAGAATGTTCTTTCGGTGACCTCCTTCCAAAATTGTTCGCAATAAATTGATTGGCCCATAAGTATGGGCGTGGAAGGGCGTGGCATTTTTTTTTTATCTTTCATCTTTTTTGACATCTCGTATACAACCTGGCCCATTTCAATGAAATTTTGTCAGAATGTTCCTTGGGTGACCCTATTTCAAAATTGTTCGCGAAGTTCTGATTGGCAGATAAATATTGGTGTGAAAGGGCGAGACATCTATCTCCTCCTTTACAACTGGGCTGATTTCAATGAAACTTTGCCGAAGTGTTCAAAAAAAAAAAAAAAAAAAACTTTGTGAATTTTTGATTAGCCTGGCCATTTTGTACTATCAAACAATGACCGTTATTTACTTCTGGGTCGTTGGACAATTATGAATTAAACTTTGCCAGAATTTTCCCTTGGTAACCTTTTTTAAAAACTGTTTACAAAATTTTGATATGCTCATACATAGGGGCATGGCAGGGTGGGTCATAATTTCACCTTGAAATCTATAGCATCTCCTCCTAAACGACATCCGCTTGACCAATAAAATTTAGGTGAGCGGTTTAGGCATTTATGGCCCTATTTTTTTTATTATTTATTTATTTATTTATTTATTCACTTTTTGTGCGGAGGGGTTATCATAAAGCCCTTTTTATTTTTTGGAAAACTTCAAATTTTAAGCATTGCTAAAGCTTTCCCTTACAGTAACTAAGGATTTGTTTGTTTGAATAGGGTTTTACGCAGTTTTCAACATTCTTTCAGTTATGTCGCGGAGGCTGGAGCACCTTAAAATGGTTTCCTGTTATTTCTCACATCAGTACAACCTTAACATCTTTTCCTAGCCTTCAGCTGCTATCCCACAGTTGTCTTCGATTATCAACCCTTTGGTACTTGTAGGAGATAAATAGTCGGAAAGGATGGATGCCGCCGTATGAGATCGAACCCCGGATCTCTAGGTTTACAGTCCGCTCTGGCGGCGGCTCTCAATAATTAAGTTGCAGTACAAGCTTATAACAGACTATGTCCGACTGTGCATGCCGATTATACTCTGTACCGTCTATAAAATCTTTTCGCACAGCAGAAATATACAAATGTACCGTGAACGGCATTGTGAGGCTTACAGTTAGTAACATTGTGAAATTGACAAAATCAAAACAAGTCTTTATCGCTCCCTCATCTATCCATTCATTCATTTCAAACACTCACTCAAGCCATTCAAAAAACTTCAAATGACCAAAAATGAGATCATCAACTACCTTCAAAAGGAATAATGCAAGAATTAAATCGCGATTTCATTGAAATAATTGAAATATTAAGCGCCTGACTTGTTCTTAAAAAAGGGGAAACTATTTATAGACATTGTATGCATATTTTATCAAAGGAAGGTAATATATATCGCTAATTTTGTTCATCCTGAACACAATTAGCGATATATATTACCTACCTTTAATTTCACTCAAAACTCGCTCCTCTTCTGCATTCAATATTGTTCCGAAGTCATTAAAAATCATTCACTTTGTAAATTTCAAGATGTTATTGTATGTAACAAGACTTACTACAACTAACAAAAATAAAGCTGAATGCTGTAATACATATTTCGGCTAAGTCACAAGGAAGAAATGCCAAATACCTGACAGAATTCTCCTTTTTATTCACGGTCATGAATAACGCAATATTAGCAACACGTGATAAATAATTAGGGTTCTTAGAGATTCAAAGCCAAACGCTGATAGAATTGTAACTAAACGATTTAATCTAATTGATTTCTCTGACTCTTTTATATGGGGTCACTTGCACTATAATCAGTGTTTATTTGTTTCCCTTTGATAATCACAGGTGTAGAACTAATTTCACAATGTCTATACTGTTACTTAATGTTGCTATTTGTATTTCTGTGAGTTTTGGGTTTTATTCACAAGCTCCTCATTCCACCTACGTGAGCAGTGCTCTTTGAGCTCGTAAATCACTGACTGTCCGTACGTTAACGGCGATTTTTGGTGGTGTGTAACCAAGAGAGGCATTGTTTACTTCCGATTTATACATTCCAGTTTTTGAAGACTTTGAAGTATCCGATAAGAGTATCGACCATGCCAAACGAAACATGAGCTTATTAAGAATCATCCTATTGTTATCACTCATCCCAGTTCGTTTGTTAAATGAAGATACAGATGTCACTTTACAAGTGTCTTAATCGTAATTTAAATATCTTGTAAGGCAATTCAATTTGATAAAGCGGGAGTCACGGAGACGAAGGTGAGAGACATGGAACCGACGTGGTCTTCTTGTTTCTTTTTATTGACGTCTCATTTAATACATTTTTATTTCATGACCACTCTTTCAATATCTTCTATACACACCATCGGTGTGTAGAAGTGATCATCAATTTCATAAATCAAACTCGGTTTGTTTTGCGTATCATGTTCAGCCCTCAATATCATCACATGTGAAAAGGAGACATCAATAAACAGAAAAAAAGATGTCCAGGATGGTCCTGCATCGCTCACCTTCGCCTCCTTGATTCCTGTCTAACTAAATTGAATTGCCTTACCAGATAATTAAATTTATCATTTAATTATCTAGTAAGGCAATTCAATTTAATAAGGCAGAAGTCAAGGAGACGAAGGGTCATCTTGTTTCTGTTTATTGATGACTCATTACATGAATTTTGTATTTCATGACCACTCATTCAATATCTTCTTTTCAGAAAATCTAGTCGGTTAGAGGAAGTGATCATCAATTTCCTGAATCAATTGGGTCATCTTGTTTCTGTTTATTGATGACTCATTACATGAATTTTGTATTTCATGACCATCCATTCAATATCTTCTTTTCAGACAATCTAGTCGGTTAGAGGAGGTGATCATCAATTTCCTGAATCAAACTCGGTTTGTTTTGCGTATCATGTTCAGCCCTCACAACTAAACGGAAATAATAAAAAGTGCACAGTATATAAATAGTGCGGTTCCTTATGTACGAAAAAGGGCTCCCGTAGGATTTTTGTGCTGAAATTGATTTTTTGGTTTTAATTGATTGTTAAGGGGTAAAGTAATCGCAAACTATGCGGGTCCAAATTTTCCGAGCCCATTTCCCGATTTTATGGGCTCTCAAAGGAGCCCATATGAGCGAAATAGGTATTTTCCTAGAAAAGGGCTCATGAGATGTGAAATTTTTCCTAAAATGATTTCTTTGGTTTGGCTGTGTATTTAGTGTGGATTGGCGAAAACAAAATACAAAAATCCATGTTTTAAAACCTTATGTCAACATCTTATGGGCTCCCACAGAGCCCAAAATAACCATTTTGGTGTTTTTATATTAGTGGGTTAAGGGAAAAAACAATGTTTGTTTCGAGATGATTTCTTAAGCCCTGTTTGGTATAAAGTATGGGTTGGCGTGGAATACTTGCATGTCCATGTTCTCTAGGGTCATTTTATAATTTGTGTGGGCTCTCATAATAACCCATATGAGCCGATTGGGGTGTTTTCCTTAAATAAGATTCACAAAAAAATGACATTCCTTTGACCTTTCTTTTCAAATTACGTTCAATACCTTGCGTTGGTTAGTGTTGATGTATGTCATTTTTAATTTTTTAACTTCTGATTTGCTTTTTGATTGGCTTTAAAATGAGCCCATATGAACAGATTTAGGAGTTTTCCGCACTCGCGATTTTTTAAAAAAATATAGCCCTCTTTATGATGCCTTCTTGTACCACAAATGGTACAAAAGTATATGAATCAAATTTTCAAAACCCATACAGTTAAAACATAGTGAAATTGACATAGTGAATGATTGTGGAATTATATCGAAATGAAATTGAATGAGTGGGAGGAGCGTGTTTTGAATGACTTTTAAGAGAGGTAACATGGAATTGCTAATTGTGTTCAAAATATCCATTACCCCCCTTTAAATGTTTTGAGAATGAATGAATGGAGCGTTGAATGAATGATTTAGAATGATTTTGTCAGGATTATCTTTCAATTTCGCTAAATGAATTTGGCGCTAAATGAAGCCCATAAGAGAAGGGTGTGTGTGCGTGTGTGTGCGCTCGTGCGGATGTGTGTGTGGGGGGGGGGTGCATTATGCAAATATACGACAGATTGAAATAATAAACGACATATTTCGTATAATATATTCTGTTTAAATTTCCTAACCAATTACGCTACTTTAATCGATTAAATGGACCCTTAATATGCCCATATGAGTCAACATGGTTTCTTTGCCAACAATTTGTTTCAAGAAAAGATTTCTGAAGAATGGTATTTATGAAGCCTTATGAGTTAATGGGCGCGGGCATTTTTCGGCATTCTGTAAATATACAATATGTAAATATTTTTTATTCAATTTTGAATTTTTGCTTTGACATTTTTAAGTTCTCACGAATAGAAATCACTTCGTCTTATTTTTGCTAGTTTGTCCACCTTACTCTGTTTCAAATTGTTGTTACTGCCCTTTGACGTCTCGAGTAAATTATACATGTATATAATGCATAGTTCGCTTATGCGTATAAATTTAGAACTGTATCATACAACAAGTTCATCAATTAAGAGTAAGAGTTATAGATGTGTGCATCAGCTCTCTTCCTTTGAAATTTCTATCAAAGACACACAATTGCTGTTGATACAAGGTTTACACTAACAGATTATTGAGTCATTACGAATTGCCATTCTTGTAAACATTCTCAAACATTCTCAGGCAAAACGCCTTCATCAGTTAACTACATGTCCCTACTTACAGACACTCTCATAGAAATGTTTATTAGTATATATCTCATCTGCTCTGATAAAATTTGCTGCATTTTTTTTAAAACAAATATTGAATCTTCTTAAAAATCAAGTAAAAGAGGTGATACTTAGACACATGCATATGATTTGCAACGCTTATTACAAACAAATTTTTGTCACATATATTAGTTATATTATCTTTTATCTATTTTGTTTAATTTTTCATAGAAATCAGTTACCGAAAATTCATATCATTTACAACAACTTTATCATTTCAACTCGTGTTGACATGTTCTAATCTCTAAACAGGTGCATATATGTCTATAAAAGAAACATCATGGACTAGACCAAATCATAGGAACCCGTCATCTTAATAAAATGCACGATATTGGATGTCTGTTAAATTGGATCGACTTAACAGTAATCTGTCTACATGTAATCTTGCAGATTTGAATTATATCTTGCTGCCTCGGGAAATGCACGTTTGGTAAAGAACATCATTGGACATGGCCATCTGATTCTTGTTTTAATTTTGCAACCTACCCAGTGCAAACAAAAGTCCTTGAAAAGTGTCCCTATTCAATGGAAGCATTTAGGTATTGAGGGTTCGTTATGGCTAAAGGAGGGATTTTCTTGCTGACCATGCTTATATACTAAAAAGGCGATGCATATCAAGATAATGATTACCGGTATTTACTTTAATACCACGGAGGAAATATCGGACTAAGGCAAAGCGAGGCTGCTCTAGTATTGCTTGATTCACATAGTTGAAGGAAATACCTGGAAAGTTTTTCTATGGTAGATATGTCTTCAAAGAAATGAAAATATACTTCAAGTTTTCTTGTATAGGTTGAAATTAATATGGAACAACCATTAGATTAGATATGAACGGACTTTGTTATTACCGCTTCATGCGCAAAACTCCTGCAGTTCATTTTTCCGGTAATAGATATACCCGTTCAAATCTAAAGAAACATATTATGACCAACTAGTTTTTATTGGTCATACAAGCGAAGAGGTAAATGCTTTTTAAGAAATCACCTACGATAAGCATATTGTTTTGGTTTGGGAGACGTGAGAAACATGCACAGTGACAAGGGAAATTTCTTTAAGCCAAGAAAGAATAATAATGATTGGTTTTTACCAGTCATTTTAAAATAACACCCACAAGAAAAACTCCATACCATCGAAAACTTTAAAATTCGATTTATTAATGAAATTTTGTAAGTCATGGAAACAGCTTCTGTGATCATCGAAAAATTATTTTCATTCCTTGCACTGAGTCTTTTGACTATTTAAGTTCGAAACAATAAAGACAGTAACTGTGGCAACTGAATGAAGATTTAGTAAAGTGATCGTGAAGATCAGAACACTCATGATCACCGAAATTACAAATCGAGTAATTGTCTCTATCAGTAAAATTGTCAAGAAATTGTGTTTCTCATTCGACAAAAATAGTTTAATTCTCCTTCTTGCCCTTACACCTCTCTTCAATCCTGTATCAGTAAATTCAAATCTATCATTAAAGGGGGTATTGTGACCATGGCTGTGTGATTAAAGCAACTCTTTCACAGTTCTCCATCTAGAACAATTACAAATCTGGGTCTTAGATTCGGAAATTTATGCATTTTTCGATGTCTAAGAATCGCACATGGGTATGGAACTAACAACAACTCATTTGAAAAAAAATAATTGAAGCTTTAATGTTCGAATCGGCAAGGTCATTGACGAACCAGTCTTTTTATATCCAGTCTATAAATTTCGAAATTGTTAATTTTCATGTATAATGTTTCATTTTCGCATGTATCGATATGAAGTTCCCCAATTGACAAATACTTCGACCTTGACCTTTGAAAGAATGGGACAAACAGAAGGAATTGCATGCGTAAATAGTTGACTCAAAATTTAAGAATAATATTTTAGGCGTTAGTAGTTGCTTTATTTTTTTCAGAATGGAATTCCGCTTAATTCAGGAATATCTGTCTTTTTTGCCTTAAAAGATTGAATTGTTTTTTACACAATAAATTCATAATTTCCGATAAATTTAAAAAAAGATCAAAAAGGACATTCCCAATCTGTGAAAGAGCAGCTTTAATTAATATAGCAAGTTTGATACAGTCGACCGGGGTAACATATTATAGGTTTTTCGACTACAATGATTTTCGACTTGTGTTAGAAAGCTTCGAACTATAGAGTAGTTCCTTCATTTATTTAGAGGATATTCAAACCTTCACATATGGGCTTCACCAAGCGCCATCTATTCATGTGGGGGCTTTGGATATTTTATTTTTTTTATTCTACCCTTATCATAACCCTACTTAATTTAATGAAGCTCGAGAAATGTTTAAGACAAGACATTGATTTTCTCCCACCCATTATTGGTCAAAGTATCCGTGTTGGTTCATATGGGCTCATTAAGATTCAGTTAAATTGATTAAACATCTCGTTGTTGGTTAAGAGAATTTCGATCGACATTTGTTTCAACCATTAAAGAATCATTTGCATCAATTTCGGTACCCATGAACACCATAAGAAGTGCCGATAATCTTTAAACCCAACTTCGGAATACCATTGTCCGGCTTCTATGGGATCCTTTGCAAGCCAATCAAAAGGACTATTAGACTTTAAATATGGGCTTATTGTTATACCAAAGCTATCTTAAATACAATAATGTGCTGAAAGTAATTGGAGAACGGTTCAACCGCAATGAAAGTAACCCTTTTTGTGACCCTTATTCAAAAAAGCACCCAAATCAGTTCGCATGGGCTATTATGCAGGAGAGCCCATTAAAATCCTGAAATGGTTATAGAGAATATGGACCTGCAAGTATTTCATTGCCAACCAACACTTTTACCAAACAGAGCTTAAAACATCATCTCTAAACAAAAAATTGTTTTTCCTAAACCCATTAATAGGAAACAGCCAAAATTGCTATTTTGGGTTCTGTGAGGGCCCAAAAGTAATAGAAAAGCTTTTGAAATATGGGTTACTGTATTTTCTAAAATGTTCTAACACTAAAAACATTGTTAACCTAAAGAAAACATGTAAGAAGAACAAAAAAACGCCTTTCCTTAACCTAGTATTAGGAAAATAGCCATTTTGCCCATATGGGCTCCTTTGAGAGCCCATAAAATCGAGGAACAGACCCGGAAAATTTGGACCCGCATAGTTTCCGATTGCTTGACCCATAAACAATCAATTAAAGCCAAAAAATCAATTTCAGCACGAAAATCCTACGGAATTACATAAGGCACCGCACTAAAATGCTAGTATTGTTTCCTAACATTTTCACACATAGGAATGGTTATGACACATTTGGATGTAACATGATTCTTTCCAAAACTGATTATTTTCTATGACGATGCAAAGATTGTAAATGCTAACATCATTTTATAGGTCAAATATTTCAGGAAACCACCAGTCCCTCCTTCTGAAAAAAAAAATATATTAACCCTTTCCCGTTGAATTTAAATTTTGTGCTAAAATATTGCTTATTTTTTTTCCTTGGGACATTTCAAATAGTCTAAATTAAGTTCCCTGCACAATATTCAAGTATGAAACAGGCAGACAGGCCGAACGCCATGCCAGGCCGATATGGGTAAATGTTGAAGCAGGAGTAGGTGGAAGAAGGGTTTTGTTGTTGTTTGTTGTTGTTATTGTTGTTGTTTTTGTTGTTGTTGTTGTTGTTGTTGTTATTTTATTTTATTTTATTTCATTTTCATTTTTCTGTGGGCAAAGAGTCCAATCACACTGATTAAAATTTTAGTTTCATACCTAAATGAACAAAAAACATCTTTTCTTAATCGTCCGGAAGAACTTGTTTTCAGATTGAGGGTCAATATGTCCTTCATGCTTGTGGCAAAAGGCTGTTAGTGTCAACCCTGATTTAGTTATGAAACATCGAGGATTGGAGTTCATTTGTTTTAAATTAATATTTAAATAAGTTCCGAAAAAAGTAGGCTGGTTGGGAAGGGTGTGCGCGTCATTCATTAGTATACTGGTATAGGTGTGATTCCATTTGGTATTTCCTTGTTGGTCTGTCAATTTAAATACCCGATACCTCCTTTTCAATTCTTTCGTAACTGGATTGTTCAAAAGATGGACACGATACGCAGGTGCGTAACTTCTTTTACGTACATAACTCTCTTCGAAGAGACGAGTTTTGAATGAAATTAAAGGGAGGAAATACATTATCGTTTATTTCGTCTAATCGGACGTAATTATCGATATTGTCGATATTTTATTACCGCCCTTTTTATAAAATTTACTTACTTTTGCATCAAGCAATTTCGCCCATAGAATTACCCTTTACTTACATCTTCAGGGCCACTTGGAAAGATCGACACTTACCCAAGTCCACCGGTCTGAGACAAGTAGGTTTATGGGAGGAACGATAGACGTGTTCATGTTGCCGGTCACCCTGGCCTATAAATTATAGTTCCTATCTGTTCTTGGGTTTCTTTTCCTAATCCGTTTCCAAAACCATATTTTATTATAGTGTACCCTAAGGAAATCATCTCGTAAAAGAATGATAATAAATGCTTTGAGAACCCGTTTTCGTCCGGAAGAACTTGTTTACAGATTGAGGGTCAATATGTCCTTCTCGCTTGTGGCAAAAAGCCGTTATAGATCCACAAGTTTAAGTGAATGATCAAAGGTCAATTTTGTCTATACCTCACTCTGAATTGCGGAACTATGGTGTCACCCTTGGGTTAATTATGAAACATACAGGATTGGACTTCATTTGTTTTAAAATTAATATTTTAATTAGTTCGCGAAATAAGTGGGCTGGTTGGGAAGGGTGTGCGCGTCATTCATTAGTATATTGGTAAAGGTGTGATTCCATTTGGTATTTCCTTGTTGGTCTGTCAATTTAAATAACTGTTCCTTCCTTTTCGATTCACAAATAACTGGATTTTCAAAAGGAGGAAACGATAGGTGCGTAGCGCCTTTTACGTACATTACTCTCTTTGAAGAGACGAGTTTTGAAAGACATTAAATAAGGTAATCAAATATCGTTTAATTCGTCTAATCGGTCGAAATTATCGGTTTTTCATTGCTGCCCTTTTATAGAATTTACTTACTTTTGCGTTTAACCCGAAACAACATCCGCTTTCGAATAATACCATTATTACTTTTAGTAACATAATGGAAGTGGTTAATTTTTGGAATGGTTTGAGAATGAAATGGAATTAGTGGGGGACGAGTTTTGAAAGAAAATAAAGGGGGCAAATCAAATATCGATAATTTTGTCCAGTTGGACGAAATTATCTATATCTTATAAACTCCCTTTTATAAAATTTACTTACTTTTGCGAATGTGTACATCGAAGGACCAATAAGACACTTTAAAGTCAATATAAGCACATTTAGGATAAGAACGATTTGAATTAAATTTCGATCCTCTTTTATAAGGATCTGGAATATTTTTGAGCAATTTTGAAGTTCTTCGAAAGATCGGGGCGTTTTGGCGAGTTATTTTGAATGGTTTTGATGAATAACAAACTAATTCAGATCGAAGGAATAAAAGATATATTCATGAATATGAAAATTCTTTCTAAATTCATATAGACCTTGATAACATGAGATGTTATAAGAAATCAGGACAATAAAGTCGTTGCATGATTAAATATTGATTTTCAACTACATTTATTTCTTTTGCAGGGAAGAACTGACGTTTTAGGATCAAAATGCTGGTGCAAGGAAACCATAATGGAATAGTGCTCTGCCTGGCCAAGTACAATTGAATGAGCTGTTCACATTGATTAAAATGTGACACTCAAGTCAGACAAGAAAATCCGAGGTGTCTTTTCTTCAAATTTAGATTTCAACGTTTTAAAACAGATGTCCAATGTCACTACATTGGCCACGTCATCGTCGACGTCATCACCGGAAGGCAATGTCGTCATCGAGGCGCTGGTACTCTGTGTGATTATATTTGTGAGCGTGTTGGGGAACCTGTCGCTGTGGATCGTCATATTGAGGTCAAAGGCACTGAGGACCGTAACAAACATGTTTATACTGGGACTTTCTGCTGCAGGTAAACTTTGAATCCTTTTAATATATACATGTATATACGGCGGGGAATTAAGTGACACAATTTTTTCGATATTTTTCAATAATTCTTGAAATGCTTATCAAATTAAAAAAGATTTGAAGCAGAGAATGCGAAAAATACCCAAGGGATTCGAGGGAATCTATTTTAAGAAACTACTGATAAAAATGCTTATTGACGACAAACTGAAATTTTACTTGGTCGTCAAAAGCTTTTTTTCAGCAGATTATTATTAGACCTGCCACATACAGTAAGTCCCATATTTTCCAACCTTTCTTTTTCGAACCCCGTTCAAGTTAGTAACTCGTAATAAGAGAATCATTGACGGTTTTTTTCTGAAATTGCTATGTCACGTAATTCTCTGCCTTGTTAACTCTTGAAATGTTTCGTTGACATCGTAAAATAAACGCGTGGTCCACTATTTCATTGGCTTGTATAAATTGGAACGTCTGTTTCTTCTTTGAAGAAACCCGAACATTATTTATAGAGCACAAAGCATGTTTCTTTCAAAAGATACGTAATATAGGCATAATTCCAAAATATCATTTAAATTGAACAGTACTGTTCGACATTCCCCAATTCCACTCAATACATTGTGTATCATTTATCCTGTCAATTTCACAATGGTAGACTTTATGTCTGGGACTATAGATCAACAAGTTTAAGTGAGTGATCAAAGGTCAATTTTGTCTATACCTGTATAGACAAAATTGACCTTTGATCACTCACCTTAAATTGCGGGTCTATAGTTGTATTTTTTTTCCCGTATGTTTTGGTCCCCGGTCATATTGTAACTTATTTTGTCCAAGGTAAACTTGAATAAGTAGGTGTCCTTATATATAAAATAAATATTTGATGAAAATGGCGTAGAAACGCAAACCTATAGTGAAGTGGTCACCGCACTCTAATTGGTGTAATGATCCGAGCGCACAGGCAGACGTTATCCATTCAGCGAAAAGGATCCTAAACCCTAATTGGGTCGACTCTGTGTATATAGGCTTCAATTAGCCATTTAACTAAGGGTAGGTCTCTCTCATTTGCATATCCAATGCAAGTTACCTCCCTTTAAACCGTTACATTTGTCTAACATGATCAGGTTTGAAGAAAAAAAAACAACAAAACAGTTATGTTTTCATTGAGGTAAACAGTGATTTTTGCTTAACTTCAAACCACAATGAAACTTTAAAAGGTATCATCTTCATCCATTTAAAACCAATAAATGGGGATATGTAGCCATTGAACCATGTCATGAAGGCCAATAGTCTGCATTAAGATGTTTTCGAGCCACACTGCGTGCAGTTATAGCTGCATTATGTTTCTACAGTTAGTGCCATCGTGAAATTATCATTCACTTCGATTAAAACTTTTCTTAATCGCCTTTCAGTGCTCAATTCCTTCCTTCCAAACGCTCATTCAAATCACTCCAAAATAGGTCGAAATCGTTTTAAACGATTCGAAATTGTTCAAAAGATCGACATTTCTTTGAAATTGACCAATTGATTCCTCGACAGGTTGGTCCGTGATGACACTCAAATACAAAAGTACGTATATTGAAATAAATAGAGGATAATCGTTTGTTTCAGTGTAAGATCGATATGTATTTCATTGAGTGAGCAACAAAAGCTATATTTTCACGAGTGGCAGAGCCACAAGTGAAAATATAGCTTTTGTTGTTCACGAAATGAAATATAAATCGATCTTACACGAAAAACAAACGATTATTCTATTTCTTTAATGCAAAAATGAGACAAAATGTGAAATTTCTAGGACATATTTTCGTAAAGCGCGTCATTTTGCACGTGATTGCTATGCGACGTTCGTTGTGACGTCACTTATTTCGCCCTGCATAGATGACGTCAGATAGGATGAAATGCATTAAAGCAGGGTATAAGTTTTTGATAATTTCACTGCTTTAGCGGTGAGATTATCAAGTGATAATCTACCGTTATTTCTCGATTAACCACCGAAAAGCATGAAAGAAAGGCGGGTAATGAAATATCGCTAATTTCGTCCGATTGCGTTTGGCGCCCCTTGGGTGTCAACTTCTTTGTCTGGAGCACAAATTGGTCACCTTAAGCCCGGTTGACTTGAAACAAGGCAGGTATTTTCCGAGCGTCGAGGAGTGCAGTGCACAAGAACTCTACCTAGCTATATTTTAGAGTTATCTCCCTTGTAGTTTTTTTCATACTTGGACATCCAGTAGTGTAACGGGCATATCTTGAGACGATTTCTCCACTGTGGTTAACCATGTTACACAGGGAGGTAGCATGATCAATTTAGATTCGGATAATTTACCAAGTATGACGAAGTTCTGACTCCATTGAGCCTTTGCAAACAATGGGGTTTGATCAGATTCGATGCTAATGGTACTACACAGATGCAGGGTTTTAGTCTGACTTACAAAAAAATGGGACCCAAAGGACTCGAAAATTGGCATCTTATGGCCCTTTCTTAAAGTTTGGGAGTACCTGCTTAAAATTTAGACTATTTCCTTTTAAAGCTAAACTTATTTAAATATGAATTTAGAGTTATTCCCTGGGTAACAGTAAAGAAATATTGGATATATAGTCTATTTAAGCAGTCTTCAATTCTTTTCTGAAGTGATATCAAGAAGGTCTTTCGGACTCACATTAGATATTTTTGAGGGTCCTGGGTCCTGTTTTACTAAACATCTTACGATCATTTTCTGCGTAAGTCAAAAATTTTGTTGCCTATACAGTAGTTACTAAATATAGAATTCTGCCATGCATCATCTCATTAGAATCGTATTCGAAAGACGATTCCAACGAGATATTGCAAGGTAGAATCTTACAAAAAATGAAAACATTAGGTACGATTTGTTATTTTGACTTACGATTAATTTTTTCGAAAGTTCTTTAGTAAAACGGGCCCCTGGTAACTAATTTACGAGTCTCAGACTCGAAAATTTGCGTCCCTTCAATCCCAGCAGAAGCTAAATTTTTGCAAGATAGATCACCAGGGTTTTAATATTACATCAACAACATGGGGTCATGAGGACTCACAGTAAGGCATAACTGTGCCTTTGATTAATGTTTCGGAGCCCCTACTTTTAATTTGGGCTACTTCCTTCTATGTGTCCTCGTGGTTTTGTCAAAATGAATGTATTCTCTGGATTTAGCTAAACAGTGTGGCGAATTTGGGATAAATTACAGAACAGAATTGTAGACTGTTTTAACACTGTTTTTTTCTGATGTTTGTACTTAAAGGGTCTTGGCAACAAATGTGTGAGTCCCAGACTCACATAACCTGCGTCCCTGTAAAATCTGAGTCACATATATTTACCATATACGAGATCGCATGCAGCTGTCGCCGGCAAATGCTCGCATACCCAAAAATGCATGTATATGTGAAGCCAAAATGATCATTTTCATTTAGAAATTCTACACGAAGCGAAAGGTATTTTCCCAAGTCGGCCTGTGCAGCCCGCGCAGGATGCTTAGAATCAACTCTTATATCTCACTTCCCAAATTGTCTCTTATTACCTAATTAGATCTGTCTATTACATAACAAAAATTACCTGAGTAATTTTCTTACATAATTAATGACACCATTTACATATAGATAGAGAAAATAATTGATGAGTTTCCATGGTGGTTTTAAAAATTGTTTTGCCCACAAATGCTAGAAAAGGAAAGAAAAGGAAATAAATGCTGATCCTTTACCAATATGGTTTCTTTGTTGTAGAAAATAATAAAATGTTTTTTGTTGTTTGCTGTTGTGTTGTTATTGTTGTTGTTGCTGCCTTTGTATTTGTTGTTGTTGTTGATGATGATAATGATGATGATGACGATGATGGTGTCGTTGCTGTTGTTTTTCTTGTATTAGGAAACGCGCATTTTAGCTTGCCCTGTCTGTGAGATAAATACTAAAGATTTACGAACAAACAATTACCTACCTTGAGAAATATATTACTTTATCATGCAATGAAGCCTGTATTGACGTGAAATCACCTGTCTGATAACATAACATGATATCAGGCAGTCTTTTTTTAGAAACAATTTGCATACACTTTCACTTGGATTTCTTTGATTTTCAAAGGTGAATCATACCTAAGCACTGAAAAATGATTGCATGATAAATTGAATAACATGGTAGTGACTTTAGATATCAATGTTATCAGGTCTCGGCTGTGAGAAATTATCATGACTCGGCACAGCCTCGTCATGATAAATTCTCCCAACCTTGACCAGATAACATTGTTATTTTTAGACACTAACACATATGCAAGTGAAAACACAGACTGTAGAGACAAAGTTATGGGCCCAAATGGCATAAGTTTTGTGGTAAACTCGAGGTTAACCATCCATAGACATCAAGAGGTTGTACAGCCTTTTTTGGATCACAAATTGCCATGAAAGGACTTGATAAAACCACGTAGAATACGATGAAATTCCTTTCAAAATGCAATTTTCATTTTTTTTTACATTGTTTCTATTCAAATTGCACCTTTAATAACTTGTCTCCGTAATTAAGGGAAAGGAAATAATGTAAATTTTCTTAAATCAAATGAAGAAAGGATCAGCATAAAAAGTAGATATCATGATGACAAAGATAATAGTAATTCATTCGACATCAATAAATATTGTCGTTTACATACATTATACGCGAGTTAGAGAACAATTATCATCATTGTATAATAATGACATCGAATAAATCATGGCAAAAAATGACAAACACTATTTTTCATAGGTTATTTGTCTGCAATATTTCATTTCTCTTCTCTTGTTATTCATGTGAAATTCTGTAAACTACGTGATGTATTCAGTCGGTACATCTTCTTTTTCTTTTACAAGAAGATCTTCAGTTAAAAACATCGTAAAATTCACATTCATTCCGATCAAATTATCACTCTAGATCATTCACTCAGCGCTCCATTCATTCATTCATTCAAAACAATCACTAAAACATTCACTCATATTGATCAAAAACGCTCCGAAATCACAAGAGAAAATTTTGAAATCGTTCGAGTCGATCAAATCGATCAAATAATTCTACGATTTTATTAGCTGCAGTAAACTTTAAAGTGTCTGATTTGTCAACGAAGACACGTAAACAGAAAAGTAAGAATGTTTTATTAAAGAGGGGTAATGAATATCGCTAATTTGTTTATCTTGAACAAAATTAGCGATATTGGATTACCTCCATTTAATTTATTCAAAAATCGATCCAGACACTCATTCAATTTCATTGCAAAATCATTGCAAAATCAATCATCTTGTCAATTTCACGACGTTCTTAACTCCGCCTTTGTTTCACTTGAACGGTTTTCTATTTCTTAAATGCAAAAAAAAGAGACAAAATGTGACAGTTTTTAAGACAAATTATCTTAAATTGCGCCATTTTGCTCGTAATGGCTATGTAACCATAAAGATGACGTCACTTATTCGGCTTCGCTTAGATGACGATAGCGTGGTATATTATTTATGATAATTTCAAATTCTCGATAATCCACCGAAAAGCAGTAAAGAAACCAGTTTAACGCACACACACTGACTCGTCATATTGACGACTTTGTCTCGCTTGGGCTTGAAAAAAAAATCAAAAACGTTTTCTGAACATTACCTACAAAGTACATACAAGTAGCCAGTAACATTTAAGTCTCTCAATCATTCGGAGATTATGGGTCTATAAAATCATTTGATAAAAATCGAGGGCCAAAAAAAAAATGTTGAAACGAAATATAGATAATGCTTGATGCATATACCTCAATGCCCATGTTAAAGCAAAAAGCTGCATCTTAAAAGGGCATTTTTTTCTTAAATGATTTCCTAACCAGTGATTGAAGTGAAGTTATATTAGCCTGTGCGTGACATTTCAAACAATTTGAAATGTTAGTGAGGTGCAAGCATTGGGTAGTGTAGACAGCCACATACTGTAAATATAAAGTCATCCGATGGTCTACAGATACTTTGCGACCTTATCTATCTACTAAACGCATAGTGAATACTCTGGTTAGACTGTGCGGATGCACAGGTTGGTCAGAGTCTTTGCTTTGCACATGTTTGAAATAGTTGGAAATCTAACGCACAGGCTCATATATAAAACCTTTTTTTTCAAATTCAGTAACCAAACAATGTTTTATATCTTTTCAAGTAGTTAACATTTACCATCCTTTTCTGTAGTTTGTGAAGGAGTAGATGAATTTCATAACCATCAAACACCTTATTGCCAGAGCGTTTGCGGCGTCTTTAATTCACTGATCGTGTAATAGGTACCGGTATTAAATGCAATCAATCATTGTAAACAGGAGTTTTAAGAAATGAAAGACATGCTTCAAACCCATTGAACATTTCACATACATGCTTTGGTTACCAGTGAAAGAATATATAAATAAACGACCCCGTCAGTAGAAAATATACAAACTTGGTAGTGCGTATAGTTTCGAGTTTCGATTCTTGTCAGACTGTGCGGATTGCGCAGGCTGACTAGAATCGAAATTTCACACGTGACTGATTTTCTGAATCTAGAATGACCATACTACCTTCCTGTGTAGGAATTTTTGAAATGCGACCATAGGCGAACCTCTTCCAGTGCCAATCTTTTTTTGTTAATACAAATATACGGGGGTTGCTAGTATTTGGAAAGCGGGTTACAGACTTTCTTTACTGCAAAATCTACATGTGCACTTGTGCATTTACATTTTTTGATTACCACGATATTGGTTGAAGATAAGAATATTAGAAAATGAACGAAAAAGAATGACAATGATATATAGTAAATACCTTTCTATTTATTTTCTGGTGCGTTTGTCTTGCGTGTAGGTAAACAGTGTTAAACAGGCGCAATATATGTGACCCGTCATACGAAAAGGGACCATCTGGGAATCATGAGAAATAAACATTTGAAAAGGAGATTTAGTCTAGCATAGGTCACCCGGAGTTCGCATTTGTAAAAAACCTTATAGTCTCAGAAAACCAGCCAAGTTCGCAAAGTTTCCACCCTAGTCAGCCTGCGCATTCCACGCAGTCTGACAAGAATCGACACTTTACGCACTACCAAGATGTTCCCTTTTCGCCTGACGGGTAAAATATGAATATTTAGGAGCCTGACTGGTGGAATTATATAAGGCGCTCTATTTGCATTTAAGTTTTTTTTTTATAAAATCGGCAAGACAACTAATTACTATTTTGTGTTCCGTCAGGCGAAAATGGACCATCTGGGTAATGCGTAATGTGTCGATCCTAGTCAGACTGCACGAACTGTGCATGCTGACCAGGATCGTAACTTTACCCACTAATCTGATTATCTGAAGCCAGAATGATCATTCTACCTTTCTGTACAATTATCTCCGATCTGTGACATCTTGGTAACCTCAGCTGCTTCCAAAACGTTTTTAAAATGGTTATTTTACAGAGTTCCAAGATAATCCGATTATGCGTGGTCGATCCCAGCTAGGTCACTGGTAACTCATCGGGCTATCAATCCTAAGGTCGCATGTTTGAATCCCGCCTCGGTCAACTTTCATCCACCATTTATCAAAAATGTCGATATTACACGAGTCATTTGTCACCCTACAATTAGTGTATGATAAAATAGTACGCATAAATGGGATAAACAGTTGGTGGCTCGATTAGAATGTTGTATTGGTGTGAGAAACGGCAGGTTGCAATGGGTAGGTGCACCCACGGCCGAGATATAACTGTAGTTATGTTGAAAGTGGAGTTTAACCCAATACTCACAAACAAACTTTTTTTGCGTGTCGGGTCACAGTTATATAGATATAAATGTTTTATTTCTTAACAAATAAACATGAATTTAACTATATCAAACAAAAAAATCCAACCAACGACTAATGAATTTCTACAACATAATTATGAATTTTACTTTTACCGAATACTAACGGCATGAGACATAATGATGTAGACCAGTTTAACCTTGACGATGATCATTAAGATCGTACCGATAGATGGGGGCCATTTTTATCAGTCCAGTGGTTTTCATATATTGTTTACAAGGTGAAAATAATGTATCCTTCATAAAAAATGTTTTATTTCAATAAATCAACATGAATTCGACCCTTTCTCTAAACTTACATAAACCATAGGGTTCTTAAGCTCCCTGTACGAGCTTGGTAGTATATACAGTTATCAACACAGTAAAATTGACATGGGGATTCGATTGCTATGGCATGAGAGAATGAGCGAGTTTTGAATGAACTCAAAGGAAGTTAATCCGAAATTGATAATTTGAACGAAATTAGCGCTACTCAATTGCCCCCCTTTTTTTATCAAAAATCTACGCCATTTTTAGTCTGTATGTCTCCACGGACAAGTCAGACGCTTTAAAACACATTGAATGTACCAGACAATAATTCGCTGGAAGGATGTTATCGAATTGAATGAAATTATCGTTTTGAATCATTTCGAGGTGCTTTTGAACAAATTTGGAGCGTTTTGAATGATTTTAGTAAGTGATTTAAATGAATGAATGAATGAATGGTTGAATGAATGGTTGAATGAATGAATGAATGAATGAATGAATGAATGAATGAATGAATGAATGAATGAATGAATGAATGAATGAATGAATGAATGAATGAATGAATGAATTGCTGAGCTAGCGATTTCGTCTGGTTTTATGACCGAGGTTGATATCTATTTTAAGATGTTACTAACTGTAAGTTCATTTTCCATGGAATTATGTATTAGTCCAATTACACCCAATACTATATTTCTGGATATCACCTATCATTATCACCAACTCTTTTTGTCCATTTGCTGTTTAATCCCTGCTTTTTACGTGTCTGTGATTTTATGATTGAGAAAACATTGCGAATAAAGAAGAAATTGCTTCCGACAAGCAATTTCTTCTTTTTCCACACTATTTCTTACCCTACTGAATGGTTATTTTTCAAATTAAATCCACTCTGAATTTTCGTCTGCATAACCTTTGAATTTGGACAGGTCCAAAATTTTGTAAAACAGGAAAGGGTTTAATTGCACTCATGCTATTCTCTGATTGATTTTAAATGAAGCAAATAAAGATCCATCCCATTTTTCATTTACAAAATGTATTTTGCATCGGCTAATACACCTGACCATTTCCTCTCTAAATAATCTCTAACCAGAATATCAAAAACATTTATCTCGAGATATCATTGGCTTTACCTTCTCAAAAGTGCAACTTGCAATATCATATTCGCAAAGTTGGCAATACGTACAGTCAAAAACATCGTGAAAATTACACTCATTCCGATCAATATCATTCGAAACATTCACTCAAACGATCAAAAACGCTTAGAAATCATTAGCAAAATTTTACATGTATTAGCTGGTGTGAACTTTAAAGTTTTTGATTGGTCCACGAAGATACACCGAAAAGTATGTCTGTTATATTAAAGGGAGGTAATAGATATCGTAATTTTGTTCATTTTTGACGGAATAAGTGATATAATACCTCCCTTTTTTAAAAAAAAATCATTCAAAACTCGCTCAACACACTCATTCTATTTCATTCTAAATTTATCCCACAATCAATCATCTTGTCAATTTCACCAAGTTCTCAACTGTAGCTTCGCAAATAAGACTAAAGGAATAAAGACTACTATGGGATTGTTACGGAGAAAATTGATTAGGATAGTTAACTATAATAATTCATCATAGTGTCATAATCGAGATGGTCCTGTGACCCTTATTTATTACAGTTGTTTCAAATTACAGTCACTCTTGTCCGTGCGATCAATCTCACTAATCGACGAAGATTTATGTGTTTGTTTGAATGGAGTTTAAATCCGCTTTCAACAATCTTTCAGTTATTTCGAGGCTGCTTGAGCACCTAACAATGGATTTCTGGTTTTCTCACACCAGTACCAGCCATAAAATTCTTTCATAGTCTCCAGCTGCTATCCCACATAGGTCTACGAATATCAACCCATTGGTGGAAGACAAATAGACAGAAAAATTGAGTACCGCCGTCGGGATTCGAACCCGTGACCTTTTGAGTGATAGTCCGACGCGTTACCACTGTGCTATGACAGCGGCGACGAAGGCTAGCGATTCGATATAGTACTGGGATTATTACTTATTAGCATCCACACATTCAGATCACAGTCTTCCCAACGCACCCAAAGATGTCTATGGACCAATATAGTCTATTATGAATTCACAGATATTTTCAATGTACTACGAATATCCAGGGGCCTGTTTTACTTTACATCTTACTATCCTTTTTTTCGTAAGTCAAAAATATAAATTGCTTCTACAGTAGTAACTAAACATGGAATTCTACCATGCATCATCTCTTTTGAATCGTCTTCTAAAGACGATTCCAAAGAGATATTGCAAGGCAGAATCTAACAACTAATGAAAACTCCAGGTACGATTTGAGATTTTGACTTACGATTAAATTTTCGTAATAAGTTTAGTAAAACTTGCCGAGGCTATTGTCCGTGCTGCTCCACGTATGCCTATCACGTACACTTAAAATTGTTGGAAATGACACGCACGGACTCAGTTCATATCCAAGTACACATGTAGTTGCGCGCAACATAAAACGCAAAAACACTTAATTGAAAGTAATTCTAACATATAATTTGGTTTCATCAAAAAGTGTTTTTAACTCTTTCTAAAGTCACGAAAACGGCAATCCGATTTTTTTTTTTTTTTTTTCAAAAAAGACTGGACGATTGTTCGGTGTCTTTAACTGACAATCTTAAAAAAAATACTGCCGTCGTTGTCATGAAAGGAATGGTTGTTAAATTTGTGAAGGTGGTCAAAACGTTTTCAATGGGGTTGGACATCTTACTCAATATTAGATTTGACGTCAGACTAACGTCCTTGGAAAAAGTAGAAAGCCAACCTGTATTTTGATAAATAAATTAAAAGCTGTTGCCAAAACAGGATTCGGTTTCCATGTTTTTATGACAAAATTATTGTTACAAAATAGGTCAGATTTCGTTCAAGCGAAAATTAATTACATCCATATCAAATGCAGCATACATGGTGTAATAAAATCCTTTTGTATACTGGTTTATTATAATAAAGGGTATCGTTTTGAATTTTAACATATTTTATTTGCATAATTACAACAGTCCGCTGTAGTCGTTAGCAAATTACCTTTTGATTACAAGAGGTGAGGGTGGCGTCCCAGATACATTACAAATATCGTTACATTTACAAAGTCATGAAATATTCATAAACTAAGCTTTTAGGAATAAGAATAATTGGATCGCTTAAGAGAAAACACCCTGAAAAGATTAATGGCTGACAAAAAGAATTAGGTATGACCGTCTGAAAATCAATTTAGTCGATTAAGGCTGCGCTGCTGTTGCGGTGGAAAAAGAATCGAAGACTCATTTGAATGCTTCATCAATTTATTTATCTTTTTATCGTTGTTTTTTTATTTATTTATTTATAAATTTACTTGTTTATAAATTTAATTATTTATTTATTTATCTATTTATTTATTTATCTAATTGTTACTTAATTATAGTATTATTTGTTAACTTTGTTTTTGGTGTTAACTGTAGACTAACCAAAACCTTAGCTACAAACATCAACGATAGCTTTTCTTTACTCTGCTTTCCTGGGTTTCCCTTGGACGGTTAGTGGTGTTAAGCACGAACCAAATGTATTATTTGACATTGCTTTAACCATATTTCCCCAAGAGTTTTTGTCGTGACATTGTTCGCCATGTTTTATAGTATGTAATATGACCTGAATAGCTAGACTGAATACCTCATATATTTGTAGAGCGATACAAACTTCTGACAGATACCACTATTAATATTCTGTTTGACGCTATTAATTTAACACTCTGAAAAAGACGATGAAAAGGGCAAAATGTTGTGTAAATGATACATGGGTTGTATTCTTAAAGAAGTCAAGCTTGAAGATGGTTATCTTTTCAACCCTTGTATCGCTTTAACAGAAATGCCGTAATGCTGGAGGCATAGAACAAAAATCAAGCGTCTACAGTAAAAAAACAAAACAAAATAACAATGAAAAGGTAAATGATTTCAAAATGGTTAAAATGAACTTAAATTCGTAACTGTGAGATATATAAATATATATGTAAGGAGAGAAAAAAGGAGATACTGCTGTTGACGCCTTATATGATATTTATTTTGCAGTATACACCAATAATACATTGAAAACGAAGTAAATAATTGTTCAACCGGTTTCACCACTAAATGGATATTCTTAATATTAAACTTTTTTTTTCGCGCGTTACGTATAAGTATATAAAAATGCTTGCCTTTTAAAGTCCCTAACAATATGTAGATACAGATGTTTCATAATTTTTGTGAAATATGAAACTGAATTTGTATTATGATTACAAAACGTCATGTCCACAATAATACGCCCCTCTTCGGTTACATAGCCCTACCGACTTTTATGTTTTGTGTGTGTGTTGGTTTTTTTTATGTTGTTGTTGTTGTTGTTATTGATAAGATTTTTTATGTTTATTTGTTGTTGTTATTTTTGTGGAAAAATTAAAAAACATCAGTTCGATTATAGCCAATAGTCTGTCATTTCTGTGTTTTTAATGGGGGAGGGGGGAGAGATATAATAGGGGAAGGTGGGTAGGTTTGGTGGTTGGAGAGGTAGAAAATTTGGTTAGTTTAACAAAAGTTAGAAGAAATGAGCCTATGCGTGACAATTCCAACAATTTCAAGTGTGAAAAATAAGCTCCATGAACAACTACACCGTGCATCAAAAAATACACTGACTGTGAACAGTGGCTATCAACCCGTAGCTACATGTACGTTAAGAACATCGTGAAATTGTCACAAAGAATGATTTTGGGATGAATCTGGAATAAAATTGAATAAGTGTGTGGAACGAGTTTTGAATGAAATTAAAGGGAAGCAATGCAATATCGGTAATTTCGTCCTAATTCGTCGAATTTTATTACCTCCCTTGATTGTAATATACATATAAGTTCTACAAATTACTTCCTATACCTTCACGAACCAATCAAACGCTAACAAATACAAATATACCAGCTAAATTATGAATTTTTTCGAGTGATCTTGTTTGAATGTAGTTGTTAATATATTTTTTTTCGATATTTTTGAGGATTTGGTTCAGTGTTTGGAATGATGGATTTGAGCGATGAAGGGAGTGATTTGGCATGGTTAAAATCGAAATGAATGTCAATTTCACGATGTTGTTAACTGTATCGATAGAGCGCGTTTTTTATTGGTTTTCCGCCAAATTGACGATCATCAAAAAATATTATTCACCATTTTAGTATTTCATTTCAAAATCATTCGTCTCATCAATTTCACGATGTAGTTAACTGTAGTTGATCTCTGATAGTGAACAGAGGCTTAGAGTCCTTAGCTTCCAATGGAGCGCGTAGTACCTTACGCTCCGTGCCTTATTATTTAATGTCATTATATGAGCCTGTGAGTGACATTTCCAACAATTTCAAATATGTGCAATTCAAAGACCCTGACCAGTCTGTGCATCCGCACAGTCTGACCAGAGTCTTCACTGTGCATTTTGTAGATAGATAAGGTCTCAAAGTATCTGCAGACAATCAGGTAAATTTACACTTACAGTATGCTGCTGTCTACGCTGCTCATTGTTTGCAGCTCACGCACGTTCGAAATTGTTGGAAATGTCACGCACGGGCTCATGTTTCAAACCAAAAACGTAAATATGTTTCCATGGTCAGACAGTTACTTATTGGTCTAAATGACGTGTTCTTTGTGTGGAAGCTTACAAATTAGGTGCGCACTTGAATTTGTCGTCATTGGGTAATAAAACCAATATAACAGCCAATCAGAATACTAGAATATCGATTCTACCGACCATATCAAAAATATTTGAACGACACATTGCTACTCAACTTCAATCTTTCTTTTAAAGGACCAAAATAATAAATCAATCTCAGTCAGGTTTTAGAGAGCACCATTCGTGTACAATAGCTTTAATAAAAATGATTGATGCTTGGCTCTCAGATGCAGATGATGGAAAATTTGTCGGTACTGTTTTCTTAGACCTTAGAAAAGCATTTGATCTCGTAGATCATCAAATACTTCTTCACAAACTTAAGATTTATCAAATTATTGAAGGTACATGTACTCTTATTAACTCATACTTGACAAACAGGAAACAGTTGATCAAAATAGGGGATATAAAATCGGAGTTACTAGAGGTTAGATCGGGAGTACCTCAGGGAACTATCCTGGGACCTCTGCTCTTCCTGATCTATACAAATGATCTTAGTTTTGCATGTTCGGATGTTAAAATCGACCTATATGCAGATGACTCAAAATCCACAAGTCAGGTTTTGATATTGCTTCCATTCAATCAATTTTGCAAAAAGCCTTACGTATATATATGAATGGTGTCAGCTTAATAACATGTCTCTTCACCCATCTAAGACAAAATGCATGTCAATTGGACCCAAGTCTAAACTCAGTTTTTATGTAGTCGGCGTTTGGAACGAAATTCCAGTTGAAATACGAAATGAATTTTTAATTGCAAACTTTCAAGAAAAAGTTCAAACAATTTTATTTCGATGCATATGTTCTCAAAATCATATATGCTAATAGTTTTCAAGGGTATCTGTCTGATCAAAACGTAAATTACAAACGCTAGTATTTTTTCCATTATACAATTTCTTCTCCAGTGATTTTTTTCCTTTGGTGAGAGAGAGAGAAAGAGGGAGAGAGTGAGAGAGAGAGAGAGAGATAGAGAGAGAGAGTGAGAGAGAGAGAGAGAGAGATAGAGAGAGAGAAGAGAGAGAGAGAGAGAGAGAGAGAGAGAGAGAGAGAGAGAGAGAGAGAGAGAGAGAGAGAGAGAATTTAGTCGTAGTTAATTCATTTGTTTTAAGAAGGCCATGTTGAAAATAAGATTTGATATGATTTGATTTATATATATGTCTTAACATGTTACCTTCTATAAATAAATATATTATTATTATTATTATTACCACCGAATTTTTAAGAGTAAAGCAATTTCAAAAAAGCATTGAGGAAAACAATTTAAAGGGTTTTCCTCCCTCCCCCCCTCCTCCCTCTCTCTCTCTCTCTCTCTCTCTCTCTCTCTCTCTCTCTCTCTCTCTCTCTCTCTCTCTCTCTCTCTCTCTCTCTCTCTCTCTCTCTCTCTCTTCTGTCTGTCTTTCTGTCTCTGTCTTTGTCTGTCCATGTCATTTACAACGACGGCCTATTTCATTATGGCGTTGTTCCTCCTCACATTTAACCAATTTTCATCTCAAATCTCTGCAAAGACGTTTCAGGCAATTAAGGAATTGCATATCATTCACATTATTAAGAACTTTCGGGACTATCCAATGAATCTGAAAATGCATGTTTTTTTTTTTGTTGTTGTTAGGGCAGCTTTCGCGTAATTAGACGTCGACGACGATATGCAGAAACGCTATCAAGCAATGCATGGCAATACGCGTGTATATTTTCAGTTTCTTTAACTGTTCCCGAAACAACAAGCAGTCATCGAAAATAAGGTTATATTAAGAAAAAAATCCATTTTCAATCGATGCCAAAGAACTTTTTTGAGGGGCAAACTTGATTTGAAAACTTAAGTTTTCATATATGTGACTCGTCACGCATATAGGGTAGTGCGTATAGTGTCGACCATAGTCTGACTGCGCAGCTTTTGCAGACTAAATAGTGTTGTTACTTTTCGCACTTTGCTAATTTTCTCATTCTAGAATGATCAATCTACATTCCAGTGAAAGAATTTTTGAAATATGACCGCCATGCTGGTCCCAATCTCTTCTTCAAATATTCATTTCACAAGGTTCTCAGATGGTCCCTTTACGCGTGACGGGTCACATATATTTTAAACTCATAAGATAACTTTTCGGGGATTAGGACGCCCTCAAATGTCAAACGATGTTTAAATAGGGATTATAGATTCTTCAATGCGGCTTTATTTTGTTAGACAGGGCCAACTTATTTCTCGCCCGCTTTCGGGTCGGGTGTAGACTGGTCTCACTGTCGAATATCAGAATAGCCTGTTCTAGGCTATTCTGATAGTCGAAATGTGGACCAGTCTAGAGCTGGTAGCCCGCTTTCTGAGAGATACTCTGATATTGCGGGCAACAGTACCCGCCCGGGGTGAGAAATAAGTTGGCCCTATAGATTGTCAGGTGAAGACTGGATGACCTTGTCTTTTCGTCCAATTGTCACTTCCTATCTTATCTTATTCAATATAATCGATGAGGATTGACAGTTTTAATCGTTTGATCTGATGAAACAATTCGATTTTTGAGTGGATAAAATGCGGCAAATAAAGCCTCATTCAAGCTGTAATTGACGGCGTTTAGGTCTCCCAAAACACGAGTTGTTCTATTTATTTGTTGTTTGTTTATTATTCAAAATCTTAGATTTTGTTGTGGTATTTAAATCATCATAATTGGAAACTACTGGCCTATGAATCAATTTTCAACTTGTTTCCTGTTTATCTTGTTTCAAAGCCCATGGAATTTTATTGAATCATCTAGCTTGAATATCATTATCGTAACAGGTAGTTACATCGTGAAATAGACATTCACCTCAATCAAAACCATTCTAAATCGCTCACACAGCGCTCCTTTCATTCATTCCAAACACTCGTTCAAACCATTCAAAAACGCTCAAACCCATTGAAAAAACATAAAGAATCGATAACGTCATTCAAAATAAATTTGGATAGAGAAAAATCTCGATTTCACTGACATAATTCAAATTGTGAGCGTCTTATATGTTCTTGAAAACATATGAAGCTATCTATAAAACTGGTACGCATATTTTATTAAAGGGAGGTATTCAACATCGCTAATTTTGTTCATCATGAACACAATTTGTGATATAAGATTACCTCCCATTAAATTCACTAAAAACTCGCTCCACACACACAATCAATTTCATTCCTAAATCATTCCAAAATCGTTCACCTTGTCAATTTGACGATGTTGATAAGTGTATAATTTTACAGAATATGTCCAGCGGTTGATCTTTTAGCTAGTCAAATGAGGATATTAGACATTTAGATCGTCAGAAACAAAGCCGATTACATTGTGACAAAGGGTCCGGACAGAAAATCAAATTAAAATAAGTAGAGATACGCCGTGGTTTGTCTTTTTCAATGGCGGATTTTCCGATTTCATATTTTCAACAAAATGTCACTAACCTTCCACTAATAAGAAGCTCATTTTACAAATGATTACAAAATCAATAAGAGTTGTTTTTATTTACATATTTATCTTTACTACATCACAGTCCGCTCATCACTAGCACCCAATTTACAGGTACTTTGTCCTTTACCTAGACCATCCTTTCTGCTAGCGTACAAAACCGCGACACCATCCAAGGGCAAACGTATCACGGGCTTCATCTTTAGAAACCAATCTTTTCATCAAAAATGCAAAAAGCGGTATATCCATCGAAAAGCTCTCGATCCATGTATGCGATATTTGGTATTTGGCGTATGATATTGCTCAAGATATTGCTTGGACATACAATCTGATCAAAATTGACCTAGAGGTCAGAGTGCAACAACGTTTGCAAACGTTTAAAAGTGATACCCCGCTTTGCACGCTAGTCCGTAATGTTACGTGTTGAAATAATCATTACCCTTCTTACATTGTTAACTGGGTATCTGTTTAATTAAAACCTATCATCTCTTTTCCCCGAGGAACCTCGATTGTAACCGTGAGGATTTACTTTGAATATTGAGCCAAAATCTTAAAGATTTTGATAAGCTGATTTTCAAATGTAGGGAGAGACGACTCTTTAAGTCCTTATGTGTGCGTCAGTGTGCTTCTCCTGATCTTGCAATTTGTATACGAGTTCTAATTTACTTACCTGTTATCAGACGACAAAACTTAAGAAAGTTTCAATTTCGAAGAAATTGCAGACGACAATTTTAAGTTTACTAACTTCTAATAATCTCCATTTTAGGAAAGGAAACCTTTTGGACAATGAAAAGATTGCTTGTAACAAGCAATTTATTCATTTTCCAAAATGTATTACGTTTTTTTTTTCTCAGGGATTTCAAGAGTTGGACAGTGTGGCCACAGATTAAAAAGAATCAGATAGACAATATAGTCAAATCTTTCTTAAACAAGCTCCTAATGGACTTTCGAAAAGTGCTTGCTTAAGACGGGCGCTTGCTTAATACAGGTTATTTTCCGTTTAACTGCCTAACTTTGGAACCTAGTGGCCGCTTACTAAATGCAGGTTGTTTGCTGAATACCGGGAGGGACTCTAAATATACATATATATGTATATTTAGGGTTCGTGATACAGGTGACCCCTTACACAGGTTTGACTGTATAAGGTATTATCAGAATACAGTCACGTGTGTGCGTATTTAAATCCCTTTAAAAATTCTGTAAAGAGGAGTCCGGCAGCCAGACTGTACTCCCACCAAAGCATACACAATTAAAAGCATGATTAGGATTTTAAGAAGAATGCTAGCACTTTTGTTGCGATGAAAAAGGCCAAAGATTCGTTGGTGTAATGAATACATGATTACCGCTACGGTCGGGAGCTTGTCTTGCTAGATCTTAAACGAAGTGGAATGAAGTATCGAGAAAGTAGATGTCAGAATCAAGAGTATGGCCATTTGAAATGCATATCCGCCAAAAGTGTTCAATAAAAAGCATTGGTCCTTAATGCAAATATATTTGAACTAACAAAGTGACAAAATGAATGAAGAAATTCAATCTACTGATTCAATATTTGCAATAGGAAGCTAAAAGTGTTAGTTTTACACTTGAACTCGGCCATGATAATCTGTTCCATTCACCCTGTAAAATAATAGTTTCCTTCTTATAAATCATACATCAAAATGAAAATTTGATACATTTTTTTCCGTGATATAATTATAAACATCTTGAAATTGACAAGGTAAATGATTTTTAGTATAATTATGGAATGAAATTGAATGAGTGTGTGGAGCGTGTTTTGAGTGAAATTAATGGTGTGTGTGCAGGGGGGGTGGGGGGGGGGGGAGGTTTGGGGGGGGGGGGGGGGTTAATTCAAAATTGCTCATTTTGTTCATAATTATCAACGATTATCAACCCATTTGCGAGAGACAAATACAGGACGATTGGGGGAGGTTATCCAATATCGCAAATTTTATTCAGGATGAATAAAATTAGCGATGTTGATTACCTCCCTTTATTGAATATGCATACCAGTTCTATAGATAGCTTCATATTTCTTCATTGACCTATTAGACACTTACAATTTGAAATATGTCGAGATTTTTGTCTATCCAAATTTACTTTAAATGACGTTGTTGATTCTATATTTTTTTCAATGGGGTTGAGCGTTTTTGAATGGTTTGAGTGGGTGTATAGAAGGAATGAATGGAGCGCTGTGTGAGCGATTTAGAATGGTTTTGATTGAGGTGAATGTCAATTTAACGGCGTAACTAGCTATAGTCGGAAAGAATGAAATTCATGTGGAAAAGACAAAGAACTGACGGCACATTATCATTGTCTTTACTTCCTCTCAAAGCAGGAATATTCCGGGTGTAGCATAAAACAATCAACTGACGGAGATTGTCGACGAAACATGACTTGTCCCTTGTTTATGTTGCTGGGGCAAGTGTCATCAAACATTTGAGACGCATTTTTGTCTTACGGATGACTTTCAAAACAGTAACAACAACAATCACTTTACATATGTATTGATAGATTGGTAATACGTGTTTATTGTTAGATTGGTGATACGTGTTTTTTGTCCTAAATATGTGGTAAGTCATTGGTAGGACAAAAATGCATCTTAAATGATTTGGCGAAACTGGCCCCTGGAACATATAGTATAAGTGTATTCATTGAAATTATTAATTAAACGAATATACGACGTACTCTACGGGCGTCGTTTAAGTAAATAGTCATTAAAATATTTCTATTGATTTTCATTCAGAATGGACACATTATCTATCTAGAGTATAAATGCGTACCCCGACATATATTCATAAAGTAAATATTATATTATTAGACGATTCAATAAAATTGAAACTTTCAACAGCGTGAATGTGGTTGTCACTTCAAATATTGCTCGAGGAGTTTGTTAACATTCCATATAATTTGACATAGCATTCCTAGAGCATGGCCCTTGTTGCGTTTTCCAATAATGATATAGATTCTAAGATATAGCATTTCTTGGCTATTTTCCTGTCAGCTATATTTTTTGCATGCATCCTTGTTGTTTTTCTCTCTCTTTCTTTCATATATATTTATTGATTCATTTAATTATTTTACTATATATACTTGAAAGGTTATTTTACTTTAAGTGTCAAAATAAAACTACTATGGCCTGGTCAATGTCTCCTCTCCCCCATATGATGCATTTAACTAACGAATAAATATATAATACGTACTTAGTGTTTTGTATGGAAAAAAATATCTAACGAGGTTGGGAGAATTGATCATTGTCGAGGCTCTGCCGAGACAATTATCAATTCTCACAACAGAGTTAGATATTTTTTCATACAATACACTAAGTATGTATTATATTTATCTTATAACCTATATTTGTCTTGTTTTCGTCGGTGTTTCTAACTGAAATGCAAGTTTCGAAAAATAACCACATTATATCATGTTCTAAAAATAACTATGTGATATCATAAAAAATATCATACGGGATGTTATCATACGGGTATTTGTATAGTTATAAGATAAAATTGCATAGCCTTTTAATTTTCTATTTTCAGACTTGTTTGTTGCTACGGTTAACATGCCAGTTACGGTCTACGTCATCATAAAGGGATATTGGAACCTCTCAGAAAGTGCTTGCGTCATTACAGGCTTCACAAATATGCTTACGTTGGTCACGAGCGTGCTGTCGCTGTGTAACATTTCTATAAATAGATATATCATGGTTGTCAGGCCGGGAAAGTTTCGGGAAATCTACACGAAAAGGAAAGCAATCGCAATGATAACAGGTAGGTTGAGGGATCGCATTTCAGCTTCTTAACAGTTGAAAATATGCTAAAATGGACACTAATTCTGATCAAAATCATTCTAAATTATTCACTCAGCATTCCATTCATTCATTCCAATCACTCGAACCGATCACTAACGCTCCGAATTCACTATAAAACATTTAAAATCGTTAAAGACGATAAACAATTAATTCAAATCGCTCTATTTATTTTACGATTTTATTACCTGGTGCGAACTTTAAAGTGTCTGGTTGGTCCACGTAGACACACAAACAGAAAAGTACGAACGTTTTATGTTTGAATATCACTACTTTTGTTCAAGATAATCAAAATTAACGATATTGGATTACCTCCCTTTAATTTCACTCAAAACTCGCCCCACACACTCATTCCATATCCTTCTAAATCATTCCAAAATTAACCATCTTGTCAATTTCACGCTTTTCTTAAGTATAATCAATATTTAGTGTAACTTGAGGTGTTTTTGTTTGGATCTCATAACAGAGGATCTGGTTAATTAGTCAATAGAAGATCGTCCGATCAGCGCCCTTTTTATTAACTTTGAATTTGAGTTGGTCGAGTTAAACTTAATGTCATGTGTTCAGATTTAAAACGCCTCTAGAATCAAGATAAGATTGTATCAGAAATATGATAAATGTGTGTGTTCCAATTGTACAGCATCCCAGATATCAAGACATAATATTCTGCTAGAAAGATATATATACAATACATACTAAGTGTTTTGTATGAGAAAAAATTTCTAACGAGGTTGGAAGAATTGATCATTGCCGAGGCTCTGCCGAGACAATGATCAATTTCCACAACCGAGTTAGATATTTTTCATACAACACACTGAGTACGTATTATATTTATCTTATAACCTCTATTTGCCTTATTTTCGTAGATGTTTCTAACAGAAAAGCAATATAACATGTTGTGTCCTATTAATAATGCATCGTATTTTTTTCTTTCGCAGGTGTTTTTCTCCTAGCAACCTTACTCTCAGCATTACCATTATTCGGCTGGGCCGAGTACAAGTTCATACCCACACACTCATTCTGTTTTGCTGACTGGGCTAACCACATGTCTTACGCCTTCTTCATGATCGGCTGCTGTTTCTGCTGTCCTTGTGGTGTTATGACCGTCTGTAACATATTTATATTCCGGGCTGTTAGAAAGAGCAGACAGAAAGTGAAGATCTCAATCAGACCTGCTTCTGAACTCGACAAATCACGACATTCGGCGAACAATTCGGAGATCTCTAACATACAAGACATTAGTGCTCAAGAGGTGAATTGTTCTTCGACGGATGAAGATAACAATCTACAAACTGAAGGCGGTCTTGATAAAATCAATATCAATGGATCACCGTACGGCGTACACAAACCGAGTCACATAGATCTGGAAGATGACTATAATGACGCAGAAAATGAGATTACTGATAAATATCAAATTCGTGAAAGCCACCCACCGGTGCTGCAAGTAAAGGCTATAAAAAATGACACTGTTCTTAGTGAGAAAAATGGTTCTAAGTCAACTAACAGAACGCTTAACAGATCAAGCGATAACGCTAACGATTTCGTGGCAGTTGAAACTACTGGTGCTAGTGAGCTAAATAAGAGTTTTGAAGAAGAGTATCTGAGCTCAACTTCAAGTAACGAAACAACATCATTACGATCCTACAACAAAGCATTTGAAAGAACAGATCGAACAAGGGGAAGACCAGTGATCAGAAATGAACGCCAACTTTTTCTAACAATACCAAAAAAGACTAATTATTTAAGAGATCAAAAAAATGTACAACTTAGAGAAAGAACAATTTCAAACTCCTCTATCCATAGCACGGATAGTGATGCATCAATGAAATCGAACCCTATCGAAATAACATTCAAAGAAAACAGCGATTTGTCCCTTACAGAGAATAACAACACTGTAACAGAAAATGACAAAGCAGAATCACATACTCCAATTTCAAAGCATAACAATTCAAACAACTATATAATAGAAACGGAACCAAAACCTTCAATTTTAACTTATCAAAACGGTGATGCAAATACGTGTCGGAAGAATGGAACCCATAGAACTGTTTCAATTAACGATCAAAGAAAAACTTCAGTTGACCACACAAATGACACGTCAATGAAACTAGAAAATAGCAGAAGAAGTGCTTTCTTATCTCGCAAACACAGCTCGCCTCCCCCTAGACGCCGTGAAGAAATAGTTCTCGCCAGATCTCTGGCGGTGGTTGTGATTTTATTTGTTCTCTGCTGGCTACCGTATTGTATCAGCATGTTATTGTCTATATTTTACTCGGGAACGGTGCCGCGTGGTTTTCACATGTTTACGTTAATTATAGGTTACGCTAATAGCGGGTGTAATCCAATTGTGTATGGTGCTATGAACAAACGGTTCGCTCATGGTTATAAAACCCTGTTCTGTTTTTGGAAAGATCACAGGCTTTCGTTTAACAGCTCGTCGATGTAATAAAAAGGTAAAAAAATAAATTTCAGGTGAAAAAGAGCTATGACCAAAGGGAATTAATTCACGATCAATTTTCTTTAGGTTATCATATTGGACAATGTCTTAATGTTAAACGAATTTCAAAAAATGGATGATGAAACAATTGCCTGTGTACATTACCCAGCATTTTCATGACGCTCGCCATTTCGTTGCTGGGTAAGTAAAGCGCCGTCACTACAGTAAATAACATCATGAAATTGACAAAGTGAACGATTTGGTATGATTTAGGAATGATGTTGAATGAGTGAGAGGAGCGAGCTTTGAGTGAAAGTTAAGGGAGGTAATCCAATATCGCTAATTTTGTTCTAAATTAACAAAATTAGCGATATAAATTGCCTCCCTTGAATGAAATATGTATAAAAGTTCAATAAATAGCTTCTTATCTCTTCAAGAACCAATCAGACGCTCAAAAATTCAATTATGTCAAATGAAATCGCGATATAAATCTGCTTTAATCATTTTGAAGTAGTTGTTGATTTTATCTTTTTTGGTCAATTTGAGCGTTTTTATCGATTTGAGTGAGTGGTTGGAATGAATAAATGGAGCGATGAATGGGTGACTTAGAATGGTTTTGATTGAGATGATTGTCAATTTCACGATGTGACTAACTGACATTTTGCTCGCCCAAATTTCTATCATTAAAACTTTTTTAAAAAACTACAAGAACAAATGTACAGAGCTATAGATCATACAAAAGATACTTCTCAAGTTTTTAGTTAAAATGAGCCTGTGCGTGACATTTCCAACAATTTCACATGTGCCCAACGTTGAGACTCAGATCAGCCTGTGTGGCCGCACAGTCTGATCAGTGTCTTAACTAAGCGCCCAATAGATGGCTACGACCTTTAAATCGCCTTTTACTATCCAAAATCAATTTTCATGCACTTCTTTATTATCCAGGCTTCTCAACGCATTTCCAACATGCATACAGGAAATTGTTGTAAATGTCAAGCACTGGCTCAAATAATTTATTTATAATTGCAGAAGCACTAATTTGTGGGAACTCATTCGAATCGTTTCATTTGGACAATTCAAAGAAATACTAACAGCACAAGCGTCTATTCAGAATTTGGGATTTTAGAATGGCTTATCTAAATTCTTTTTCATTCCTTTGTATCGATAGACACAAACAATCTGAGATTTAAAAAATGATATTTGACAAAATAGACTTTAAATTATATTTTAAAAACATCATTTTTGTGATAATCTATAACATTGTTGAATATTAGTGATATGTTTATTAAATTATTTTGTGGTAATCGGAAAATGTTTTTCTTTCTTTTTCCTTTATGCCTTAAATATTCTAATATTTCGCTAAAAAACTTTTGGGTAAGTTTCATTCGAAGTTGAATTGAAAGCAAAATTCCACTAGACTTAACCACTCTAACCATTCAATGCTTTCACCATAAAAACAGTCTCTGTTTTTACTTTGTTTCTTTTTTTGTTTTTTTTTCAGAAATACAGCCGATATTACTCGAGGGACCATGTCTTTTAAGCAGCCAATTTTATTAAACGACCATTATTAATGTCCCTTCAGCGAAGGCAAAATCTCTGAGAAGTAGACACATATCAAAAACCGATTGTTTTTTATTGATTGCTATGTTCTTGAAACCATAAGGAATCATTTAGTAAAGACGATTCTAATGGGTTTAAATCTCACAGTATTTAGCAAGATTTCCGCGACAATCTTTATATGCTATCTAAATGGCCTTGCTTTATTATCGTGAAAGTTTTTGTTAAAGCCTAGTTTACATTTGCCACGGTCGCCGTACGATATCGCAGCCTGCGATTTTTCTTACGATTTTTTGGACATCGCAGACAGCTACGGGCTGCGGCGTATGTGTTCACAAAGCCGCACGGTGACCGTGCGATTTTTAGTAATATTTGATGGGGTCATACCTTATTGAGACCGTACGGGTCCCGTGCGATATCGCAAGGTAATCGTGAGATTCCCGTGCGGATATCGCACGGGGTCCGTACGGATATTGAGAGGATGCCGTGCGGTCATCGCACGTTTCTACGGGTTTAATTTTGGATGTTTGATAGTTAAGATATCGTGCGATATCCGCGCGATCATCACAAGGCTTCCGTGCGATGTCCTTGCGGCGACCGTGCGTTGTCTTCAGAAGGCTACGGGCTTGCGGTTTTTAAAGATGTGTATAACATTTTTTAAAACGAGATCGCAGGTGTCTGCGGTGCCCGTAAGACCGTGCGATCTCTTTTAGGTAGTCCCGTGAGTGATCGCTGAAGTTTCACTAAATAATTTATATTTAGTCGTGAACATGAAGATTCGTGCTTTCTGATTGCCTACAAACTTTATCATATCCTTTGAAAAAAAATAATAATAAGTGCGAGGCTCTCTCACTGAAAAAATGTTGAAAGCGGCGTGAAACTCCATTCAATCAATCTATGCTTCCACTCTAAGAAGTCCCAAAAGAAATCTTTACATTTTGCTTCATAATATCAAATTAAAAGATAGGAAGAGAATTGTGAATTTTTTCATGGAGGTACCTTAAAAATATTCATCGCATTTATTTATGAATCCGATTCGCGTTTTCATACAGTGTGATTAGGTTTCATACCTCAGTGAATTAAAAAATACTCGTTCAATCTCTTTACTCTACTTGTAACTTCCTCTTCTACGGTTTAAGCATTACTGATCACAAAAACCTCAAGGTGAGCTATTGTGATCGCTTGATATCAGTTGCCCTTCTGTCCGTCTGTCTGTCTGTCCGTGAATAATTATTATAAGTATATGACGTCGCGCACGGTAATGCGGCACTTTTTGAAAAACGTCACGCTCTGTGTTTTAAAATTAATCATAACAAGACTCCTTGGTCGCACCATCCTTATATCTTATATCTAAATAATGCTTAAACCATGGCCAATTTATAAATCAAACTTTTATTGCAAACTATTTACGTATGATTTCGTAAAAATGACTTTCAAATTGTAATTTAAGCGAAAAAACGCGTGTAACATGTAACATAAAAGCATCACCGGAAGATACACATCTTATATTTTATACAGTTTAATAATGTTTAAACTGCTTGAAAGTACATCAAAACTAAACTGGCATGGCATCCAACATTTTTACCAACGGAAATCGAAATTTAACCACAAATAAGAAAAATACCGCTTTTTGTTTAACAAAAAGTGAAGCGTAACATCAAATTTTAAGACGCCGAAAAAATGGCGATTTTCTTGTATATTTTAATTAAAAATGGTTCAATTGCAACCAATCTTTAAATTAAAAATATTATTTTTCTGTTTTTCTTAAATATGTAAATAGATGTCAATTTGAGTTTTAATCGGAAAATTGATAAGCCGAAATTCGTGTGGAACGAAATCTTTTTAGGCTGTTATAAAACTTTTTTTGCCATTCTGAATACGCTAAAAAAAGCAGTTCCTTTATTCATACGATAATTTGAATAAAGCTAAGAAATATTATTTTTCTCTTATAAATCATATTAAAATTTCATGAAAAAATATTTACGAATAAAAGAGATATTGATATTAGTTTGTGTGGAACGCTTTCTAAAAAACGCGCATTTTCTTACAACGACGTTATGTTTGATTCGTTGAATTATAAAACCGACGTTCCTTCAGACGTATACAGAGTAGATTAAATCCGAAGTTGAAGGGGAGAAACAGCTAAAGAAAGCGCAATACCATGCGAGAAGAATATCCGTGTGTAGAAGTGGCGATGCGAGTAGGTGAAGGGAAAAACTAGATATACATTTTTGTAAACAAGAGGGCCAATAATGCCCGAAATCGTTCATCTTAATTTCAGAAAGCAAAAAAAGAATATTTGATACATTTTTCGCAAAGACTTGTATTCTTGGACAGTAATTCGCTGTTCTAAAGACCCAAGAATAGTGAGTTCGAAGCAAACTTAGCAAAATGTAATAATTTTTTTTCAAACATTAAAAAAGGAGGGATGCGTCATATTCCTTTTACAAAAACGCATGTATTGATGACATCACTTTATATGAACAAGCTGCTGTTGGTTCGAATTGATAATTGCAATAAATATAGGGTGAATATTTCATAATGTCAGATTTACCTCTACATTATAACATAAATGTTCAAAAGATAGCCAAATACATGTTCATATTTAGAGTGGAAATAAGCCTAACTCTACAAAAGGCTTAATCCAGTATTCGCATGTCTACTCATTTATGCGAAGTTGAAAATAATATGACATTTTTGCATTCTTCGCGAGGGATGGGGGCAAGTTTTAATTCTTTAATGAAGACTATATATTCTGAAATTGCTATAGCTGTAGAAAGAGTGAGCAATATAATGATTACGTGTACTTTTTTACGACAAAAAAAAACCAACAAAACAAACAAACAAACAAACAATCAATCAAAAACACTAGACGCTACAAAATCGACGGTCGCTATTTTGACGTTACATTTTAGTACCGCATTACCGTGCGCGACTATGTATAATAGATGAAAACAGTTTAAGTCACTGATCAAAAGACAACTTTGCTGAAACAAATAAAGACCTTTACTAGGACAAAAATGGCCTTTAAATACTCTCTTAATCATGTAAATTTCTGGATACCTAAGTCGCCTATAAATTTAGATGTAGATGTTCTAGATTTAAAAAAAAGTGAACAAAAGGTAATATCCTCCTCACCTGTAAAGGCCAAGCCCTGCAAGCTCAGTGATACAGTTACGAGCATTGTGAAATTGACAAGATGAATGATATTGGATTGATTTATGAATGAAAATGAAAGAGTGTGTGGAGCAAGTTTTTAATGAAATTGAAGGGTGGTAATCAAATGTCGCAAACTTTGTTCAGGATGAACAAAATTAGCGAAATTAATTACCTCCCTTTAAAAAAATATGCATATATTTTCTATATATAGCTTCCTTTTTCTTCAAGATCCAATCAGACGCTGACAATTTCAATAAATTCAGTGAAATCTCGATTCTTTTTTTTAGCTATTTTTATTTTGAATTAAGTTGTTGTTATATGTTTTTATGTTGGTTTGGGGCGTTTTTGGATGATTTGAGTGAGTGTTTGGAATGAATGAATTGAGCGCCAAGGAAATGGTTTAGAATGATTTTGATCGGAATTAGTGTCAACCTCACAGTGTTTTTAACTGTAATGCATTGGGCTGTCATGAATTCGAACTTTCATCCGGCTTTTGACAAAAGTCAATGTATCACGAGCCATTTTTCTCCCACCAATAGTTGTATGAAAAGAAGTACGTTGGCGTAGCCTAGATTTTGAAATTTATACGCACTCAGAGGGGGACAACTAAAGAATATATATAAGATAATGGCGATGCATGTGGAATAATGGCGACACATGTGGAATGTGACAATCGGTGAATGTTTTCCGTCTGCTCTCCTTTCACTTATGATTTTAGCGATGGTGAATAATCAAAACATCGTAACTACAGCTAAATAAGCTGTAGCTTCGATGTTTGATCATTCATCAACGACATTTTTCGAAAGAGGATTTATTTCTATAACGCATTTGAAGTATGTCTAAGTGGGATGAGTCCCTGGTGGCTTGGATGAAACTCTGTTTGCAGGTGTATGAAACGACAGGATACCATGGGTTGATGCACAAACCGATGCGACATAACTGCAATAATGTTGAGAGTGGCTTTAAGCCCTATACAGACAGACAGTGTAAATGCTCGGTTAACTTTCCAACGCCAAGGAAAACGTGTACATCTGTAGAATTATTCAAGTTTAATGGAAATCTCAAAATATGTTTAGGTGTTCCCTGACGCATATCAACTATATCTATTGGAAATGAAGCGCGCTTGATTAGATTCGCAGCAACATAAATGAGGCGACATAATTCCGCAATATTCCACGAATATAGAAAAAACATGCTTCCGTTTACAGAAATTTCCTTTTTAAACACAATAAAATTGTTCGTCTAAATCGAGTATTACCTTTAATACACAGCCGAGGGCTCTCAATTTAGGGTCCGTGACATAGGCGTAACTAGGGTTTTAAAATTTATACGCACTCAGAAGGCGACCACCAAAGAATATATAGGGTAAAGGCGACATTTAGACTGTGACAAAAAGGGAATGTTATCCGTCCCCTTTTTATGATTTGAGCCGGTTGGTGTATAATCAAAACATCGCAACTACAGCTTAAATAAGCTGTGGTTTCGATGTTATGATCACTCATCAACGACATTTGTCGAAAGGGGATTAAATTCTATAGCGCACTTGCGTAATGTGCGTAATGGGAGCTACGCCCTTGCGTGATGCAGCGAATCATTGGGGGTGCAGAAACCGTTGTAAAGCGTTAATTGTAATACAGCACTCAAAAGCTCCAAGCTCCGGCCCCCATACGTTTTTTGACTATTCACGCACCTTTTGCAATCAAATTGAAATGTGAAGATTACCTTTCGAGGAATTTTCAATCTCACTTATCATCTTGGCCTACGGCTTTGAAAAATTCGTATAGAGACCTTACCTTAAGAAAGATTAAAAGCACAAATCCTCACTTTCCAAAATTAAAAAAATGGTAATTTTTAGACCTTTTTCAGATACCCTTTCTTTAAATCGAAGTATTTTAACAAGAGCTGTCGGAGGACAGCGAGGCTCGACTATTCCTAGTGCTGGATAGTAACAGCAAATCAATATCGACATTGGAAATACAATACAATTTAAGTCAAGAGAAAAGAATCTTTGTCTAGAGGCTGATATTATGGTCACAGAAGCATGTGCAAAGTTTCAAAGAAATAGCTTTAGTAGGAGAAGAGATACAACTAACATAAAACAGTTGCACAAGAAAAAAATAACCATGACTTTTAAGGCCGAAAAACGGTTAAAATTCCACTAAATTAAATATCAGAGTAATGAATCTTTTTCTGTGGGCTAATATTATGGTCAAAGAAGCATGTGTAATGTTTCCAAGGTAGAGCTTTAGTAGATACAGATGTACATCAGTTGCACATAAAAACTTAACCAAGATTTCTAAGTCCGAAAAGGGTTAAAAATCCACTAAATTCAATACCAGATAATTAAATCTTTATCAAGAGGCTGTTATTATGATCACAGAAGCTTGTGCAAAGTTTCCAAACAAAAGCTTTACTAGAATATGAGATATAACTGATGTACAACATTTGCACGTAAAACTTAACCAAGAATTTTTGAGTCTGAAAAAGGTTAAAATTCTATGAAATTCAATATGAAAGTAATTAATCTTTGTTTAATGGCTGATATCAAGGTAACAGAAGCATGTGTGAAGTTTCCAAGCAAAAGCCTAGATAAAAATAGAGTTTTAACTGACATTCAACATTTGCACGTAAAAACTTAAACAGGAATATCTAAGTCCGAAAAGGGGTAAAATTCCATTAAATTCAACATCAGAGTAAAGAATCTTTGTCTAGAGGCTGATATTATTGTCACAGAAGCATGTGCAAAGTTTCGAAGCAAAAACTTTACTAGAATCAGAAATATAACTGATATACAACATTTGCACATAAAAACTTAACCAGGAATTTGTAAGTCCGAAAAGGGTTAAAAATCCACTAAATTCAATACCAAAGTAATGATTCTTTGTCAAGAGGCTGATATTATGGTCACAGAAGCATGTGTAAAGTTTCAAAGCAATAGCTTTTATAGAAACAGAAATATTACAGATAAACAACATTTGCACGTAAACACGTAACCAAGATTTTTAAGTCCGAAAAGGTTTAAAATTCCACTAAATTCAATACCAAAGTAATGAATCTTTGTCTAGAGGATGATATTATGGTCACAGAAGCATGTGTAAAGTTTCAAAGCAATAGCTTTTATAAAAACAGAAATATAACAGATAAAGAACATTTGCACGTAAAAACTTAACCAGGAATTTCTAAGTCCGAAAAGGGTAAAAATTCCACTAAATTCAATATCAAAGTAATGAATCTTTGTTTAGAGGCTGATTTTATGGTCACAGAAGCACGTGTAAAGTTTCAAAGCAATAGCTTTTATGGAAACAGAAATATTACAGATAAACAACATTTGCACATAAAAACTTAACCAGGAATTTCTAAGTCAGAAAAGGGTTAAAATTCCACTAAATTCAATATCAGGGTATTGAATCTTTGTCTAGAGACTGATATTATGGTCAAAGAAGCATGTGCAAAGTTTCAAAGCAATAGCTTTAATAGAAACAGATATTTTAAACACTTGCACGTAAAAACTTAACCAAAGCAATACGCTGACGCCGACGCCGACGACCGGGTGACTGGAATAGCCCCCCTATTCTTCGAATAGTCGAGATAAAAAATAGATATGATTGGTCTAGTTTGTGCAATATAGGACTATTGAGAAACTTGCAGTTAAATACATATTCTACAAAATTCTACAAAAAAAAAGAAAAAACATTTTGGCTGCAGCTTGTTTAGCAGTTATTATTTCTTTCATTTTCAATGTTGAAGAACACCATTCCCTTTTTTATTAATTGAAGGGATATCCGAATGAAAGGCATGACTGTGAGAGAATTGTTGCATTGTAATGTTCCACTTATTTTCTATGTTTCTATATGAGATAGAGTGTCAATAATCCATTACGATTCTACCGTAGATATTTCCGATCGTATTTTACATGAAAGGAGAGAATTGAACCTATTTCCTGAAGGATCATTAACTTATATCGGAAATTGAAATTGAATGAATGTATCAACCGTTAAACTTTAGACATGCCCTTGAGAATAACTCTTTCAGGCGATGAAAGTTTCTCAATTAAGAGTTGACCTTGATTAAGTTCGTTATTTTATGCCGCAATGGCAAATATCAACAAAGTCACCTTATAAACAATTAATCGCATCGTGAAATTGACATTCATCTCTATCAAAACCATTCTAAATCGCTCGATCAGTGCTCCTTTCCTCCATTCTAAGCACTCAATCAAATCATTCAAAAACGCTAAAAAAATAGTCAAAAATATTTGAGAATTGATAAAAACTATCGACATTTCATTCAAATTTATCAAATATTTCCATTATTCAGTTTATTGGCTGGTGTGGGTTTTAAAGTCTGCTATAAGTACGTCAACAGGAAATATACGTATCTCTTACTAAAGGGAGGTAAAAAATATAGCCAATTTCGTCCAATTTGGACAAAATAGGCGACATTTTATTGCCTCCCTCGAAGTTAACTCCAAACGCACTCGTAGCACTCATACTTTTTCATTCCAAAATCATTCAGCATGTCAATTTCACGATATTGCTTACTGTACAGAAAGTAACATCGTGAAATTGGTATTCATTCCGATAACCATTCTAAATCATTTGCTAAATGCTCCATGTCAAGCACTTAAAGCGCTCGACCAGGTCGTTCAAAATTGTCCGAAAACGTTCAAATCGCCTTGAATTCGCATAAAAAGCCACCACATTGATCAAAAATATGGTTTTAACATTCGATACCTACTTTATTCAAAGATCATGAATTCCGAAATGTTGCGAAATGTTACGGGTCCACTACTTGGAGTAGCCAAATGTCGATCAAAAAGCAAAGACAATGCATTTAACTTTTAGTATATTTCAAGTAGGCATACGAACACTGACATCAATGTCATGAATTGATGACTGCTTAAATAAACAACATTAAAAGATCTAATTAATGAGTATCGCCAACTCTCTACAACCGTTTCAAATGACATGCATATTGCGAAATCAAATATGTGCATTTGCTTGCAACCTAAGTGCTCTTCCTCAAGCATGTTCCTTACCAAAGTTCGTAAGGAACAAGGATGAGTTGAAACCCAAAGAAGTGCAAAGGTGATCACTGTACATTGAATGAAGCGACTTAACAAGGAAAACAAAAACAACGACTACTTAAGCAAAAACCTACTTAAATTAAAAAGTTGTTTTTCTTAAAGTTTTACACGCAAGTGAAAATAGAAAATGTATCTCCATTTCTCAAATTCTCAATCAAATCATCATTGAATCAGGTAGGTGCTATCCAACTCATAACAAGAGCTGTCACTGTAAGATGACAATGCCCCCGACACCGCTTTGATTTTAAATTATGGCCAATCTATGTTGAAGGTCAAGGTCATCCAGGGGTCAAGGTCACCAAAGTATGTGCCTACAGAAAGGTAATGTACCAAGGAATGTTGTGGTAAAGTATGATGCGAATATGTTAAGTAATAAGGAAGTTATGGCCAATGTTAAAGTTTTTGGACGGAATGACGGACGGACGGACGGACAGACGGACGGACAGACGGACGGACAGACGGACGGACGGACGGACAAGTCAAATTTATGATGCCTCCCTATCGGGGGCATAAAAAGTAGAAAAAGACGTTGGAAGAAACATATGTGACCCGTCATGCAAAAAGGGACCATCTGGAAACTTCGTAGAATATTTCTTTTGAAAAATAGATTGGTTCTAGTGCAGGCCAACAAGAGGTCGCACTTTAAAAATCTTTTCACGGGAAGATAGATTGATTATTCTAGATTCAGAAAATAAGTAAAGTGCCAAAAGTTTCGACCCTAGTCAGGGTGCGCTTTTGGAAGCGTATGACGGGTTCGTGAAGACATAGAAAGCTATTCATAGACCCAGTATGCATACTCATATGCATATGCTCATCTTGAACAAAAGTATCGATATTGGATTATCTCCCTTAAATTTCAGTAAAAACTCGCTCCACACACTCATTCAGTTTCATTCCTTAATCATTCCAAAATTATTTATCTTGTCAGTTTCACGATGTTCATAACTGGACTTGTTTTCATGTTGCTCGCCGCGCTAAAGGGGCGACTAAAGAATTCCGTCAGCCGAATATTTCAGAAGAGATTGAATCCAACAGCGGTCATCTGGAGACCGCACTTAGTATGAGTTATGATAGAATAATTATTATAGTTCAAGGAAATATACGGGAAGCTAAAAATCATCCCATCTAGTGTTGATACGTTTCCCAAAAAGGTCCCTTTTCGCCTGACGTGTCATATGTGTAAACAATTAATAAGAAAGAATGGTATGGTCATCTCAATTGAACCTGAAACTCTGAAGCTTGTAAATATGTCTAGTTCAACTTTTTTTAGACTTAACCACTCATTCTGAAACTTTCTTCTCTATAACCTTTTTGGTGACAGTAGTGTCTTCTTCTTCTAGATCTGATTCACTTTTAAAATGACACCGGTGTTCCAGACTAAGTTTTCTCAGGAGGGTCTTATTCACACCCCTCGGATCTGACACCATGCGGTGGAAAAGGTTCCGCCTTGAACACGCCCTCTTGAGTGTATTCCTCTGCTGGTCGAAAATAAGCTCCCGATCGAATATCTCCCCGTCGAAAACCTCGTCCTCGCTTTCTGTCTCAGACAATTCGCCTGTCTCCATCCTCTCATACTTTTTCGTCTTTTCTAATTCAGTTTTCGACGACATTAGTTCGTGTGCCGATGCAGAAATGACGCTCCATGCGAATTTTATGTGTTCTTCGTCAGCGTTTTCTGAGCACACCGCAAATCTGATGACGTAATCTTCATTTACCAACGCGGGTACCATGTGTAGCTTACCGGATTCATTGATCATCTTTAGCAGACTTTGTGTCAAAATATTTGGGCCCTGTAATTAAAGAATAAACATGTAAATGTCTAAAAATAACTACAGTCAAACCTGTCTTAGTGGCCACCTGTATTCAGCAAGCAACCTGTCTTAAGCAAGCGCTTTTCAAATGTCCCTTGGGTGCTTGCTTAATAGTCCAGTCAATATAAGGTTCAACATGAAACTAATTGCAACAGAATTTATTTTATCATTAAAATGTTGTTAAAAGGTCACTTAATAATATGTTAAAAATCTACAAAAATCTATGAAGCAGTTTTATAGAAAAACATCATTGAAAATTTTGGAAAAAGACATGCGTTTGGAGTACTCTTGAAACTTTGATTTTTTGATCAAGCTTTTCATGACATAGATGATCTGTGCACAAATTCACTATTTTCATGCATGTTTTGTCAAAATAATTGAAAATAAATAAAAGCAATTATTTTTTTCGTTTTCTTTTTTGTATAAGATTATAATGTTTAGTCATATTGATATTTTTGTGTATATTTTTATGATTTATTTTCAAGTACTTTGATCCAAAGCCTCCATATGACTCAGACTGTTTACTTCTACAACAAGAAGTACTTGGATTTTAACTGGGGCAATATCTCAAAAAGTATTATAACTTATCTCATGAAACTTCAGAAAATAGTAGATCTTATCTAGACGAAGTGCAGTACACAAGAACCATAACTCTATCCTATCAAATTTTTGAGTTACTGCCCTTTGTTGTTAAAATAAATGTACTTGGATTTTATCTGGAGTGTATCTCTCAAAGTAGTATAATTATAGCTATAATCATGAAACATCATAATGTATCGACCTAATGAAGGGGAATCGCAGTGCATAAGAACCATAACTATATTTTCCATACTTTTTGAGTTATTCCCCTTTGTTATTTTTTCTTACAGAAGAATATATCACTGAAAGAAGGTAGGCCTTTATTGGTATAATCATCAAAATTCATTAGAGAATAAATGTTATTCTGGGTAAGAGCAGTGCACAAGATGCATGACCCTACCAAACACTTTAGGGTTTACTTTCCTTTGTTGTTTTTAGCTCACCTGAGCACGAAATGCTTAAGGTGAGCTATTGTGACCATACAATGTCTGGCGTCCATCATCAGTCGTGCATCGTCCACAATTTCTTTAAACATCTTCTCCTCCTAAACCAGTGGGCAAATCTTGATGAAACTTGGCAGGGATGTTCCTTGGGTCAAGCTCTACCAAAGTTGTTCAAATAAATTAAATCCACCCTTAACTTTCCCTTTACCCTCAACAAAAATGGTAAAAATATGAAAATCTTCAAAAATCTTCTTCTCTGAAACCATAAGGCAGACAGCTTTCATATTTGGTATGTAGCATCATCTAGGAGACCTCTACCAAGTTTGTTCATATCAAGATCCTTGGGTCATATTTGGGCTCCATCCGGGCACAACCTTTTTAACATAGGATCAAAGAGCGACAACCTTAAAAAATCTTCTTTCCTCAAATCAAATGGCAGACAGCTTTCATATTTGGTATGTTTCATTACCTAGTGAGCCTCTACCAAGTTTGTTTATATAAAGACACTGGGGTCATATTTGGGCTTTGCCCGTACGCATCCCTTTTAGCTCTTCTTTTGCACGAAGGGTAAAAAAATGAAAATCTTTAAAAAATTTCTTCTCTGAAACCAGATGGCAGACAGCTTTCATATTTGGTATCTAGCATCATCTAATGGACCTCTACCAAGTTTGTTCATATCAAGACCCTAGGATCATATTTGGGCTCCACCCGGGCGCAATTCTTTTTACGTAGAATCAAAGAGCAAAAATCTTTTAAAATCTTATTTTCGGAAACCAGAGAGCACACAGCTTTCATATCTGGTATCAAGCATCATCTAGTGGCCCCTACCAAGTTTGTTCATATCAAGACCCTGGGATCATATTTAGGCTCCACCTGGGCGCATCCGTTTTAGCTCATCTGAGCATGATGGTTGAAAATAGGAAAACCTTCAAAAATCATCTTCTCCAAAACCAGAAATAATACAGCTTTCATATTTAGTTTGTAGCATCATCTAGTGGACCTCTACTAAGTTTGTTCATATCAAGACCCTTGGGTCACATTTGGGCTCCACCCATGTGCATCCCATTCTATATAGAATCAAGGAGCTAAAAGGCATGTCTGTCTTGCTCTTGGCTGAAAACATTCCATGGTATTGATCTTATGTATAAATTGTCTCGTTTTTGACATCTGCCTATTTAAATAATGTGATGTCACAGGGGTCAAAGAGGCACAAGTGAGCGATCTATGACCATCATGGTCCTCTTGTTTAAACTTTATTTTTGAATGGAGCATATCACAGAAAGTAAAATATTGAAATATTAAGCCAATATTAAGCCTTGAAATTTCATAATGATGATAGATCCTATCCAGAGAGGGAAGTAGTACTCAAGAATCATAACAATATCGTGCTTACTTTTGACTTATTGTCTTTTTTTTTCAGACATGATTTTAGTCCAGAGTAGATCTCTGAAAGTAAAACACTAAACAGCTATGATCAGGATACTCAATGATTACAAGAACAATCGTGAGAACAATAACTCTACCATATAAGTTATTGTCCTTTGTTTATCATTTGACTAAATCAAAACCCAATTCACAGTTGACATCAAGCTGTGTGACGGATGTATCTTGTAGACATCTTGTTACGAACTATCAACAAATACTTATATATATTATAATTCCATAGATAGACCATTTAATAGACCATTTAATAGTCTTCTTTTATCATAGGTTTTTCAAAAAATAATGTTGAAATTTCTTTATGGACACAAATAAAAGTGTATATTATATGTTGGCAGAAGGTTCAATTCCCAAACATCAAGATAGCAGCTAGGATCCAAGGGTTGACCAATTAATAATCTTTTGGATAAGACATTAGATCACACCCCAAATTATGGTTCCTTCCACCGATTAAAGAACCATGCATATGGATCAAGCTCATGAGTAGTTTCTTTTAGTATCCTTGAACTATCTCATGTAACAAATTACTGACACATTTGAAAAAAATATCTAAAATATCTTGGAAAAAAATGACACTTAATCTATATAATGTCATGAAATACACACAGGTGGAATATGCAATTGATAGTTTTGATATTTTTTGTATATGTAGTTATTTATGTGCGTGTAGCAGCAGGAAAATTATGTAGGAACACAAGCTGCTGCTATATAACTACAAATTAATAACTAAACTAAATTCTTGAAATTGACTGATATCCTTATTGATAGCTTACTTGCTTGATTGATAGGTCTATTGATTATTCAATTAATCCTTTGATTTTTTGTTTGATCAATTTAATTGTTTTGATTTTATACACCTGCCAAGGTAGATGTATGTTGGTATCGTTTTCTCCGTCCTTCTGACTGTTCTAACTTCAGTACCTACGTCCACATTTTGTGAAACATACAACAATTAGGGACACTCTTATTGGACTGGGGCCTTTGGTCTGGCATATATAAATAGCAAATATAATTAACAGGTTACAGACATGCAGTTGGTTTCTGTTGGAAATACCCCAAAGCTTTTTGAATAACATAAAATATAAGCGGCCCTGAATAAAAACTACTACATCCGTGAAAGTTATGTCGAAATAAGCAGTATAAACAGAATTTAGTCAAGGTTACATTCATTTCTTGCACTGAGTTTTTATTTAGCAGTAAATTAAAGAAGCATAGTTACAAAACATATCTGAAAAGGTAAAAAGCAAATATGTAATGTACTACGCAAAAATCATTAATTATTCAACCATATTCATGTTATCAATTTAACTTAAAAATTGGATATTTAAAGAGATATTCTACAATCTGAGAGCTAATTGTCTGAAATCATTCAAAGACACGTGTTTGTCATAAATGTCATTTTACATTGTGTGTTGGGCAAAAACTTATTCTCACACTTAGCTGCAGATCATATTATAACAATATTACTTAATGTCTTTCACTTTCATTTCAAGCACTCTTTTCATTTAGTAAGTTTCGGAGATGTAAAAAGCATTAGCAGATCAGTCTTAAAAGAAGGCTATACTTTGAAGAAAGCTTTATTTCTGCATTCCTCCTTGACTGTTAGAAAACAAATCAGTCTTGACGATATCGAAGGATTATCATTCAATCTTTATCTTGGCTGTTTTGGAACATAAACGACAAGCTTTTGTCATCACCTTGGTATTGTTGTAACAAAGTTTTACTTTGATCAAAACTTTGTTACTACTTAAAATATTGACTTGAAACTTTGCAATTATACCACTATGGGGACTAACCCTAAGAGCTTTTTTTGTAGAATAATGTCCTTTTTTGGACTATCCAGGCTCTACAGACCAGCGTTGGCATCCGCTGGTGCTCATGTTTAATTGCTTAGAATCGGCAGAAAAACGAAATTTGTAAAATTATTTTAAGATATGAGTTTTATCATAACAAACTGTTTGCACAATTATATTGGGAGAAACTATAACTTGGCTACCACCTGAAGTGCTTAATGAGATTACTTTATCTCACTTTCATGTCAGGTACCCATTTGTTAATAAGCTTCGAATTAACTACATGTCAAAGAGTGAAAAATAAGTTAAAAAAGATTTATAAACATTTCAAAGACATATTTAGGTAGCATATTGCATTGTGGCTGCCATCTCCACTTCCTTTAAACGCATGCTCTATGATGAAAAGGTGCCATTAATGTCCCCCCCCCCCCCCCCCCCGGATGTTTCCATACATGTACCAATCTACCATTAAGAAGTTCCTGTTTGATTTTTGATATAGGACAATATTGGAAGCATGTTAAAAAATCTTCAAAACTCTCTTTTAGAATGTGCATTAACAAAATTTGACTGTTCATTATCAAATTGATATCCCCCTTTCAAAAAGTGAAATGAAAGACTTTCGTTTTCTCAAAATGTTTCAATAGAATACTGCATAATAGATTTTGTATGTATGATAGTGTGAAACATGTTACAAGATAGATGAGATTTTTTAAATGAATAGATATTTGAACGTTCACAAAACAACAACAACAACAACAAACACTAAATATTTTGATGATTTTTACCAAAATCTCCCTTTCCACAATGTTAATTGATTTGTTTTTTATCATTCTAAAATCTCCTAAATGAGCAGATACGTACATGTGAATCTTTTTAAAGTAATATGAAAAAGAAATATGACAAAAATGATTTAAAAGAAGTGGTGATCATGCCAAATGGAAATCCATATGTGCTGGAAACAAATAATGATTTACCATCAAATGGCTAAAGTTCATATTTCAAATTGAGTGATAATCTATTTTTTTTTATAGATTGATTTTAATTTTTGTAATATGGTTATCCAGATGAAAAACCACAAAAAAAGTAGGTTTTAATGTTTTCTAGAAAATACTATGCTATTAGTAGTGAAATTAGGACTTAAAATAAGTGGGTGGGGTAATTTCACATGCAATCAATCATTTCCAGACAGATAAAAATATCTAACAGTCATGAAAACAGTATATTTTTGTTTTTAAAGACAACCTAGGTCATACTTTACATGAAAAGATGTAAATTAGGGGTTTTAAATTTTATTAAATATTGTTTTTCTAGCATTATAGGAGGAAAAATAGGAATTAAGTTCAGTCAGGAGATTTTACGGGGGTCAACTTTGGAATGTTTTTTTTCTTAATTTCCGCAACTTAGATTTTTGTAGATTTTTAAGGGTTGAAACTAGGCATATCAATGTATCAAAAAATACTAATTTGATTTCTGTTGCAATTAGTTTGATGTTTGGTAATTATTTTGGACTTATTGACAGGACTATAAGGCTATCGAACACCACTGGAAACCTTAACTCTAATTTACGACAACATATTACCTCCCTTTAATCAAAGTTTATCCCTTTCGTGAATTGGTTCGTTCCTTTTGGTATTTTAACTTTATTGTTATTTTGTTTTGAAATCATATTGCAATGAACTGAAAATTATTTTATTCTCAGGTTAAATTGTAAACCCTCTTGAAAATTGTGTAATATAGGTTCACCGGATTTTTTTCCTTTCCAACGCTACAAGAACTTGTTCCGACAGGGTCAATTGGAATAAAACTTGGTAGTTAACATTGCAAAAGAAGCTCTTAAAATGGGGAACGTTTATTTCTTTCATTGTGTGCGTCATGAAAAATCGGGATATTTTGTTGGAAAGTGAGAAGACTTATGTTGCAAGCAAGTTCTTCTTTTCTGATAATGTTATAACCTGACCTTTCTCTGCCATTGCATTACCTTTCAACTGTATTTTGTCATTTGAATAATTTTTCTAGCAAATTCAACAGATGGCACTTAGATATTTTGTATGTCACGGACGCTTCAAGTTGGTTTCTGAAATGCATCATCTTGTGGATATTTAGTACTAGAATACGAAGAAATGCGAGCGCCTGAATTTGGAGGGATGGTGGTTTCATGGAAAGCAAAGTGGCCGAAAATGCCTGGATACACCTTCTTTATTTTACCTTTCCTATATCTTCTAATGTTAAACTAATTTTCTATCATATACTTTCAAATGTATTTAATGTAGGTGTATCATTTTTGTTGATATTAAAATAAAAATTAGATTTCGGTGAATAAAAGAGGTTTTTTTTCGAGAACGTTTTTTCCTGCATTTTCGTCCTGTAAATGTTACTTATCCAATATTTAATTTTTACAATTCCTTGTATTCAATGAATCATGTATACCAACTCATTAACATTGAATGTCATCATTCAGCTTCTTATCGTCCGTTTCTCAGCATTTTTGCAAGAAAAATATGGTGTTTCCAAAAAATCCAATTTTCTCCGAAAAACGCATTGAAAGCCATGCTGATTTTTTGGTCAAATTATCGTTAAGGTACACTCTACGAAATATATCAATTTAATAACATTTTTTATAGCGAGCAGTCTATCTTGAGCGCACCGCACCGCACCGCACCGCAAGCGGTTTCCAAAAATCACCGGTTGCTAGGCGACCCAATGGACTCGATCCAAAGCTTCTTAATTCCAAGAAAATGCTCTTAGAATTATGAAATGAATTTAAAAAAATAAGCAAGCATACCGTTCAGAATGCAAAAACAAGAAAGTGCTGCTTAACGTTTGCAAGCGCTTTGCTTACCTGAATCAGTTTTGACTAATGTCTTTGTAGGTCTCGCTTCGGAAAGATTGACGTCTTAACGTTTTTGTATGTGTCAGAAATTATTAGCTAATGTGAATTATTTTTTCTATACTTAGAAATCTTAATTTTTATTTGAATGCTTTTTCATTGTCCCTTTTCACGTAGATACAGCAAAGATCGCGTGAAATAGTTCTCTTTAATTCTTCTTTAATTAGTATAAATGCAGTTAATTACATCTCGAAATTGACACCAAGCGCGATCAAAACCATTCAAAATTACTCGCTCAGCACTCCAATCGTTCACTCCCAACACTCACTCACACCATTCAGAAACGCTCCAAAACCACTAAAGAGATTAGACCAACAACTGCATTCAAAATAAATATAGCTAGACAAAAGCGCGATTTCACTTACATTATTGAAATTATAAGCGTCTGATTGGTTCTTGGAAATATAGAAATCCATTTACTTTATTGGAGTAAAGACTGCATATTTCCCGTCAAATGTCACGGGTCCACAATAGCTCGTTGGGTGGTTAAAAAGCCTTGGGTGACACTCTTTCGAACATATTATGATTTCTTGTTTCAATGAAAAAAAAACCGAGACTTTAATGGACTTCGCAATTTCTATGGAAACGAAATGATATTCTTCTAGATACGAAATAATTTTCATGCCGTTAACTCCTTAACTACATTCTTCAAACTTAAATTAGCCTACGCTTATGTATAATATGTCTTTTCTGCTATGCTATGGATTCACCTGGCATTTTCAATAGCTTTTCGATTATTGTCGTTCATTTATTGATGACAGAAAAATGATGCGTGTCAGATGGTAATGGTCTTATGAAAGTTGTGCCCGGTAAGGCTACACGTTACTTACTGAGCTAGAAAATATGAATGGGCGTAAAAATACTGTCTTTGTCAGTGCAGATCGGTATATTTCTCTCAAATGGCCCAACTTGGGTCATAGCAAGTATACCTCGTTCGCCTTCTTTCGGCTTATATTTTGAAATTAATTCCAATTAATGTAATTACTTGAATATTTGTAATAAATATTGTGTTTGTAAGTTTAATCTTATATTTTGCCAAATTCTTATTAAGCTAAAATCGAATGAGAAATAGATTTTCTTCGACGCTTTCCAGTGTGTTAACAAGATTTCTAGGTGGACTATCACTAGGTAATTTCACCACAAACCAGTGCAATTACCAATTTGAATCCAGATTGAAAGATAAAGAGGTATGAGACATTTAACCAGTACCATCATACCGTTGATATTATCCAATCCCAATGATATCATGCGCGAAAGAGATCATCCAAACCTATCAATCCTAAAGTATTCACTTATCGTCTTATATATTATCCATTGAAGAAAAAAGAATAATGGTGCGCTTTATAGTGCAAGATCGATATACATAGATATTCGTCTCATTGTATGGCGTTGTTATCATACTTCTTTGAATTCAAACAGCACGCTTATCACTTTCCATCCTCGTTTTCGTTCATTTGTTTGTTTGGGGGTTTACCGTTACTTTTAAAAACCTCGAAGTCATATCGCGGCGACTGTCACACCTAAATATCGACCTATAATGTTTCCCACACCAGTACCATCATTTCATCCTTTCCTAGCCATCAGCTGCTATCCCACATAGGTCTTCGATACTCAACCATCGTTTCGATCTGCTTCAATTAAACAATACTTTTGTGATCTTCCCAGTATACATGTTCTTACTTACAGAAAAAAGTCTGTATAACTATGTTCTTGAGTGATGAGTCTGTAATCGTTTTTATGACAAATTTCAAATGTGTGTTCTTGTTATGTAGATTGATATACTTAGGCTGTAGAAAGAATGGCGATTTGTGTATGGAGTCATATCGGTGAATATTAGTATTTATAAGTAGCTGTGTGCCGTACGTATCCTTGTTGATCCGTATCATTATTATAAATCAAAGATCTAACGTATCACAATCGTCCGTGGTCGCGTCATACGTATCGCGGAGTAGGAAACCACTCTTTTCGACTATTTTTTCTTAATTATATCAACTATTCTGCCCTGTCACGCACATATTTTTGGGTAAATCCAAATTTCTTGAACATCTTAGGAAGAGGGTCACCCAATGTTCATTTCTGCCAAGCTACACTGAAACGAGGCCAACGTTTGAGGAGGAGAAGAATTTAAAAGATTTTAAATCAAAAACGCCCGCCCTGCCACACCCATATTTAGGGACAAATAAAAATTTCTGGAACAACTTAAGAATAGGGTCACCCAAGGAACAGGGCAGAATAGTTGAAGATTTGGCCATTGGGTTGGGAGAACGGAATATTTTCAAACATTTCTTAATAAAAACAAGCCCCGCCCTTGGCAAATCCATTTTTTTTTAACATTTTAAGAAAAGGGTCATCCAAAGAACATTTGTTTTTCTTCGAAAAATAAGACATTTAAAAGAAAAAAACACACGTTATTTTCAAAGTTCTGAGAGTCTGCTTAAATACCTGAAAATATTACCTGACTGTAAACAAATCGACGTAATGCGGTTAAACTCCGAAATTAAAGATTAGGTCAGCTTCCTCTGATGAAATGTATTCTATAATGACGTTGATGGACCAACATTTCATACAGGTAGGCAAGCTGTAAATATGATATCTAGGTCAACCGCATTTTTCCTCATTCAGACGCCTTTTTAGACAAAAATGAATATACATGTAACAGTAACAAAATGAAATACGATTTCACGAGATTAAATGTCCTATGGCGTTTCCTAGATCGCATTTATGAATACAAATATTCAAACGGAGTTGGCCAACTTGGTCCAATGTATGATGGGCAGAACGGTGAAAATAAGTGCCATAATTTACGGGATTGGTTTGAATATGCTCCTAAATAAATAATCGAGCCTTAACAAGCTGAAATGTAGAGAAACTGCTTCGTAAAAGGTTAGTACACGAGCGTTTAGGAAGGAATATAGATGATTTAAAGGTAGGTGTCGAGTTATCACAAATTCTTTTAACTCTGGTGTCGATTTCCAATCTCTAAAAATTCAGGGGGTGTATTGTTATCATATTTTCCGCTACCCAGGCCCATAAAAGTACGAATATCATCGCTTTATGTGGATCTTTCGCCGAGAAATTTGGTATGCGTGTAGAGGATACATAAATGCTCTTAAACAAACACAAACAATGAAGAATAGTTAGGTTGTTTGACAAAAAAATAATGACAAACCTAAAAAAAAGCAAAGTCACTCACTCCTAGGGCTAGAATTCGCTCATTTTGCTAAGTTGCTACCTTCTCCTTTTATTTACTAAAAGAAGAACCATTTAGCTCGACAGTGATACTAAAAATTGAAATGAAAATGATTATTTTGGTTTACAAATCAGTCAAAAACTTGCTCCACCGTTAGTTCCGTATCGAAATAATCGATTTGGTGTCCACGAACCTTCTGGTGTCGGCGTGGCACGTTATACCCTGTGTATAGGATAAAGGCGATATGTGGACTGTGACAAAAGATGAATGCCCTCCACCCTCTCTCTTTTAATGATTTGAGCGTTGGTGAATAATCAAAACCATCGCAACTACAGCTTAAATAAGCTGTAGATTCGATGTTACGGATATTCATCAACGATATTTTTCAACAAAGGATTATTTCTTTTACGCACTTGTGTGAATTGCGTAATGGGTGTTACGCCCTTGCATCCATATAGATTCGATTATTGTGATTTGCCGAAAACTTGGTTTCATTTTTCAATGAGAATTTGAGTATGCAACTATTTTGTAAGCATCTACGCAAAGTAGTCGCATAAGAAATCTATGTAACTATGGATAATTAGTTACAATTACGCTTCATGATATTAAATGATAAGATATGAAAAGAGTGTTTATTGTTTTCATGAAGGTGTGAAACTAAAGCCCTTTGAATATTCATACAGTGAGATTATGTTTGAAAATTCATACCTCCGTGAAATCAACAAATATTTTTTTTAAATGTCTTAAATGAAACGATACTTTCATACAGAAAATCTATGTAATTATGGATAATTGTGGATAATAAGTTACAATCGTGCTTCATAATATTAAATTATAAGAAATGAAAAAAGTATTCATTGAAGGTATGAAACGAAAGATCTTTGAATTTTCATACAGTGTGATTATGTCTTAAGCTCATACCTCCGTGAAATCAACATTTTTTAATCTTTTAAATGAAACGATAATTTCATACAGAAATAGGTATCATTTTGAAATTCATTGAATCTTATACTTTTTCTTTCAACGTTATTTATTCAATGTTTTGCTTTTATCCCACCCATATTCTTTTGTAGCTCACAGTATAAAGGAAAAAAATGTCCTTTTTTCATCTGATTAGGAAGCAAAACGGCTCTCGGCCGTACTATACTCGTATTCAAAGAGGTGAAAAGGCGTAATTAATCAAGCCTTTTGGGTATTTCATTAGCAAATATACAGGAACGACTATTGTCTGAAAATCTGTTCATTAATATTTTCTTGGAGCAATTCTCTTCATGATTTTTTTTCTCTCTCTTCTTAATTGATACAAAAAAAAAAAAAAAAAAAAAAAAAAACACAAGCGTGTCTAAACTGTTCATCTGAATTTTAATTGTAAAATGGATGTTACCCAATCGACATTCTAGCAAGATTCACTTAACTTGGCTAACTACTTAAGGAGGAGATGATTGTTAAAGAATTGAAAGTGAAAAAAAAAAATCCAACACTGCCACGCCTTTATTCATTGGCTGATATTCTTTTCAAGACCATTTTTGGAAAAGGCCAACCAAAAAACCATTCAAGCGAAATTTTATTGAACTTGCCCAGTGGTTGAGGAGTTGTCGTTCAAAGAATTCAAAGAGAGCAAATGTCACGTTGTGCAACGGCCATATTTATAGTTCAATGATAATTTAGCCATCAGCTCTTTGGAAAGGGTCGACCAATGAACATTCTTACAAGTTTCATTGAAATGGAACAGTTGTTCAAGAGAAGAAGTTTTAAGACTGTTGGCGACACACGACGGACTTACGGAGATCCTTAAAGCTTCCCTGGAGCACGTTGTGCTAGAGTTAGCGTAAAATAGAACATTTTCCATAATTCTGAATTTAAGAAGACGAAATTCTTATATCAAGCACTCTACTATAAGCTTAAGCTAGTTGGACCTATTTTAAAAACACTCTTAGTTGTTTTAAAAAAGATAGAGTAAACGAATACTGATACGCAGTTTTAAGGTAGTCCTTTCCGCCTGATCTTTATCGCCATTTTATTCCTCTTACCTTTAACCTAAAGCACACCAGTCCCATTGTAACTTTTCCAATCACCTCGAACTGGTTGTCGTTCTTCACATGTTTCTCGAACAACTTAGCCAGGTGGATATGCTGAAAATAATCAAAAACGTTCGGTGTTTTATGGCTTACATTGTAGTATATAACTTTTCACAAAAAATATGCTTTTTACCGTGTATGTGAATATCTTTTAACCATTTTCTTGTTGATTCTAAATTTTGTTTTAAAAAACTGGTGGCTTTACATGTTTACAAGTTTACCACTAGTTTTTCAAAATTAAACATATGACATGAAGTTTAAAGTCAAGATCAGACTGCACATCTGTGCAGGCTAATCTTAGTCTTTTACGTAAGCCAAATCTGTTAGTGTTGCAGGAATATATGTTAATTCAGTTTGTTATATCAAGTTTGGGACAATTTTGCCTTCTAATATTTTTTTCTTAATTGTGGCGGGGTGGTTTTTGTTCATGTAAATTGGTGAATGTTTCTTAAATAGGATTTATCTTTACAAAAAAAAAAACCCTTCTGAATCAAGCTATATCAAGATTTGCATTGAAGTGACTATGTCACAAGATTATATATTAGGAAAGAGAACAGGAAGAAACTGAAATACATCTGTATTTTCTGAATTCCTTCAAATGTAGCGGTAATTTCTCTAATGTCAAAACCTACGGTATATAAATGAAAGCTTTGTCATTAAAGGCAGCAGAATTTTTTATACATGTAAATGAGCCTATGGGTGATATTTTCAACAATTCCAATATGCGCGTGGTAAAGCCTATGGCAAGCTTGTACATCTGCACAGACTGACCAGAGACTTCACTATGCACTCAGTATATAATTTCTCAGCCCCTCTTCAGCCCTGCGTTCAGAATGACAAAATGGCGTAAAATGTTTGCCAATTTTACCCCGCTTTGCACGCTAGAGCACGTGCAAAGCGGGGTAAAATTGGCAAACAGTTTGCATCGTTTTATCATCCTAAACGCTGGGCAGGTGGTCAGTGAGTATTCCTGTCTCCCATACTTTCATGAATGATAAAATTCAACAATGTGCTCACCTGTCTAATGTAATTTTGCAACCCCTCCACTCCGTAGGAACGAAGTACGAACCAAAGTTTTAGTGATCGAAATCTCCGACTAAGAGGAATTCCCCAATGCTGAAATGATACAATTGTTTATCCAGAGCATCTACCGCCTACGGATGCAACGCTCGGTTGGAGGTGCAAGATTATGAAAAAAAAGTCCAAGTTGAAAAAGGGGCATTAGTTGTACAAAATGCATCTAAATATATCCCCGTGTTAGTATAGGTTGCTCTTTTGATGGTTAACACATGTGCCAAGTTTCAAGTGAATGTCTACAGTAGAAACAGAGATATTACAAAATTTCAAAGTTTTCGCAAGACGACAAACACGACGAAAACGACGACGACGCCAAGGCTTTAGCAATGGCTTGGGTTTTCTTCGCAAACGGCCGTGCTAAAAATGCTTTAACACTTATAGTACTAAATTTGAATTGTGTTTCAAACAAAAGACTTGATTCTAGGTTTTTCAATAAGTCTAGTTCAAGTTTACCACACAAAGATTACGTAAAATCAAGGGTAGGCACAGATAAGAACACAGTGAAGTTGACAAGATGAATGATGTTGTAATAATTTCGGAATGAATTTGAGTGAGTTTTGAATGAGTTTTGAAATTACTTAGAGGTAAACAAATATCGCAAATTTTGTTCAAGATGAACAAAATTAGCTATATTTATTACCCCTTCCCCCTTTAATAAAATATGTATACAAGTTCTATGAATGGCTTTTTTATGTCTTCACGAATCCAGCACACAGGTGCAAAATTCAATCAAGATAGAGAATTCGTTGATTTTTTTCTAGCGAGTTTTATTTTGAATGTACTTGTTGGTCTTATTATTTTTAGTGATTTTGGAACGTTTTTGAATGGTTTGAGTGAATGTTTCTTATTCATCATATCGGAGACTTTTATTTTGTCGTTATTTCTTTTCAAGACCGGCTCTTCAACATTCATTAAATTTTGCTTTGAAAAAAATCCACCACCAATCTTGTCATTTACAAAATACTCTTAATGTAGTGGACCCGTAAGAGTTCCGTAATATTTTGGAACTCATGATCTTTCACAATGTTAAACGAAGTTAAAGTTAATGCTTAAATCCGAAACGTTGCAGAACTATTACGGGTCCATTACCTAAATTGTTCAAAGATATCTATGTAATGTTGTATCGTATGTATCTGTTTCGAATTTAAGTAATTTATAGGCCTAACGTGGTTGGGTGTTATTTGAACATTTTTTGTAAATAAAAAGTATAAGTCAAATGTCACTATAATAATATTTACTTACTTACTGTGCGTTTGTTATTAAAAAACTACTTACTCTGAAGTCCAAAGCTTTATCTGTAATGACAAAAATAAACACAAATAGATAGTAGTGGACAAGGTATTTCAGAAAGGAAGTCCCTCTCTCTCTTTACCCCCCCCCCCCTTTTCGAGCCCCCCCCCCCCCCCCCCCCCCCCCCTCCTCGAAATTTAAGCAAACGTTAAAATTATGTGCGTTTAGCTATACTTTTTTTAAAAAATCAATATATAATTCGACCTAAAAGTGTGCCTGTCTGTGGAGTTTGGTATTTGCGGAAACGGGCCCAAGATCTTAGGCTCAATCTGATGCGACTCGTCCCAATAAACTTAGAAAATACTGGATCAAAATTGTCAAACAGTAAACAACATCGTAAAATTGACATTCATCCCAATCAAAGCCATTCTAAATCGTTCATTCAGCGCTGCATTCATTCCTAACACTAACTCAAGCCAATAAAAACGCTCGAAAATGACTTGAAAACAAAAGATAGACAACTACATTCAAAATGAAAATATCTAGCAAAGAACACGATTTCACTGACATAATTGAAATTGTAAGTGTCTGCTTGGGTCTTGAAGAAAAGGGAAGCTATTTTTAGATCTTGTAGGCATATTTAGTTCGATTTTTTATCTTGAACAAAATTAGCGATATTGGATTACATCCCTTTAATTTCACTAAGCACTCACTCATCACGCTCATCCAATTTCATTCCAAAATCATTCCACAATCATTCACCTTGTCGATTTCACGATGATGTTAACTGAAGCAGAATAGCAAATATTCTAAATAGAATGTAAGGCTGTTGGAACTACTTGAAATTAGCATCTGACACATGACGTGACTGTGAAATTGCCGGATAGATAGCGCATGTTAATTAAAATTTCGATTGGCAAAAAAAAATTCGTATATTTACAAGGGATTCTACTTTTGACCTCCGTCGGTTTCCTTCATTGCGTTTTAAATATTCTTTAGTGGGAGATTTTCACGTCATAGTTACAGCTGTAATAAGCTGTAATTACGACAAAATGTCTCCCGCCAAAGTTTTTCTCCTCCTTGTTTTGGGTCCATGACCATATGGTTTGCAGACAACTGACGTTTGAGCACCCGAAGCGGTAAGTCGGAACATCGCTCGGACTGTTTCCGTAAAGTGGAAAGGTAACTCGGACCAAAGTGTAGAACATGTAATTTTGAGTCACTTTAAAGGTAATTCGGCTTCTGACGGTACTTTGATCATTGCGCTTGAAGAAAAACAAATTCAATTATTTTTTATTTTTTACTCTCCTTCCGTCTATGGAGAATTTTTGGGCGTATTACTATTTGAGATCAAATCGCAGTAAAACACTGCGATTTGCTATCAAATGATTAAATGTATATGCCCAGTTTTAATCTTTCTTTGATTTTATTTTACTCAAAGTCATCTTGCTTTTTTAAGTATGTGTAACATAAAGTAAACCCACGTGCCAGAATGACGCTAATCATGTCTGTGCACTTATTTTTCCCCGAGGCCTATACCGTAGAATAGCCTAGGGTTTTCTATCGCCGGAGCGGTGTGGCGGCGGACCATTCGGAACATCGCTCGGACTTTTCCGTAAACTGGAAAGTACCTCGGACGTAAGTGTAGTAATTTTTGGTCATTTTTCGGTAATTCGGTTCCTGGTGGTAATTCGGTTTATAAATACGCTTGAAGAATAGTATATTTCTTTTAAGTTTTCCAAGCGTCTGTGAAGATCACTTTAGCATGTTATAATTTGAAATCAAAACGCAGTAAGCCACTGCGTTTTGTTTTCAAATCATAACATGTCCAATTTTAACCTTACGTTTACTTTATTTTTCGCAACGTCATCCTCAGTTACGTTTGTGACGTCATATAAACCCACGTGCGAAATGACGCGCTTTCATGGCTGCGCCCGTATTATTCCCGAGGTCTATTCCGTAGAATCGCCGAGGGTTCCCGATTGGCGGCGGACAAGGGGCGAGGTAAGTGATTCGCTAATTATATGACAATCGGGAACCATCGGCGATTCTACGGAATAGACCTCGGGAATAATACGGGCGCTGCCATGAAAGCGCGTCATTTCGCACGTGGGTTTATATGACGTCACAAACACAACTGAGGATGACGCTGCGAAAAGCAAAATCAACGTAAGGTAAAAATTGGGCATATTATGATTTGAAAACAAAACGCAGTGTTTTACTGCGTTTTGCCTTCAAATCATTTTATGCCAAAATGATCTCTATAGACGATCTGAAAGCATTAAAGGAATTTACTTTTTTTTCAAGCATATTAACCAAAGTACCACCAGGAGCCGAATTACCTAAAAATTGACCAAAAATTACTACACTTACGTCCGAGGTACTTTCCAGTTTACGGAAATGTCCGAGCGATGTTCCGAGTGATTATATGAATGAATATTTAGGCAGACTCTAAAAAAAGCCCTTACCATCATGTTCATGTTGTAAATATAGAGGATCCACGGTCAATGCTGATGTCAACTGCTCTTTGTCTCGAACCCTAAAATATTCGTTGAAAACTAATTTTTATTTAAATCATCTCTACGAAACCAATACGCTAACTCTCAGATCCACATGGAGAGGTAATATGGTGGATCTGATTTCAATGTGAAAGTAGAAAACTAAAAGTACAAGGGTTGTTAACTTCATTTACCCTTGTCCATTTTTCTTAATTTAGACGAGGCTAAAATCAAAGCCATTTTGCAGTTAATCACATCGTGTAAGTGACACTAATCTCGACCAATACAATTCAAAATGACTCGCTCAGCGCTCCAATCATTCATTCCAAACGCACATTTCAGTCACTCAAAAACGCTCCTACAGTCTTCCAAAACGCTTTGAAATAGTTAGAAAATCGACATTTCTATCAAATAGAGCAAATAGTTGCACGAATTTATTGGCTGGTGTTGGATATTTAGCGTATGATTTGTCCGTGAAGACACACAATTAGAAAAGCACGTAGATTTTGATAAAAGGAGGTAGATTATTATCCCTTATTTCGTCCAATTGAGCGAAACTCAAAACTCGCTCGACATTCTTATCCAATTTCATTCAAAATCATCAAATTATCATTTAAGAAAGAAACTTTGACAAGTTCTCTTTGACAGTAATTAAACGAGATTGTATCGACTGTTGTCCGCAAAAAACGAGTACGTATAAGCAAGGTAACTCTTACTTTAATTGCTGAATACATATAAAGAGTTGTTGATCTTGTTAAACAGTCAAAATTTTGTTTGAATGAGCTTTCAAGGCTACTCTGAACAGTTTTTCATTAATATCTCGGCAACTTAAACGCCCCACAATGGGTTTCCGGGGCACCTCTTACTAAACTTCCTACGAAAAAATTAATCGTGCGTCAAATCACAAATTAAAGCCTGGCGTTTTCATTCTTTATCAGGCTGCCAAGTTTGCAATATCTCTTTGAAATCTTCTTTAAAAGACGTTTCTAATTAGTGTGCATTGCAGAATTCCATGATTAGTTACTACTGTAGAAGCAACTTGAATTTATGACAAACGCAAAAAAATGATCGTTAGATGTTTAGTAAAACAGGCCTCTCTCACTTATTTCTCAATACTACTTCATCCTTTCCTTCGGCTATCTTCTCACCTCTCGTCTGAACTAAATTAATGTACGACGTTTGCCTATTTGATGCTGGTTTGATGAACTAAGCTCATTGATTGTAATATTTTAGTTGTGTTTTTGACCTGGGCATTGTATTGAAATTTGAACATACATGCATAATTTTGGCTTGAGGTATTCAGAGTATATGAAAATATTGATTATGGGTTACAAATGTGAGTACGAAGGTATTCATTCTAAGCAATCAATCAAATCAATCAAAAACGCCCCAAAATTATTCAAAAAAAAAACGTTTTGGAATCATTCAAATCATTCAAAACGATCAAATCGTTCCACAATTTTATGGGCTAGTGCGGATTATAAAGTTTGCAATTTGTCCATCTAGGCACAATAGTAATAAAATACGTATATTTTATTAAAGGAAGGGTGAAATTAGCGACCTTTGATTACCACCCTTAAATTTCACTCCAAACTCACTCGTAGCGATCATTCTATTTCATTCCAAAATCACTCCATATCACTCAGCATGTCAGTTTAACGATGTTGCTACCTGTAATATATTTCCATATAGATCTCTTATCTATACCTTATGCAAGGATGATATCCACATTTAATTTGCGTAATGGTAGTTACGTCCTTGCAGTAGTTTTTACTAAGGACCAGAGAAAAGAATTACGTACCACATTAAGGAGCAGTCAAAATTCACGAGCATCCATTTGTTCGGGTTGAAATTGATGGAAGAAACTTTCTGAAAAAAAAAGAATGAGAAATTATCGTATACTAGGGAATGAGTATAAATTGGACAACTCTAAAAGATTCATGACATGATTCATTTGTCTCAGACATGTAATACAATCGGAAACGTCATGGTGGATGATTTGGGGAAAGTTAACGATTGAAATGGAATGAGTGAGAGGATTGAGTTTTGAATAGATTTAAAGGAAGGTAATCAAAGATTGCTAATTTTGAAATTAGCAGTTTTTTATACCCTTTCTTTATAAAGAGTGTCTTCACGAATCAATTCGATATTTTAAATACCACACCAGCCAATAAAAGCAAGGAAGTATTTGAATGATTTGAATGAAACGTTGATCGTTTTGTAAGATTTCGAAGTGTGTTTTTATAAGTAAGAGCGATTTTGAATGGTTTGAATGAGTGTTTGAAATGAATCAATGGAGCGCTGCTTGAGCAATTTAGAGTGAATTTGTCAATTTCACGATTTTTTTAATCTGTACCTGCATTTCGAAAGACTTGGAACAGTCATAGAAAAAGAATTTGCATCATACTCTTTTCATAAAAAATTATAGACTGGCTCCCGTCCCACTGTTCTGAAATTTTGTAAAATAAGTAATTCAACTAGAGAAAGTAATATTTCTTATCAGCTTATATTTCTCAGACTGGCCGATCAGTGTCAGTTTTTGAGAATATGGGAGGTAATTCGAAATAGTAAAACATGGGTGGTGTACCTTATTTAACACTAACTGACAGCCTGGGAGCCAGGCTAAAATATTTACTGCAGTCGATATTTTCAACAGCGAGGAATAGCGTCGTAGGCTACTTAACTTTGGAGTTTCAATTGAGATAGTTTCAATTGAGATATAACTTTTCAGATTACATGGTTCGAAAATTCGCTCACCTCTACGCCTTTCAGCAGGTATTCGAACTCCGGACATATGAGAGCATTACCAGCATACGCTGCGTCTACATGCAGCCACACGTTCTCTTTCGCGCAAACCTCGGCCAGTTCCGATATGTTGTCAAAGGAACAACAGCCTGTCGTACCTAGTGTCGCACAAACCTGCAAAAATGTCAGAATTGGCAGAATAACAAACTTGTTCAATATTCTACTATCTTTCTACTATAAAACTTGAAAAACACTAACTAATTATTATTACATAATATGTACGTTTTCGGGTCGTTTCGGGACGCGCCAAACCAAAGAATGTGCCCAAAAAATGCGTTATGCATTACCCCGCCACTTTTGTTCATATCGACGTTGCTTGGTAAATTTATGTCGTCACAAAATTTAGCGCGGGATTAAGTTCATCGTCTTTATTTTTGCTCTTTATTAATGTTAGACCTAGAAACTTATACTTCATATAGGCCCGGTCAGAGGATATTTAGGTTAAAAAAGACGGGCGTTAACGGCACGTGAGTTCTATTCGATATCGTATGCCTATAACGACCCAAAACGTACATTTTATGCAATAAGTAATCATAAAGGAAAAGGACATCGTACGCGAAAACACGAGTGAATAGTTTTTCATTATGGGACTACCTTGAAATGCTCAGAGTGTCATTTCATTACTCAAAATATGAAGTTCTATAATTACTATGAATGAATTATGAATCCAAGCCAGAATAATTGCAATCCAATAAAATAAAGAATTCTGATTGGTTCAAATCGCATCACGTGGGGAAATCCATTGCACTTTATTTCTGTATAAAGTGCAATAGGTCGTTCGGGAAACCCCCGAACTTCGATCTGCAAATCCTGTGTTGTAGGAACTCGAATTAACCTAGTTCCCGATCCTCAAAGCAACATTTCTATTCAATCTATTATAAATTAAGATATTTTCGAAAGAATTTACGATAACAAGCATGCAGTTCTGATTCTGTGCCGACATAAACTTAGAAAACAGCAAGTCGACGAAGACCGTCAAGCAACCCTCTCAACTAAGACCGACCACGCCGTTTTCGTTTAAAAACACAGACTTACTTGGCAGAAACAAGCTTTTTTGTCATAAGTACCTCTACGAATTTTAATGTTGTCGTTTATCTGTGTATCATTTGTTTTACTTTGTGACATTTCACTTCGATAGCGAGATAAACAATACGATAGTACACGAGCTAAAAATAGATCGTATAATTTTTTACGCGGAGAAAGTAGACTTGAAGCTTTAATGTTTGGCCGAGTATTTTAATAGTTTCTTCGATCTATAGGATTGCAATTATAAGGGACGAGTGTCTTTTTCACTGCGTTTATTTGGGTATAAAGTGCAATTGCCTTAGCACATGGCTTAAACATAACGCCCTACGGGCGTTATTTGCCATGTGCTAAGGCAATTGCACTTTATACCCCAATAAACGCAGTGAAAAAGACACTCGTCCCTATATTACAGTGCACTACATGGATCTAACTTCCTAGAAATACTTCCAGGTAACCCAATTAAACATTTTGTTCTAAATGCAGTCAAACCTGTCTTAGCGACACTCTGTATTCAGCAAGCAACCTGTATTAAGGACGATTGCTAGAATTAATTTTCTGAGATAGAATTTTTTTATCTTTTCATATTTTGTAGATTAAAGTATGCCGATTACAAAAATGGAAAGAAAAAAGGGGGTCACCGAATCAGATTTTTCGTAAAACGTCATAGAATTTTATAGGTATCGAGTAAATTTTTGTCCGATTTTTCGCCGAATTTCATTTCTTGGTAATTACATAAAAACCGTAACAGAATCAAATCTAATCGCACAACTAATATCAATTTTATTTTAATTTCATAGATAAGAAGTTATTTGCACTGAATCTAATATACAATTATCGATTGAAAGGAAAAATAATGATTCTTTACGTATTTTTTTCCAATGCGTAAAAACTGGTATATCGAAAATGAACGAGAATATTTTCAAAATTTAGAACTTTTGATCAAATTTCTCAAAAACGCTGAGATAGAAAATTTTATTTTTTCTATATTTTGTAGATAATTATATGTTCGAGTGATATTGATATAAAAAAGGTATGGTCACCGTGCTATTTTTTGAGAAAAAATAAAAAATTCTAGGTCACCCAGTTTTGACGCTAACGAAAAAATCACTCAAGATTCTTTTTCTCGTAACAATTTTATGTACAAAATCAATGATATTCAATCCTTCTTAAATTAATCGATTATGGAGTTGAATGCCTCAACAGTTAGGGATTCATTTTTTTTGCGTCAACGAATTCCAAGGTCTTATCATATGAAAAGGTCAAGGTCATATGTCAAGGCCAACGTTACATAAATCACTCAAAAATCTAGTGTTTTCAAAAATCTTCAAGCCTGTTGAAAATAGAATACTCACATATGGAATATTAATTGATCTTGTCAATAAGCATCATCAAATTCACTGGTCAAAGTCATATGATGAGATCTCGCTCAACCCCCCCCCCTCCCCCATCCACCAATAAAATTTCAAATACACCCAGGATTGTTAAAAATTTATCCAAACATTGGATATTAAAAATCTGAGAAGATCATTTGACGACGACGGGATCGTTTATCAAGGTCAACCTTTCAAAAATTAACCCCGACAAAATGAAGTGTGACGCTTCCATGTAGCTATCGGATATACGACTGATAACGTTATTTGGTGTCTTATTATGCGCGGGAACGTTAACGTCACAAATACCTACAAAAACGACCATGACGCCATATCCTTTATTTCTATAAAATAAAATGGCTGCGATAATTTATATTATTATGTTTTAGCGATAGGATTAATTAATCGTCTTCATGAAAGCATTTTCCGCGAAATATAGAAATTTAGAGAGGTTTGTAGTGTTTTTGTTACGTCCGAGATAAGTGCAAGTTTGGGGGCGCTTATTCCTGTTTGAAGAGTTCGATGCGCAAAGACGTTGCGCAAGAACGAACTCCCGAAATCGTCCTTAAGCAAGCGATAACTGAGTCCCGAAATGAAGCGTATGCAATGAAATTAACCTGTTTAAAGAAAGCATTTCTTTTAATGTCCCTTATGTTCTTGCTTAATACAGGTTTGAATGTAATGCGCTGGTGATATTGCTGTTTTTTTTTTTTTTTTTTTTTTTTTTTTGTTTTTTTTTGTTTTTTTTTCCGAAGCCATTTAAATGGATCTAACAAGATATTTAGCTGAAACAACTAAATCGTGCTAGACGTGTCAAAGACCCAAGAGCAAAGCCACGCGTGATTCGAGCACGATCAACCTTGAAATACAATAAGCACACAAACACTTACGTAAAATGGTACAAGTCCCATTCTGCGATCTTCCTGGAAAGACAAAACGAATCGGGTGTTATCCAGGGTAATCAAGAGATGAAGATATTTTTTTATTTGTTTTACTGAGGTATGAAACTGAAAAAACAATTACACTGTATGCATTATGATTCATACTTAAGTGTGATTAGATTTTTAGTTTCATTCTTCATTGTAATGAGTAAATACTCTCTTCATCTCTAATAATTGTATATTTTAAAGCGAAAAAAAATGAAGATTTCTTCATTCGAAGATAAATTTATGGGACTATTTTTATGACAGCTTACAAAATAGCTGCGTACTCAAAATTGTTTTTAATGGGGATTAAAACGAAATTTTCAGCCAATCAAAATGCACAGATATTGATGGACTAAGATTATCACAAATTTCAGTTATTAATGAAAATAACCGATAACAGTGTAATAGTTGCAATCTGCAAAACCAATGATGAACCCATACCGTTGATGCTAAAGCGACGGGGTTTCCTTTATAAACAAGAGCTGTCACTGTAAGATGACAATGCCCCCGACACCGCTTTGATAGTAATAAGGAAGTTATGGCCAATGTTAAAGTTTTTGGACGGAATGACGGACGGACGGACGGACAGACGGACGGACAGACGGACGGACGGACAAGTCAAATTTATTATGCCTCCCTATCGGGGGCATAAAAAGAGAATCCATTACAAATACGCCCCGTCACGCGAAAAGGGATCATCCGGGAATTCTGTAAAATAAATTATTGAAAAAGAGATTGTGTCCAGCATCGGTCAACCAGAAGTCGCATTTCAAAAATTCTTTCATTGGAAGATAGATTGAGCATTCTGGGTTAAGAAAACATGCACGGTGCGTAAAGTTTCAACCCTAGTCAGTCTGCGCAGTCCGCGCATTCTGACTAGGAACGTCACTTTACGCACTACCCAGATGGTCCCATTCGCGTGACGGGTTACAAACATACTCTTCAAAATAGTTCTTTGACACCAATCAAAACCCCCCGGGGGGGTGTTAAATAAGCCCTTAAAAAATCGACGAATGTTGGTTGTTTTTCGAACAGCTATTGTAACTCAACAAATTCACTCGATTTGCAATGCATTACTTGATAGCGTTTCTGCATACGTCAACGTAAAGTTAAAAAAAAACCCTTCTCAAACTGCAATTGCACTTTCAGATTCACTTGATAGTCCAGAAAGCTCTTCATTGTGTTCTGAACGATATGCAATTCCTTAATTTCTTTTGGAATAAAACGTTTTTGCAGAGATTTGGAATGAAAAGTGTTTAAATGTATGAAGAAACAAGGTCATGATTCTTTAGGTCGCCATAATGCAGGCTGCATACGACAAGCCGTTGTAAATGACGTTGTTGTTTCGGAAGCAACCATCTCCAACATCTGGCATCACTTTAACGCGACTCACTAGTCTTTGTATAGAGCCAGATAGGCATGGCTCGTAAAAACAACGTTCGTCCAGTGCGGCGAATGACGTAACATTATTTTGGTTATTTCTCTCTTACCACAACTTCAAATCTTCCGGACAGAAAGTGTAGAACCAATTCTGAGATACAGGCAAGACACTTTTGACGTAACGACCTTGTTTGACGTCACTATTGTAAACATTTGACCGAAAAGCAGTAACTCTGTTTAAGTTCAGTAAAAAAAATGCCTGAACTTCACCTTCCTCGATTTATAATAGATATGTGTAGATATACTTGTAGTAGTAAAAATATGGTTCAATGTCAAAGACCTTTTTTGAAGAGTATATGTTCAATGTTGTAAGAAAAATGTAATGTCGCATGTATTTTAACAAGCAAACGACCTAACAGGGTTGGGCGACGATGAAATAAGACGCCAGTAATTTAATTGAAGTTCTGATACAAACGTTGATAAAAATGGATTTTCAGCTTCAAATATAATGAGAAATCGAAACAATTTTGATGTTTACGGGAATTATGTGTAAGTCTATGGGATATTATTCTACCTTGCAGAACTGTAATCTGTGGTCGTTGTTTGTTAAAAGTTACACTATAATTGAAGAAAAATGAAGGAGGGGTATTCTACACAAAATTACAAGTCTCGTATTTGTGCAGAGACGTAAAGAGTCTTTGTTCAAGGGGAGATAACTCTTGCAAACCTTCAACAATTGATCAATGTTGGTATAAAGTTTCATTACTATTCAATGAAAACTGAAGGAGGTGTTTGTGACACAAAATCAATAGCGCTCTGTTCACAGACAGAAGGACAGGCGGACAGATGAAAAAAACGGAGGGACAGATGGAGAGACAGGCGGTTTCAAGTTTATCCCCGAAAATATCTTATCGCCAAGGTCCGCTTAATAACATTTCAGATTCGGCAAAGCCTAGATGGTCTCAAATGAAATTCATCGTCAAAATCTTTATAATCTCACATTACCTCAATCGCTCGTTCGAGTGTATATCCCCTCAGTGAGAAGTTCTCATCCACGTCCAATTGTCGCATCTTAACGAGTCCAATCATTCCGGCCTTCTCTACACAGGAATGGGCCTGAAAAGCGGAGAAAAGGTTAAATAAGAGGCCTAAGTTGGCTTGTATCGCTCCACTGGCTTCAACAACTTTTTTGAAAGAGATATTTAAACAGAAGGTAATGAAAGTCGCCGACGTTCAAAACGAATTCTGACTTATTCCTAATTGGTGTTTTTTTTTCAAGCTGTCAGAAGTGAATATTTATAACTTAGATGTTAAGTTACATGAAATAAGGCTATTTCTATATAACTAAAAACACCTCACTTATATAACTAAAACTGTTTAAATAACATCATTTCACCGATAATCTGAAAACCTTGACTGATTGATATTAGAATCGACAAATCATAGCAGACAAGAAAGAAAACTGCCAAATAATGTAGAAAGGGGTTATTTGTTAGGGGTATGGGGTAATTATATTTGTAAGGAAAGTAATGAGTAGTAATTTTATAATTTCTTAATGTGTATTGATCTCCCTTTGATCAATGTTTTATAAAGTGTACCTCTTCAGATATTTCTATATATGTAACTTTACACAATATTTACATGCCGTTGCATTTGCGTGTTCAAACAAGAGTTGTCCGCGGACAACGTAGCTCGCCCAAATAGCTGCTTGTCACAAACAGCGCTTGACCGAAGACCGAAGTTCAAAGTGGTTTCTTTCAATGTTAAAGTCCATGATCTAATATATATCTGTTTTAGTAGTAATCAAGAAATATAAAAACTTTTTTGTTTTAATTGCATGTATAAGGTTAGGGTAAAGTTAAAGCCTACAAGCAGATGAGGTAACCAATGGAATTTCTTTGTATCAAACATGAAGTTTTTCTTTAAAATTCTTTAAAAGTCCACAAAAGGTCAAGATCAAGGTCAAATTGTGAAGGACCTTGGTCTCTGTAGAAGCCTATCACCTAGTAAGTATGTGTATGAAGTAATAATGTCCCTGAGTAAAGCATTTAGAAACTATAAGCAAGGTTAAATTTTTGGTTAAAGTTTTTCGGTTTAAGTTTTTCCAAGTCCATAAAAGGTCAAGGTCAAGGTCAAATTGTCAAGGCCCTTGGTTTCTGGTGAAAGCCTTTCATCTGGTGACTATGTATATGAAGTAATGATGTCCCTAGGTTAAAGCATTCAGAAAATATAAGCAAGGTTAAAGTTTTTGGTAAAAGAATTTCGGTTAAAGTATTTTTAAGTTCATAAAAGTCAAATTATCAAGGACCTTGATCTCTCACAAAAGCCTATCACCTAATGAGTATGTATATGAAGTAATGATGTCCCTAGGTTAAAGCATTCAGAAAATAATAAGCAAGGTTAAAGTTTTTGGTTAAAGTTTACAGTTAAAGTTTTTCTAAGTTCACAAATGGTAAAGGTCAAGGTCAAATTGTGAAGGACCTTGGTCTCTGGTGAAAGCCTATCACCTGGTGAGTATATATATGAAGCTATGATGTCCCTAGGTTAGAGAATTAAAAAAATATATGCAAGGTTAAAGTTTTTGGTTAAAGTTATTTGGTTAAAGTTTTTCTAAATCCACAAAATATAAGCAAGGTTAAAGTTTTTTTGGTTAAAGTTTTTGGTTAAAGTTTTTGGTTAAAGTTTTTTTGAAAGGGTCAAGGTCACAGTCTAAAGGTCATTGTAGTGTATTGGATATTATTCAATTAAGAAAGATAACTCTGTCTAGTTTTTAGATCTATACATTTGGGTTTAGTAAGAGTTGCTTCCCTTGTGTTATTAAAGATGTCTGAAACTTAAATGTGTGACTTTAATGTGTTTGCGTTCAATCGCTCCGATATCCAGCAGTATAGCGGTCATCGTTGGTCAAACACCACAAAATTGGCGACGAGGATAACCAAGGTACACTATGGCTGAAGGAGGCACCGTTCCGTTAGGTGACATAGCGGGTATTTCCAAGTTTGATACCAACGGGGATCAGAATTCATTAGGAATTACGTGGCAAAAATGGATTCGCTCGTTTGAATTGTATGCCATGGGCAGAGGTGTGACAAAACCTGAACAGAAGAAAGCGTTGTTGCTGCATACAGCTGGTGAGAATGTGCAGGACATATATTTCACCCTGGAAGAACCAGCCCCAGGGGAAGGGGAGACGGTTTACTCAGTGACAAAAAACTTTGTTGGGTAACCATTTCAAGCCCAAAGTGAACATTCCGTATGAGATATCAATTTTCAGATCGATGAAGCAGGAATCAAATGAATCTATGGAACAGTACATTGTTAGATTACGACAGAAAGGTGTGTTATGTGAGTTCGAGAATCTTGAGCAAATGATAAGAGATCAAGTCATAGAGAAATGCTCATCGCATAGACTGCGTAGAAAATTGTTAGAACAAACAGATCTCAATTTAGATAAAGTACGTGAACTTGCACAGGCAATGGAACTGTCAAAAATTCAGGCCGAATCTCTTGAACAATTAGGAAATGGACAAAAGTCGGATCTTAACGCTGTCCGTGACAAGACAGGAAAGTCATCAATGCCATGGAATAACAAACAATTTCCGTACGACAGTAAATCAAAGTCAAAAGTGAAGTGTTACTCGTGTGGATATCTTGGACATACGAAAAAAAATCCAAAGTGTCCGGCTAGAGGCAAGAAATGCAGGAAATGTGGATTTAAGGACCATTTCGAGCAATGTTGTAAAACCAAAGACAAATCTCGGGGGAGAAAGAAGAATTTTAATGCTGTGGAATTGGAAAATGACAGTTCAAGTGAAAATGAAAACTCAGAACACACTAATAATGAGGGATATACATTCAGTGTAAGATCGCACAGAAGATCGACATCGGTAAACATCGCAGTAGGTGGTATATCGGTAAATATGATGATCGATTCGGGGGCAAGTGTAAATGTGATAGACAGGAAGTTGTGGGAAACCCTCAAACAGGACAAAATCCAGTGTAAATCGAGACTAACAAATAAAAACTATATGGATATGGAAATCCGAAACCCCTAACAGTGGCGGGATGTTTTGAAGCTACTGTTTCCGTAGGTAATCGGGAAACAAGATCGACATTTTACGTGATCGAAGAATCAGGCGAACCCCTGCTAGGTAAAGAAACAGCCATCGAATTGGGATTGTTGAAAATCGGAAACCCTGAAACTGTAAGTCAAATAAGTGATACTAATTGGACAAATGACTTTGTAATGAAGAAATTCCCAAAATGCTTCCAAGGAATAGGGAAATTGCGAGACGTTCAGTTGAAATTGGCAATTGATCAGACAGTTGAACCTGTGATACAACAGTTGCGTCGAATTCCTTTTCATTTGAGAGGAAAACTTGAAAAGAAACTAAATGAGTTGGTAGAAATGGACATAATTGAGAAAGTCGACAATCCAAGTAAGTGGGTCTCGCCGGTTGTTGTTATCCCAAAATCGAATGGAGATGTTAGACTGTGTGTTGATATGAGGTGTGCCAATGAGGCTATACAGAGAGAAAGGTATGCGATACCTACCGTGGACGAAATTTTGCAAGATTTGAACAATAGCAAAGTGTTCAGCAAACTGGATCTGAAATCAGCATATCATCAGATTGAACTTGAGCCAAGTTCCAGAGAAATAACAACATTCATGACACACAAAGGGATGTTTCGATACAAACGGTTAAATTTCGGAGTAAATTGTGCGCCCGAATTGTATAACAAGTTGATTCACCAGGTTCTAGAAGGGTGTGAAGGGGCTCACAGTATTTTCGATGATATTATCATCCAAGGATCATCAGCTGAGAAACATAACGCGAGGCTTGAAAAAGTCTTAAATCGGATCTGTGAAAAAGGATTGACCTTGAATGCTGATAAATGTCAAATTGGACTGAAAAAAGTGGAATTTATGGGACATATCCTATCAGAAAAAGGTATTGAACTATCCAATTCGAAAATTGAAGCAATTTTGAGTGCAAGAGCTCCACAATCAGCGTCAGAGGTAAGAAGTTTCCTAGGCTTGGTAAACTTTAGTAGTCGATTCATACCAAATCTAGCAACGATAGCAGAACCAATGCGAAAACTGACGCGAAAGGAAGAAGTTTCATTGGGGTCACAGTCAACAGGACGCGTTTGAAAAACTCAAGTCAGAAATGGCAAAAGTATGTGTTCTTGGATACTATGACATTTCGTGTAAAACGCAAGTAATAGCAGATGCTAGTCCTGTATGATTAGGTGCGGTATTAGTCCAGGAGCAGGGAGATGAGTGCAGAATTATTTCGTATGCAAGTCGAAGCCTGACTAGTGTAGAGAAGAGATATTCACAGACTGAAAAAGAAGCGCTAGCATTGGTGTGGGCATGTGAACGATTCAGCATGTATTTACAAGGCTCGGATAGTTTTGAACTTGTGACAGATCACAAACCGCTAGAATTCATATTCTCGAAAAAGTCAAAACCGTGTGCGCGTGTGGAGAGATGGGTCCTAAGATTACAGTCGTTTCCGTACAAGGTAAAATATGTCAAGGGTACCAACAACATAGCTGATGCGCTTTCGATGCTAATATCCGAAACCAAGAAATCAAACGAGTACGCGAGTACTAACAAAACAGAAGATTACGTGTATATGGTTGCGAAGGAGAGTACACCGGTAGCTATGACAACCAGACAAATTGAAGAAGCGAGTGATAGAGACACTGAATTGAAAGAGATAAGACAATGCTTGTTACATGGAAATTGGGAACAATTAAGCAACAAAGAATATTTGCCAGTTAGACACGAACTGAGTTCAATAGGTTCTTTAGTGTTACGTGGTACGAGAATCTTGATTCCAGAGTCGTTGCGTGAAAAAGTACTGGAATTAGGTCACGAGGGACATCCGGGAATTGTGTTAATGAAACAAAGGTTAAGAACCAAAGTATGGTGGCCGAAAATGGACAAAAACGTGGAACAATTCTGTAAGTCGTGTCATGCATGTCAATTAGTTTCAAAACCGAACTATCCAGAACCGTTGCAAAGGACTGAATTGCCATCAGGACCGTGGCAGAACCTAGCCATGGACTTTTTAGGGCCATTACCCTCAAATGACTATTTGTTCGTAGTAGTGGATTACTATTCAAGATGGGTAGAAGTCATGATTACAAAGTCGACTACGTCAGAAAAGGTGATCGAACTGTTAAATCAGATCTTTAGTAATCATGGACTGCCCATAATAATCACTAGTGATAACGGACCACAGTTCATTAGTGATACGATTAAAACGTACATGGAGGAAATGGGTATAAAACATCACCATACGACACCGTTATACCCACAAGCAAACGGGGAGGTGGAACGCCAAAATCGTTCTCTTCTAAAGAGATTGAAAATCGCCCAAATCGAAAAGAAAAAATGGAAGGAAGAACTTCAAACATATCTTATGATGTATAGATCAACTTCGCATTCAGTAACGGGAATAAGTCCAGCCGAGAGTCGTTTGGGAGGAAAATTCGCACCAAACTACCAGAATTATCAGAATATCGTGGTACAGATTACGAAGTAAGAGATCGCGACAGTGAGAATAAGGAAAGTTGTATACAGATCAGAGAAGAAAAGCAGTTGAAAGTGATTTAAAAGATGGTGATAAGGTTTTAGTAAAAATAAATCGCGAAAATAAGTTGTCAGCAAATTTTCAAGAAAAGCCAATGTTAGTGAAAGAGAAAAATAAGAATAGTGTAGTGGTAGAATCCGAAGAAGGTGTTCAGTATAGAAGAAATGTTACACATCTGAGAAAGTATAATGAAAGAAATAGTGTAAAATCCAAAGAAAATGAAAGGGAGAAAATTTCTGAGCAAGAAATTAGTGAAAAGTCTAATTTAGAAAGCAGAAGAAATTCATTTGGTGGAGAAAAACCAAGTATTCAATTGGAACCGAGTGAATTACCTATTCAGGAAGAAGAAGGAAGTACAGAAATTACTGAAATGACTAGAAACAGACCATCAAGGGAAAGAAGAATGCCGCAGAAGTTCAAAGATTTTGTGTTTTATTGATTTTTGTGTAAGAAGCACTTAGAAGCTAGTAGAAGCCAGAAGCTGCTTATTCAGAAGTCGTCTGCTAAAAATGTAAAGTTGAGTCAGACAAGTATGTCAGTAAAATTGTAGTTAAATCTAGTCAAAACGAGGATTGTTAAAAAGAAAAATAGTGTTTTCAGTAAATATATAAAAAAAAAATATATATATACATTTTGTATAGATTGAGCACACTATTTTAGAAAGAATATCCAGGATGGAAAGAATAGAAATTTAGAAATATGACTTTTTGTTTATTTGTTTACATGTAAAGTATACATGAGATTCAATTGTTTGTACTTGTTCAAGGGGAAATATTCATCTAAAACATTTGATATTTGAAGACTTTATAATCTGGTAATAAAAAAAAAAGGAAGGGATTGTAGTGTATTGGATATTATTCAATTAAGAAAGATAACTCTGTCTAGTTTTTAGATCTATACATTTGGGTTTAGTAAGAGTTGCTTCCCTTGTGTTATTAAAGATGTCTGAAACTTAAATGTGTGACTTTAATGTGTTTGCGTTCAATCGCTCCGATATCCAGCAGTATAGCGGTCATCGTTGGTCAAACACCACAGTCATTTCGACATGGATGTTGGTTTCAAATGAAAGCCTATGACCTAATGAGTGTTTCTGTAAAAAATAAAGCCTCTAGGATGAATATTGATAGAAATAAAAAAAACTTTAACCTAATGCAGACGCCGACACCGACGCTGACGCTGACACCGACGCCGACATCCGAGGGTATGACTTTCGTCCCGGGCGAGCTAAAAAGTGATATATTAATCACTAAACAACTCTACCTACCTCGGTGATTGCAATAAGTAGACCATTCTAGACACAATTTCAGGAACAAATTTAGAAAGGGTCATTCATGGAACATTCATACCAAGATTCCTTGAAATTAGCCGAATCAATTGGCAGAAGATTTTTTGACATTTCAAAATGAAAATTGGCCCCACCCTGGCACACCACATATATGGGCCAATCAAAATTTTAATAATAATTTAACTAAAGGTGCAACTATGGAATATTTTTTGCCAAATTTCATCAAAATTGGCCAACATCATTAGGAATAAGAAAATTTTCAAAGATTTTAAAGTAAAATAAGCCCCGCACTGCCACTCCTTTTTATAGGGTGCGATAAAAAATTCCTTAAAAATTTAAGTAAAGGTTCATCGAGGAACGCAAATGCCAAGTGTTCTTGAAAGGGGCCCAATGGTTTTGGAGGAGAAGATCTTTAACAATTTTAAAGTGAAAAAATGCCACGCCCTCCACGCCCATATTTGGAGGTCAATCAAAGTTTCTTAATTAATTCCGTAATTCTGTATTTATACTCATTTTAATGTATTTAGATAAAAGATAATATTTATAAGCTGTTATAAATTACAACTTTTTAATATTTAATATCTTTTTTTCATACATTTATTCAGATTTAAAATTTTAAGTTTAGCCCGAGAAAAGTTTTTTAACCTCGGGCCCAGGCCGAACTTCTATGCAGACTGGTTATCTGCTATAGTGTCAACCACATCATGATGTCAAGAACAGCAGAAGAAGGGTTTAACAACATCAAAGATGTCGATTTTAAATAAGTCTGTTTAATCATCGAACATAATGACCCGTGGTAAAACTGCAAGAGTAACAGATAACAGCTGGTTGCACAGTCAATTTAATTTCTTCTCAGATATCCTTGAAATTTGATTTAAATTGGTGACTCGTCATACGAAATGGGACCATCTGATGAGTCGGCCAAAGTTTTTTTTTTTTTTTTTTTTTTTTTTTTGATTACAGGGAAATGCCATGTTCACGTGGACTTTATGAAAAGAGTCTTCTATCTTTAATATTTACTCCCTTACCAGTTTTGATGAATAAGCAACCAGTTTAGACAAAATGAGTCCATCTTCTATATAGGGGCTGACCTTCGCAGATTTGATGACTTTGTGTCTAGAAGCAAGAAGAGTCACCAGGACACACTCGCTCGCCGAACCCTGTTTAAAGAGATGTACAATGAAAATATTGTTGAGTAGTAAATGAAGGCTTAAAATCATGAAATAAATTACGTTTGGATACCATACAAAAACACGTTAGACCTTACAATTCTTAGAAACATGAAACAAGAGCTGTCGGAGGACAGCTAAGCTCGACTATTCCGTGTGCTGGATAGTAACAGAAAATCAATATCTACATTGAAAAAATTCCATTAAAAGAAAGTCAAGAGAAAAGAATCTTTGTCTATATGATGATACATGGTCTGAGAAGCATGTACAAAGTTTCCAAGCATAAGCTTTAGTATAAAAAGAATTATAACTGATATACAACATTTGCACATAAAAACTTAATCAGGAGTTTGTAAGTCCGAAAAGGGTTAAAATTCCACTAAATACAATTTCAGAGTATTGAATCTTTGTCTAGAGGCGATATTATTGTCACAGAAGCAAGTGCAAAGTTTCCAAGCAATAGCTTAAGAAGAAATAGAATTATAACTGATAGACAACATTTGCACAAAAAAACTTAGCCAGGAATTTCTAAGTCCTAAAAGGATTAAAATTCCACTAAATTCAATTTCAGAGTATTGTCAAGAGGCTGATACTATGGTCACAGAAGCATGTGCTAGGTTTCCAGACATGAGCTTATGAAGAAATAGATTTATAACTAAATTACAACATTTGCACATAAAACTTAACCAAGAAATAGATATTAACTGCTAAGCAACACTTGCACATAAAGCCTTAGCCAGGAATTTCTAAGTCCGAAAATGGTTAAAATTCCACTAAATTCAATTTCAGAGTAATCAATCTTTGTCTAGAGGATGACATTATGGTCACATAAGCGTGTGCAAAGTTTCAAAGCAATAGCTAAAGAAGAAATAGAGCTTTTAAACACTTGCACATAAAAATTTAACCAAAGCAATAACGCCGACACCTACGCCCGGGTTACCGGAATAGCCCCCTTTTTCTATGATTAGTCGAGCTTAAAAATATGGATCACAATTGTTTTATCGTTATAAAGTTTGATATGCGCATGCCTGAGTGCTGGATAATGAAATATATTTTGATTTAGAACAAGAGCACCTCTTACGGATGCAACGCTCGGCTGCTGGTGCTTGATAATGCAAAAAATCTAAGTCGAAAAGGGGCATAACTCTTACAAAAATTTAGTTATTCCGCTTGATTGTCTGGAAAGCTCTTGTGATGGCGAATACATATGTCAAGTTTCATGAATAACAACAGAGATATGACCAAGGTTTAAGTTTGTCACGTCAAAGCCCATGCCAACTCCACCAACAACACAAACACCAACGACGCAAAGGTGACCACAATACCTTGGAGGTCTCTCGGAAAAAAAGCCTACCTAAAATGGGCGTAATTGTCAACACTGTAGAGCCCAGACAACGATTCAGAGCTTTAAAGAAATACATAAGGGGCTTTTATCCCGCAAGAAACAAAGTTGTTTTTTATTAAGGTAGTGGGACCGTAATCGTTTCGCAACATTTCGGAACTCATGAACTTTCACAATGTTGACCGAGGTTTCCTAATGAAAATGATTAGGGAATCTCGGTTAACACTGTTAAAGTTCTTTACATCCGAAACGGTGTGAAGCTATTACGGGTCCACTACCTTAATATGTCGAAGACTTCGGTCCGAGACATTTCAAATTACCTGTATAACTCCGCCTCCTTTACCTCCTTCGTGCAGAAATTCCTTTGGAAGTTTGATTAATTTACCTGAATAAGAATTCATTAATTGATTTTTTATTTCACTTTTCAGTCTGTTATCAAATAATAATAATAATAACTATTCCTCAGGTCACTCTGCTTAAATGTTCTTTTCATCTACATGAGTTTATCATTCCATTTTTTTTCTTCATTACTTTTTCATAGCCACAGTTATAGAATTCAAATAAAAAAAAACATTGAATACATTTAGATTAAATAATATCATAAAACTGAATTTCCAGTTTGGATCCGAAATTTGAAAAAAAAATCGCAAGACCAATCATTTCAATCAGATCATAAAAAGATTTTGTCATAATTTTTATTACAATATCATTCATTTATTAATGAAGAGTTTTTTAATTACTGTTAACTTGCATGTACATTATTCAATTTCATTTTGATTTGCCATACCTAGTTCTCAGTATCTGTTTGTTACTCTTTGTAAGTGAGAATAATATCAGAGCCCATGATCTTAAAACTTTTTTCGAACTCAGCTGGTATTTTCATTTAACTTTAACTTCAATTATATGTTTAAACTAACTTCAATTAAAAATGTTTATTTTGTAATGCTACATGTATGATTAGGTGCTGTAAAATAAAAGAATATAATTTACAATATTAATGTACGTGTACAGATTGATTTTCAATGAAACATTCTATCAAATTTAAAATTGGGAAATTTAAAATTCCCAATTGAGTAAAGTTTTGGCCTTTATTTCCTGAAGACTTACCGATCCAATCTAAAACAACAACTTCCAGTTCAGTACACGCTGGGCTAGCTGCCTGTAAGAAATAAGAAATACTTAACCCTTATCCTGATGAATTTTATTTCTGTTTCACATAAAATGCTTATTTCGGGGATATTTCAACCAGTCAGAATCAAACTTTTCCCACAATGATTATGTAGAAAGCATGAATTTATGCTAAGATCAGACTTAATGTGCAGGCTGTTCTTAGTCTATACTTTCTGACAAAGAAATGTATTCAGCAAGAATAAGCTAATTTCGGGAATATTTCAACCAGTCAGAATCATTTTTTCCCTCATTGATCAGGAAGCAAGCGGGAAGTTCATGCTAAGATTAGCCTGTGTGTATGTGCATGCTATTTTAGTTAATACTTTGTGTACAGAAGGAATATGCTGCCAACAGTATGGGAAGAGTTAGGTAATAGTTAAACGCTAATAATTGAAAATTAAACGATTTAAACAGCCGAAAGGAGGGAGCGAAGCGACCGACTGAGGCTGTTTAAAGCGTTTAATTTTCAATTATTAGCGTTTAACTGACTTAGTCTTTTTCCCGCGCCTTATGTTTTTGGCAGCATATTGCACGATTTAAACGGAATAAGCCGGATACATTTATTACAATTAAACGCCCCTTTCTTTCCAAATATGGAGGTGTTGAAATATGCACGTGAATATCGAGGCTTTTTAAGGAGCCATTACAGATGATAAAATATAAAGTATAGTTTGGCTTTATTGAGCTGTCAATGACCTCCGTTCTTTATATGAACGAAAATCTGATAATTTTCGACTCTTTATTACACGTGCTACCAAAACATGTCTGATTTTATGAGAGGTCAAGTCTCGTCAAACCTCGTCTCGATAGTATATGGAATACAAACCATCAAATAAATTCGAATTCGTGCCTTCTGATTGGATGAAAAGTAGGACAAAGACTTAATCGTGTAATTTTCAATTATAAGCGTTTAACTTAGTCTTTTTTACCGCGCTTAATATAATTGACAGCATATGGCACGATTAACACGGAAAAAGCCGGTTATATTTATTACAAAGTGAGCTCCCGCTCTTTCCAAATACGGTGTTGTAATATGCACGTAGATACCGAGGCTTTCTAATGAGCTATTACCGATGATAAATAATGCAGTATTAATTGTTTTTATTGACTTGACAATGACCTCCGAACTATATATCGGAACAAAAATATGTATACAAGGACAGATGAACTTAACCTTACAAAACAACAACTCAAATTTGGTCATTGCCAGAGAACGGCTTACTAACGTTAGTAAACTAAACTGTTTAGCCATAGACAAAGACAATTTAAAATTGAATTGATAAAAAGTTTTTCGATACACACAGAAACACATCAGTACATAAATGTTTAGTTACCAAACCAACTAAGGGTAGGTGCACCAGCCATTGAGATGTAACTGCAATAATTTTGAAATCGGGGTTAAACCACATGCAAACAAATGGACAGACCATGTCACGCACAGCCGCCAAGATAGCGCAGTTGGTAAGGCATTAGACTTCCATTCTGGAAGTCGTGGGTTCGATCCCCGGTGGCGGCAAATATCCTTTCCGACGTTTGTCTCTCACCAATTGGTAGATAATCGTAAACCTATGTGAGATGGCGGTCGGAGGCTAGGAAAGGGTGTAATGGTAGTACAGGTGAAAGAAATACCAGGAATCCATTGTTAGGTGCTCCGACCGCCGCGATATAACTGTAAAATTGTTGAAAGCGGCGTTAAACCCATTCAAACAAGCAAACAAATGTCGTGCACAACCAGGTCCAAATCAGAGAAGAATATGGGTAATGCAACACGTGTATCACGATTTTCCCCTTTACTTTTCACGTGCTCGTTGCATATTCATGAGGGGGTAGAGTTTAGTATGTAGGCATGCGTAGAATAACAAATAAACCTTGACGTTTAAATGAAATAATGATCAAAATAAACCTCAGCTGGTTAGTTTATGGAAAATAAACCATCAGAAATTTTAAAAATCCAGCATTCTGATTGGATGATTAAGTAGGACAAAGACTAAACAGTATTAAACTACGATTATGTTTAGTTTTGCGACTGCGACTTAACTTATCAGCGATTGGATTTTCGAAGCTCGAAAGTAACTGACTTGATATTTATTGCCCTTATCAGAGGTACAGACAAGAGGGGATAAAGCCAGTCTTTTCTATTTCAATGAAACCCTATGTTGTGAGTACTCATCAATGGCGTAACTCCCATAACGCAATTTACGCTAGTGCGTAAAAGAAATAATCCTCTGTTGTAAATATCGTTCATAAATGATCATAACATCAAAACTACAGCTTATTCAAGCTGTATTTACGATGTTTTGATTATTCATCAACGATCAAATCATAAAAAGGGAGTAGACGGAGGGCATTCATCTTTTGCCACAATTCTTAAATCGCCTTTATCCTATATATTCTTTAGTTGTCGCCTTCTGAGTGCGAAAAGTTTTAAAGTCCTAGATACGCCTATGCTCATTTGAATCGTCTTGATGAGACAATTCCAATGAGTACCAACAAAATAGGATTCGTTCTATAGTTGATGAAATACTTTGATCTTAAATCCAAAATATCCCCCCTAGCTATAGCTATGCCCTTATTATGGTAAAAAAATACTTTCGCCCTGTCTTTCAATTTTTCAACAAATGACCATAAGTATCTATTGAAAAACTCCCGACGACTTAACGGCACATCTTCAACGGCCATAGTTATTTAAAAGAGAGGGGCATTTTAAAGTAACACATCTACTGAAATGGCAAGCCAGTCTTTGGATTATAAGTAACTTCGTCCATTAATGTATAGTCAGTAACAGTAAGAAATTGACACTCATCTCCATATATACTGTTCCAAATCACTCGTCCATTCATTCCAAACATTCCGAAATTGTTAAAAAAACACTTCGAAATAGTTCAAAACAATTAACGTTTCGTCAGTGTTCTGCTAAAATCTCGTAACTACAGTTTGTTTAAAGCTGTAGTTACGTGGTTTGGTGGAAAATCGACGGTTTACTTAGAATTGATCAAATCATTCAACGATTTCATTGGCTGGTGTGGCTTTTCAATCGTCTAATTTGTCCTTAAGTCAAACAGGAGAGCAAGTAATTTTTTTCTTAAGGTTGTAATGGAATATCGCTCATTTCCTCAAAATCGGACAAACTTAACGATATTGAATTATCGCCAAAAAAACTCTTTACACACGCATAGAATATCATTTCAAGATCATCCAACTTGTCAATTACATGCACAGTGTCTATAAACTCGATTCTTTTCTCGCCGAGCCCCTGAATGCAGATATGGACAAACCTTCGTTGCAACTAGTGATCATTAAATATTTAAACCACCGAACAGAGCTCTAAACGTTCGGGTTTGCGTTTATGACATTTTTGCTCAATTAATTGCTTTTCCAAAACCTCTGTTTTGTTTTATTTATGTAACTTTTTATTACACTGGTTTGCCTTAAAGTAATATCAAAATTCTGAACTTTTACAAATTGAGCTTATTAAAACTGAAAGAAATATTGTTTACTACAGATTTTACTCTCTTTTCCTGATATATTTCTATCAGTTAGAATTTCGGGACAATCAAAATAAGCGGCGGTAAAAACATAACTTACCCAAGAAAATCCCACACAGCCAATGGCGTCAGACAGCATGTCCCCCAATATAGAAGGGAAGGAGTTACCAGCAGGAAAATACGCATGGAAACCCGGATGTTGCCAGTGGGTTATCTGGTTGGAATGATAGACAATAGATCTACAAGCTACATTTCGCGGGCTCAGTGCAAGATTGTACTAAGTGTATTATACAGTGTTTAATCACTTAGTACAGTCTTGCACTAAACCTTTGATATAATAAATAAGGTAAAGTTGTTTAATCAATAGATTGTATGTAAAAAATATGTCTTTGAAACACGAATATCCAAGAAAAGACAATTTTTTCTTGACTTATGCCCTTGACCTTGTCACATGACCGTGACCTTGGAATCCGCAGTTCTGCATCATTGCGATCTACCGCCATGCCGAATGTGATTAGTGTATAGTCCGTTTGACTTCTATATGGACCAACCTTTTCATCATTTACATAAAATTGCGTTTGAATAAAGGATTTGTAAGTAGTAAAATCTTAATTTCAGCTTGATACCATTCCAAAAAATATTTTTTGAAAATAAAATGATTTCAAAATAATGATTTTGTCGATCTAGTTAATGTTAATATTTTCGCATTATCCGTTCTTAAACACGAGGGGTGATGGAGGCTGTCCAATAGTAAAAAAATGTCAACATATATTGTAAAAACACGTGGTTTTATACTAAACTTTTGACAGATTAAATGTCCATTATTCCTTGTTTGGACATGCTAATTAGCATATCGACGGTTATGTCATCTTAAACTTAAATAGCACGTGATTTTTACCGTTATTACTCGCCTTTTTATGAAGTTTTCCTCGTGAAATTCCCAACTACTTCGTTTAATAATGCTTTTTGATTGGTCTTAACATGTAAATGTAGGGTTCATCTCAGAATGAATAAAATCAATAATCAATTATCTGGTGAAACATTTTCTGAAGAAAGAGAGAATATACACAGATTTGATATCCAACGGTAGCAAAAATCTTAGACTAACTTAATTATATTGAAAAAGTCGATTCTATAGTAATACAATTCACTTAAAATCTTACTCTTTTGACTCGGCCCCTATGCAAATCAGTACTATTTTTGGTCATACTATTCGCTGTTCCGTTTAATACAGTAACAAGTAGGTATGAAATGCTGAAAGTTAACATGTAGACGGACGGACAAAATCATTATTTTACATTCAAAAATTCTGAAAAACAAAATTCGTCATGGTATTAGCTAGAAAAATTGATATGACATGAAAAATATGCGTTTCATTAATTAATTTCTGAGAAATTCGGCGAAATGTTGGTCCATATAGAAATCAAACGGACTATATATGTGTATCTCAGTGGAATAACCTTGACGTAATTGTCAGTGTAAAGTTTTTTTTAATATTTCTTACGGATCCACCAGACGTACAGACGGACAGCGGTAAAACAATATGCCCCCGTTCTCTTTGATGTGAGTTCATTAAAATGTGAATGTAGCGAAGTCTGAATGTCCTTTCTCTTAACGATTTAGAAGTCCCGGGTTCGATCCCCGACGGCGGTACTCATTCTTTTCGACGTTTTTTTGTCTCACACCAATAGGTTGATAATCGTAGACCTATGTGAGATAGCAACTGAAGGCTAGGAAAGGATGTGGTGGTTGTACTGGTGAGAGAAATACCAGGAAACCATTGTTAGGTGCTCCCGCGCCCCGATATAACTGAAAATGTTGAAAGCGGCGTAAAACTCCATTCAATCAATCTCATAACAATTTTGAGTTTTCATATAAACGAGTGCGATAACGTTCTTCAAGTCTGTTACATTGACAGCTTGTTTCAACTCATTCAAAGGATCAGATGGTGCTTAGCTACATATAGTGTTACATAAGAGAAAACGCTTTAGGATTCCATGGATTAACAAAACCATGCTCGTGCTTTTTTTTCATTTGCGTTTGTCAATTGGTTCTTTTGTTTAGGTATTTTTGAATTTCATTGTAGATCGAGGCGTTGAAAGTGTTTTAAAGTCGAACGCATTACACCAGCCCTGCGTTTCGGATGACAAAACGGTGCAAACTGTTTTTGTATTATATCCCGCTTTGCGCGTGCAGTCGCGGTAAACGCGGAATATAATTTGCAAAAAGATTGAAGCATTTTGTTATCCTGAACGCAGGGCTGGTGCCATTGTGATATTTTGATCTATTACAAGTTGAACATGCAAATCATACATTATTCAAACTTTATCAAATTATTTTTACTCTTGATGTTGTGAAAGATATCCAAAATGAAAAAAAGTAAAAGAAAACGCGCACATTCTTTTGAACGTAGTTAATGTGAACACATTTTTTAAAATAATATTCCCCCCCTTTTCTTCTGCTTATATTATTTGATACTTTACGGACTCTAAATATACATGTATTGAGAGTTTCTGGATACTTACACCCGGCATTATGACTTTCTCCACGTCCGCCATGATATTTGAGAAGTCTTCTCCTTTTCTAGGGGCCGTTTTAGGGAGTAGATCGCTGATATACCCCGGTTGTACTGTGGATGTGACACGACGCCTGTGTAGATTTCTCATGTAATCGGCGATGTATTTCACCAACTCTGACCCGTGTTTCTCGAACTCATCCGCGTCCATGGTTCAACTCGAACTGACCTGACAATATGGCTTTGTTAAACAACAATGTCTTCGCCGTTGCCATTTTTCAGAAATATTGAATGAATACAATAATATTAGAAAAGATCTTAGAACTAATGTTTAAGTTAAAATATTCCACATGTCTGACCTTGAAAAACGATAATGACCTTGACTGTTGATCTTGAAGTTGGTACCAAGAGAAAGGTCTTGTTACAAGCCGTCGACATGTGAAATATGAAGTCTCTATCGTCAAAAAATTAAAGGTTACGGCCATTTCAAGTTTTATTGGAACAAAAGGACAAACAGATAGGACAAAAACAAATATTCTCTATAAATCAATCGATGCGGGGACATAAAAAGCTTTCCTTAAAGGATCCGGTCTGGAAACCACGTGAAAACATTAGTCAGTCCATTTGATAAAAAAAGAATTCTTTTTTATTGTGATGGTAAAGTACAAGTTTTTACCCTGCTTGTGCTGTTCTTGACATATACACGGCAGTCAATATAAACTAAAAATCAAATCAACCTAAATTCCTAAACTACAGCATACTTTTTCATTACTAAAAAACACGGGTGCCCACCAGCTACATGACTATCTACGGGCGACAAAAAAAGCTTTATTCAGGTTGAATTCGCGAAGCTTTGGTGATACAATAGCTTATTGTCGAATAAAACCCATGATGGTTTAAAAAACGTTCAACAGCTGTTCAAATACATGAATGATACACGAGTCTGCGCGTGAGATTTCCAACAATTTCTAATTTGCGCAAAGTAAAGACTCTGACCAGCGTTTACATACGCACAGTCTGACCAGAGTCCTCACTATGCGCTAGGTAGATAGATAAGGTCTCAAAGTATCTATAGACCATCTTGTAACTATATATCTACAGTATGTGACTATCTACGTTACTCAGCGATTGCACATAACGAACGTTTCTAATTGTTGGATATGTCACGGACAGGCTCATACAGTTCTAAAAAATTGTCGATCTAACTCTTCAATTCAATATCAAAGTTGATATATTATATTGACCTTTCAAAATAATTATGTCAACGACATAAATGATAGACTAGTGGGAAAGTAAAAGTTAAGATGAAATTATTTTCATTTTCGATATTGGAAAAATTAAAATATCAAATCCACTTAATGAATTCTACTCACGATGTGCGTAAAATCCAATAAATTATCTAAGGAATTATAAAATCCATATCCAAAACGTCCTCACAAAATAAGCATCCTTAATTTCTTTTTCTTATTAATCTATCTTTTTTATTATTACATTCATCTTATTTAATTTTCGCTTTCTCCAGCCCCACAACCTAAGTGGCTTATATACCCATATATAGAAATTGTCACGCCCACGAAGATGAGTGCTGTTCTCCCTTTCTTAACGGTTTGTTGGAGCCATTTACTTCATGAGAAAATGTGCCAGGGAGTTCAGGATGACCAAACGGTGCAAATAATTTGTAATTTTTATCCCAAACAGTTTACCCCAGTTCGTTATCCTGAACGTAGATCTGGATTTGAATAGAGACTTGAATAGAGACTTGTCTTTATTTGTCGAATACTGCGGAAATTATTAGTTGTATTTTTGATAGTTGCAAGGGCGTTGCTACCATTACGCACATTACGCAAGTGCGTAATAAAAAATATCTCTATACGGAAAATGTCGTTGATGAACGATCATAACATCGAAACTACAGCTTATTCAAGCTGTAGTTTTCGAAATATGCCCAGCTTTAAGGGAAAAAAATGTTGCAAAGAGTCTGCAAATTATACCCCGATTTGCACGCATGTGCACACGCAAAGCGGGGTATAATTTGCAAACAGTTTGCCACACTTAATTTTTAATCGTGAACGCAGGGGAAGACCCGGATTCGCACAGCCCGTCCAAAGTCGTTACTTTTCGATTTTCACATAGCGAATGAATCAGTTTCTCTACGTGATATGTTTATTTTTTCTTCCCTGTATTGTGGGTCTATTCAGGCTGCACAGAATTTAAATTCACGCAGGTAATAGTGCAGGACATAACACAGAAAACGTCAATCGGACATACAGTTTGATTGGTTAATTGAATACTGTGTATTGAAAATGATAAAAGAAGTGCCATTTGGAATACCTATCTTTCATACCATCTTAAATCAAAAGAAAAAGTTTCGCCTTTACTCTCGGCACCGATGGTGCTTTGATGCCACAAAATTCTTAGTTCAATAACTTACAAGCCTATCAAATAATTAAAAGCAAACCGGGTCTTATACAACGCGCCCAGTCAATTTGTCATTCGGAAATGGTCGAGTGTCGCCATATTTGGCTCTCGAAGTCTGGCAATGACAGCGTGTTTAGTCAAGCATGGGTGAACAGCGATTCCGCGGTAATGCAGCATAAAATTTGACTATTTGATTGGATGGGGAATCGTTCTCCGAGCGACGTTTTCAGTTGTCTTATTTCATGAACAGGCTGATCCATGAATACGGAGGGGGCAAGACGTGGTCTGTAATGCGAAATGGGACGATCTGCAAAGGCGTAGCTCCCATTACGCAATTTACGCAAGTGCGTAAAAGAATTAATCCTCTGTTGAAAAATATCGTTGATGAATGATTATAACATCGAAACTACAGCTTATTTAAGCTGTAGTTACGATGTTTTGATAATTCACCAACGCGCAATTATAAAAAGGGATTGGACGGAGGGCATTCATCTTTTGTCACAGTCCTTATATCGCCTTCATGCGATATATTCTTTAGTTGTCACCTTCTGAGATTGCGTATAAATTTCAAAATCCTAGATACGCCTATGATCTGGGATTTTTTTGGATTGTGTCAATAATTATCAACGAGGTCAAATTGCACAAAGCATGAAGTCTAGTCTTGGTGAAAATGAGGACCTTTCTTTTCGGAGGAGTGATAAGTTAGTTAACACATTGTCCAAGTATTGCAAAAAATTGTACCCGAGAGTCTTAAAGAAAGAATCGAACGCCTGTATCCTCAATTGCATAAGTCACAAAAATCCAAATTTAAGAGAGGAGTGAATATTTTCAATCAAAGAGTCTTTCAGTTAGGATCAAACGTATGTACCCTCTATTTCATAAGATTCAAACATAACATTTTTTTAAGACAAAAGTTAATATTTTTGACCAAATAGTCTTTAAGAAAAGTCAAAAGCACTCTAAATTTCTTGAGACGCAAACGTAAATTATTTTGACAAAAGGTTCGAATATGAAAATTGCTATTGCCTAAATTATGAAAATTGCCTATCCGTTTAATAAAATTTCAACTGCGATGCGCGAGATATTTCGATAATAAATTTTTGAATTCTTAAAGATCTTAATTCTAACGAACGCACTTTAATAAATCGTGGTGTTATTTTATTAACATTTTGCTTTGAACATTAAATTACGACATTTTCATAATTAAGCAGTTTAGGATTTTTGTCCACCGATTTAGGATAAGTTATGCGTAATGATATTTACCAGATCACATGGCGAATCTGTAGTCACATTATCCTATATTCAATAAGTACAAGTTGATTTGCATATTCATTGGATACGCCCATAGAGTTTTACTTATGAAGCATAACTAAATTTGTTCAAATTTCAAAAGGATTTACGTACTTCTTGTTATTTCTCCCTTCCTTACTTCTTATCTTTTCATTATCGATCGTAACTAGATTTAAGCATGTGACGGGCTGCTGCGTTTAAAGTAATTTTCACAAATTCGCCAGGCAAAGACTCAGATTTACATGCACACAGTCTGATCTGAGTCTTTACAATGAGCTTTGAAGGTCTACTGACGATATTTTTATTTGTCACAACTAGCAGATATTCTATTTGTGGCTATTTATTATATATCTTCTAAAAAGATTTTTTTTTTCCTTTTGCCAGGAATGCTTTTACAGTTAACAACATCGAGAAATAGACAAGATAAATGATTGTGAAATGATTTTGGAATGAAATTGAATGAGCGTGTGGAGTGAGTTTTGGGTGAAATTTAAGGGAGGTAATCCTATATCGCTAATTTTGATCAAGATGAACAAAATTAGCGCTATGTATTTTCTCCCTTTATTTAAACATACGTTTTTTTAAGTTTGTGTATCTTCGTGGACCAATCAGACACTTTAAAATCCACTTCAGCTAATAAAACAGTAACTTAAAATTTGATCGATTTTAATTAAACGTTTATCGTCTTTAAACGATTACGAAATGTTTTAAACCTTTTGGAGCGTTTTTGATCGATTTGAGTGAGTGATTGGAATGAATGAATGGAGCGCTGAGTGAATGATTTAGAACGATTTTGATCGGAATGAGTGTCATTTATACGATGTTTTTAAGTGTACCACACGGTATATTTTCCCGGGCATGCTTGCGATGAGCGAGACATAATTTCAAAACAAGTGTTTTTGAAGTGCGTAGGTCCATTTCCCATCCGTCCGTTAGTCCTCCCGATCTTGTTCCGACAATTTCTCCTACGCTTATGATTTGATTAATTCAAAATAAAGAAAGATTAATGGAATGGAGTTTTACGCCGCTTTCAACAATTTTTCAGTTATATCGCGACGGCTAGAGCACCTAACAATGGTTTCCTGGTAAGAAGTACTGGTTTGAGAAATAGCAGGAATCCATTATGAGGTGCTCCAGCCTGCGCGATATAACCGAAAGATTGATGAAGGCGACGTCAAACCCATTCAAACAAACAAACAAACACATTTCTTCACAATTATTCAGTATCATGGGCAAATGTTCAGTATCATGAGCAGATGTGTTGCAGGAAACACATTTTCAGAAATCCCCTGTTTCCGTTATACTTTATGGATCAGGGACCCGTTTAAAAAACATCTAACAATCATTTTTGCGTAAGTCAAAAACTAAAGTTGCTTCTTGAGTGGTAACAAAAAATGGAATTATGCCATCCATTATTAGTTATACGATTTCTTGCCTGGGTATATGACGATTTATTCCCGGCTGGAAAAAATGATGTCACCCGAGCCGTAGGCGAGGGTTGACATCATTTCTACTGCCGGGAATAAATCGTCATATACCCAGGCAAGAAACCGTATTACGAATTTATTATACTTCAAAGTTTTAGGGCTAAATATCTGTCTTTTGCCTATTTTAGGCGTTCGTATAAACCGATTTCTTTTAAATCACCAATATCCCTTAATGCGCCCCTATGAAAAGTAAACATGTACAAAGTGACGTCATATATAGTTGTGACGTCACACTATTACACTGCATGGAAGCGTTTGTTGGCTGAAACAGCGAGAAACTTGGCACTTTAAATGGACAGATTTGTACAAATTTATGGTATTTATTGACATCTATATCATTTTTTATTTGCACATTATTAACTTACATCCTTTTCAACTGTATCCTAGTGTGTATATTCGGGTCGTGTTATCAGCGAAGCGAGAGAAACATGGCTGCCATTACCGTTTCGATTTTTTGTCTATTTTCATGTCGAGGCGCCTTAAGGTAGACCCCCCCTAATGAAAACTAAAATCATCGGCCGATGTCGGCACTCGTCGGGTTTCCGGTGATTAACGATATCGCAACTCGGCGATTTCCGGTCTGTATCGGATTTGCGTCTAAATTATCTTTATTTCTGAATATTTCCTCAAATTTACTTTCTATTCATCATTGAATGTGAAATAATGAATAATAATGTATTAATAAGTATTTTTAAATGCAAAAGTAAAAAATATCGGTCGAATTCAACGACAACAACAACGTCATGAGTTTTCGTGACAGGAAAAGTAGGTTTACGAAGAAGTCAAATAGAATCACAGTTAAATCAGATGGATCTTGGTTGAAATTCGACATGAATAGTTTATATGTGATGAAAGATGTGAGATAGGAATCATGAGCCGTCCCAAAAAGTGAAAAATGGACACCGTTTTGTTGAACTGGACGTTTTGATCAGCTGATGTCTAACCTGTTTCGATTGCAAAAGTGACAGCCTCTTCATACCCACCATTTAGGGATTCAGTGCTACACTAAGAGAAGGCTTACAGATTATCTGCTAATCTACATAAAGACATACTTTGCAGGTAACTGCTTTTTTTCTGTAATGGATTTCAACCCTTCAGCTGACCTACTTTTAAATTGATGATAGGGTAAAAATAGCCTGAGCCCATGTTGGCAATAACAAGAGGAAGTGATCATTTTGTAGTAATAAAAGATTTATGACTTTTCAATGTCATATTTGTTAGACAGTGATGACAAGTCGTTGATATGAAGTGATCAACAGAGGGTAGACTCATGACCAGGTGCCCGGCTAGTTCAGTTGTTAAGAGTGCCAAGCAAGTATTCCGGGGGAGGGGGGGGGGGGGTCGTGGGTTTGAGTACCATGTTGGTCACATCTTTTCAGCCCTTAATTTAATTGAAATATTGTTGTCTCAAATCTGAGATGTGTTCAATATTTAGCCTGAGGGCATCAGATCACAGGCTATAAGTAGGCCATGCAATACCGATATACAAAATTAAAATAGATGTTGACTTGCCTGTCAATTTCAAGTTCTTGAGTGTACCACTAGTCAATAATAAAAAAAGCAGCTGATGAATTTCATCACCATAGGATTCAGACAAACCAATATATGAGTGTTTTTACAGGTTGATTGCTGAATAAGCAATCAAGAAAGTTTAACTTGAACTTACCATTGGCTTAGAGCTTAACTAAGACACAATGTAGAACAAGAGATGTTTAAAACATTTATGCCCCCATTAAGCAAGTCAATAGCCTTTTCTTTGTCAATAAACAAAGGGCAATAATTCACAAAATATAATGAGTAGAGTTATTGTTCTTGGCACTGCACTTCTCCTCATTGAGATCTATCCACCTGTGAAGTTTAATGATTCTTAATTGCATACTATTGAGACATGCTCGGGACAAAAAAAAACGGTCTATGAACGGACGGACTGACCAACAATCTGACAAGTGCAAAGCAATATACCCCTTCTTCTTCGAAAGGGGGGGGGGGGATAAATATGCTTTGAGATTATCATTAAATCAAGGTCAGCTGATAAGTTCATTTTTCAAGGTCAAACCTCCTCAATCTTTTACACCCCCCACCCCCCTTAAGAGAAAAAGTACTTAGATCTAATAATTCAAGTGAGTTCCTGAATTCCACAATCTTTTGGATAGTTGTGTAACATGATGTTTTAAATGTGAGTTTCTTCTGTCTTTCAGATATTTGTTGTGATGGGATGTGAACCTCCCTAGTTATCTGTGTTACTTTACCAGCCAGTAATGCATTCTATTGACACAACTGTTGAAACATCTGGATCTGCATACAGAAGATTTAACAGTAAGTTTAACATTGTAAGAACTTGAATAATATTTTTGTGTGAAAAAATAATTCTTCTTGAAATTTGAGCACTCAACATTCTCATTCATTTTTCTTTAGAAATAGTCAACTGCTTGACCTCTCCTGGATCCAATCTGTTTTCAAATGTTTATTTTGAGGAGTTAACAGATGGTCCTTTTCTCTACATGGATCACAAAAACAAGGATGAATTCTAACTTATTGGTAAAATAGACACTTTGAAACTACATTGAATTTGAGCAATTCAAGAGTTTTTTTGTTTCTTTTAATACATCTAGGTATAAAAACAAAACCATTATTTACTTTTTGTATGATGATACTTATTTGTATGATGCTGCCTCATTCATGCCTCATTCAGAATAACAATGTTTAGTTTTCACACACGTATGTAAAAAAAATCCTCATCTGTTTTAGTTTTCATACACCCATGTAAAAAATCTCCATCTTTGAATAATTCTTGTTTTTGGTCTTTGATAACAATATTGTCAGTGTGCTCTTTTGTGTTACATATCTAAAATATGAATCTAAATACAATGTACTTGTAATTTTGAAAAGACTTATATCCATTGTATACTTTTGTAGAAACAATTACAATAAATATCAAAGATTATGATAGTTTTATTGATAAATTATTTCGTTGCTTATAATAAAAGTGGAAGAAAAATCTATCTGTCCAAATTTTCACTTTGAAGCAAAATGTCGTCTTCAAAACTGTTTAAACTAAAGTGCCATATTTGCTGGGATTTAATTTTTATCAATTGTGGAAGCCAATGGTTTCTAGATAAAGTCTATCATTTGACATTTAAAAACTTGCAGCTTCTTAAGTGTTTCATAATCAATCACTTTTTTTTTAAATTTATTTTTAATTTGTCTGTATTTTCAGTTCTATATCACATCAAACCATACCCAAAACAGAGTTACAAAATCTGGAGTCTGGGTGACTTCAAAAACAGAAAGTTAAACAGATCTAATTAAAGCAAGGATTAAATGAGTTCTTCTGTGTGGCCCAGGATGGATGTTTCTTCAAGTGGTGAAACCAATTCAGTGAAAATGTGTAGAATCAAACCTTCAGGCACTCATGTACACTGTTCAGTATAATCAGTAGTAGATTTTTATGGTGCCAATGTAGTCCTTCTCTTGGGTTATGAAATAATGACTTTTGGATACAACAATGCATTTTCTTTTATCCCTGGAGTAATATAGTGTTATATCCTGAGTTCACTAATTATCTGAAACCTGACTGTACTGATATATAGTAGGTACATATTTTCATGGTTTTGTAATAAAGACATATAATAATTAAATGTTTTGGAGACTGTAAAACCAATTTAGATTTCTTAAGTTTTTAGAGGACTAAATGGCAGTTGTATAGATCTGTCATTTTTTAGCTCGGCTGTTTTGTCGGAGAAAACCCTAGGTATTGCTATAGCCTCCGTGTTGTTGTCGTCGTTGTTGTCGTTGTCATCGTGCAAAACTGACATTTTGTTATATCTATGGTTCTACTGAAGGCATTCACTTGAAACTTGGCACACATGTTCACCATCAAAAGAAAAAACTATACTATCAAGGGGGATAACTCTAGATGCATTTATTTTCAAATTATGCCCCTTTTTCGACTTAGATTTTTTCCCACCATCCAGCACTCGACAGCCGAGCGTAGGCACCCGTAGGCGATGCTCTTGTTCTTCCCTTGCATCAATAGATCTGGGTAATATTGCTTACTGGTCTCTGTCTGTCTATCTGTTTGTCCATCTGCCTGTGAAAAATTAAGCTGAAAACTGAACATTCTCCCTTAACTTCAACATTATTCAGCTGATAATGCATTTACCTAGCATGAAGGCTCCTCTCTTCAATCCACACTTTAAAATTTCAAGGTCATCTGACAGGGTCAATGACAATAATCAAGACCAAACTTCTCAAGAATTGCTATTTTTGGGGACATTAGTGTTTTTATACACATCTTGATAGATCTGCTGAAATTAAACAAAATGGTGAATTACTGTTGTCACTCTGTCAGTATAGGTGCAGATAGCTTGACAAATTTATCCTTGGCCATATCTATAATTGAAAGGCATTTGCTTGAAACTTGGCATGTTTATGGTCAATATGACTGAAAAAAAATGTTAAAAGTGGTGTTATAGCCTATTTAAGGAAATAAACTTCAATATATAACGTGTAAAACCAATTGTCGGTTATTGTGATCACCTTGTTGTTGTCAGTATAGATATAGGTGGATGTAGACCTATGGACATAGTTGTATTATTATAGGTGAAATTTGGCCATATATTTCTGTTAGTATTGAAGATATTTTCTATTAACTTGGCAGGTATAATAGTATCTTCACTATCTTGAGTAATCCATAATATCAAGAGGGATAACTTTTGTCAGATTTATGTCCCCTTTTGCAACAGAGTAAGACATCTACTTGAGTATTGAATTATTCCCCTTGTTTCTTCTATACATTAAAATTTGTTGGTTAGCACATATCAAACTCTTGTTTAGAAATACTATTTGTCCTTATTTTTTTAAAGAGAAGTTTTTGTCATGAATTTTGATCTATCACAAAATATAAAATTCTCAATAATTAAGTAAATTTATCATCTGGTAAAAATGTAGAGTTATTGCCCCTGATTGTAAATCTGCAGCGCTCTAGATAAGGTCCGTATTTCCGTATTTTACGGATGTAAAATTACTTGTTACGCATCATTTTTAGCAAAACTCCGTAAAAGATACGGATTGTTTTGGACATGTACGGATATTTTTGAGTACGAACGCGTAATCAAAGGGAAGTTACTCTTGCAGAATTTAAGATCTTCATTTCGACTAATCCCGATTTTGACGAGCATCTCCGTTACCCGCTAAGACTTTTCTGTAAACTGAAAAGTAGCATCGCCGAAGGTTCCCGATTGCTAGTAACGTTTTAAATGCGCACTCGGAAGTTACCGATCGTTTTCGACTATTCCCGTGACAATGGAATGCGGCCCATGAGAAAATAATTTGTAAACAGTGTGGTACCCCGCATTGGTACCCTTATTAATTTCCTTACGAAATGATGTGAGACCAGCTGATCTGCTGACCTAAATTTTTGATTGGCGTCACCGCAAAATTACGCTTATCGACAGAAAAACACCATATGTCATGGGGATCTTTTTCAATGGTTTACTCAAAAGGTCTCACTAAATCCCAGACAAATTATCAAAGCGTTTTTGGACGAAATAACTTCATCACTGAAAAAAAGTTCAGGCAGTAAAACGAAGGGACCCTAAAACGAAAAGGTTCGTAGCAAGCAGTTTCGTTCCCGACGATTTGAATGTCTGCTTGGACAAGAGATATCTACAATCTGAGTAAAAAATGACTACTGATCAGAAATCTGCGGTTCAAAATTGGTTATTCATCATAATTCATCAGTTTTGATGCTATGTTATAATGTAGATTTCAAATGTAAATTGCAATTGTTCTTCTGACAGAAAGTAAAGTGAAAGTAGACTCCACTTTCTGATGCTTATCCTGGTTCAAGTAGTTATGCGTATTAAATAAAATATTAAGATGATGATTTTGCTGCCAACTAGACATAATTAAAGTTTCAAAATAAAAAAATGAGAAAATTAAATATATGATGTAAGAAGATTCAATTATAACATTTTTATGATCCATTTGGGGATGAGGGGGAGGGGGGGGGGTATTTTTTCTGTTCTTCACTGTCTCAATTATTAAATTTATATACCAAAAAACGTATTTTCAGTTTCTAGGCTCAATGATTGAAAAAGGAAAGATAATTCTATATTAAATGGAAGGGTTGCTGTATTGTTGTTAAAGAGGTTCAGGTACAAAAACTTGTTTTATAGGTTATAATAAAGAATCGAAAAATTACTTTTCTTCCATTTGCTCTTTACTGAAAGTTCTGACTGTACTGATGCCCCATATCAGGTACTGATTTAAAATTATTTCAATCAGTACTGTACTGATGGCCTTTGAAATTATCTGGAGCACTGAATCTTTATCAAACAATTGTTTAAAATTTAAGAAGCAAGTCATAATTGTCGCATTTCATTTTGTTTTATGAACCCAAAACATAGACTTGACAAAAACAGTTTTACTCTGTTAAATATTTTTGGTTCGGTTCTTGTCTGTAATATTATATTTTAGATTGAATAAGACATTTGGCAGAATATGGCAGAAAAGACACAAAAAAGTCTAAAATGGCTCTGAAAACCTCAGATTTATTGTTTAAATGTAGACATAGTAAAGTTAATATCAATTTAACAAATAAGAAACAACTTTGATGATTTGGGAGAATTATAACCTTGATGATTTGTCATATGTTGAAATATAGATTATTAAAGAGGCAACTGTGAAATTTGGGGTATACAACTTCAAATAAAAATATCTTAAGTTCTGTACGGTAAAACGTCTTAGGTTTTCTATATTGTGTTGCTTAGGCAGTGTAGAAAAAAGTGATATATAACTCATGTATGCCCCATTACTAAAAGTTGGTCATTTTTTATGAGATTTCTGGTGAAAATGTACGGAAATCAGTAAAAAAGGCGGAAAATTACTGTAGGACAGGTCATAATTTTTGTCATATTTTTTTCAATGAGCCATTTTATTTTTATTTTGTGGATATTTTTTGAGAAAGCAGTGAACTCTGATTATTTTGATACCAGATTTATAGAAAATGGACTATTACTTTTGAAAATCTTGCTGATTTTATGACTGAAGTGGTGCTTTTATTTTAGACGTCTTGTCCGAAGGGGGGTAGTTTCACTAAAATTTGTATAAAATCATTATATTACGGTAAAAAGTTTTAATATTTCACATAGAAGACCCTTAAAGGATGTTATATGAGATAGTAATAGTTTACAATTGATTTGCAGAAGTGCCCATTAGGGGTGGTCTACCTTAAGGAAACATTAGAGGTAATACCGGAGCGGCCGTAGCTATCAATGTTTATCAGGTCAGCATTAACCAATGAAAATGCTAGAATTTTCTTTGCAGTATAATAACATCTCATTGAAATCGTCTCCTAAAGATAAACTCGGGGATGAAAAGCAGGGTAAGGTGGGTATCCTTCTTGATTAAAGTTTGATTAGATTGAGGGGGAAAAGAAATACATTTGCTTAAACGGAAGAAAGGACAGGGTCGTAGGAAGGTGACCGTACTAGATGATTTTGTTCTACACGGTCTTGCTGAGACGCATTCGGAACATCACTCGGCCATTTCCGTAAACTGCAACAGACTTCGGATGTATGTTAGGCGGATGGGTATGTAACAAAATTGTGCGTTTTGTTAGGCGGAAATAGTGTAAGAAAAACTAGCGCGGACACAACTGGCGCTATCTTTAGATTAATATCTTACAGTATATTATGGATTAAGATTTTTTTCAGCTGTTATTTAAGAATCCAAAGATATTTATATAAGGATTCGATGGTTCCACGTCTGTGACTTAAAAGAGTAGCGTTGGCGACGTCTAATGTTTTCACTCACAGTTTCTAGGGCTAACGCCATTTTAACTGACGTCATCGAGTTTTTCCAAGGGTTTCCTGTAATTTTTAAAAATAGTCCGTCCATGTACATCCGAGGTTGATCGTGAGATTGGCCGAGTGGTGTTCAGAATGGCTGAGACGGTCATCAGTGTTCTAGTCGAAAGAACTGAAGGCGAAAGCCACCTTGATTGCCGATTGCATTGTTGAAGCCATCTAAAGAGGGCTATCCCGTACAAATGGCCGAAACACTGGTGGAGTTAAACAGTGCACCGAACTATAGTGTTGAACACCTCTCCAAGCGAAATTAGGCTGTGGCAAGATGCGGTAATAGGGAAGGCTGGCAGAGTGTATAGAAATGTCTGTGTAATCACTGAAAATGACTATACCCATGAAACCAAAAACTTTGTCAATGAAAGGTGTGTTCAAACGTCCAGGGGATCTAGGATTGAGGGCGTACAAGGGTCAAGTAAAAACAAAAATATGAGTGTGCATGGCCACCTCAGGAAAAAATTTTGACGAGTCGTTTGAAGGGAAGTCAGAATCAGAGAAAGCTATGGTATCTGGAGGACTTAGGGAATATGGTAATTTTTTTCTAAAGGCGAATGGGACATTGGTCTTACAAATTCGGTGGAGCTCGAGATGAAGATTGGGGACGCCGAACAAATAAGACTCAGGAAAGTACCATTGGTGTATGCCGAAGAAAGTAGAAGATTATTTAGCAAAAAATGTAATTAGAAAGATTACTTCCCCTTGGTCAAGCCGAATTATACTCGCGGAAAAATAATTACGAGGTTTAAGACCATGTGTGGATTACAGGTGACTGAATGCCTTAGTTAAGCCAGACGGGTTCCCACAGCCAAGAATCCACGATTGTTCGTATGCGGTTGCTGACGCGACATATTTCAGCAGTTTTGACCTAACCCGCGGGTATTTTCATATACCTCTAATGAAGAGAATATCCCCAAACGTGCATTCTGCTTTAAATTCGGATATTTAAAATGGCCAGAATTCCCTTTGGTTTAAATGCTATGCTTTAACGTTTCAGCGTTGTGTTGCAAGGGCTACAGCGTTCACATTCTATTGGTAGATGAAGTTCTGACTGAAGTCCAACAGTATGTCATTTTCGTTTAGGAGGAATGGAATTGAATATCGGACTTCTTGAAGTGCTTTTATAAATGCATTTTCTCTCCAAGATGTTCACAGTCCTGCTCCCTCATTCCTTCATTTACACACCATGTTAGTTTAGATATTGAATCAAAAAAATATCTATGGTATAACAAACTCATCTCTTTTCAATAGATGACTTTAATGTGCTCACCATTTTATTATTATATTTGGGAGAAGATGATCCAGTGTATGGATGCCAACACACAAACCCTCATGGTATTTAACGACCCTCAGCGTACAAGACACACTGGAACGCTTACTCGCATGGTGTGGAAGTTGTCTGATGTCCAGGCTCAAACCTACCAGACGGCACAAGATGATGGGGACAATGGCAGGAAGCGTAAGACCAGCGGTGATAGCCACCAAATGAAATTTAAGTCCCGGGTTTAATCCCCGACGGGTAGCTGCTTGAGGGTAGGAAAGGATGTAATGGTGGTACTGGTGAGAGAAATACCAGGAATACATTGTTAGGTACCCCAGCCGCCGCGTTATTACTGAAAATATTTTGAAAGCGGCGTAAAACTCCATTCAATCAACCAAAAAACCGAACGAAATAAATCTTGGTAAGGTTTACCCGGGAACAATAAAAAAAAAACGATACTGAAGCATATAGCTGACAAATCCCACTTCTGGTGGCAGTTGGAAGATATTTGAACTATGTGCTACTATCTGTAAAAAAAAAAAAAAAAAAAAAAAAAAAAAAAAAAAAAAAAAATAGTAGATCGTTTTACTTCCAAATAAACACAGATTTATCATGAAAGTTTTATTTTGAACTTTAATTCAGGAACATTTACGAATTCAAGTTGAACATTATCACTAAAGTGCTGATTATACTAAGAAATGCGACGAACGTAAATAATTTTAACCAATTAACACTTGAGCTCAATTTTTTCAGCAAACTTTTTCTTTTAGTGAAAAGTAATACACTTAACGTTTGCAAGTACATCACTTAGGTGCCAATTTGGTTTTGTGTAGAAGCATTACAAATGTGTAGAAGCATTACAAATGATGTTTTTAAAGTTTCTTATAATTTCATTGGCTACAAAAAACTCACCTCTATTTGGGCCTGAATCGCTTGGCTTACAAGTCATTTAGAAAATAAAATAAGTTCACAAACAAGTTGATATTCTTCATTTGTCAACAAAAACATGTAAGGATAGATATTAACTTTGACAATAGTGCACTTGATGATGAATTAAGAATATTTCTGTTAACCCTCTTCATAAATCAAATCGCTTAAAGCGCTGAAGGCCTTGTTTATAAAGAGGCAAGGTGACATTTGAAGGCATGCTCTCCAACTTTTGAATCTTTTTAGCAAGGCGTTTTAGGCGAAGGAAACCAAGGGTTCCATTTACCTATATAGGGATCGTAAGCCACATTCCGAACTCAATTCAAAGGAAAAATGCCGAACGGTATGCTCACTATGTAGCGCTGAGTCCGCCCCAAAAAAATCTAATTCCCAAGGTTTAGATTACTACGCCCGATAGCGTTTTGCAGACAGGTGCGACTCGCGTTTGTATAATTTTAGTCGACTTGAATTATTTGCTACTAGTCCGTCAATTTATCCATTCGATCATTACGTCTAACAATTGTAGAAATGCTGTTTTTCTAGAGGCACAAGCTCGTTGGTCCTTTCCTTTATACTGAATTGAATTCCATAAAGAAGCTGTATTTTTCTGTGGAAACTAATAGGGTCAATTTCTCCCTTTTCCAAAATATGTTCCACCCTATGCTCATACCCCATTAATTTTTAAATTTCTACCCTAGATATATATCAAATTACACCCATGTTGATTTATTGTCTGCAACCTGTTTCAAGTTGGTCCAGTCTAAAATTTTGTTGCCTGTTTAAGGGTTTAAAGATGGGGAAAGGCTTTTAAAAAAATCTAGTTTAGATTAACCCATTTCAAGACAACAAATGTTTAGACAGGTCCGATATCGCTTTGCAGACAAGCACAACTCGTGTTTTTATAAATTTATCCATTCGATCATTCCGTCTAACAATCGTAGTAATGCTGTTTTTCTAGTGGCACAAGCTCGTCAGCTCTTTCTTTTACATTGAATTGAATTTCAATAAGAAGTTGCATTTTACTGTTGGAATACTAGAAATTGATAGGGTCGATTTCTCCCTTTTCCACAATATGTTCCACCCTATGCTCATACCCCATTATATTTTTAATTTCTACGCTAGATATATATCAAATTACACTCATGTTGATTTATTGTCTGCAACCTTTTCCAAGTTTGCCCGGTCTAAAATGGTGCCATCTTTTTAAGGATTTAGGATGGGACAAGGCTTTTAAAAAAATTTAATTTAGATTAATCCATTTCGAGAAAGCAAACTTTTAGACAGGTCCAAATCTTAAAAGGTTGCAGATTATATACGATATGTGGGCAAATTAGAAAACTTTGTAACAGAAATGGTAGATAATATGATGGAGAAAAGAGTGGTAGTTAGCAGCATTTTCTTCTTTTCCTTATAAGCAAGGTTATCCGTCAAGATCAAATTTAAAAGCTATCAATCCTTAACAAAGCAGTGATTTTGGCAGTGATAAGTAAAAAAATATATGGCATACATGATAAAGACAATGTGAATAATCAAGGTTGTATTCAAGAAAATTGACCTCGTGTGTTGTTTCTTTTGTTCAGTTCCCTCGCCTTCAGTATTATCAGTACTTTGATTTTAGCACAGCGTAGTGATATGCAAGCACTGCGTTGAATAGACAAAGCACTTCGTGTCGCACAAAAGTTGATGACGTATACTAGACCTATTTTTTGCGCGCGCATGAGTACAAAAACGTTACGTAGTACACACGTTGTACGGTTTTTGGCTCGATTATCTTTTTCCTAGGCAATTTCCAGGATACAGGGTTGTTTCAAATGGCCTGCCAAACCAGGTCAAAAATGACTTTAAATACCAGGAAAATTGTTCAAATAACCTGTTATGTTATTGAGCATTTCCCGCAAGTCTTTTACTTTGATAAATAATTTTGCCCTACATTTAAGGAATCAAATTTGCACCTCAGTGATGAAAGAACCCTTTCATGCCGCGAATGACCTCATAAGGGGTTACGGTAACTACAAGATACAAGAGATACAAGAAGCTTTATTTAGAGTCGTTTTTTTACAAAGAATAAACATTAGCTATAAGCTATTTTCCGACTTAACTGCGGATACAAAAAATACGGAAAGTATAAAAAAGTGACAATTGATGGAAATGTCATGCAAAGGCTCATATATAACATAAATAAAACTCGCACTGAACTAACGGGTCATTGGCTTTCCTAGACTCAGAGTAGGGCGTCCTGGACCTTTATTGGCCTCTCATTTCGATCTTAATTGCAAAACCACGCTTTTATTTATATGGCAAAGGAAAAGTCGTTCAGTTCCTGTTTATAACTAGTAAATTCATTCATTCATTTATTCATTCATTCTGTTTTTTCGATTCGTTCAACCATTATTTCATGCAATCATTTCGTTCATTCTGCTAATTTCATTGTTTCATTCATTCAATCATTCGGTTCATTCTTGCATTCATTCATTATTTCATACAATCATTTCATTCATCCATAAATTAATTAAATCATTTCAGTTCATTTCAGTTCATTCGTGAATTCATACATCCATCTGTTCATTCACTCATTCCGCATTCATTCAATCATTCATCAACACATTCATGCAATCTACATTCATCCGCCTGTTCGTTACATGAATAAATATTGTAACCTCGAGAAATAGACATTTTTGGTCAGTCTTTTGAGCACCCCCCTCCCTAAAAAAAATAAAATAAAGACTGTGCGAGCTATTTCATCCAAATTCGGAATATCCGGTCGCAAAATCTTTTTAATTGAAATATTTGCGTATCTGCATCAATGTTTGTTTATCTATCAATGTAAATCAATATTCCAAAACTTGTCATTTTTCACTTGTAAGCACAACTATTCAATCTTTTACATATACAAAACTCTACTCGAGAAAATATAACATTTGACGTATAAACAAAACTCAGATTATGTCTATGTGCGTATGCAGCACAATTAGAACAGAAATTTTGATTTTTATTGTGATCTCCATCGAATTATGCGAAACTGTGAAATTGTTTACGTATTATACGTTTAAAAAAATACCACAGAAACGCTGTCAAATTAATAATGGTTTGTGCAAATGAAATACACATGGTTTTTCATCGACCGTACGCTTACACTAAGCAATTGGATATATTACCAGACTGAGAAGTGCCATGTTACCCTAAAAAAAAAGGAAAAGAAAATGATAACAAAGGGTCACGAAATTTTAATTTGTCTATCTTTTTATTAATATTGAAAAGGTAAGAATTGTAAATATTGAATAGAAAATTTCGCTAAATCGAATGAAATTTGTGTACTATGGTAGGGTCGGGACAGGTTAACCAGTATAAATAATTAGGTCCCGGGTTATAGCAGCCGGAACTGTTTACACCGGAAACCACATTCGTCTCAACTCGGCCGATTCCGTAACCTACATTTAACCTAGATCGGAGACTTCGGAGATCACCCGAGAATTGCCGAATGCGGAAACCAATGATGCGTAGCAGATTCTGGTCCTGATGGAAATCTTTACCCACAAAAATAAGAAGAAAACAGATAATAACAACGATGGGAAAGCAAATCTTTGTGTCGAAAGTGGTCTGCATATTTTACTCATCCATTTTGTTAGCTCTATATTTTCGGACAAGTTCAGTATTGCTTGTAAATTGCATCACTCATTGCACAATGTGTGTGAAACACCAGAACCGTACAGTAGGTCTATACAAACCGCAGTTACTTAAAACTCACTAAAAAGTTCTCCTCAGAGCAACTCAAAATATGTCTTTTCTCTATAACATCAGGTTCAAAAGAGACTGTTGTATGTGTACTGACGGTATCTAGTTTAACGGTGTTGAGTCAAAAAGGCCCAGGGCCAACTTATAAATTTCTGACCCCGGATGGGCATTGTTACAAGCTATATAAACGTATCTCTCAGACAGCTGGCTACAAGCTCTAGACTGGTCCAAATTTTGACTATTAGAATAGACTAGAATAGGCTATTCTGATAGCTGTCATACGAAACTATGCCCCACGGGAAAGTATGCCCCACCAAGCCCTACGGTACAAAATGACGCCCCGCGGATTGAGCAATATGTCTAGGGGTCATTTTAGGCTTTTATATAGGAAAATACATTTTTAATCATGAGTCTCAAGTTTTATTTGTCTATCTTAAAAAATAAGCGAGATTTTAGTGGAAATAATTTACGACTAAGCTAGTTCAGTTACGACCCTACGCCCTACCATTTCAATGGAAGATAAGCAATTTGTTAGTACCAATTCTAACAAAATACAACTATACCAGTGTGTAATACAGCTTCATATTGAATAATTACCGACATCTTTATTTTATTTTCAGGTTTTTGAAGATACTCCAAATTCAACATGGGACAGTTCAAAGGGACAGTGCTCTTCAACGTTTAGTCAGACGTCAATAGAAGTTGTCGTTTATGACAAGGGGCATTGGGGAAAACCCATCGATAGTAAGAGTAAAGTGTGGAAGTTAACCCATTCCCACACAACTCTGCTGTTGTGAATAGTCTTACAAAACATTATGTTGTATTAACGATGTTTTATCAAATGTAAATTAAAAAAAAAAAAAAAAAAATGCAGGAGGGGGATTTATTGAATTTATGATGAACAATTTTCAGGAGGTTTACTTGATCGCGATTGGCATCTTGATCGGGATTGGAATTTTTATAGCTGCATATATGATGTTTTGGTTGAACAACTCTATTATGTAGAACTCTCAGCCATACTGGGATGTTTCCAGACTCAACGATGTGGATGTGGTTCTAATCTGAGTTCCTTTTTTTTTTTACATTTATTATTTTATTTATTTATCTATTTCATTGATTATGTTATTTGTTTATTTTTCATTAAGTACACTCTGGAAAGACATTAAAGGAAAAAACAGGGAATGGGTTAACATCCACACTTTACTCTTTCTATTGATCGGTTTTCCCCAATGCGCCGTGTCATAAATGACAACTTCTGTTGACGTCTGACTAAACGTTACAGAATACTGTCCCTTTGTACTGTCCCGTGTTGAATTTGAAATATCTTCAAAACCTGAAAATGAAATAAAGATGTCGGTAATTATTCAATATAAAACTGTTTTATACACTGATATAGTTGTATTTTGTCCATTGAAATGGTAGGGCATGGGCTCGTAACTGAACTAGCTTAGTCATAAAATATTTTCGCTAATATCTCACTTATTTTTTAAGATAGACAAATAAAACTTGGACTCATTATTAAAAATGTGTTTTCCTATATAAAAACATAAAATGACCCCTAGACACATTGCTCAAACCTGTGGGGCATCATTTTGTACCGTGAGGCTTGGTGGGGCATACTTTCCTGTGGGGCATAGTTTAGTATGACCCTCTGATAGGGGAGTGTTTAACCGGGTGGTTTTAACCTGTTTAAACCGCCCCGGTCAATACTCCACAGAGTGGTCAATACCAGTCAATACTCGTTGGTTGTAAAAAACTAGGTGGTCTATACTGGTTAACTGAAAATTTTATTTGGCTGTGATTGAATTGTCAAATTGGTTTTGATTACTGTATGAAGTATAGTGTTTATTATGAATGTATATACATGGATTTACTGGTTTATCATTATATTGGCTATGTTCCTGGTAAAGGCTATAATGTCAATTTTAATGAAAATCCTGAACTGGCATAGGTAACTTAATTGACCATACTTTCACACTCATTAAATTGGAAGCACACTTTCACACATAATCAAATTGCTCAGATGTCAAGCAATATCTATAACTAACATCTCAATGACCAATGATTGTATATTGGTAAAACTAAGACACACCCATGCAATCATTAGGACAGTTCAGACTCAATTTGTGTAACATTTGTTGGTCCCTGATAGATCCCAAAATATCTAGAAACAGTCACATTTTACATACAAATATTTTGACCTTTAAATGACTGTATCAAGTTTTTCCTATTACTCTTTTATAATTTCTTTTATTGTATTAATATTGAGTTGTTCATATTATTTCAAAAATGCACTAAAAAGCATCTACATTAATTTGTTTTATGTAAGGAAGTATGTTGACTTCTTGAAAAGACCAATCAACCTCTGTATTGACCAGAGAGCCTGTAGCCTTTCAAAATGGAAGAACTTGTTTATATTATTTCTATTACTACATCATTGATAATGGTTGCCTTAGCTATCAAGTCAATTTTATCATTAAACTAGAATATGGTACAGAAAGGCATGATGGTAGAGTATGAATTGACCATTCAACCACCAATTGACCAGTATTGACCGGTTAAAACCAGTATTGACCACCGGTCTGGTCAATACTCCAATCGACCGGTCGATTGCCAACCCTGTCTGGTCCAATCTATACCGGGTAGGATTTGGGTCAGGAATAAGTTTGCCCTCAGAGTCAGAAAGGCCCCGTTTAATAAGGCTCACTTTCAGTGTTGATGAAAAAGGCCCAGTTCAAAAAGGCCCACTCAAATCTAACAAGAAAGGCCAATTTAATCTGACCTGCAAAATGCTATTAAATTAGATAAACATGTAGCTTATAAAGATTATTTTTATGCCCCCGATAGGGAGGCATAATAAATTTGACTTGTCCGTCCGTCCGTCCGTCTGTCCGTCCGTCTGTCCGTCCGTCTGTCCGTCCGTCATTCCGTCCAAAAACTTTAACATTGGCCATAACTTCTAAATCAAAGCGGTGTCGGGGGCATTGTCATCTTACAGTGACAGCTCTTGTTTAATCATCTTATATGATCAAATAAAAATCATTTTGTTTATCTTTTTGTTTTCAGACCTTGTACACTAATTGTATAAAATAATCTAACAAAGATCAATCAGGAAATGGCATTTACATGTGTACCCCGTTGTCAGTCCAGTATCATAAGTCAAACATAAATGAAGTTTGACATTTGAATCAAAAGATCAGATTGTCTATTAGTTGTATAATGCTACAAAGCAGAGCATTGAACATGCTGCCTCAGCCTGAATATACACACCATCATTTAATAAAAGCTCTTACACTCATTTGATTTTGGATTACAAATGGAGATTGATTTGCTTTGGTGGAGACAGTTAAAAAATGTAAGAAAAATAAATTTTGGCTTGAGTAATCACTGAAAATTAAGCATATTGACAGATAATGATATACAAATAGTTTCTTTCTTTCTGTTTCTCAGTGACTGTTGCATCAGACCAAAATAGTTTCAACTGTATAAATTAAATCAAGGAGAAAAGCTTTCAAAGCTTCTAAGCCACAAGGCACGTCACACAAAGAGCTCCCTATTTGAGACCTAATCTCCCTATGATGTCTAAGTATGTGTACATATGAGTGCCCATGGAGATATCACATGTTTGTCTCCCCCTGGTTCAAGAATTAACTCCCCTTGAAATGAGATGTTATAATTTCTTTCAGTACCATTTCTCAGTAACCTGACTGATGTAGGGCTGTATTCTGTAGGAGGGTTATGTGCTGTATCTCTCGTTCAACTCTTCCAGGATGACATTCACAGGTAAAAAAACAGGGGTGTCGAAATATTACTTTCCTCCACTTGTCCATGGACAAGTAAAAGTCGATTTCCTTCTTGTCAGGGATCGAGAAGAACTTGCCTGAAAAAAAATAAATTGATATATATTGAGAGAAAACATTAATTTTAATGAAGAAAATGCTGTAACCCAGCATTTTCTTCAGTAAAGACAATGTTTTCTCCCCTTTGATACAAACTATAAGATCACTTTTCTCCTATATCTTTTTAGTACTGTTACTAGATTTTCTCTGGTATTCACTTGTCCATGGATAAGTGGCCTAGAAAAATGTGCTTACCTGCAAGTGATAAAGCCCATGTCGGACAAGTCGGGCATGGAAATTCCACACCCCTGAATAAAAGGCTCAGTCTGAAAATATTGTAAGTGCAAATGGACAACAGTCGTTATAGGGGTCGACACTAACTCCTGAGATTAAGGAGTCAATTGGACTACTGACACATGAAATCAAGGAGTCCAAGCTGAAAGTAAGGAGTCTGAATTTTCATAATGGGAGAACATTGTGGAAAAAAAGAAATTGCTTTTTGTAAGTAATTTCTTCTTTTCCTCAATGTTCTTCCAAGGAAGAGTTTTTTCACAAAAACACTACAGGATGCAAGCAAATGTTTTCTTCAGCAACTTTTGTAGTGAAAAGATCTGCAGTTTTGGCAAGTGTAAGAAAGGACACTGCTCTGTACATTTGTTTTTTTAAAATATTCTCAAATGACCTTTGGAGTCCCTCAGACTCCTTAATTACAAATGGAAGGAGTCCCAACTGGTTAGCAAGGAGTCCCAGACTCCCCTTAGTGTTGAACCCTGCAATATTGCCAGAGCAACAGCTTCTATTAAGCAATTCATAAAAAGTCTCATCACCATAAACAAAAAAGTGGACATTCTTAGACAGAAAATCTTTATTAGCTTATATTGTTGGAAGCCATTAGAATCTTCGAAAATGAGATTGAACACACTAAGATTCGGTAAGAACTATGTGATAATCTATATATATTTTTTGCTCACCTGAGCACAATGTGCTCAAGGGGAGCTACTAGGATCACCCGAGTCCATCAGCCATTGTTTGTTGTCGGTCAGTTACAAAGTTAAAAACTTCTTCTTATCCTGAATCACTGGGCTGATTTCAATGAAACTTTACAAGAATGTTCCTTGGGTTTCCTTTTTCGAAAATTGTTCAAGAATTTTTTATTGGCCCATAAATATGGGCTTGGCAGGGTTGGGCTTATTTTGAGCCTGAAATCTTTGAACAACTTCTCCTGAACCACTGGGCCGTTTTCAATGAAACTTTACCAGAATGTTTCTTTTGTGACCCTTTTCAAAAATTGTTAGCAAAATTTTGATTGGCCCATAAATACGGGCAGGGCTTATTTTGAGCCTGAAATCTTTGAAAGACATCTTTTCAAAACCACAAAGCCGATTTCAATTAAACCTTGGATGACCCTTTTCAAAAATGGTTCAAGAAATTTTGATTTATTGGCATAGCAGGGTGAGGCTTATTTTGAACTCGTAATTTTTGAATTTCATCTCCTCCTGAACCGTGGGGCCAAGTTCAATGAAACTTAATCAGAATGATTCTTAGGTGACGCTTTTCAAAAATTGTACGTTAAATTTTGATTGGCCCATAAATATGGGCATTGCAGGATTGGGCATATTTTGACCCTGAAATCTTTGAACAACTTCTCCTGAACCACTGGGCCGTTTTCAATGAAACTTAACCAGAATGTTCCTTTTATGACCCTCTTCAAAATTAGTTTGCAAAATTATGATTGGCCCATAAATATGGGCATGGCAGGGCGCAGCTTATTTTGAGTTGCCTCAGTAAAAAATAGGGGGCAGGGTCTATTTTTCCTTTAAATTCTTGGAATAACATCTTGAACAATTAGGCAAATGTGAGTGAAACTTTGTCAGAAAGTGACTTGGATGGGTTCCACTGGACCAATAAAATTCATGTGAGTTGTTTAGGGCCATTCTGGCCCTCTTACTTTAAATTTTCCCTAAGATTGATAATTGTGTTTTGTCCGGTTTGAAATATTTAATGCATTCAGAGTGGAAATTGAATTGTTAAAATGTTATTGCAAAACTAAAACATCCACCTTTTTAACAAGTTTTACTTGAAAGAGTTGTATGTATTTGTGAGAAGGTGCACTGACCCTTTGGGAAGATTAAATGCATGGGACTTGATAGGAGTTCACAGTTTAAAATATTGCTGAGAAAAGCAATCAAGGGCTGGTCTGATGTTCATGACATTTTGCCCTGAGACGTCATGCATTTATGGTATTCTACTTAAATGTGGTAAAATTGTAGTAGGAAGGCAAACAATTAAACTCATGCGATTTTTTAAGTAGTCGGACATCTAGGATAAAATATATGATTTAAGTCTCTAAGGTTTTTGATAGCCCTCATATAACACGTAGATTTGTGATCTGAGTTTACTAATTATAATCTATTTGTTGTCTCAGTGATTTCAGAAAGAGGGCTCTATCTAAGATTCTTACTCACCTGGGTCAACCAAAACAGGTAGGTCTGAATAGCTCAGGGGTGTGGAAAAACGACTTTTCTCCACTTGTCCATTGACAAGTAAAAATCATAAAAATGTACTTGTCTGGGATAAAAATGAACTTGCCTGAAAAAAAAATATTGAGAAAACATTGTTTTTAATGAAGAAAATGCTGTAACCCATCAATGGATACCAATTAAATTTTACATGAATGATCCTTGGGTGACCCTATATCAGTGTACAAAAAATCATTGTGATCGGATGGAAAATAAGCATTTTATGGGCGGAGGTCATTTCTCTATATGTTATTTAGTTGGAAACTTTGAAAATCATTTTCTCAGAATGTAATAATGGATATCAACCAAATTTCACTGGAATGATCCTCGAGTGACCCTTTATCAGTCTACAAAAAATCATTGTGATTGGATGAAAAATATGCATTTTATGGTCGTAGGTCATTTCTCTATATGTTATATAGTGGAAACTTTGAAAATCATTTTCTCAGAATGTAACTGATGGATATCAACCAAATTTCTCCGGAAAGATCCTTGAGTGACCCTTTATCAGGCTACAAAAAAATCATTGTGATTGGATGAAAAATATGCATTGTATGGGCAGAGGTCATTTCTCTATATGTTATGTAGTGGAAACTTTGAAAATCATTTTCTCAGATTCTGATTTTTGGATATCAACTAAATTTCACTGATCCTTGAGTGACCCTTTATCAGTGTACCAAAAATTATTTTGATGGGATGAAAAAGATACATTTTATGGGTGGAGGTCATTTCTCAATATTTTAAATAGTGGGAAAAAAACATTTTCTCAGAATGTAACTGATGGATATCAATCAAACATTTTTGGTATGATCTTTGGGTGACCCATTATCATGCAGCCAAAAATTATTTTTATTTGTTGAAAAATATGTCTTTTAATAGCAGAGGTCATTTCTCTATCTGTTATATAGTTGTAGCTTTGAAAATCATTTTCAACATCAGTAGAACCCCAAATATCTAAAAATCTAGTCAAAACATTTAATTACTTTTACAAGAATTTCAAGCCTGTGTAGCGACTCAAGCCATTCATGGCTTTCTAGTTTCAGTACTGTTACAAGATTTGCTCTGGTATTTACTTGTCCATGGACAAGTGGCCAAGAAAAATGTACTTGCCCGCAATTAAAAAAGCCTGTGTCGGACAAGTCAGGCATGTGAATTCCTCACCCCTGATAAGCTGATATATCCACTGTCAATTAAGAGACGAAGATTGTATTTGTTGATTTCCTGAGGAATGAAAAATTATCTGATCACACTTTATGAGTATGTGATGCAAGTTCTTACATAATTGTGATTAGGTTTTTAGTTTCATACTTCCATGAAATCAAAAATTCTCTTCCTATCTTATTATATAATACATGTACTGTCAAAAAATATTAAGATTTGTCAAAAATGAAATTGAATTATCATTTGACCACTATATGTGCAGAAGCTTACTAAATAGCTGTTCATTGAAAATTGTTTTTTATCAAGCATAAATGTTTTTCTGCAAAACTACCTTAAGGTAATTTAAGAGAACAATAGTCAATTCTACTTTATGCATACTTTAAATACATCTTTATAAAATTAGAATAAGGATTTGGCAAAAAATCTTAAGTCAACAATTAATGTTTTCTACTAGTCAAGTTTTAGACACATAGACTGACAAGCAGTCACAAGTAAACTAATGTATACCCCTGATATCATTAATGTTGATAGGAGAATCAAATGATACCAGTTTAATTCTGATAAGCAATCTTTCTGTTGCTTGGTTACAAGAAGATTTCAACAATGTCATAGTGAAGTTATAGGGTAAATTCGGTTTTATAAGTATTGAAATTCATTGAACTTTAATTAACTTTATTAAACTATATACATAGTATTCGTCTTTAAAGCCCCTGTCTATGAACATTTCGGAAATGCAAGACAATGATCTTAGACGACTATGTACACAAAAACTAGACATTTATTCTCAAAGATAAGTTTGAATTTGTCATTCCAATGTTTGGTAATGCAAATGATTATGACGCGATAATCTAAAATAGGCCCAACTTGATGAATATTTATGAACTGCAATGTTTCGGACTTCCAATTTGAAACCGCTCCATTACCCCTCCTGCAAAAGGGCGTATTTCATGTGACCAAATTCTCATTTACAATTTTTACTGTATATGGCAAATTATGCGGTTCACGAAAAAGCTGCCATTTGTCGATTTATATTTATTTTTATGTAACTCATTATTCATAAGATTAAATCAAGAAAAAATATTTAAAGAATATTTACGAAAGAGCGTTTATTTTTTAAATCTAAATGCAGACTGGGGCTTTAACAAATGCTTTATTTTGATTGAAGGCCAATGACTCGATGTTTGCCATACTGGATGGTGATGTCATGGACAATTTTGACGCTTTTGTCGACGCTATCCTGGAGGAGAAGAATTTTAAAGAGACCCGTCAACCTCTCATTACAGATCTTATAGCTTTAATCATAAGTGATGGTAAGTACTTTTTAGTTGGAAATCCAAAATTAAAATTCAAAGATGAATTCTTTATGACACATACTGTATTTCCTCTAATAATAGCACCCTCCCTAATAGAAGCACCCCTACATTTTTTACCAAGACAACCCACTGCAAATGCCCAAATTTTAGGAACATTTTGAGACTTCTTCTCAAATTTGAGATGAGTTTCCTCTAAACAATCATATGAATGATTGTTTAGAGGAAATTCACCTCAATTTAAAGGGAAAAAGGCCTAAAAGACATAAGTTTAATGATTCTTTTAATAAAAAAATGCATACTAAATAAAAGCTCCCTGGCCATGTTATTTATAGCTCCTGGGAATGTTTATCTGGAGAAATGCAGGAAATTAATTGCCTGGTAACATGATGATGTCATAGGTGGACAGGGCCAGGCTCAGATGACATCAAATATTGAAAATAAACTAAAGCAGGGTTTCATGGTTTGGCTATGTCAATGTTTTTGCAGTTTCATTACCAAGTTATTAGCTTTAAAAAAAACTAGCTAATGAACTGTTTAACATCGAAGAAGTACAATAACAAACATGTGACTATTCAAGGAACCACCAGAGTGTTGTTTTATCAGCATAAACAAAAAGCTGTACCAGTTTATGAAAAATACTGAATAATTCTCCCCCAATCCCATGTCATTAGATCTCATTAGATTATTATCCCCCCCCCCCCCCCCCCTTCGAAGAAGAGGGGGTATATTGCTTTGCACTTGTCAGTCAGTGGGCCTGTTGGCTGGTCAGTCCTTCCGTAGACCCTTTTTTGTCCAGACCTTATTTCAAAAAGTATGCAAGCCAGAAACGAGTAACTTAAGAAGTGGAAACATCTCATTGAGGAGAAGTGCAGTGGATAAAAACCACAACTCTACTCATATTTTGAGAGTTATTGCCCTTTGTTGATTGTCAAGTAACTTTTATGGGGGGCATAAATGTTTTACGAACATCTCTTGTTCATATAACTTAAGTCTAAAACCTTGTAATTGCAGCTTGTAAAACTGTATTTACGAGGTTTTAAGAAGTAAAGTGAACAAATTGTTTCTCATGTTTGTAGGTTGTTATGACGCCAGGATGAGGGTTCTGATAAAACATGTTGCCTGGCAACTGAGGGTCACATGGGATGAAGTGGAGGAAATAGAGTCTGAACTTGCAGAAACTCTAGAATATAACACATATGTGATGTCAGAGTAAGTATTTACTAGTGATGGGCAGATTAATCAATTATAATTGATTATCACTTGGTTTGGGCTTCTGATTGTGATAATTGACTAAGAAAATTCATCATCAATTAACCAGTTCTTTACATTAATGAAAGCCATTATATATTGTTTTTGAAACTGACATCAGTTTGTTTGCTTTGTGTGAAACAGTTGTAACTGCCTATATGTCTGTTTCACGCCGAGCCATGGAGTTAATAGATAAAGCATGAAGAAAGAGTCTTTAGATCATGAGATTTTTTTTAACTCTCATATTCTTTTCAAAGGATGATACTGGTAGTGCTGTATTAATTAATAAGAAAATGATTGTACAATTGATCATTGGTTGATTTACTCTTCCAACTAAAAAACGTTTCTCAATTGTGATTTGAAACTGATTGCCCAACGCTAGTATTTACTAGCCAAGGGTATGGAATCTTCATGCTGCACTTGTCTAACTTGGACCTTAGTCTGTCCATCTGTTGGTCTGTCTGTAAAACTTACAAAAACAACTTACCATTGGCAATTTCTTTCAGCCTGTTAGATACAATGCTCATATTTTGGCACAATGATAGACGTAAATGATACATATCTTCAGATACCAAGGTCAAGACAGATGTAGTGATGGGCAGATTAATTGATTATAATGGATAATCAGTTGGTTTGGGCATTTGATTGTGATAATCAATTAAGAAATTTCATAATCAATTAAGAAATTTCATAATCAATTAATCAATTTCTTATACATAAATGAAAGCCATTATATATTGTTTTCAAAACTGACATAAGTTTGATGGCCCTCTTGTATTTTATTTTCACATTTGTATATTTTTCTTCAAATGACGAATACAGTCATGAAGTAAAGGAAAGGTAAAGATAATTGTGTATTACTATTTTTGTTGCAATGTCATTGTTTATTGTTATATATCCCTAACAACGTAAGGGGACACCTGATTTCACCTTATTTGTCAATCTCTCTGTCTCTTTTTAGCTCCACTGCCTGAAAGCCACTGGGGCTATTGTCATGGCGTTGTGTCTGTCGTGCGTCCGTCTGTCCGTGTTTGTGTGCGTGCGTGTGTGCGTGCGGTCGTAAACTTTTCTTTAAAAATCTTCTCAGAAACTTCTGGATGAATTTCAACCAAACTTTACAGGAATGATCCTTTGGTGACCCTCTTTCAAAGTTGTTCAAGAAATTTTGACCCAAAGAAAAACTTGGATTAAATGGGCGTGGCTAATTTCCAAATATGGTAAAAAGTGAGTTTTCTCAGATTCTAATCAATGAACCCAATGAAATTGAGGTCATTTCTCTATATGTTGTATAGTGGAAACTTTGAAAATCATTAGCTCAGAATGTAACTGATAGATATCAACCAAATTTCACTGGAATGATCCTTGAGTGACCCTTTATCAGTGTACCAAAAATTATTTTGATTGGATGAAAAAAATGCATTTTATGGGCGGAGGTCATTTCTCTATATGTTATATAGTAGAAAATTTGAAAATCATTTTCTCAGAATGTAACTGATGGATATCAACCAAATTTCACCGGAATGATCTTTGAGTGACCCTTTATAAGTCAACAAAAAAATCATTGTGATTGGATGAAAATATGCATTTTATGGGCGGAGGTCATTTCTCTAAATGTTATATAGTGCAAACTTTGAAAATCATTTTCTCAGAATCTGATTTTTGGATATCAACCAACTTTCACTGGAATGATCCTTGAGTGACCCTTTATCAGTGTACCAAAAATTATTTTGATTGGATGAAAAAAATGCATTTTATGGGTGGGGGTCATTTCTCAAAATGTAAAATAGTGGAAACTATGAAAATCATTTTCTCAGAATGTAACTGATGGATATTAATCAAATATTTTTGGTATGATCTTTGGGTGACCCATGATCATGCAGCCAAAAATTATTTTGATTTGATGAAAAATATGTCTTTTAATAGTGGAGGTCATTTCTCTATCTGTTATATATTTGAAAGTTTGAAAATCATTTGCCACATCAGTAGAACCCCAAATATCTAAAAATCTAGTTAAAACATTTATTTGCTTGTACAAGAATTTCAAGCCTGTGGAGCGTCTCAAGCCATTCATGGCTTTCTAGTCTGTTTTTGGAAATCATTGACTTGTCCCCAATCAAAATGGCTGCAAATGGTAATAGAAAGTTAGTGAATCTTGAAACAAAACCATCTTGTGTGGAAAGAAACTTTGTCAGAAAAGGAGAAAATACTTGTTATGAGTAATTTCTTCTCTTTCAAAATTTTATCTTCAGTTAAAAATCACAAAGATGAAAATTCCAGGAATTGCACGGGATGAGACACTGAAAATTTGATTTGTCAAAATAAACATAGTCAAGAAATTTATGAGTGTAAACAGATGTTTTCATATTCTGGGCAAAAAACTCTTGTTTACAAATGAAACATGACAAATTGGTGTCGTTTTTGTTATACGCAGCCGGAGGCGGACGTATATTGGCATCATCTTCTCCATCTGTCCGTCTGTCCATCCGTCCGTACATCCATCCACTTTTCTTGTCAACGCAACTCCTCCTAAGTTTCTGGCTGGATCTTCTTGAAACTTAGTCAATGTAATCACTTCAATTATTGATGTGCATGAAGGAAGGATTTTATGGTCGTTGATTTTTGCCTGAGTTATGCCCCTTAAAAACTTAGTCTCTGGGTCCACTTTTCTTGTCAACGCAACTCCTCCTAAGTTTCTGGCTGGATCTTCTTGAAACTTGGTCACTGTTATCACCTCAATTGGTAGATGTGCTTGAAGGAAGGATTTTATGGTTTTTTGATTTTTGCCTGAGTTATGCCCCTTAAAAACTTAGTCTCTGGGTCCACTTTTCTTGTCAACGCAACTCCTCCTAAGTTTCTGGCTGGATCTTCTTGTAACTTGGTCAATTTTGTCACCTCAATTGGTAGATGTGCATGAAGGAAGGATTTTATGGTTCGTTGATTTTTGCCTGAGTTATGCCCCTTTAAAACTTAGTCTCTGGGGCTTATTGCCTCAGTTATGCCCCCTTAAAATTTAGGCTCTGGGGCCTATTGAAATAGCAGCCTTGTGAATGCAACCTTACCTAAGTTTCAGTCTGGATCTAAATGAAACTTGATGGATGTTATAACCGAAATTGGTAGATGAGCATGAAGTAAGGATTTTATGGTTCATTAATTTTCCCCAAAATTATGCCCCCTTAAAACTTAGTATCTTGGGCTTATTGAAATTGCAGCCCTTTGAACACAACTCCTCCTTACTTTTTGTCTTTATTTAAATTAAACTTGGTCAATGTCATCACCATAATTTGTAGATGTACATGGATCAAGGATTTTATGGCTCATTTATTTCTCCAAATTATGCCCCCTTAAAACTTAGTGTCTGGGGCTTATTGAAATTGCAGCCTTGTGAAGGCAACTCCTCCTAACTTTTTGTCTTGATTTAAATGAAACTTGGTCATTTTGAATTTGGTTCTGTCAAAATAAGTAGTGTCTACAATTATTTCTGTGAAACAGCAGCAAAGTGGTGGCGTATTTTGTGACGATGGCACTCTTGTTGTCCTTGAAAATAAAACATACTGACAACAAATCTGGAATGTGTTAATCTCTGAATTAAGTAGAGACCAAGGGTTTCTACACTAGCAAAAGGTTCTAAATGAGTCATGAGGTTCAGATAAGAAGGGGTATGGCCAGTATAAATACTAAAATTCTTCATTTCTCAATGAAACCCTAGGTTGTGAGAACTCATTTCCAATGAGTACTCACAATATAGGATTTGCACAAGTGAAATTTAGATAATTTAATATGAAATCCAAAATACCCCTCTATCTGTAGCTCTGGTTAACATTGTATAAAACGTTGTTACTCGGTTTACATGTATTTTGCATGAATGATTGATAGTTCAAATACCTCATGTTGTTAGTCCTACCCTGCATTGTTAGTCGTCAATACACATTCAGAGTTTGCAAGAAATGTTCATTACTTGAATCTAGTTATTTGTGACCTGTCACGTGAAAAGGGACCATTTGGAAACTTCTTAAAATAAACATTTGAAAAAGAGTTTAGTTCTAGTACAGGCCAACCAGAGGTCTCATTTCAAAAATTCTATCATAGGTAGGTAGAGTGATCATTCTGGATTCAGAAAATAAGTAAAGTGTGAAAAGTTTCAACCCTAGTCAGTTTGAGCAGCCTGCTCAGTCTGACTAGGGTCAACACTTAACACACTTCCCAGATGGTCCGTTTTTGTGTGTGACAGGTCACATTTCGTAAGGATGAAAGGGTCTTCTTAAACAACTGGTGATATCTGTTTTAGAAATCTATGTATCAAAGTTCATAGTTGCTTGTAATGAGTGCGGGTAGATATACAGTCAAATATCCTTACGTCGAATGTCCATAAGACAAAGTTATCTCTACGTCGAAGTATTTTTCAAGTCCCGATCTATTTACTCTTTATTTCTATGTATTTCAACCTCCATACGTCGTTATCCATTGCTAGAAATTTTTCCGTACGTCGAACCAATTTCAAGGTCCCGTCACTATTGTTTGTGTGCATTCACACCTCTTTACGACGAACCCCAACCTTGATTGATGAAAATTGCAGTCAGGGTAGTTTTTCACACATTCGACCTGTCAACCACAGTAATGAACACGTGTGATCTCAGTATTGGATATCGATTGTTTACCTGATTGGGTTTAATTGTTTGTAACAATTAGAGAATGTGAAAGGTTAAGTGATTTATTGTTTTGAAATGAAAAGGTTCGGTAAAATGCATGTGACCTACGACGTTAAATTTGAAATTCTCATTGACAACGGAAGCATGTAAAGCCAATACTAGGCAGGACTTGATTGGTGAAGTACCCGGTAGACATGGGGGGATAGCCATCAACATCGACCAACATGACATACCCAAGGAAGGACTGGGTAACCGATCCGGGAATGATTCTTCCAGGAAGTTATATATGCAGAAATCATTATCAGATATGTTTTTGCTTGAGAAACGCAAAATGTAAACTTCTAACACAGAAGTCATTGTCTCATAGATCTAATAGTACATGTAAGCACATGTGAAAAAATGGCTTGTTCGAAAATGTTTTTACTTTGCAAATTAAATGTATGTTTTGTATGATGTTTATGAACAAATAAAAATGTAAATTAATATAAGTATCATCTTTTATATTCGATTAATTCATCACGATAATCAAATACGTCCGTTATTTCGCCACCAGTTTCGGTCGTACTTAAGTGTGATGATGGCCGCATATGTCTTCGTCCCGAAGATCGCCTTTTATCTCTTCGTCGAACTTTTTATACGTCGAAGTTTTTGGGTGAGTCCCCCTAAGTTCGACATATAGATATTCCACTGTATTCTGAATTCTACAATAAGAAATCCTTCTCTTTGCTATAGTTTTAGTAAATGTATTTTGTTACAAGCTATTGCTTTATTCTTATTTTACTTTTAAATGTGTTGTGGATTGTCTTGTGAATTAGTTAAATTGTATGTTCTAAGATAGTTCACTAGAAGCCTACATTTTGCCATAATGTAGAAATAGAAACATTGGATGAAGAGAACGTTTCTTGAATACATGGAGGTATGGAACTCATAATCTAATCTCACTGTATGAATACACAAGGCAGATTAGCAAGATTTGTACATTAATGTCAATGTTAGAGTAGTTCAGTTCTTTCTTCCAAAAGTGAATTCAAACATAATACATATTATGATGAATAGGATGCTATATAGCCTGGCAGAAGTGATATTTCTATCATGTGTGAAGCACATATTACATTGTAGAGCCTGGAGAACTACAAAATGCTTTAAGAATAGAACAGGCCTTTATGTTATCAAATGCTGGTTATTTTCAATATAATAAAAACAACTACTGGTGCAATTTTTGTAGAAAGATATGTTTTTCCTTTGTCAATCAATTTTAAGGAATGAATAATTCTGAACCATGACGGTGAAAATTACAGAATGGTCAGGTCCATTAACTTTTTGTCTCAGTAAGATATCTTTTGAATGAAAATTTATGTCAACATTTTGATAAGCTTACAAAAATATCTAAATCCGTGCCAAAAGAAAAGAGGGGATAATATAGAGAAAACATTTTTCCTGAAAGCAGAGTTACCAAATTCTTTACTTGAAAGAATGAGGACAAAATAATCTAATTTTAGTGGTTCCATGAATATTCTTGCATTCTGATTGGCTTAAAAGTTGGTTTTATTCCTCAATGAAAACAATTTCTAGTATGCAGTTGTTTTGTGAGCTTCCGCAAGAAGTAGTCCCCCAAGAAATCGGTTTCTCAACTGACAAATCTTTGCGTTTTTGCTTGATGATATTAAATTATAAGATATAAAGATAATAATTTCTGATTTCAAAGAGGTACGTAACTAGAATGAATAGCTCTTAACTTGTTGTTCATTTTTAAACAAACTGCAGAACTTAAGATTTTGTATGAAACTTACCAATGAAATTTCAACTCATTTTAATAGGGAAGAAGCCAAAGAAAAAGCAAAGAAGGTTAGAAACAGAAAAATTAAAAGATATGCTCTGATCGGTCTAGCCACAGTAGGAGGAGGGGCTTTGATCGGTGAGTAATATGATAACAAGATAAGTTTGTAAAACATTTATGCCCTTCCATAAAAGCAGGTGAATGGCCTATTCTTTGTCAATCAACAAAGGACAATAACTCATGAAATATGATGAGTGGAGTTATGGGTTTTTTTTTGCCCTGCACTTCTCCTGAAGTAGATCTATCCGTCTGTGAAGTTTCATGATTCTAGCTTGCATATGTTGCGGGAATGAAATAACTCTGTTGAATATTTTTGATATTGCATGGGTGTCATTACACTAGTGAAATAACCATTCAAATGAGCTCAGAGTGAATAGCAAGCTAATGTGTAACCGCAAAAATGATGTCATAATATAAATATTGTGTCGTCAGTTTTAAACTGCGTTATACGTTTTGAGGAAAATTGAAATGTTGAATTTCAAGAATTTTTACGATTTTTTGCAAAAATTCAGGTCATATTATAAATAGAATATAAAATTTGTTCTCATAAAATACTGAACGCAGCCTTTTTAGCTCACCTGAGCACGAAGTGCTCATGTGAGCTATTGTGATCACCTTTCGTCCGGCGTCGGTCGTCGGTCGTCGGTCGTCGTCCGGCGTCCGTCAACAATTTCTTTAAACGACATCTCCTCCTAAACTACTGGGCCAATTAACTCCAAATTTTACAGAAATGTTGCTTAGGTGGTCCCCTTCAAAAATAGCTAAAAGAATTGAAATCCATGAAAAACTCTGGTTGCTATGGCAACAAAAGGTGAAATTTTAAGAAAATCTTAAAAATTCTTCTTCTTCTCAACCAGTAGTCCTACAGACTTAAAACTTGGCATGGATGATCAGTTCATAGACCTGAATGAAAATAGCTAAAATTATAACTTTTGGGCCACCAGGTGCGGAGCACCAGGGGGGAGGGGGTAGTACTTTGGGTAAATTTTGTTATCTTTAAGCTTCTTCTTCTTCGGAACCAGGAGCCCTACAGACCTGAAACTTGTCATGGAGGATCAGCATATGGACCTTTATATAAATAGCTAAAATCATGACTGTAGATTCACCAGGTGCGGAGCATCAGGGGGGAAAGGGTAGTACTTTTGTGAAAATTTTGTAATCTTTAACCTTCTTCTTCTTCTGAACCACAAGCCCTACAGACTTAAAACTTGGCATGGATGATCAGTTCATAGACCTGAATAAAAATAGCTAAAATTATAACTTTTGGGCCACCAGGTGCGGAGCACCAGGGGGGAGGGGGGAGTACTTTTGGTAAATTTTGTTATCTTTAAGCTTCTTCTTCTTCGGAACCAGGAGCCCTACAGACTTGAAACTTGGCATGGATGATCAGCATATGGACCTTTATATAAATAGCTAAAATCATGACTGTAGATTCACCAGGTGCGGAGCATCAGGGGGGAGAGGGTAGTACTTTTGTGAAAATTTTGTAATCTTTAACCTTCTTCTTCTTCTGAACCACAAGCCCTACAGACTTGAAACTTGGCATGGAGGATCAGCTCATAGATCTTAATAAGAATAGCTGAAATTATATCTTTTGGGCCACCAGGTGCGGAGCACCAGGGGGGAGGATGTAGTACATTGGGTAAATTTTGTAATCTTTAAGTTTCTTCTTCTTGGGAACCAGGAGCCCTACAGACTTGAAAATTGGCATGGATGATCAGCATATGGACCTTTATATAAATAGCTAAAATCATGAATGTAGGGTCACCAGGTGCGGAGCATCAGGGGGGAGAGGGTAGTACTTTTGTGAAAATTTTGTAATCTTTAACCTTCTTCTTCTTCTGAACCACAAGCCCTACAGACTTGAAACTTGGCATGGAGGACCAGCTCATAGACCTTAATAAAAATAGCTAAAATAATATCTGTTGGGCTGCCAGGTGCGGAGCACCAGGGGGGAGGGGGAGTACTTTTGTGAAAATTTTGTGATCTTTTACCTTCATCTTCTTCTGAACCAGGAGCCTGACAGATTTGAATATTGGCATGGATGATCAGCATATGGACCTTTATATAAATAGCTAAAATCATGACTGTAGATTCATCAGGTGCGGAGCATCAGGGGGGAGAGGGTAGTACTTTTGTGAAAATTTTGTAATCTTTAACCTTCTTCTTCTTCTGAACCACAAGCCCTACAGACTTGAAACTTGGCATGGAGGATCAGCTCATAGATCTTAATAAGAATAGCTGAAATTATATCTTTTGGGCCACCAGGTGCGGAGCACCAGGGGGGAGGATGTAGTACATTGGGTAAATTTTGTAATCTTTAAGTTTCTTCTTCTTGGGAACCAGGAGCCCTACAGACTTGAAAATTGGCATGGATGATCAGCATATGGACCTTTATATAAATAGCTAAAATCATGAATGTAGGGTCACCAGGTGCGGAGCATCAGGGGGGAGAGGGTAGTACTTTTGTGAAAATTTTGTAATCTTTAACCTTCTTCTTCTTCTGAACCACAAGCCCTACAGACTTGAAACTTGGCATGGAGGACCAGCTCATAGACCTTAATAAAAATAGCTAAAATAATATCTGTTGGGCTGCCAGGTGCGGAGCACCAGGGGGGAGGGGGAGTACTTTTGTGAAAATTTTGTGATCTTTTACCTTCATCTTCTTCTGAACCAGGAGCCTGACAGATTTGAATATTGGCATGGATGATCAGCATATGGACCTTTATATAAATAGCTAAAATCATGACTGTAGATTCATCAGGTGCGGAGCATCAGGGGGCAGAGGGTAGTACTTTTGTGAAAATTTTGTAATCTTTAACCTTCTTCTTCTTCTGAACCACAAGCCCTACAGACTTGAAAATTGGCATGGAGGATTAGCTCATAGACCTTAATAAAAATAACTAAAATCATGACTGTAATGCCACCAGGTGCAGGGCACAAGGGGGCAGGGGGTAGTACTTTTGTGAAAATTTTGTAACTTTAACCTTCATCTTCTAATGAACCAGGAGCCCTATAGACTTCAATATTGGCATGGATGATAAGCGTATGGATCTAAAATAAAATAGCTAAAATCATGAATGTAGGGTCACCAGATGCGGAGCATTAGGGGGGAGGGGGTAGTACTTTGGATGAATTTTGAAATCTTTAACCTTATTCTTCTTCTGGATCAGGAACCCTACAGACTTGAAAATTGTTATGGGTGATCAATATATGGACATTAATGAAAATAGCTAAAATCAGAACTGTTGGGTCACCAGGTGCTGAGTGTCTTGGGGAGGGGGTAGTACTTTGGATCATTTTTGAAATCTTTAAACTTCTTCTAATGAACCAAGAGTCCTACAGACTTGAAAATTGGTATGGATGATCAGCATATGGACATTAATTGAATTAGCTAAAATCATGACTGTAGATTCACCACGTGCAGAGCATCTTGGGGGAGGGGGAGTGCTTTGTTGAGAATTTTGAATCCCTACAGCCTTTATATTTGACATAAAGAAAACTTTAAAAGTCTCAGACTCAGCCTGTATTTCTGGCATAGATTTGCTGATCACAGACCTTCTATGAAAAAAGCTTAAATAAATAATGACCAGGGGAGGAGCAGGGGGGGGGGATTATTTCAAATGTTATCGATCTGATTGAATAAGTGAAAATCTCTTTTTTCTGTGGTTGCATGGACATACCTAGGTAATGAAGCTTTTTTCTCAGGTGAGCGACCCAGGGCCAACGGCCCTCTTGTTTAAATCTGTTTATAGATTACTGGTTCAATAAATTTGGTATTCTATGACCACTCATTCAATATCCTCTATATATATAAGTCAGTCTTCCCTGATGTTATATTCCAGGTTTGACTGGAGGACTCGCAGCACCCCTTGTAGCAGCAGGTGCCGGGGCAGTTATAGGTACTGCTGGGGCTGCGGCTCTAGGGTCAGCTGCTGGGGTCGCCATCATCGGATCCCTTTTTGGGGTAGCTGGAGCTGGTCTCACAGGTAATTGTTTATCCAAAATTCTGGGTGCAATTTCATGTATCTTGGTATGAAAAAAAAAACACTATAAAACTGTGGTAATTAGTAATAATTATTGTATTCCAATATACAGTTAAACTTCGGTAGCTCGAACACCTTGGGGACTTGATAATTTGTGCAAGAGATTGGTTGTTCCACCAATCCAAAAAAATATAAAGGTACCAGAAGATGGGAATGCGCCACGTCAGGTAATACATCGTATCTGAATATACATATACTTATTTTGTTCTTCAATTTCACTTTTTGATTCACTGGTTTTTAGGTTTCTAACGATTGATCCAAGGATTTGTGTTTGAAATTGAATGAAGAAAACAAAAAATGATGAAAGAATTTTAGACTAAAGAGTTTTATTGTTGCATTCCCTTTGTTTACAAAAAAGGAAAGTATCGTATTGTTATTACTGTTACGTACCTGGCCTCAATTGCAAGAGAAAAATTATTTAAAGTACAATTTAAACACCGTTCAAATGTTGAACTATAAACGTTTGTGAAGAAAAATAAATTTACGCCAGTCTTTGAGAAAATTTAGATCCATCTAAATTTTAAATCCCAATTTCTACACAAGTCACTCGTTCGGACCCTTCTTGTCATACTTTCGATCAGACGTTACTTATCTGTATGTTTTTTGACATGGCTAATTTTAGTTAACTAGTCATTGAAATATCAATAAGAGACAATATATAGTAATGTACGTAAACAGCAGATGGCGAAACAACATAATAATTCAATTAAATAAAACAGTGCATTTTTCACGGAATGGGTAATTATGAGGCACGGTGCGTAATTGACAATAAGGTGTCAAAAAGGATTTGAAAAGTGTGAAAATCACCTAAATATGACATCTTGTTATTAGTGACAGACCCTTTGTTCGAATTTTTCCAGATGAAATATAAAGCATTTTTAACTGCCAGACTGAAGAATGTGTATGAGAGTTCGACCGTCCTGGTGTACGAGTTTTCTGAGGTCTAACACTATGAATTATGAGCGAAATCTGCCGGGACTGAGATCCTTGTTTGAATTTTCCCCAGTGTTTGAGATAACCCCTGTTCGAGAGACCGAAGTTTGACTGTACTTAATCTGCATTTAAAGAAGTATTATACCAGAGATTTAAAGGACACAGGTTTTGCGAGTCTGAGACCTTCATATAACCAGCATTGACTCTCATGACTGTCTGATGTGAGTCCTAAAGATTCTCTGGGATTCTGCTTCAGAAAAGAATTGAAGACTGTATAAAACAGTCTTCAATTCTTTCCTCAAGTTGAGCTATAAGTAGTTAATATAAATCCAATACTTTCTTTATCTTTAACCTGGAAATAGCTCCAAACTTATATAAAAACAGGTTTAGTGCTTAAAAGAAATAGTCTTAATCTTAGGCAGGACATCCAAGCTTTAACAGGGCTAGAAAATAGCGGTGGTCTGAGGTCCGGGACCTTCAAATTCCAGGATTGGACTCGCCAAAAAAAACGGGAGAAGGTCTGATGGACCTGCCAAAATGGATGTCTGACCCTGTCACTTTCCTATGTTAAAAGTCCGATGCCATTTCAAAATTGGAAAATTGTATAAACCTTAAAAAGGTTGGTAAGGCTGGCAAATATAATTGTCCTCAAAGAAATAAAAAATTGATCTTTTTTGTAAGGTAATTCGGACTGCTTCCTTGTTTTAGACTACCGCGAAGCATTATTTATCAACACTTCTCCGGTTTACATACTTGTCCCTGATATGCAATTATATTAGTTTAATCTAAAGTGCTAAAGCCGGTATCAAGTTCCGCATCTATTAGACGAACTTTTATCTGACTATTTTGTAAAATGAGTTTGTTTGAATTCGGTTTTACGTCCTATGATAAACGGAAATCAACAGAGACAATGAAAAATGGCATAATTTACCAACCTAAGAAAGATAAGAATATGATTCCCAAAATGGGTGCGTACATTTCAATTGCATTGGAAATAATCTTTTCTGTGGGTTCTGTATAAGGAGGGTTCTAAACAGATGGCGTGTTCAATCTGAGGGAAATACCCAAAGCTTGCAGATGAAATGACTGCATGATTTATGGGCACTGCAAACTAGAAAATTGATTCCTTCAAAATTCATGCTATTCTAAAGCCCATCTTTCACATTTTACAACAACAGAACTATTTCAAAAATTTATGTACAACATATGTTGCTCTTTTGATCAGTATTATTGTTCATTTTGTTGTCTTGATGTACAGTAGATAAATGAAAACAATCGGTAAGGGATAAGTTCTTTTTCAGTTTATTTCTTTACAAATCATTTTTAAAGTATGGACCTGCCCTGTCGTACTTGGGACCCTCCTCCTTTTAAAAGGTCCCGGACCTAGCACCTCAGACCACTATTTTCTAGCCCTGTTTAAGAAAAGAGATCCCAATTATTGAGTCTTCTAGACCTTGTTTTTTTGAAGTCAGACTAAAATCCTGATAAAACATAACCCTGATCACGTGTATCAATTTGTAAGGTTAAGTATACACAGGAACACTGTGGGTCTACTTAATTTCTCTTAACTTTCATTATTGTCATTATTATAGATTCTTATAAGTTATGAATCTCTTATAAGATATGAAGGTGATTGTTCATTTAAGTTAATTTTTCAGGAATTTTCACCATATACCAATCATGAAATTATTAAAGAAATTTATCTTTTAAATTCAGGGTATAAAATGAAGCGAAGAATGGGGGCTATAGAAGAGTTTGCCTTTGAACCTCTGACCTTGATAGGCAGCAAGTTTGATTCTGCACGGACAGTCAAACAACTACATATAACTATAGCAGTGACAGGCTGGCTGAATGATAACTTACAGGGTAAGATGTTACATATTCGGCACAGATTTTCTTACAGTGACTTATTGCTATTTGGAAATCAGTCACTTAAACATGTTTATTGAATGAAAGCATTTAAAGTAGGGTGCAATTCAAGAATAAGTAATGTAGGAATCTTAACCCTTGTCATGCTGAATGAAACAGATTGGCAAAATATATATATATAAATCAAAGTGCTGAAAGCTCTGTATTTCCAAATTGTGAGTCAGCATTTGATTTTGAAAATATAATTTCTGAAACTTTTCTGGTTGAAAAAGGAAAATCAGATTGTATGGACTGAGATCAGACTGCACATACGTGCAGGCTGATGTTTGTCCATACCTCCTGCCTAAGCAAGAATATTCCGGGATCAGCATGACAAAGGTTGAAACAATTTTAAGTCGGCATGTGGGTAATATTTAGAAAATCTTGCATGTGAACTTTTGATAGACTTCACCAAGCATTTTTGGCTACCAAGATCAGCTCTGTGTTTAGGATGCAAAACAACTGCAAAAGCTTAAGAATCGTTCTCTGCTTTGCATGTAATAAAACATGCAAAGCAGGGATCAATTTCATAAAAGATTTTGCAAACGTTATAATCCTGAATGGAGACGGTTACTACTGTCAAAGCAGCCCCTTGTCTGCAGCTAATGCTTATGTAAACATAAAAGATGGATCTCTTTTGATAATTGATTGTTGATTATAGGGATGAGTGTCTTTTTCACTGTGTTTATTGGGGTATAAAGTGCAATTGCCTTAGCGCATAGCAAATAACGATTGTAGGGCGTTATGTTTAAGCCATGTGCTAAGGCAATTGCACTTTATACCCCTATAAACACAATGAAAAAGACACTTGCACTTATAATTGCAATCCTCTAGATCGAAGAAACTATTAAAACCCTCACCCAAGCATTAAAGCTTCAAGTCTACATTCTGCGTGTATAGATTACACAATCTATTTTTAGATCGTTTATATATATATATTTTTTTATCTCTCTATCAAAATGAAATGTCATTAAGTAAAACAAATGATACACAAATAAACAACAGCTTTGAAATTCGTAGAGGTACGTATGACAAAAGACTTGTTTCTGCCAAGTTAGTCTGTATTTTTAAATGAAAGTGTCGTAGTCGGTCTTAGTTGAGAGGGTTGCTTGATGCTCTTTGTCAACTTGCTGTTTTCTAAGTTTACGTTGGCTCAGAATCAGAACTGCATGATTGTAATTGTAAATTCTTTGAAAAATATATTAATTTATAATAGATTAAATAGCAATGTTGCGTTGATGATTGGGAACTAGGATAATTCGAGTTCCTACAACACAGGCCTTGAAGATCGAAGGTGTCGAGGGGTTCCCGAAAGACCTATTGCATTTTATACAGATATAAAGTGCAATGGATTTTCCCATGTGATGCGATTTAAACCAATCAGAATTCTTCATATTATTGGATTGCAATTATTCTGTATCTGTAGATTTTAGAAAGCCATGGAGTGCCTTAGCCGAATGCAGGGAGCAGTACAGTTTAAGATGGGAGTCCAAATATTTATATCAACTTGGAGAGGCCTTTGATTACATTCTACAGACGGGCCTTAGTGTAGCCACCACTGAAGCCTTGAAATATACCATACTCTCAGGTAAATGTTCTTATCTTAACATCTCTTTAATTTTTTATAACAAGAGGACCATGATGGTTCTATATCGCTCACCTGAGTAAGTCAACTTCTAACTTGTCAACCATTTTATAGAAACCAGAGTTTGCTTGGTGTACATTTAGGATGGTTTTGAAAGCAACAGGCTAATTTCGTCCTAAGATCCCAATTATCTAGTCCTTCAGACCCTGTTTTGTTGGAGTCAGACTTAAACTCTGATGATGGTTGTGATATAAAAAATGTTTGCACTGTTTCTAAACATTTGCTTGACTGAATTTAACCCTAGTCATTCTGAACGCCGGAATATTCCTCTTTGGCAGGAGGTATAGACAAAAATCATTCTGCATGTATGTGCAGTCTAATTTAGTCTATACTGCCCGATTTTCCTTTTTAGACCAGACTGGATAACTACCTATATTTTCAAATAAATATGGACTTATAACTTCAGCATTCAGTACTTTCAGCACCTTGAAGTAAATGTAGTTTTTGTACGGTTTTTATTTAGCATGACAATGGTCTAGAGGTCTCTTATTGTATTACATCTATTTCTGTACCAGGTTTAATCACTGCTGTTGCCTGGCCTGCTGCCTTAATGTCTGCTGCTGGAGCTATTGACAATCCCTGGCATGTTTGTACCCAGCGGGCCACTGAAACAGGGAAACAGCTGGCTGAAGTTCTATTGGCCAGAGAACAGGGAAACAGGCCTGTCACTCTGATAGGTTTCAGTATGGGATCTAGAGTTATCTTTGCTTGTCTAGAAGAAATGGCGAAAAGAAAAGGTAAATGGAGGTCAAGTTTTGCAGGGCTTGTGTTTGACTCTTTAACCAGGGTTTTGACACCCCCCCCCCCCCCCCAAAAAAAAAAAAAAAAAAAAAAAAAAAAAATCTGATCAAAAGTAATTTTGACCCCTTGAAATTTCTTCCAATATAGTCATTGTAACCCCCTTGAGAGAAATTTCTAAGGGTCAAAACATTTACTATCTAAATTTTTACAAATCATTTTTGCTCAATTCATTTCTTAAAAGAAATGATCAAATGAATCCCAAACCTATGATATTCTTACTCATGATTAAATTTCTTGGATATTGACCTCTTTAAAATCTGTTTTGACCCCCCAGAATTTAATAGTTAAGGGGTCAATGACTTCCTAATTACAACCTCTAGCACAAGCCCTGTTTTGTACAGGTCTACAGCAATGTTTTTATTTTGAGATTTGGACTTTAATTATGTATGGATAACTTGATTAAGTTATGTACATCTCCAATGAAAGCAAAAAGATTTTTTTTTGAGTAGAAAGTTTTTTATCTATCTTTTGAATAACTGATTTTGCTACAGAGTTAAATGATTGGACACTAGAAAATTTTTTGGGGAAAAAAAGAAAAAGAATTGAAAATAAAACATGAATTGATGAATGAATAAACAGATGAAGAAATAAATAATTCTTAGCATGGAATATATACTTTTAATTGATCGAAGCAAAAAATGGTGTTAGTTTATTTTGAAATTTCAGAAAGTCCTTCATTATTCCTTCTTATCACTTTAATTTCAAAGTATATAGCCAAGTGTCTCATCATTATATGTCATGCAAATGAAGCCTGTATTGACCTGATATCACCTGTCTAATGTTATCAAGCAGTATATTTTTAGATACAATTTGCATACACTTTCACCTGAATTTCTTTGATTTTTAAGGGTTTGGTATAATTAAGCGCTGAAAAATAATTGCATGATAAGTAGAATAACATGTAAGTGTCTTAGAATATGGATGTCATCTGGTCTCTGCTGCGAGAAATTATCATGACTCGGCAAAGCCGTGTCATGATAAATTCTTCCAACCTCAACCAGATAACATTGATATTTTAAGACACTACCATACTATTCTTTGTATCTCATTAAGTCTTTTTCTCTGCAGGCAGTGAAGGGCTGATAGAAGATGCCATTCTACTAGGGGCTCCTGTTTCTGGGGACCCTAAATACTGGAAACCTCTAGCTAAAGTTGTTGCTGGCAAAATTGTCAATGGTTATGCTAGGTTAGTAGTCTTATCTATTTGATTCATTTTGATTTCTTTGGCCTTTTCTGTTTTTAGCTCACCAGAGCATGAAGTACTCAAGATGAGCTTTTGTGGGTCCATGATATCTGTTGTTCCCTATATGTTGTGTGTCTTCAACACATATCTTTTAGACACTCTTTCGATTTTTTTGTCCAATCAACTTAAATTGGTCATATTAATTGTCTTAATGAAAAATGAATTGGGTCAAGTTTGGTCAAACACTAGGTCAATGGTTCAAATATTAGAAACTGAAAATGGGTCAGAATGATTGTCTTGGTGAAATCTTGGTCAAGTTCGAAATTAGGTCAAAAATAAGGTCAAGAGGTCAAATCACAGAAAAACCATATGGACACTCTAGCAGCCATACCGAGGGTTCAGTGCAAAGACTGTACAAGAGTATATACAATGTATGTACAGTCTTGCACTGGATCCCTCGATATTTTTTGCTCAATCAACAAGAAAATTGGTCAGAATTATTGTCTTGATGAAAATCTCGGTCAAGTTCAAATTTGGTCGTTTGGTAATTAAACTAGGTCAAGAGGTCAGATCTTGAGTAGTTAAAAGGTGAGCAAAATTTATGAATCTCTTGTTTAGAAAAAAGAAAGCTGAAAAGGATCGCAGAAACTGAATTAAATGTAGATGTCATTATGATTAATAAAAAAATTAGATCAATAATTGAGAAAATAGTAATTGTTATGCATGCCCATTGAAAGATCTGGGGCATTTAGTTTCAACGCTATCTGCAAATAGAAAAAAAAAACATTGCAAATTTTCTAGCTGTAAGATACAATGCTCGCATTTAGAAAATAGTGATAGAGATCATTAATAGGCATCTGCTAATAGCAAGGTCAATGTCATATAAAGTCAAGGTCAGCTATTAATGTGACATGTTGCAAATCTTAACAGAAAACTTAGTATTTTTTATTAGCTCATGGGCACAAAGTGCTCAATGTGAGCTATTGTGATCACTCACCGTCCGTCGTCCATCCATCGTCCGTCCGTCAACAATTTCTTTAAACATCTTCTCCTCCTAAACCTTCAAAAGTTGTAAAATTTAATTCTATAAATAAATCTGGTTGCCATGGTAACAGAAAGGCTGAAAATCGCAAAAATCTGAGAAAAAATTCTTCCCCTCCTAAACCGCTGGGCCAATCAAGCTAAAACTTTGCAGAGATGTTCCTTGGGTGATGCTCTTCAAAAGTTGTTAAAAGAATTTGATTTCATCTAAAACTCTGGTTTCCATGGTAATGGAAAGGTTGAAAAATGGCTGAAAATGGCCAAAAATCTTAGAAAAAATTCTTCTTCTCCTAAACAACTAGGCCAATCAAGCTGAAACTTCGCAGAGATGTTCCTTGGGTGAAGCTCTTTAAAAGTTGTTAAAAGAATTTAATTTCATCAAAAACTCTGGTTTCTATGGTAATGGAAAGGGCTGAAAAATGGTAGAAAATGGCAGAAAATCTTAGAAAAACTTCTTCTCTTCCTAAACCACTGGGCTTATTAAGCTGAAACTTGGTAGGGATGTTCTTTGGGTGAAGCTCTATCAAAATTGTATAAATAATTTTATTCAATCAAAATTTCTTGTTTCCATGGTATTGGAAATGTCAAAATATCGCCAAAAATATCAGAGAAGGTTAATCTTTGCCTTAACTATTCGGCATATCTTAAACTTGGCAGGGATATTCTTAAGGTTAAGGTCTACTAAACTTGTTGAAAGAATTCAATTCCATCAATAACTTTGTTTGCAATTAAAAAGAAAATCAAATTGCAGTAGGAGGAAATTAAAGTCTGTTTCTTTTGAATCCACCCTAAAAGTACATCAGACAATCTCTGGTATTTATAACATTGTTGACAAGTTATGAGTTGACTTACTCAGGTGAGCGATATAGGACCATTATGGTCCTCTTGTTAATAGTTCAAGACACAATGATCATATTTGCCATGTGCCAATGTCATTTGTCAAGATTTATCCATATAGCTATGTCAAGGTCATCAGATGAATTGTTAATAGGTACTGTATGTTTGTAGGTGGATAATGTATGGGTGATTTTTATAACCCCCCCCCCCCCTACGAAGTAGAGGGGGGTATATTGGTTTCACCATGTCTGTCTGACTGTCCATCTGTCCATCCATCCGTAGACCTTTTCCTTTCCAGACTCTAACTCAAGAACCAAGTGACCTAAAATCATGACACTTTATTCAAGTGTTGCTTATGACCCAAGGAAGTGCCCTACTGTTTTGGGGTCACATAGTTCAAAGGTCAAGGTCACAATCAGCCTTTGTTCAATTTTCGTTTCCAGACTCTAACTCGAGAACCAAGCAACGTACAATCATGAAACTTTATACAAATGTTGCTTATGACCCAAGGAAGTGCCCTATTGATTTTGGGTCACATAGGTTAAAGGTCAAGGTCAATGTTTGTTTAATTTTCGTTTCCAGACTTTTACTCAAAAACCAAGCAACTTACAAGAAACATGCAATTACTGCTTATGCCCCGAGGAAGTGCCCTATTGTTTTTGGGTCACATAGGTCAATGGTCAACGTCACAGTCAATTTTTGTTCATTTTTCGTTTTCAGACTCTATCTCAAAAACCAAGCCACCTAAAATCATGAAACTTTATGCAAAAGTTGTTTATGACTCAAGGAAGTGCCCTATTTTGGGGGGGTCACATAGGTCAAAGGTCAATGTCACAGTCAATTTTTGTTCACTTTTCGCTTCCCGACTCTAATTCAACAACCAAGCGACCTACAATCATGAAACTTCATGCAAATGCTGTATATGACCTCAATATCTGTTACAGACACATCCTGCACTAATAGCACTTGCATTTTGACAAAATGCTTGTGAGGGGTATAAGTCTGCTCTGCGACAGTTCTAGTTATCATTGTTTATTACAGGGGTGACTGGCTACTAAAGTTTCTATACAGGACTGCCTCTGTGACCTTTAATGTAGCAGGACTGAACCCAGTAAAATGGGACAATAGGAGGATGCATAACATTGATCTCAGTGACATAGTAAGATTATTTTGTATTGATTTTGAGAAAACATTACTGCAGGGCTTGTGTTTGACCCTTAAACTAGGGGTTTGACTCCTAAAAATGTCATTCGACCCTCAAAAATTTCCTGCAGGGGGTCATTTTGACCCACTGAATTTCCAGTGGTGCAACCTAAGCAATATAGGAGCTTACATAGATCGATTGTTTTCTTCATACTATCACAAAAGATCTATGTAAATGAAACAACATAAACAATAAAGTGTATCTATGCTTTATTGTTTATGTTGTTTCAGTTATATAAATTACTTTAGAGACTGAAAAGTTTTCGCGTTTTGCTCTTTTTTTATCCCTTCAGAACGAGTTTTGATCCCAGAATTTTAGGGTCAAGAGGTCAGTGTCCCTAATTTCAAAAGCTAGCACAAACCCTGCATTAGGCTCTGGTAACCTTTAATGAAGCTTGACTGTAGACCTCTCTGAGATAGCAGCTGGAGGCTAGGAAAGGATGTGGTGGTTGTACTGGTGAAAGAAATATCAGGAATCTATTGTTAGGTGCTTTAGACGCCGCCATATAACTGAAAAATGTTAATGTTGAAAGCAGTGTAAAACTCCATTCAATCAATCAATTAATTTATCTTGGCTGTAATACATCAAAACTACCCTGTGTTCAGGATCACAAAACAGAGCAAACAGTTTTCCAATTTTACACTGCTTTGCATGTGCGCTTGCTTGCAAAGAGGATATAATTGGAAAACTGTTTGCACCGTTTTGTGATCCTGAATGCAGGGCTATTCAAAAGTTCTATAAATTGTTTTAGGCTATTTAATTAATTGTTTTATTTCCGGGTGACTGAAATATTTGTAAATACAGCTTGAATAAAGCTGTATTTACAATATTTTGTTCACCGACTAAGAATTTGTTTGTCTTGATTGTTTTTCATTACCCATTCGTTTTATTACTTAACTCCTCATTTGGACTAGAAAAGCTCCTTATAAGCTTTGTATCTTATTAATAAATAACAATAAATTCAAGTTAAATTCATATAGCTTGGGAAAATCAATTAGTATTCCTGTAAAAATTAAGAAAGTCTTGCAATTAAAAAACAAGTTTAGTTGTTAATACTCCATGATACTTGTTTACTTTTCTATGCCTTTGAACAAAATATCAATGAACCAATGAATATCAAGATATGATCAGAAATATTTTATTCCACTGGCTTTAGTCTATCTGTCCAAATTCTTAACCTGTGAAATAAACATGTTCTATGAATCCAAAAGTATTTTGGCATAATTTTGGCATGAAAAAACATGAATACACATCATTTAATGTCAAGGTCATTGGTCAAGTGTGTTAATCAAGGTCATACTTAGAAAAAAAGCTATTTCAAGGACAGTCATGTTCAGGGAAAACATCTGAGTATCACTTATTTTGTGAGCTAAATAGATTTGCCTTAAAAGGTTTTCAGTTTTACTTGGGCTAAAACCAGCATCTCATGGATTCAGGGTAAAATATTGCTCGCAGTAGCTTTGCGGTGAGCCATGGATCATGTCATTGGAGGAATGAAATCTTATTTTTTCAGATTGATGGGCATTTTGACTACTGTAAGAATCTAGACATGATTATGAAAGCAGTAGGAATACGAACCAAGGACGAAATCAAACCCAAATCCCTGAAGTCCTCTTCCAGTTCTAGCATACAATCTTTACCCGCCAAACCAATTCTCGTCGACCAAGACTGCCAAACTGATGATGAATTAGAACCAGATATCCACCATATTAGAAACAAAAAGAAAGTTTTAAAGAAGATCCCTAAAGCTGTTCCCACCGATGCCAAACAAGATGATGATGAAGATGATAGTGATGATAGTGATATTGAGGTTCTTGTACCACCACAAGATGGTCGTAAAGATAATCCAAACACCATTCATGATGACTTCAAACTACCTGCAAAAGCTGATAATGATAATCCAAACACCATTCATGATGACCTCAAACTACCTGCCAAAGCTGATAAAGATAATCCGAACACCACTGATAATCTTAGTGATAGAAATTATGTCAATGAATCTGATGATGTAGCAGACAGAGATGGTAGCATTGATGTTAAATCAGATAATTTACTTCATGTTAAAGATCCAAGTGATAGTGGCCTAAGTGAGAAAGGAAGCTCTGCATGTGATAGTGTAGAAGATGTCCTAAATGATTCCAGTCCTTCATCTAGTCCACTCAAAGATAATAACAAGGAGAAAGTGCCTGAATCTTCTCAGGAAAATACTAGTGATAAAGCTATCGATAAACTGGACAAAGGGCATGTTGGAGCTACAGTAGATGTTTCTAAAGACATATCAGATGACACTGTGGTCATGAAATCAAATGATAATCAAAATGTGAAGAAGGACAGAAAAATTGGTGCTGATATAAAGAAAGAGATAATTGAAACTGCTAACAAGGTCAAAAGTGCAATAAAGAATAGAAGTAGTCCAATTACAGGTCAGGGGAAAGAAAAGGGTGATTCAAAAGACACAAAAGCTCCATCCAAGGGAGCTAGTAATATGGCAACAAAAGAAGGTACAAATAAAACAGAAACTAAATGTCAGAATGATTTACCTCAGTGGGAGAGCTGCTATTTTACTGACTCTGATCCTTGTTCAGAGGATGAAAATGATGACTAGTCAATGAAACTGTTTTGCTTGCACAACTGTGATTATTGTATGCACATAATTTATTTGTTTAGCAAAGCAAGAAAGTAATAATTATGAAGTAATTTGTTAATTTTACAAAGAAAAAGAATCTTGAGCTTTTCTTGTCATTAAATTAGAAGATGATATGAAAGAAGATAATATTTCTATTTTAAATCATGGAGGCATGCGGCTAAAAACAAATAGAATTGTGTATGAATATGCAATATCTTTACAACTCATGGGGGAATGAATTTAAAACTTAATTACTCTTAAATATGAATCTGCTATGCTTATTCTTTCTTTAGAGTGATTAGATTTTTAGCTCCTGGCTGCTGGCCACTGGGGCTATTATCATGGCACTGTGTCGGTCATGAGCCCCTCTGTCTGTGAATCGGGATGTAAAATTTTTCTTTATAAATCTTCTCCTAAGAAACTACTGGGTGAATTTTAACTTAACATCGCAGCAATGAACTTATTGATTATTTTGATGAAATCCTGGATAAGTTTGAAGTTGGGTCAATTGGGGTCAAAAACAAGGTCACAGGGTCAAATCTAAAAAAAAAACCTTGTGGACAATCTAGGGGCCATATTTTCAGCCCAACCAACATGAAAAATGGCCAGAATGGGTATCTTGATGTCATCTCAGACAAGTTCTAAATTTGGTCAAGTGGGGTCAAAAACTAGGTCAAAGGGTCAAATCCTAAGAAAAACTTACATTAGACAAACTCACTCAGCCTGGCAATTTAGGGCCACTATGGCCCTCTGTTTTTTGTTTATTCAAATATCAATGGCGAATTGACCCAAGCATAAAAGGAAATCAAAAAGAATCTTTAAATGTATGTTGTTATGAAACTATTGAACAAAAACTTAAATTACCATATTGGTGGAAAACTTTTTGGGCCAAATCAATCGCATTTTATTTTTGGTGTCTGCCTGTGAAATCTTAACCTGCAAATTAATCTTTTCCCAATAACTTCAATAGACATTGCTCTTATGTGACACAGGCGTATCTAGATTTTTAAATTTATACGCACTCAAAAGGCGACCAACACAGTAAGTATAGGATAAAGGCAATATATGGACTGTGACAAAAGATGAATGTCCTTTGTCAGCTCCCCTTTTCTATGATTTTAGCGTTGATGAATAATCAAAACATTGTAACTACAGCTTGATTCATTCATCAACAGTATTTTTCAAAAGAGGATTTATTTCTATTACACACTTGTTTAATGTGCATGATGGTAGTTACGCCCTTGTTGGCTTAATGATTCCTCTAGACATTCTTCATCTACCAAGGTCAAGGTCAGTTATCAAGGTCTAACTTTAACAAGAGGACCATGATGGTCAAAGATCGCTCACCTGAGTCCCTTTGACCTCTGGGACATCACATCAATTAAATAGGCAGATGTCAACAAGAATGCTTTCAGCGAAGATTATGGTTGAATTGTTTCCTGCTTTGTTTCTATGTAAAAATGATATGCCTGGGCACAGCCTTATTTGAATATAAGAGTATGTAAAGAAACTAGAGTCAAAACAAGAAAATCTTCCAATTTTCTATAAGCTTCATCTTTGTGACTTTACAAATATTCTGAGCAAGTTTCAAGTAGATTGGGACATACTTAATGCCTGTTAAGAGTAAACAAGAGAATTGTCATTAAGGCCCCCTTTCCAGTGATATGGCATATATCCTTCCCATTTTCAAAAGGGTTCATCCTTTTGTCCTGACGGTCATTCTGACCAAGTTTCATGAAGATGGGGGCCATATTTGTGGTCTAAGAGTGTGAACAAAATATTATTATTATTATTATTAAGGCCCTTTTTTCCTGTGATATGGCATGGATCCTTCCCACTTTAAACAAGTTCATCCTTTCAACCTGACCAATATTCTGGCCAAGTTTCATGAAGATTGGGCCAAGTTTGTGGCCTCTTGAGTGTTAACATGAAAATTACATGTATCATTATGGCCCCTTTTCCCTTGATATGGTGTAGCAGGGCTCGGAAATCAATATTATTAACGCTTGTTTGAGTAATTCATCTTTTTTTTTATTCTTCTTCGTTACATCAAATTTTAATTGACAAAACGGTTATCAAATGCAAATGATTCTCAACTATGAGCTAACTGCTCATCAAGCCAGCATGACTAAAACTGATTTGAAAAACTGTCATTGTAAACATATTACGTCATTTTGACGTCGTGAAAATGTCACATGTATTTTAGTACGGTGCGACATTATGTTACGTCAAAATGCACTTACTAAGAGCTAGGACACTCTTACATATGGCATGGATCCTTCCCATTTATCCTTGTGACCTGGCCACTATTCTGACCGCCTCGGTGGCCTAGTGGTAAATGCACTCGACCCGTGACCTGGAGGTCCGTGGTTCGAGCCCCACTGTCGTCGGGGTGTGTTTATGGGCAAAACACTTAATAGCCAGCCCCAGTTCACCCAGCTGTAAAAATGGGTAGCAGTGGGTTTAAACCACTGCCTCTCTCTCGGGGACGTGAAAACATCAGGATTGAGCGTTCGAGAGCGATTCTATAAGCTTAAGCTTTCGTCGCAATCGAACTAAAATAAATTAGTATAAAACTATTCTGACCAAGTTTCATGAAGATTGGACTATATTTGTGGCCTCTAGAGTGAAATCAAGAAATTTGTCATAAAGGCTCCTTTTCTCATATGACATGGATCCTTCCCAATGCAATAGGGTTCATTCTTGTGACCTGACCATCATTCTGACCAAGTTTCATGAAGGTTGAATATTATTTGTGGCCTCTAGAGAGGGAAAACTTAAATTGTTGACGCTGGACGATGGCTGATGGACAGCAGACATTCAATGATCACAAAAGCTCACCTTGAGCATGATGTGCTCAAGTGAGCTTTAATAATTGCCATTGCAGGGGCATTTGTGCTAAGATACCTCTTATTCTTGTATTGTTTCTTCCTTGCATTAGAAAGGTTTTGGGTTTGATTGATGAAACACTTTTATGGAATGGCATTGCAATTTTTTTTATTCAAATGATTTATATATATTGTTGAATTTAAATGATTTATTAAAGGATTTGAAAAAATTGGTGTGCTTTTGTATTATTCTACCCAACATTTGAAGCTCGGCTGTTTTGGGGAAAAAAACCAAGGTATTGTTAAAGCCTTGGTGTCGTGGTCGTGCAAAAACTTTGACATTTTATGATATCTCTGCTTCTACTGAAGGCATTCACATAAAACTGGGCACACATGTTCACCATCAAAAGAGCAAGCTATACTATCAAGGAGGATAACTATAGATGCATTTTGTGCAAATCATGCCCCCTTTTTGGTGAAGATTTTTTTTTACCATCAAGCACTCAACAGCCGAGCTTGACACCCGTAAGTGATACTCTTTTATTTAGATAAAGAAATCACCTTCCAAATTGAAGAGGAATCTTATACAGTCACTGAACGTGTTAGCAGATGAGAAAATATTAGACTGATCTAGATTTATAGAAGTTGCAGATGAAAATGAATGAACAACAAGAGGTGTTTGTTAAACATTCTTTGTCAATCACAAAAATATGATGAGTAGGGTTGTAATTCTTGTGCACTGAACTTCTCCTGAATAAGATCTATCCACCTGTGATTTCATGATCCTAGCTTGCATACTTTTTGAGATATACCCCAGTACTCTGGACAAAAACGGTCTACCTATGGACCGACCGACAAGTGCAAAGCAATTTGAAGGGGGGCATAAAAATGACTGTTGATTTTAACATGTGACCATGTGCATCTGCACAGACTGACCAAAGTCTCCACTTTGCACATTGTATATTAATTAGGTCTTAAAGTGTCTTAAGACAGACAGACATTCTTCTTATTACACTATTTTTCTAGGTCACTTTATATTGGTCCTTCATGCTCACATTGTTTGAAATGTCAGGCACATGCTCATTTGTTGATAAAGTTACAGTCAAAAAACAGTCTGTTAGTCGTGGGTTTGACACCCTTTCAAGGGATCACAGCTTTAGTAACATCAGTAACATCAAAATTTTTATTCTTTAATAATTCAATTTGTTTCCATTAAGATTCATGCATACTGATAGGCTGAAAAATTGGTTTTATTACTTATTGAGTAAGTTTGAGTACACAGCTTTTTTGTAAGCTTCTGCACAAAGTAATCCCATTACAAATCTTCTTGATTAATAAATCTGAACAGTTTTTCTTAGATTTATCAAATTATAAGATATGAAGAGAGCATTTATTAGCTGCACTGGCTGAAGGCCAGTGTGCTATTGTCACTGCAGTGTGTCCATTGTGCGTCCATCCGAGCGTGTGTAAACTTTTTCTTTACGTATTTTCTCCTCCAAAACCAAAGGGTCCATTTTAATGAAACTTGGTAGAAATGATCCTTGGGTGACCCTCTTGAATTGTTGAGAAATTTTGATGGGCCCAAAAATGTGGTTGTGACAGGGCAGAGCCAATTTTCACTTTAAAATCTCAAAAGATCTTTTCCTCCCAATCAAATGGACCAACTTCAATGAATCTTAGTATTCATGTTCCTTGAATGACCCTTAACTTAAATTGTTCTACTAATGAATGGTCTACTAATTTCAATCACCTTAATGTTTGTAATAAAACTGGTAAAGGGTATGTAGGTTAATGGTGAATGAGTATTTTGGTACAATGTGGGCAAGACCTAATAAATCATTATGAAATAGTTCCAAATAGATTTCAATGTGTTGTTTTCAGTCAAAGTAAGCCAGTGGAGCGATACAGAGCTTCTTGTTAATTCATTGAGGTATGAAACTAAAAACTTATTCACACTTAAGTGTGAATCCACATGGCATATTCATACAGCTTGATTAGGTTTTTAGTTTCATACCTCAATGAAATCAACAAATATTCTCTTCATCTCTGAAATGCTTCTTAGTGGATTATTGAGAAAAAAGGGTAGATAATCATTTAATAAACTAATAGCCTAACCAGTGAAATTATCAGAAACTTGTACTCCCCTTTCGTTCATTAACCATATCCTACGTTATCTATGCAGAGCATTTTAAGTGACATCATCATGAACATTGCACAGAAATCACAGGCAAAAAGACACCCTTTGAAAAAATTTGTCCAGAAATTTTCACATGGAGAAATGACCTGTACCAAGTGTACCAAGTTTCAAGTGAATGCCTTGAGTAGAACCTGAGATAGGCTGATGAAGGTTAATTTTTAGCTCGGCTGTTTTCAGAGAAAACTAGAACTGTCGCAGAGCGGACTAATACCCCCCACAAGAGCTTTGTCAGAATGCAAGTGCTTTTAGTGCAGGATGTGTTTGTAACTAATATTGAGGTCATATGTAGCATTTGCATGAAGTTTCATGATTCTAGGTCGCTTGGTTTTTGATTTAAGAGTCCAGAAATGAAAATTGAACAAAAACTGACTGTGACCTTGACCTTTGACCTATATGACCCAAAAACAATAGGGCACTTCCTTGGATCATAAGCAACATTTACATAAAGTTTCATGCTTGTAGGTCACTTGGTTCTTGAGTTAGAGTCCGGAAACGAAAATTGAACAAAAATTTACTGTGACCTTGACCTTTGACCTTTGTAACCCAAAAACAATAGGGCACTTCCTTGGGTCATAAGGAACATTTGTATAAAGTTTCATGATTGTAGACCACTTGGTTCTTACATTAGAGTCCGGAAACAAAAATTGAACAAAGGCTGACTGTGACCTTGACCTTTGACCTACATGACCCAAAAACAATAGGGCACTTCCTTGGGTCATAAGGAACATTTGTATAAAGTTTCATGATTGTAGGTCATTTGGTTCTTGAGTTAGAGTCCGGAAACGAAAAGGTCTACGGACGGACGGATGGACGGACGGATGGATGGACGGACGGATGGACAGACAGACAGACATGGTGAAACCAATATACCCCCCTCTACTTCGTAGGTGGGGGGTATAAAAATTTTGATGTCTTGGGTTCTACTCAAGGCATTCACTTGAAACTTGGTATACATGTTCACCATTAAAAGAGCAACCTATACTATGAAGGGGGAATAACTCTGGATGCATTTTGTGCAAATTATGCCCCTTTTTTGACCATCAAGCATCCAACAGCCGAGCATAGGCACCTGTAGATGGTGCTCTTGTTTTGCTTTGGAATAATTTTTTAGCTCCACTGGCTGAAGGCAACTATTTGTAAATTATATCCATTTAGCATGTACCATAAGTAGTTAGCAACATTGTGATATTGACAAGATGAATGATTTTGCAATGATTTATGAATGAAATTGAATTAGTGTGAGGAGTGAGTTTTAAGTGAAATTAAAGAAAGGTAATCCAATATTGCTGATTTTGTTCAAAATGAACAAAATTAGAGATATTTGTTACCTCACTTTGATAAAATATACATAAATTTCAGTTTATGTGTCATTGTGGGCAACCAGACACTTTTAAACCGACACTAGCCAATAAAATCGTTGAATAATTTGATCAATTTGAATGAGATATCAGTCCTTTTAAACAATTTTGAAAAGTTTTCAAATGACATTGGAGCGTTTTTTATCCATTTGATGAGTGTTTGGAATGGATGAAGCACTGAATGAATGATTGAGAATGATTTTGAACGGAATAAGCGTCAGTTTCACAATATTTTTAACTGTACATATGCAAAGCAGGGTATAATTTGCAAAAAGATTGTATAGTTATCCATCCTGAATACAGGGCAGACTTGATACTTTTACAAAATTTGAAGAAAAACCTTGCTATACCCTTGGTGGCATCATGGCTGTTGTCATGCTAACACTTTAACATTTTGTTATATCTCTATTATTACTAAAATTTACTATTCAAAGAACATACTATCAAGGGATATAACCTTTGATATGATTTATACAAATTATGCCCCTTTATCAATTTGTATTTTTTTCCAGCACCCAACAGCTGAGTGAAGATATCTTTAGACGTCTTTTTTTCACATGCCAGATCACATAATTATATCTAATTGTATTATGAGAATAAATACAGAAGGTTTTAAGGAAGTGAACCTGTATATGTTTTGCAACATCTCGGAAGTAATGAACTTTAAAAGTGTTAACTGAGGTTTCCTAATGATTTTCATTAGGTTTGCTTGTTTGAATGGGTTTTACGCCTCCTTCAACAATTTCGCAGTTATATCGCGGCTGCCTGAGCACCTAACAATGGATTCCTGGTATTTCTTTCACCTGTACTACCATTACACCCTTTCCTAGCCTCCGACTGCTATCTCACATAGGTTTACGATTATCTACCCATTGGTGAGAACAAACATCGGAAAGGAGATTTTCATTAGGAAACCTTGGTTAAAATTATGAAAGAATATGTGGTGTGAAATGTTGCGGAACTATTACGGGTCCACTACCTTAATTCTCAGATGCTTGATTTACTCCCAAGAGCAGTGCAAGCAGGTAACACAATAAACTGAAGGTCTTTAATTGTAAAAATCCCTAAGTGATTTTTACGAAAATGCATTTAGGGAATTTCTCCTTGATTGTATGGGTTAATCTTATAATGGAAAATTCACATTGAGGGGGTCACTGCAAAACAATTTTAAGTGCCTACATATTTATAGGCACTAACAAAAGTTTTGCTCTGACCCCATAATATACTAAACTTCAATCAAATAAATTCAACAAGAGCACCGCCTACAGGTCCTTCCAATTTTCAATAGGGTTAATCCTTGTGACATGACAAATATTCTTATTAAGTTTCAAGAAGATTGGACTATATTTGTGGCCTCTATTTTGTAAACAAGAAAATTGTCATTAAGGCCCCCTTTCCCATAATCTCATATGAATCCTTCCCCTTTTCAGTAGGGTTATCCAGTGACCTTTCAAATATTCTGACAAAGTTTCATGAAGATTGGACCAGATTTGGGGCCTTCAAAAAATAAATAATAAAACTGTCATTAAGGCCCCTTTTCCTGTGATATGGCACGGATCCTTTCCATTTTCAATAGGGTAAATGCTTGTGACCTGACAAACATTCTGACCTAGATTCATGAAGATTGGGCCATATTTGTGGCCTCTAGAGTGTCAACTCTTAAATTGTTGATGTCTGACGACACACAACGGACATTCAATGATCACAAAAGCTCACCTTGAGTATGTTATGCTCAGATGAGCTAAAAATGCTTCCAAGGTTACTCCCCTTGATAGACTGGATAGCTCTTGTGATTGTGAACACATAATGCCAAGTTTCATGAAGATATCTTAAATAACAACAGAGAAATGACCAAAGTTTAAGTTTGTCACACCTACTGCAACATTAACAACACTTAGGTGATCATAATACCTGGGGTTTTCTCCAAAAATAGTGGAGGTAACAAAATGACCAAAGTAAATGTTCTTCATATGGCCTATATCTACACCCTTGATTGCAATAAATCAACTTTTTGTCTCAATCAGCTGAGCTAAAAATGCACACTTAGATTAAGTAATTTTCTTATGAACAACTCAAATATGTGAAAGAAAAAAAACAACTATATTGTACACAATAATTTATTTATTTACAAGTTCAGAAAATCTAATGAGTAAATATTTATGAAAGTCTTTTAAGAAAAACATGTATAGTTTTAGAAAAAAGTCTGTCAAAAGGAAACAAGAGATGTTTGTAAAACATATATGCCCCCATTAGAGCAGGTTGATGGCATGTTTTTCTCTTAAATTAACAAAGGAAAATAACTAAAAAAATAAGGGTAGAAATACAGTTCTTGAGCACTAGCTTGATTCTAGCTTGCACACTTTTTGAGATATGAACCAGACAAAAATAGTCTACAGAAGGACTGAAACACCGACCAACTGACAAATGTAAAGCAATATACAGCCTCTTCTTTGAAATGGGGCCCAATAAAAGTAAAAGTTTGATAAAATATGAATAGAGGCAACATTAAAATATTCATATACAGTCCATCTTGCTCAAGCTGTCATGTCTATTGTGTGACCATTTTTATTAAGCAACCATTATCAACATCCCCTTCTTTTAATCAAAAATATCTTCAAAAGTAGATCTTAATGGTCCAAAATTGATTGTACATGAGACCTTTGTTGTAACAACTAACTAGAATTGTCTCATTGAGTCCATTCTAATGAGTTTTATCAACATATAGGGTTTTGCGGAATGGGCTTATACATACACGATAAATGAACAATTATGTGTATGATTTGTAAACAAAATGTGAACTAATTTACCATTCTCCTTTGGTGATCCTGTAATTGGTCTCTAAATGCACATTTTACTGAAAATCGATGGCTCAGCGTGAAACAGTTGTAACTGCCTATGTGTTTATAGGCAGTTACAAATGTTTCACGCTGAGCCATTGAAAATGATGTTTATGCCGACTTTTTGCTAGTTACTATCATCAGTCTAAAATCATACGGCTGAACTTCACCATTCCTTGCAATGGACACTCATTATAATTCTAATTTTTACTGCGACGGCTGACTGAGCAAAAAAGAGGGCCAGAATGACTCTAGAACGCTAACCTGAACTTTATTGATCATGGATCTCATCCAAGTAATTTTTTGGAAATGTTTCATTCACATTTGCCTGTTATTCCAAGAATATAAAGTGAAAATAGACCCTTCTCAACTATTCATTACCAAGGCAAATCAAAATAAGCCCCATCCTGCCACGCCCATATTAATGGGCCTTTCAAAATTTTGCAAACAATTTTTGAAAAGGGTCACCCATGGAACATTCTGGGAAAGTATCATTGAAATCGGCCCAGTGGTTTAGGAGATGTCGTTCAAAGATTTTGGGCTGAAAATAAGCCCCGCCCTGCTGCGACAGTATTTATGGGCCTATCAAAAATTCGCGCCCAACCATTCATTGAAACTGGTAACTCAAGGAACATTCTGGTAAAATTTAATTGAAATTGGCCCAGTGGTTCAGGAGGAGACTTCCTTCAAAGATTCGGGCTCAAAATAAGGCCTGTCCTGTCCCACCCATTTATAGGCCAATAAAAACTTCGCGAACAATTTTTGAAAAGGGTCACCCGAGGAACATTCTGGTAAAGTTTAATTGAAATTGGCCAAGTAGTTCAGGAGAAGAAGAAGTTCTTAGATTGTTGAAGATTGATGATGCACAACAAAATCAGGGTGATCCTCAAAGCTCCCCTTGAGCATGTTGTGCTCAGGTGAGCTAAAAAGCATTGTGGAGAGTGAGGGACTCAATAGATTTCATAGATAGGTGCTGAATAACCATCACAAGGTAAGAAATTCAAATCAACCATCTTGACAGTAAGAAAATATCTGAAAATTACAAGGAATAGTCTAATCCTGCTGAAAAGACCTTTATGCAATTCACAGATACTATGCTTGTGCAAGATCGTGTCTTACTGTACTAAGGGGGGTAAGCACAAACTATCATAAGCAGTCAGACTAGGATAGAAACTTTTCTCATTTTGCTGATTTTCTGAATCTAGAATTATTTACCATATTTCTCTTTATAAACGCTCCCGGGAGCTATACATAACAAGGTCCTAGAGCTTTTATTCATTTTGCATTTTCTGATTTAGAAAATCATATAAATTGATGTCTTTGTGGCTCATTACCCTTCTATTAGAGAAGAATTTCTTCTTAAAAATCAATTATTTGAAGGAAATTCATATCAAATTAGAGAAGAAGTCTCAAAAAGTCTTAAAAATTTAGGCATTTGAAGTGGGTTTTCTTAGTAAAAATGTAGGTGTGCAACTATTAGGGAGGGCGCTTTTATTAGAGGAAATACAATATCTTCATCCCGTGAAAGATTTTTGTTACATGACTTCTGGTTGATCTATGCTGGACCAAATCCCTTTTTCAAATATTCATTTTACAGTGTAAAGTGGATGTATTAATCTTTGTTTGTTTGAATGGGATTTTATGCCGCTTTTAACATTTCAGTTATATTTTAGAGGCTGGAGAACCACACAATGGATTCCTATTATAACTCATACCAGTACTACCATTACATCTGTTCCTATCTTCCAGCTGCTATCCCACATAGGTCTATGATTATTTACACATTGGTGTGCTTCTATCTTAAATACATCCTAACTAAATATATCGTAACTAAATCCTGTTGTTGGACCTCATAGAATTATCTTGCTAAAATATTTCAAATGAGTTCAAATTATGATGGTCCAAATTGGAAAGGGATGCAGTTTGGAATGAAACTATCCTAAATAGTGATTAAACATAGTGGAACAAGAGTGCCATAGTCACAAAATATGCCGCCATTTTGCTGCTGTTTCACGAAAATAATTGTAGAAACTACTTATTTTGACAGAACCAAATTCAAAATGACCAAGTTTCATTTAAATCAAGGCAAAAAGCTAAGAGGAGTTGCCTTCACAAGGCTGCAATTGCAATAAGCCCCAGACACTAAGTTTTAAGGGGGCATAATTCAGGGAAATAAATGAACCATGAAATCCTTGATCCATGTACATCTACATATTATGGTGATGACATTGACCAAGATTCATTTGAATAAAGACAAAAAGTAAGGAGGAGTTGCATTCACAAGGCTGCAATTTCAATAAGCCCGAAAGACTACATTTTAAGGGGGCATAACTCAGGCAAAAATCAATGAACCATAAATCCTTCCTTCATGCACATCTACCAATTGAGGTGATAACATTGACCAAGTTTCAAGAAGATCCAGCCAGAAACTTAGGAGGAGTTGCGTTGAAAAGAAAAGTGGATGGAAGTACAGACGGATGGACGGACGGACAGACAGAAAAGATGACGCCAATATACGTCTGCCTCCTGCGGTGTTTAAAAAAGGAAAAAAATGCTTGATACAATAAATTCCTTCTCCATCTACACAATATTATCACAAAACTACAGGAAACTACTATTCCAGGAATGTGCAGGATGGTCCCAAGAGAAGTATTGTATTGTAATACAGTGCATTCTCTTTTTGTTTGTCTGTATGTCCCAAAAAAACTTTAACATTGGCCATAACTATTGATTGGTAAAGAAGGAAATGCTGGAATCCAGCATTTTCTTCATTCAAAACAATATTTCCTTCAGAATAATTTTGTGATATTATATTCAATTTATATTAATAGTATTTTACTTTATTTGAAGCATCCCAAGATTGGCCTTAATCGCCCTGACAAGTGTCCTTGAAAATGTACATGTCCCAGGGTTTGACACTAACAACCTTTTTCCATCAGCCTGAAGGACCTATTAGCCATGTATATTGCAGGTCCTCTATGATAACAACAGGTCCTGCATGAAAACCATGTTTGATTTTTAGCAATTTAGGGCATAAATTGCTAGGAAAACATTGTTGGAAAAGAAGAAATTGCTTTTGACAAGCAATTTCTTCTTTTCTACAATGTTTTTCCATTTGGTAATGCAACTTTTAGTATTGGAAAGGCAATTCTTTTTCAAAACCCGACATATTTGAAATACTAAGTACTGCCATTAACTACAGGATTAAAGGACCTGAGGTATGGTTATATCTACCAGCCCTCCCTAAAATCCACAGGACTGGTCTCAGACCCGAGGACTGGTGTTAGTGTCAATCAGTGTGTCCCCAAGTAGAAAAGCCTAAGTTGAACAAGTTGGACATGGGAATTCCACACCTCAAACATTTTAATCAGTTGATGAGCAGTGTGGAAATGAGACTGAAGAACTTTCCGAATTAATATCAAAAGGGGAGCCACTCTCTGGGAGGGAACTTTCATCATCCTGTTTGTCCCCCTTGGTCGGACCAGTATTGTCATCTTTCGTATCTGGGGGCTCATTTGTCCAATCAGATACTTGGATTGCATTAGACATTTCATCGTCATTTAGTTTAAAAGTTTTAATATTAAAACGACTCTGCCAGCTTGCTAACCATCCATTTGACCCTTTGAAATCATTCAAATTAAGTTCTTTTGCAAATTCTAGAGCCTTTTCTCGTACCATTGGACCTGATACGACCAAACCACTATTTCGAGCGTCAATATACCAGGTATACACCAAATCGTTTATAGCGTTATATTTTCTAGCAGGGCCCAGACGTTTTCGAGGACTCTCAGCGTGGATTTCGTATTGGTTCCTGTAAAATGCTTTATTTTTTGCAATCAGTGTTACGGTGGATCTTCCAACTTGGTTACGTTTTGCCAGTTGTCTGAAGGACAGTTGAGGATTGGCTTCAATGTCCTGAAGAATGTGATACTTCTCTGCTATTGTCAACAATTGTCTCTTCTTCTCTTCTCCTTTGAACAAAGGATTCTTATGACGTATTACTGAAAAAGATCATACAATTAGAGGATATTGAATGAGTGGTCATTGAATATCGAATTGATTCAAAGATGACGAGTTTAATAAATTTGGTAATTCATGAGCACAAATTTGATATTATAAATTGTAGTCCCGTGAAATAGATAACACCGTTTCCAAAATGACATCAGCATAATGCATCGTGACGTCATTAACACGATGAAAAAAATACTTTGCTATACATCCTTAGCTGATTTGCATAGTTATTCCACTAGTGTAATAACAAGCGTGTAACATCAAACATGTTCAACAGGCTTTTTTTCACTTTCGCAACACAGGTCATATAACAAAAAATATTTGTTAATCACTACTGCAGGATTTGCCTCCTAAAACTACAGTGTGATCATGGTAAGTGTCTGTAAAATCAAGAGATACCTTAGTGCAAAAGAGAAAGAGGATAATCACTTGTTTCAGTGTAAGATCCATTTAAATTTAATAGAGCTAACAACAAAAGCTATATTTTCATGAGTGGTGGAGCCACAAGTAAAAATGTAGCTTTTGTTGTTCATGAAATGAAATATCAACTAATCTTACTCGAAAAATAAATGATTGTTCTATTTCTTTAATGATAAAATGAGACAAAATGCAAAAATTTATAGAGTGTAATTTTGCATGCAATGGTTTTGCAATGTTCATGATGACATCGTTTTTTGGGCTCTGCTTAGATAATGTCAGAAAGGATTGAATGAACTAAAGCAGGTATACATAAGTTTTTCATTATTTCACTAGTTGGTGGTGAGTTTATCAAACAATAAGCTACTATTATTTCTTGATAATCCACCAAAAAGTGTTAAAGAAAGGTAAATTTAAATTAACCCATAACAAATGAGCAAATTTTAGTCAGGAAAACTTTCAAAGAATTTGCAGATGATTTCCACCAAAAAGTGTTAAATAAAGGTAAATTTAAATCAACCCATAACCAATGAGCAAATTTTAGTCTGGAAAACTTTCAAAGAATTTGCAGATGATTTCCACCAAAAAGTATTAAATAAAGGTAAATTTAAATTAACCCATAACCAATGAGCAAATTTTAGTCTGGAAAACTTTCAAAGAATTTGCAGATGATTTAGTAAGTTGAAACATTTTAAAAAATTCTTGGTCTTTAAGCTTTTGTTCATCTGTGGCTTCAAGATATTGTAATGTGTTGGAATGGAATAATTTGAGTACTGTACCCTAGATTATTTTGAATTAAGATTATGGAATATGGAACAAATTTGAATAATTTAATTTTAGTTGTGTCCATCAATCATTGTGTGTTCTGATTGGCTAAAAAGTTGGTGTTATTCCCCAACAAAATCAATTTTGAGTAAGCATCTGTTTAAAAAGCTTTCCCCAAAAAGTAGACCCGTAACAAATCTGTTTCTTAGCCGACAAATCTTTACATTTTTGCTTAATGACATTTAATTATAAGATATGAAGATAATATTTGTTGAATTCATAGAGATATGAAACTAAAAACCTAATCACACTCATGTATGAATCCGCTTGCGGATTCATACAGTGTTATGAGGTTTTTAGTATCTTACTTCAATGAAATCAACAAATACTCTCTTTATCTCTTAACCCTTTGCTGTTTAATCCCTGCTTTTCACGTGTCTGTGATTTTATGATTGAGAAAACATTGTGAAAAAAAGAAGAAATTGCTTCTGACAAGCAATTTCTTTTTTTTCCACACTATTTTCTACCCTACAGAATGGTTATTTTTCAAATTAAATCCACTTTAAATTTTCGTCTGCAAAACCTTTGAACTTGGACAGGTCCAAAATTTTGTAAAACAGGATAGGGTTAAACTAATTGAAAAACAGCTAAAACAGAGATTATGTAAACAACTCAACTAGAAACAAGCTAGTACAGTTGACCCTTATTCATTTCATTTTGACAGCTATCATGGCTTAACAGCATAACCTTATTTCTTAGATTATATTGGTTTTTCTTTTTCCTGAAAATAATTCATACCTTTATGTTTCATAGCAATAAGATCCTAGTTATGAGACAATTTAAGTAGGTTTGCTTTGATCTTGTAAATAATCAGAGGATTCAATCTGATCTAAATCATTCTCAATCTTCACAGAAATGTTGTCTACATTCTCGATCTTCACAGACACCACATTTCCACTTGAAGCCAAATCATCCAACCTTTGTGAGTCAACACTTTGTTTATTTAAATCTAAATCTTTTTCAATTGGTGATGATAAATCTTTTTCAATCTGTGATGGAATGGTATGCCCACTATTTGAATTATTCTGGCCTTTTGATGTTATACTGTGTCTCTTTTTAAATTTTTGCACCCAACCTCGTGAATAACTGAAGTCCTTAATTCCCAACACTCCTCCTACTTCTTTGCCCTTTTCCATTATCATATCATCACTAACATAGGTTTTCTTTTTTCGTTTTTCTCTGTACCATTGGAACAATATGCACTCCAATTTGCCATGTTTTCCAGTTCGATTGCGAAACATTAGATTTGTATCTTCAGGAATTCCTAACCATTTTTCCCGATCCTTTAAGATTTCACTCACAGTAGATCGGGCTACAGTTTTACCCCACTGGCGGGCAAAATGTGTGGCGATATCGTCCTGAGTCATTTTAGGATTCAACATCTTGTACGCCACAATCTCCTTTTTTTCTGCTATTGAGATCGTGCATCGTCGCTTCCTACTTTGACTGCCTTCTGTTAAAGAAGAAAACCTGTGTCAGGCTTTTGATGAAATAGAGATTTTGTTGGTGATTTTTATAAAAGGGTCAACTGTACTAAACTTATCCTTAAGGAAGAGATTCACCACTTAAATTGAAAGACATACTAGATCTAGTAATCTTTGAGCTGTAAATTGACAACAAATATACTCAGATTTTAAATTTTAACCCTTTGCCGTTTAATCCCTGCTTTTTACATGCTTGTGATTTTATGATTGAGAAAACATTGTGAAAAAAAAAGAAATTGCTTCTGACAAGCAATTTCTTCTTTTTCCACACTATTTCCTACCCTACTGAATGGTTATTTTTCAAATTAAATCCACCTTAAATTTTCGTCTGCAAAACCTTTCAATTTGGACAGGTCCAAATTTTGTAAAACAGGAAAGGGTTAAACACAGAGCACACCAGACATAACATGGATCTGTGAATAAGGAGTCCATTGGACTCCCAACTTGTGAAATCAAGGAGTCCAAGCTCATAATAAGGAGTCTGACTTTTTTGTAATCGGCAGACATTGTGGAACAACCAATTTCTTCTTTTCCACAATTATCTCCCCCTAAAAAAGATTTCAAGTATTTCAAATACTACTAGATGAAAATATCTACAAATTTTACCGGGTTGACAGAAAAGGAAACTGCCCTGTGCATGTGTCTGCTAAAATATTCTCACATATTCCCTGGAGTCCCCCAGACTCCTTACTTGCGAATTGAAGGAGTCCAAACTTGTAAACAAGGAGTCTAGGACTCCCCAATGTGTCAAACCCTGCAGAGAGAGTTATTTCTGTTTCAAGCAAACACTATGCTGTGGATACTCTACAAGACCATTCCAATGACAAAGAGCTTAGATTATCAAGAGCTCGGCTCTTGAGTACTGGATGATGAAAAAATTCTTACTCGAAAAAAGGGCATAGTTTACTCAAAATGCATCCAAACTTACCCCCCTCCCCCCCCCTTGATAGTATAGATTGCTCTTTTGATGGTGAAGATGTGTGTCAAGTTTCAAGTGAATGTCTTCAGTAGAACCAGAGATATCACAAAATGTCAAAGTTTCCGCACGACGACGACAAAAATGACAACAACACCAAGGCTATAGCAATACCTCAGGTTTTCTCAAAACACATCTTAGCTAACTATAACAGATCTAGAGTTTCATAGCACCCTCTTATCTGGGATCCTCTGAAAAAAATGTGTGAGCCTGTATGTAAGACTTTCCTAAAATATTGTACTCAGAGAAGAAAACATTCTGGTCATTTAAGGAAATGCTTGTAACAAGTAATTTCTTCAGTCTGAGCTTCTCTGAATTGTTTTTTTTAAGTTTTTTATCTGTGGAGACAAAAAGGACCGTATTAATGACTGCAAAAGACCTCAAGTCCTGATTATTATATAACATTAGTCCTACTTGAAACCCTGAAAATATTAACCCTAGTCAGCTGAATAAAACTTTTGCAAATTTCGATTAAAATCAAAGTGATGACGACACCGGATTTATCACTTTGTTTGTTTCTTTGCTTGAATGGGGTTTTACGCCTCTTTCAACAATTTTTCAGTTATATCACAGCAGCTTGAGCATCCAACCATGGATTCCTGGTATTTCTCACACCAGATATTGGCATATATTTTAAAAAATATAAATGTTTAACTTACCTGAGTTAAAAAGGAAAATCAGGTGATATAGACTTAGATCTGACTGCAGATTTGGGCAGACTTTTCTTTGTCTATAACTCCTGCCAATGCTGGAATATTTTGGGTTCATTGCATGATAATGGTTATTTAAAAAGTTTACATTAATAACATTATCGAGAAATAGAAAATTGAAGATGGAGGACCCTTACCACTTCCAGCTTTTGATATAGACACAACAACACCGTCTGTCCCCATGTATTTATTGCTACTTCCTACATAGTTATATGTTGGCTGTTCGGACGTTTGTTCTGACAGCTGTTCTGTCAGTTGCTCATCTTCAATCCCAGGCTCTATTTTCACCACACTATTTACATACTCTTCAGCAAAACCAGCTAAGTCATTATTAGATTCAGGAAACTCAGAACTTGATGCTCCTTGATTAATCGTGTTGTCAGAAATTTCCACCCTGGAATTAGATGTCTCAGTGTCACTAGTTCCCGTTCTTTCTGAATCATTTTCTCCGGAAATTGGATCGTAACTGTTTTTAAAGAATAGGTCAAATTCATTGTTTCCACCTTGACGAACTTCACTTGCTTCATCATCCAGTCCACTTGTTTCATCTGTATCTTGTAATCCAGTGTCAATTGAATAATCTAAAGACTCCCCCTTAACTCTTTTTTGGTCATCCTTATTTGGTAATTGTTTTTGATTTTTCTTGATGACTGTTGCTGTGGAAGTAGAGGATAGCAAATGAGTAGTCATGAAATAGCAAATTTATAATATAAGTCATCTACAGTAAAACTTGTATTAAGCAGCCACTACAAGATTACTAATAAGCAGTCGTCAAAGAAAAAGGTCGCTTTATACATGTTTTGTTTACAAATAAAAAACATGCTTTTTGTTTGAATTTGCAAATTATAGCAAAATTCTCAATAATCATTTGATGTTCATTCATGCTCATTGAGACGATTCTATTGAGTTTTAACATAACAGGATTCTTTTTCAATTACTTTTAGACCAACTATATCTACTTTGTAGTTATTAATAATTTGATTTCATGAAGGAGATTTTGAAGACAGTTCCTTAATAGAAATGGTCGCATAATAGACGTGGTCGCTCAAACAAGATTGATTGCACAAGTATTTGCAGACAAGAGTGCTAGAGTCATATTGCAAACAATTTTTCCGTCACTTAACAGTAAGCATAGCTGAAAATTACCAACGAAAGCCAGTGTCAAACCCATGGGGACAAGTTATATTTAAATTATTGGTTTACAAGTCCAATGCACTAACCACTGAGCCAAAGATCTTCTCTGACGCAGGTGTCAGACACTGTATTCAAACCAATGAAGCTATGCAGGATAGTGCTGAGAGTGGTCTCCCATAAAAAGACTCAATACACGCCAAAAAAAAAATGTTTGGCAAAATATCACCAAACCAAGACTATTTGCACCAGGTCAGCATGCTGGGATAAAACATCCAAATTTTTCCATAAATATAGTGTTAGGAGAGATCACTTTCACCACTATCCTGCATAGCTTATTTAGAGTCAGTATTTACTTTGAAAATACATTTTCAAAACTTTTCTGCTTTAGAAAAGAAAATCAGGTGGTAAAGACTGAAATCAGGCTGCACTTATGTGCAATGTACATATGTAATCCGGGTTCAGCATAACAAGGGTTAAGATCAAAGTATTTCAGTATAAATAGCACAAACCCTGTGTTGTTGAAACTCATTTGATTCATCTCGTCAGGACAATTCAAATAAGTACCCACAATATAGGTTTCAATTGAGGAAGATTTTAGTGTTGCCTTACCCTCCTCTTATCTGTACCTCTGCATTGAACTACAATGTTTTTCGAATTATTTTACTCCCATGACATGACAAAGGCCATATTATAAGACAAGAGGGCCATAGTGGCCCTAAATCGCTCACCTGATTGAACTGTCTTAAAATTTTAAAAGTAGGTTTATGAAAAGAATGATGAATGAATGTCACTAAGCTAAACCATGCTGTTGCTTCTATACAACTAGAGATTCCTTTTTCACAATTTTCAGGTTGACTTACAAGGTTTTTCTATGATATGACTCTGTGACCTAGTTTTGACCCCAGTTGATCAAATTTCAGACTCATCAAATATTGCATCAATTCAATCATTCTGATGAAATTTCAGGTTGATCTGGCAAAAAGATATGGTTATTGACCCCAGTTTAACCCAATTTCGAACCTACCGAGATTTCATGAAGTCAATCATTCTGACCATATTCCAGGTTGATCGGGCAAAAAGTGTGGCCCCTAAAGTGCATACAAGATTTTTCTAAGATTTGACCCCATGACATAGTTTTTTACCCCAGTTGACCCAATTTCGAACTTGTCCGAGATTTCATCAAGACAATCATTCTGACCAAATTCCAGGTTGATCGGGCAAAAAATGTGGCCACTAGTGTGCATACAAGATTTTTCAATATTTGACCCCATGGCTTGTTTATGACCAGAGTTGACCCAATCATTCTGACCAAATTCCAGGTTGATTGGGCAAAAAATGTGGCCTCTAGAGTGCATACAAGGCAAATGTTGACGACTGACATCCACCTAACCCCACCTAACTTCGTGCTCAGGTGAGCTAAAAATTAAGGGATCATTGTACTGTCACGACATGACATATGCCATATTATAAAAAGATTTACCCTTGCTTGTTCTCTTTTGTCTCTTTGATGGTGGTAGAGATCTGGATTGGTTTGTCCTTTTATTTCCTGGAAAATCTTGAATATGAGGAGTATCAAACATTCCTTCACTGAATTCTGAAAGTAAATTCAGAGCTGGAATTTATTTACAAAAGTTATCTTACTATAGACAGGGACCAACACTAACACCAGTCCTCAGGCCCGAGGCCTGTGGATTTTAGGAAGGACTGGTAGATGTTACCATTCTGCAGGTCCTTAAGGCCTGTACTAAATGGCAGTTCTTTACTTTTCAAATCTGTCTAGTTTTGAAAAATAATTGCTTTTCAAATTCATATATTTGCATTTCCAAATGGAAAACATGGTGGAATAAGAAGAAATTGCTTGTCAAAAGCAATTTCTTCTATTTCAACAATGTTTTCCTCCCAATTTATCCCTTAAATTGCTAAAAGCAAACATGGTTTACATGCAGGACCTGTTGTTATCACAGAGGACCTGTATTTTTTTTGCTAACAGGCCCTTCAGGCTGCTGTCAAAAAGTTGTTAGTGTCAAGTCCCACTATAGATTCATTGATCTTGATGGAATCTAGTATGCATTGTAAATTATCATGATGGGAATGCTGCCAAGCAAATATCTGTCATAATAATACTAAGTGATATTGTTATGGGAGACCACTCTCACCACTGTCCTGCATAGCTTTGTATGTTAAAATACAATGTCTGTCACCTGGGTCAGGGAAGATCTTCTTTGGCTCAGTGGTAGAGCATTGGACTTGTAAACCAAAATATTTGAATATTGTTGTCAGTGTGAGTTCAAGGCTGGCTCAAGACGGATGTTTGTCAGCTATTCTTAGGTTGAGGACAGTTCGTACATAACAATATTGATAAGATTACAGTTTGTTAAAGAAGATCTTCCCTAAAGCAGGTATTATAAGGATCGTTTCTGGTGCGATGCATTTAAGGTAAGGTTGTAACATAACATGAACAACCACAACATTTTATCTGAGTCATAGGCTACTCATCCCACTTAAGCGCACTACTTCTCTTGTTGGGAGACAGATGACTCATGTCACATTGACTTGTGTCAAATGTCTGATGAGAAGTTGACATAGCTTGGGTCCAAACTCATGACCCAAGGATTGTCAGCTCAATTTGTTACCTGACTTACCTCTAAGCTAGCTTGGCTCGGCGATGAGAGTTCAAACAGCAGTTCAATGGCTCAGTTCAAAACAGTTATAACTGCCTTTTTTTTGCGCTGAGACATAGAGTTTTGATACCTACAGACTCATCAAGAAAAGATTATATTATATCAAGTGTATAGAATCTTACTAGTAAGACAATAAGTCTGGAACATAGTTTTAACATCAGCCATGTCCTCTATGAAAGCATTTCCAGCTGGTGTCCCGAGATGTGACATGGTCCCATGGTGTAGATTCACCGTCATGATTACAGATTCCTCTCCCACTTCATAAGACATCTGATCAAGCTGGAATTACAACATGTATCAAATATAGGATCTGTCATGAGATTTTGTTTAAGGTAGTGGAACCATAATAGTTACGCAACATTTTGGACCATATGTTCTTTCAGAATGTTAACCAAGGTTTCCTAATGAAAATCATTAGGAAACCTCAGTTAACACTGTTAAAGTTCAATACTCCTGAAACGTTGCAAAACTATTACGGGTCTACTACCTTAACATAAGCAGTAGTTGTGATAACATAACCGTCGTTTAATAGCCTGATGTGAGGCAGTCAACAGATCAGAGAGAGGGGTACATTATTGGACCTTACCGAGTCAAGAAGAGAAATGAGCCTGTGTGTGACATTTCCAACAATTTTAAATGTGTGCAAAGCAAAGACTCTGCACAGTCTGACCAGAGTCTTTACTGTTGAAATTTTAGATAGATAAGATGTCAAAGTATTAGTAAACAGTTAGGCAATCTTCTAATTTATACTATGTAACTGTTTGGGCAACTAAATGTTTGCACATCATGCAGGGGTTGACACTAACTACTGAGATTAAGTAGTCAATTGGACTCCTAACACATGAAATCAAGGAGTCCAAGCTCAAAGTAAGGAGTCCGAATTTTCATTATGGGAGAACATTGTGGAATAGAAGAAATTGCTTGTTATAACAATTTCTTCTTTTCCACTATGTTCTTCCAAAGAAGTTTTTTTCTTTAAACACTACAGGATGCAAGCAAATGTTTTCTTGAACAACTTTTGTAGTGAAAAGATCTTTAGTTTTGACAAGTGTTCTGTGTATTTGTTTTTCAAATATTCTCATATGACCCTTAGAGTCCATGGGACTCCTTATTTGTAAATGGAAGGAGTCCAAACTGGTAAATAAGGAGTCTCGCATATCCCTTAGTGTCACACCAGTCCTGAGGTAATTGAAAAATGTAATTGTAATTAGCTGTAATTAATTACAAATTGTGGGGTAATTGTATGTAATTAGTAATTGACTCTTTTCTCAATTACAAGTATTTGTAATTCTAATTAATTACAAATGGAATCAACATGTAATTTACAATTACTGTCAATTACATTCCAATTACATTTATATTCTATAATGGAAGTCTAATGATACAGTCATATAACAGTGTCTTAATTCAAAATTGTTAGGCCCCAAATATGATTTTTAAGGCATTTAAGTTCTATTTTAGTTCAAAGTATTGAGTTTTATTTGAAATAACAATGAAGTAAAAGGAGAAAGAAATAATCCTTGATCAACATATAAACTATGGATTCATTGTATTCTACTTTTGATCAAAAACAAAGAACAAAGATGTTTTGATTGTAAAAATCACACATTCCCTTACATAATAAGATGACAAACACTTCCTAAATGGACAGGTAAAGGTGTGAAAATCTTGATTGTCTTTCACTAGGTGGCCATTAACACTTTACAGTAAGTTACACTATCATTGAGGGAATGAAATAACAGTTATACAGTACAAATATTCTCAGAAATAACAAATCAGGCAGAAGTATTTTAATCAAAACAATAGATTTGATGTATATTAACAAACCAGCGTACTTGCCTGGTGCCCATATTGAAATGTGTTTTATCAATTGTAGTAACTTAAGGAGTGTCAAACAAGTTTTATTCATTTTTATTCAAAAACTTGATTGCAAACATGTCCTGAACATTCCTGAATTATGAAGTGCAAGACTTTCTTTCATTGTCGGCTAAATTTTAAAATCAAATTGTTTACTATCCAAGCAAGTGTGATACCACTTCAAAACATAAACAAGTTAAGCCCTTAATTGAAATGCTTATGATTTCCAAATTGTCTCTTTAAAATTTCTTAGAATGTATCTACAATTTTAATGTGACCATAAAGCTGTTAATATCATATTCCATTTTCTATTGACTGGTTTATCATACCTCAAATGTAATTTTTAATTGTAATTAATTACATTTGAAAAGTAATTGTAATTTAATTAATTACATTGAGATTTTGTAATTATAATTGTAATTGTAATTGAGATATTTCAATGTAATTTGTAATTTAATCAATTACATTGGCATGTAATTGACCCCAGCCCTTTGTCAAACCCTGTCATGCAGGTGTCAAATTGTTGGAAATGTCACACACAGGCGAGCCTTGCCATTGACTAGGGCTGACTTACAGCTTAGAAAATCACAATGGTTTAACTATTGCAGTTATTTTCAATGTTAACCTCAACAGATTCTCACAACAGTGACATCTTTCCACTATGTTTTATAAATCCAAGAGGTCCCAACCAGGGGCCATTTTGACTTTACAATGCTGCCAATCTTACTGATCTGATTAGTGCTTGAGTTCAGAGAAAGAATCTTGGGCTAGATGATCTTATCTAAATGTTTTAAACCTACAAATGCATTTATTGATATATATTTCTTTCAGACTGCCTATCACATGCAAAGGGAACTGAAATTATTTGATTAATAAATGTAAATTAAATGACCCTCAAGTCTCGGAATATTGTTTCATTCTATGTTTTTTTAAGTTTATAGAGTCCTGCATTTTGCACCTTTGTCACAAAAAGATCGTAACCGGAGCCATTCCCTGCTCTTGTTAAGACTTATAATTTTAGGTACTCAAACATTCTGAAATTATACAGACCAAGAACAGAAAGGTAAGGAAGGAACTGTTATAGGTACTCGGATGCCAGGCTGTGGAACTTCATGCCATGCACATTCAGAGAATTTTCCTCATACAACCAATTTAGAGCCATGATTGAGGGGTTGAAGGGGCCTGAAAACAAATGCTTTGCATGTGCCTAGTAGAGAGGACACAGCATGGCAACGTAGAACTAATGTAAGATCCTTGTAGTAAAAGTTTGAGCTTATGCTCAATTTGTATGTTTTAATGCTTTTTATAATGTCTATGTGTTTTTGCTCTTCTATTCCTTATTTTATTTTTGCTTCATGTTCTTTAGCTTATGTTTAATTTGCTTTTAGATGTTTGTCATTTAATTTCAATGTTGAAGATCTAGTTTGAGGCTTTCCTTTTTTTTTTTTTTTACTGTATCTTATTATTCTAGCTTGTACATATATTGCTTAATATTGTAATAATATGCATGATTATTTATTATTTAACTTTGTATGCTATGCATGTCTTTCCTATTATTGTTTATGTAACCTGACTTTACATCCCAAATATCACTTACTTACTTACTGATGACTTAAGGTAATCAATCAACAAGTTATGAATCCGAAAATCTGACGAGAAATAAATCAAGCCTTTCTTACAAATTATAATCATAAAATTCAGATAAATAGAATTCTAACTTAAACCTGCTCGGATAAACAAGAGGGCCATAGTGGCCCTTAAAAGCTCACCTAAGTGAACTGTCCCAACTTGTTTAAAGCAGGCTTTGTAAAGATCTTTTGGCCAATTTTCAGGTTGATTGGGCTTAAAATGTGGTCACTAGAGTGCATACAAATTTTTTCTTAGAGAATATTCCTGTGACCTACTTTTTTACCCAAGATGACTGAATTTTGAACTAATCTAAAATATCGCCAAGACAATCATTCTGACCACGCTTCAGGTTAATCTGACTAAAAATGTAGCCTCTAAAGTGCATACATGTGACCTCCAGAGTGCATACAAAGTTTGTCCAACATTTGACCTTGTAACCTAGGTTTTGATCCAATTTGACCCAATTTCTAACTCATCCTAGCTTTTATCATTCTGACCAAATACCAGGTTGATAGGGCAAAAATGTGACCCAAGAGTGCATAAAAGGTTTTTCTAAGATTTGGTTTAGTCTTTTACCCAATTTTGAAACTTGTCCATGATTTTATAAAGATAAACAGTCTGATCAATCAGATAGTTTGGTTAAACAAGAGGGCCATAGTGGCCCTAAATTGCTCACCTGTGTGAACTGTCAAAAATTGTTCAAAGTAGACGTAGAAAGGATGAAGAATTCTGACCAAATTTCAGGTTGATTGGGCAAAAAATGATGGCTCTACACTGCTTACAAGGTTTTTCTATGTTTGATACTATGACCTAGTTTTTGACCCCACTTGACCCAATTTCAAACTTGACCTAGATTTCATCAAGTCAATCACTCTGACCAATTTTCAGATTAATTGAGCAAAAAATAGGGCTTTCAGAGTGTCTACAAGGTTTTTCTATGATTTGACCTAGTGACCTCGTTTTTGACCCCACTGGACCCAATTTCCAACTTGACCTAGATTTTATTAAGAATATCATTCTGACCAATTTTCAGGTTGATCGAGCAAAAAATAAGGGTTTGAGAGTGTCTGCAAGTTTTTTCTAAGATTTGACCCCGTGACCTCATTTTTGACCCCACTTAACCCAATTTCAAACTTGTCCAAGATTTCATCAAGACAATCATTCTGACCAAATCTAAGGTGCATCAGAAAAATAATGTGGCCTCTAGAGTGTCTACAAGGTTTTTCTAAGATTTGACCCTGTGACTTTACTTTTGACCCTACTTGACCCAATTGCGAACTTCTCTGAGATTTCATCAAGACAATCATTCTGACCAAATTTCAGGTTGATCGGGGGAAAAATAAGGCTTTTATAGTGTCTACAAGATTTTTTTAATATTTGACCCTGTGACCTCATTTTTGACCCCACTTGACCCAATTTTGATCTTGTCAGAAATTTTATCAAGACAATCATTCTGACCAAATTTCAGGTTGATCGGGCAAAAAATATGGCTTCTAGAGTGTCTACTAGTTTATTTTCTGGGATTTGACCCCTTGACCTCATTTTTGATCCTACTTGACCCAAATTTGGTATTGTCTGAGATTTCATCAAGAAAATCATTTTGATCAAATTTCAGGTTGATCAGGCAAAAAAATTAGGCTTCTATGGTGTCTACAAGGGTTTTCAAATATTTGACCCCTGGACCTCATTTTGACCCCACTTGACCCAATTTCGAACTTGTCCCAGATTTTATCAAGACAATCATTCTGACCAAATAACAGGTTGATCGGGCAGAAAATGTGGCCTCTAGAGTGTCTACAAGGTTTTTCTAATATTTGACCCCGTGGCCTCATTTTTGACCCTACTTGACCCAATTTTGAACCTGTCCAAGATTTCATTAAGATCATTCTGACCAAATTTCAGGTTGATCAGACAAAAATATGGCTTCTAGAGGGTCCAGAAGGTTTTTCTTAGATTTGACCCCATGACCTCATTTTTGACCCCTACTTGACCCAATTTCGAACTTGTCCAAGATTTTATCAAGACAATCATTGACAAAATTTCAGGTTGATTAGGCAAAAAAATGGCTTCTAGAGTGTCTACAAGGTTTTTCTAATATTTGACCCCGTGACCTCATTTTTGACCCCACTTGACCCAATTTCAAACTTGTCTAAGATTTCATCAAGACAATCATTCTGACCAAATTTCAGCTTGATTGGGCAGAAAATGTGGCCTCTAGAGTGTCTACAAGTTTTTTCTAAGATTTGACCCTGTGACCTCATTTTTGACCCTACTTGACCCAATTTTGAACTTGTCCGAGATTTCATTACGACAATCATTCTGACAAAATTTCAGGTTGATCGAACAAAAAATATGGCTTCTAGAGTGTCTACAAGGTTTTGACTTAGATTTGACCCCATGACCTAATTTTTGACCCAACTTGACCCAATTTCAAACTTGTCCGAGACTTCGTTAAGACAATCATTCTGATCAAATTTCAGGTTGAATGGACAAAAAATATGGCTTCTAGAGTGTCTACAAGGTTTTTACTTAGATTTGACCCCATGACCTAATTTTTGATCCAACTTGACCCAATTTCGAACTTGTCCAAGATTTCATTAAGACAATCATCCTGAACAAATTTCAGGTTGATTGGACAAAAAATATGGCTTCTAGAGTGTCTACAAGGTTTTTACTTAGATTTGACCCCATGACCTAATTTTTGACCCAACTTGACCCAATTTCAAACTTGTCCGAGATTTCATTAAGACAATCATTCTGACCAAATTTCAGCTTGATTTGGCAGAAAATGTGGCCTCAAGAGTGTCTACAAGTTTTTTCTAAGATTTGACCCTGTGACCTCATTTTTGACCCCACTTGACCCAATTTCGAACTTGGCCGATAATTCATCAAGACAATCATTCTGACCAAATTTCAGCTTGACTGGGCAAAAAATGTGGCCTCTAGAGTGTCTACAAGGTAAATGTTGACGACACACAACGGACGACGGACATCACTCTACCACAAAAGCTCACCTTGAGCACTTCGTGCTCAGGTGAGCTAAAAATGTGACCTCTAGAGTGCACATAAGGTTTTTCTGAGTGTGACCCCTACCTAGTTTTTGACCCCATTTGACCCAATTTTGAACTTGTCTGAGTTTTTCACAAAACCATTCTAACTGAATTTCAGGTTGATCAGGCTAAAAAGTGACCTCTAGAGTGCAACCAAGGTTTTTCTAAGATTTGACCTCCTGACCTAGTTTTTGATCCAACTTGTTCCCAATTTCAAATGTGTCCAAGATTTTATCAAGACAATCATTCTGACCAAAATGTAGTCACTAAATTGCATACATTTGACCTCTAGAGTGCATACAAATTTCTGGTTGATCAGGCAAAAAATGTGGCCTCTAGAGTGCATACAAGGTTTTTCTAAGATTTGACCCTGTAACCTCATTTGACACCAGTTGACCCAATTTTGAACTCGTCTGAGCTTTCAACAAGACAATCATCCTGACCAAATTTCTGGTTGATTAGGCAAAAAATGTGTCCCCTAGAGTGCGCACAAGGTCAATGTTGATGACACATAACAGACGACAGACGGAACAAGTATCTGGTGTTGTATGCAACACATAAAGTCCCCTACCGGCTTCACATTGACTCAATATGGTAATCAATAATAGATTAAGATGAACAAGTCATCAAAATAATTGTCAAACATATGAAATGTTATGCCCAAAATTTTGGAAATATAATTCAAATGACTTGAATAAAGTTACTAAAAGATCAATGATTTGTAATTGCTACCATAGCAAGTGTAATTTTATAAAATAAGAACAACGGTAATCTAAATGTTTAGTGATATTTTTTGCAAGCAAGTTTTCAGCGATCTTAATAAGTTATAAAGACCTTAACCCTTTCCCAAACGGCAAAAAATTAGGGTTGTCCCATTTGAAAGCTGCTGCAGAAAGCTGTTTATCAGAATTTTCTTCTTTTGTCTCAATGTTTTCCCACGCCAATTCTATCAGGGACGTCAAAACCAGGTCTTGTTTTGGAAAGGGTTAAACAAGACTCACATGAGTTGTTGTCTCTGCTGTGCCCACTATACAATTCATGCAAGCAATAGACAGATGCAAGAAATAGTATCAATAACAGTTACCTTGTCTGATCCAAGATGTTTTTCTTCAGTCTTGTTGGTAAGAAATGAGAACTTTCACTGGAGGTGATTAATACTGCTGCATCACCACCCTGACTAACATGGCTTATAAATTTTTTTACATTTTAAAACAGGTTTCATCAAGTTAGCTTGCTTAGTTATTAAGTTATTGCAGGATCCATTTTTTGCCATATTTTCACTATTTCCGTTACCATACCAACCACACTTTTTGTCAAAGAACAAAGATAAAATGATGTGCATAATCTACACATTGCCATCTAGTCATATACCAAGTCTCATCAAATAAGCTTGCTTACTTATTAACTTATCGCAGGATCCAATATTTTTTGCCATATTTTCACTATTTCCGTAACCATAGCAACAACAATTTTAGTCAAAAAACAAAAATAAAATGATGTGCATAATCTACACATTGCCATATAGTCATATACCAAGTCTCATCAAACTAGCTTGCTTAGTTATTATCTTATCGCAGGATCCCATTTTTGGCCATATTTTCACTATTTCTGTAACCATAGCAACCTCAATTTAAGTCGAAAAACAAAAATAAAATGATGTGCATAATCTACACATTGCCATCTAGTCATATACCAACTTTCATCAAAAACGCTTGCTTAGTTATTAAGTTATCGCGGGATCCAGATTTGAGCGGACAGACGGACGGACAGACGGGCGGACAGACAGACGGACGGACAGACGGAGGGCAAACCTATAGTCCCCTCCGGTGTGAACACCGGTAGGGGACTAATAAAGCTTAAAATATTTACTATTGAAACAGTCGATATTTCAACAAACAATAGCGATAGTTATTGATGTTGGGGAATTACAATTTACACATCAATATCCTGACCTATTGATCTATCTTTACACCCCTATCATTGACAAGGATTTTGTTATCCATTCAAACTTTCTACACTCACCAAAAACTGTATTTGCTTTTGTAAGAAACTTCTGACAATTGATTTGTAGTATGGCTGCCGTTTGGCAGACTCTAGGTCTTCTTGACTCATCATCTTGGGTCTTCCAGTCTACAGAAAAATAGGAGTAAATATAGGATCTGTAATGAGATTTGGTTTGAGACAAGCTTGTCTTAACCGAGTCTCGAATTGAAATGTTATTATCCTAGCCTTGGCGAGATTAATAACTTTTCTATTCAGGACGCGGTTCAGATCAGCTTGTCTATATCAAGCTGATCTTAACTGAGCCTTGAATTGAAAAGTTATTATACTAGCCTTGGGGAGCTTAAAAACTTCCATTCAGGACGTGGTTCAGATCAGCTTTTCTATATCATAAAACCAAGTAACAAGTTCATTAAAGTAAGTCGAAAAAGGGGCACTTTTCACACAAATGCATTTAGAGTTAGCCTCCTTGATAGTGTAGGTAGCTCTTTTGATAGTGTGCCATGTTTCAATTGAATGCCTTCAATCAAATCAGAGACATCATAAAATGTGAAAGTTTTTGCATGGCAACAATGACTTTGACAGCACGGCTTTTTCAAATCTTTGGGTTTCCTCCTGAAACAGCCAAGCTAAAATTGCCTTGAGGGTTATCTACCATGATACCATAACCGAAATCCCCCATATGCGAACTATGAAAGCTTAGAACTACAGCTTGGGTATACTGTAGTTTCAATGTTTTAAATGTAGAGATCTATTACTTTTGAACTAGGACAAATTATCTTCTTTTTTTTGCAAGGATTGTGCATTATGTAAAATAATATGATCCAAGTCATAGGCAAAATTGTAAAGCATTTGATAAACTGTGTTCATATCCCTAGCTTTTCTGTGGTCTTTATTATTGAATAAATTTTGGATTGTCCAAATTCAAACAATTTCCAGGCGGAACATAACGAAAATAACAAAATAATTACAGCCTAAAGTTAAGAACAGAGATGTCAACATTTGAGCTTCCATCTTCAGCTCATTACACAGCCAATATTGAATTATTGTCTCTCTGTATCTGCTGACTCAAATTTCAGATAATCGGACTAATATTGATAATGGAAAGAAAGATCTCCGAAGAGAAATAAATTTGTTTAAAATCAATAATTCTAATCGAACTCAAAACCTTCCGCAAAATATAATAAAACCTACGTTCATATCAGACAACACAATTAAAATGCAATCTGTGAATAAGCAGATTGTCTTATCATTATTGCTAATGACGAGCTGCTAATGAAATCACATAAACCAAAGTACAGTCAACTAGCCAATAGCGGATCATGACCAATAGCGGATCACTTTGATTTCCATCTTCAATTACTTTCACTCGCAAATGCCGAAGAAGAAACTAATATTACATCCCAAGACACTGTCCATCTCTTCGTAGCATAACAAAATTTTGACAGTCCACATTGTTGTTGTAGTGCTTCAGACCAACGGAACGCTAGTCAAGCGTCTGTTCGACTGAAAGATTACGTCATAGGAATTTCAAAGAAAAGAATTCGTCTGCAAAATTGAAGGCGAGTAAACGAGTACGACTTCAAATAGTGGATGAAATCACAAAAAGGGGACATAAATTGTTGGTTCTCTATGCTTTCGCATGGTTTTATCCACCGTATTGTGTACAATAAAAAGAAACAATCCCCAACCCTTACTCGCCATTAGCGGATCAGCTGTGCGCATCATAGGGGGCGTCTCAAAATAAGCAAACCAAATATTTTATAAAGATAACCGCGCCGAATCTAGCTACTTATGCATTTTGACTTATAATATTGAAGTTCTTAAAGAAAAAAATGATAAGAAATTTTATAGATTCCAATTCTTATCTGGTTTTGATTAATTCTGAAAACATTTTATTAAATTGAGAAATGACCTATATTTAGATCATTTATCTGTTAAGCAATGTCGTTCTTTGACAGCAGTAGCTGTTGAAATTTCCTAGATTTTTTTGCAAATCTGGCTGTTTTTTTTTTCTTTCTTTTTTTTTATACCAGTACATTGGAAGATCGGGATAATATTGCTTGACCATTTTTCGTCTGTCTGTCTGCAACACTTAACAAAAAAAAAAAAAAAAAAAAAATCCCCAACATTGCCAATTAAGCCTCGTTTACATTTGGCATGCGGAGCCCGTACGGCGCCCGCATCTCGCCGTAAGCATAAAATCGTGCGGTGACATACGGTGCCCGTGCGATCATCGCACGGTCTTACGGGCACCGCGGATACCTGCGATCTCGTTAAAAAAATGTTATACACGTCTTTGAAAATTACAATCCCGTAGCCTTGTGTGGACACCGCACTGACATCGCACGGAAGCCTTGCGATGATCGCGCGGAAATCGCACGATATTTATCTATCAAACATCCAAAATAAAACCCGTACGATCTCCGCACTGGAATTTTAGGATTACCTTGCGATATCTCACGGGACCCGTACGGTCTCATTTAGGTATGTTTCCCCTCAAATATTTTTTAAATCGTACGGCCACCGTGCGGCATTGTGAACACATACGCCGCAGACTGTAACTGTCTGCAATGTCTTAACAATCGTAAGAAAAATCGCAGGCTGCGATATCGTACTGCGACCGTGGCAAATGTAAACTAGGCTTTACTGCAAGGTTATTCAAGATACCAAGTTTATAGTTGGTATAATGTTAGATCTCAATAGTGCGCATCTCCAGATAACAAGGTCAACCTCATGTGACGAGGTCATGAAAATGGCCTTTTCTGGGGTATTCGTCTTTCACAAAAAAATCTTTTTTTTTTGTAAAAAAAAAGTGTTTTAAATTGTTCGTTGATTGTTATTGAATGGAGTTTAAAGCCGCTTTCAACATTATTTCAGTTATATCGCGGCGGCTGGAGCACCTAACAATGGATTCCTGGTATTTCTAGTACCAGTACAACCACCACATTCTTTCCTAGCCTCCAGCCGCTATCTCACATAGGTCTACGATTGGTGAGAGACAAATATTCAGAAAGAATGAGTGCCGCCGTCGGGGAAAATTGTTCGTTGAGTCTAAATGTTAAAGGGCTATAACATTGGTAGTTTTTTTCCCCCAAAATAACTTAACTAGATCTACGTCTTGAATGAAAAAGGTGGTAGTTAGGAGATAACAGAAGTATCTGGCCATAGATATCAGATTTTCTACCTATATAAATGTATCAAACCAGAGGGAAAAAAGTGTTGAAATTTTGAAAAAATAGCCCAAATTATGGTGGTTAGAAAAGTAATTGCTTTTGGGTTATTATTTTATCATTTTCAATCGATCTACAACTCTAATGTTTTAAAGATACTTAGATACTTTTTTTAAAAAAGAAAACAGGACTGTAACAGAAGCCTCGGTTGCTTGCCACACACAATTTGTTTAAAGATTTTATTTCATCAAGTATGTTTAAGGCCCCATCACTTCCCACCGGTTGTCTACAGCCTCTATAAAAATTTGATACAGTTACAGTTACATCATGAAAATAAATTAAAGGCACTGTTGTCAACAATACCAGAAGGTTCTGCAATAGAACTCCTCTAAATAATTGTTTAGATTCACTATATCGCAAAACAAAATAAATGATTTGCCGCAAGGATAAGTGTAAACATATATGGATTTCTGAACCATGCTTGGATAGGGCCAGGAAAACAAAGTGTACATGACGATTTGGTTGTAACAAATTACTTTTTGTTTCCCATGCTAATTTCTACCTAGAACAAGAAGAGTTTTTTCAACAATACATGCCGTCGTTGTTAATATAAAATCTCGTCACGACAGCTTTGATCAAGCTGTAGTTATGAAGTGAAATTTTTGTCTGGTAACGGGTAGGTGGTTAGAACTGTCATTCTAGTTACAAGTGTACACGTGATTTCTATTTCACTCCAAAGGTTTCAACTGAAAAGGTCCATACTTTCAATTTTCCATAACAGAATAAGGTGATACTTTAAAATTCTGGTACAGTACTTATTTTTTTGAATTTCAACCAGCCCAAAATTGTGTCATGTGTAAATGGGTAGATACTGAAGCAAATGATAATTTTAGGATTTGAAAAATCAGGAATTGGAAAATGCAAAATGATAGGATTACAAGTATCATTTTGATACAATGTTTCTTACACAGAAGGCAATTAATAGAATATTACAAATTCAAATTGATGCAGTCTAAAAACCAGTCTAAAAACGTAGTTTAAATTTGGATTGATGAAATATATAAAAACCTTTTGTTTCATACATTTTAGACGGTTAAATCTTCAATATGTTGATTATTAGTTAATTTGTGTTGTAAGAAGCTTAATAAATAAATGTCTGCTCAATGATTTCGTTTGTCCTACTCAATTAATATTGGAATGACAAAATTAATGTAAAAATCACTGCTAACAGAAGAAAACATGTTGGTTTGACAGTGATGACAGGTCAAAATCATTTTGAGACAGCCCCCAGAGTCATCTTATCACGTGATCCGCTATTGGCCAAATTGATCCGGAAATGGCTAATTTACGTATACTACTATTTCCCGGACGATGCAACTGTTTTGATTGATTGACTAAAGATGTATGTTGCTCTTCAAAGTGTACAAATTTTATTGCCTCCTAAGACCAAAATCGGGATTCTGTCACGTTTCTTAGAAAAATAATCAACAAAGTTCTCACTAGTGATCCGCTATTGGCCAGTTGACTGTAATTCAGAGACAAGGAATCAAAATTGTAGAAAAGGAAAATTTAGAAATCTACCTGTGTACGCATGTCACTGATATCAATACCAGAGATAAAATCGATATCGGGGTTTATCTAATAGCTCGTTGCATATCCCTGTATATTTAGAGTAGCGATATCAAAGAATATTATGTTACTTTAAGGCCAGATTAACAGTGAAGATTTTTAAAATCCAACCAATTTCTAAAGTTCAGACTACTTTACAATTCAAATAGAGACAATAAAACACGATCATTTAAATGATTAAAGGTAAATGCAATATTCCATCCGAATATTACGCTAGTCCGAATACTACTGAACTTTAAACAAATTTATGATGGTTTTAACAAACCCGCCCCTGAGGTTTCGAATTACGTTTGGCAAAACAACATTGCCTATTATTTTAATTTATTCATTTATATATCACAGAAAGGGAAAATTTACCAATTAAACTCAGAAAAAATCCGGGAAACATGCAAAAATTACCGTTCTTTTGTCCGGGCTCAATTTTTCTCCAGCATGATATACACCGGCATCTATTTGACAGGTCATCTAGTCTAGGTACCGGACTATAAAACACCTTACAATCAGCAGCATGAAATAAATATCATTTTTACTTGACAAACAGTGTTGATTGTTATCATTCTGAGGTGAAGACATTTACATCTTCGGTATCAATTTGATGCTCGTAAATCATAGGTTCTCTTCGCTTATTTTTCATTCTGTAGCCAGATCATCTTAAGACCTATTTTCGGACACCTCGTGTTTCCGGATACTTAGTCAAATAACAGGCAGTTTGATTCAGGATTCTGCATCATTCAAAAATAATATGAAATAAGGCAAAGCCTTAAAAGCGATCGCAGCTTACATTTAAAATTGTTTGTAACAGGAGAGAGAAAGAGAGAGAGAGAGAGTGAGAGAGAGAGGCATATTTAATTTATAGTTTAGTGCGAATGTATTGAGTAGATTTATGTTTCTGATGCACAATCTATTCTTCCGATACTGCGTTATCTTTTTTGAGATTATTTCTTAAATTCATCGATGTTTGAAACTGAAAAACTAATCACACTGTATGAATGTGATGCAGATTCACGCATGATTTTGATTGGGTTTTGAGTTTCAGAACACTATGAAATCAAGACAAAACTTCTAGATAACCTTAGATTTAATCGCAAAAACGTGAAGATTTATCAATAAAAGTAGAATGGCTTTATGGGGCTACTTTCCGCTGAAATAATTTTTTTCAGCCAAAAAGAATGCATAAACCTTTTAAACATAATTGGAATTAAAGTAACATCTTTAAGAAATAAAGGCTTTTGGCGACGGGTCCTTGTACACAACAACAACTTCCACACACAATAACATATTTTACAATCAAGTATTTCCTTCTTTCCCACAATGATTTCTCATGACCTGAAATATCAACTTATTGTTACATTTCTTGTTTTGGATGTTACAAATTCAACTAAGGTCACTATTTTCTATATTAAACTCTTTGAAAATCGCAAGAACAGTGTTGTTTGTTTTTACAAGTTCACTAGTCTATGATTGAAATGTTTTAAGTTCTAGACTAACGTTTTTGTGACGTCATTAGCCATCATTGATGACGTCAAAAATATTTGTTGTCATTTCAATCTAAACATGCATGCGTCATGTAAATCTGAGGTTTGAAGTGTGTTCCAGGCCGTATATGTGTAAGGACTAAAGGTAGGAATGTTCAAATTAGCCTTGTCATTCTGTATAGCGAAAGTTAATAATTGTTTTGTGGGAATTTCCGCGCGAAATGCTTCGGTCTGCCTCGATTTTGGCTTTGTATATGTTGCTTCCGGTAAAAAATAAGAATTTCATAGAAACATCGTTTTTTCGGGATAGCTTAAATTAATTTTCAATTTTTTAATCTGTCATTTACAAAGGATTCGTTTAAGGTATTTTTTCAATACAACTTTTAATCTTTTTTCGGTCCTGCAAGTGAATTCACTCCTTGTGGAAAATGACACGATTTTTTTTGTTTGACAGTATAACAGAATAGAATAGAATAACACACGTTACCATAAACGCTCGCTTCGCGCTCACGGCCTTCGGCCGTTCGCGAGCTGCGCTCGCAATCACTGTAATAAATATATTTAGTTATTACTTAAATTCTGACTTGTCTGTAAAGAGCATCGTATTCCGAGGACAGGTGCCTAGTTAGTTCAGTGATTGTAGTGTTCAATGGCTCTTGGGTTCAAACCACATGATTCTTTTTCGGCCCTGATATACATGAGTTGATGGATGACGTCACGGGTCACGTGATGTTTACATACAGGTAATCGCTGTAGGCAGAAAGATCTACCAGTTGCATACACAAATAGTAAAATATCCAATATTCAAGTTATTGGATTGTACATTTCTAATGATTATTCCCTGTTGACAAAGGTGTCAAAATTTAGATAAATCACCCAACCTTTTGATTATGCAGTTGTCATCACATGACATTGTGTGTGAAAAGAATATTTCTCATCGAAAGATAACCACCCAGAAATGCATATGAATGCAAACAAGTCACTGTTGAGCTACTGATATATCGCGCATTCGACATTAATTAAGCTGTATTTACGTTTTTTGTTCACTCATAAACGAAATAAAGTATATCTTACCTATACTGAGCTGATTCGAGTTTCAATGCCAATTTTTCTTTATCCCATTTCCGTTGTTCATCTAGTCACAGAAAATTCAAACATTGGGAAAGGTTTTTGTGGCCCTTTTCCCTTATTTGTCTGATCATTATTAATCTGATTATTAGTTTAAATTGTAAATTTTGAGAACACCACCTACTGTAGAAAACCGATTTGATTCCGCAAAAAGTCCACCGCACATTTAAAAAATTGGTTAATTTAAGATAATAAACAAATGTCGCCAAACACGCGATCTGCCGACTTAATAGCTTTTCTAGTTAGATTGTAAAATCCTATTAAAGAATTTTCATTATGCGGCATAAAAATATTAGCCGCAATTAACAGGAACATGTGTCATAAAGTTCGCTGTTTTTAACGCATTGATCCATACTACACGGCCGCGGAATCTCTTTCATCTGACCGTAACCGGATGTGCTTATCGATACTGCCCATGTCATAAAACAGTAGCCGCTAATCACACACTTGCATGTGTCATAAAGACAAACTTCAATAACACATGCCAAATTTTAATTGATCTGCACAGGCCATTGATTGATTGCTTCCTTCTGGACACAACTTTTATCCATTCATTAAACATAAAGTGTGAAGTTTCATTTGACACAAATCTTTTAATGCCTTATCAGTCATATATTAAATCAAGCTTTTGATAAATTATTTCATTTAAGATTCCATTTCAGCGGCGCTAAATAAGGCCCACATGATTTTTCAATTCTGAGCCTCGTTCACTTAGTAGATCGATCTTCTGTGTATTGAACAAGCTGTCAATACTAATAGTTTTTCCTCAAATTTGAAAAAAGGCCGTGATAATTTTTAATCAAATATAAGTTAGGCCTACTGCATATCTGAAACGCAGCGTTTGCTTCAGCGGGAAATGGAAGCCGCCAAAAACAACGAAAATGTACTCCGAACCATTTTTCTATTTTGCTTTTTGTAGTTCCAAATGAATAATAAGAGGGTAAAAAATCGAATTTTAACGGGTAGGAAAGAAATTGAAGCATACGTATTTTTTCTATTTGTTAAAGATGAAATAATGTGATTGTTCTTTTGTAAAAATCTCTGTTTTTTACCCTGAGCAGACGAAAAAAATAATCTTGAAATTGAAAGCATTGGCGGCAAACGAAACATCGCAATACAGCCTGATTAAAATGGATTTGCGATGTTCTGTTGCTCAACGACGACTTTAACTACATTTCAAAAACAAAAATATTTAATGAATGTGAGGAAAAATAAGTAGAAAGTTCTGAAATTCTGGTGAGTGAACAAATTAACGTTACAAGTCACTTTTTCCCCAAACCTTGTTTAACCCGAGTCATCTTAAACTCGGTAAAATTACGTTTTTGGAAAGGGTTAATGAATTTTACTTATTCATCTTACGTTTTCCCCAATAACATTCAACACGTATGACCATTCGTCTTATTTTACCCTTTAAAACGGCGCGACTACGGATACAACAGATCTCGATCAGCTGTAGTTACGAAGATTTATTCTACTTGAAGCCGTGAACCGATTAATCTGAGTCAAACTTTTTTATTTAGTTCATGTCATACAAATTCATTATGTTATGGAAAGCGGTAAAGAAAGTTAATTTGTTCAAGTGGCGGATGCAGAAAGGGGATCAAGGGATTCAAATGAACCCCCATCTGTAGCCTAGTTGTTTCATTTTTACACAGAAATTCAAACAAAACTTTGTAATACTAGGAAAAGGAATCTTCTTTCCCTTTATTGTACATTAGTACCCTTTTTATAGAAATCCTTCGTCCACCACCGTCTTCATCCAACTTTCTATAAAAATCTTAAAATGTAACTATTTCTGGGTTTGTTTACAGAAACGGTGCAACTACAGCTTTGTCAGAACTTTCATGAGTGCTGTAGACCGAGTTACGAATGTTTGAGAACCTAAACACTTACTATGTTTCATACATAATTTTCAACTTTCTTTATGAATGACGTGAAAATTGACAAAAAAGAAAACATCAAGTTTACAAATGAAGAATATTTGCTCTAAACCACGGACACGTGTTGAAGAGTCCCTCGAGCTAAATTGCACAACTCGAGCGTCTATATAAGACAGACCCTATGCCATGTTTATTCAAAGATTCTTGGTTACAAACTTTCTAAACAAATACATTATTTAAAGAGACAAAAAACTAATTCTAAATAGCTTAAAGATCTATCGTCGATGGCAACTTCGTTCAATAAGTCGGACGAAATAGTCTGATCTCAGGAAGCTTATAAAGGGCTATAACGCAAGAGATTCTTTAAATATTGATTGATCATTAACGGGAAACATTCGTACAAATAATATTTAATTTTCTTTTAATCTTAAATTTAAATGAACGGTTGATTTTGAACCAGTTTTAATTGTCTTCTCGCATAGAGATTTGCCTACCAGTAATGCGCATGCGCAGGAAGTTCTCAATGTAAACAATAACAATCAACTCTCCTATACTTTACTGAGAAAACCCAAGGTGTGTTTCATAGGGTTAAGATTCTTAAGATATCCTAAGCTTTTTAATCAAAATATCTCGTGCCACTTCATATAATTTCAACTAAATCTCAAGGATATTCAGATATAAGAAATCTTCAGAAACCTTATAATTCTTAATCTAGAAATACACAGCTCTGGTCTTAAGATAAGGTTATTATCTATCTTAATTCTTCAGCCTGACCTTGGAACCCTTTCAGCTTGATTTCAAGACCTCACAAACACCTCTGGACCTAAGTTGGCTTAAACAATATACATGTATATTCATTTTTGGGTGTTGGCATAGAACTAGCTCCAACTGAGTATTAGCATTGCAATAATTCTAAAATATCTTCTTCACCACTTACCAAACCAAAAATATAACCTCAATCCCCAAAAATAAGGAAATTTGATTGGAAGAATCGTATCGTGTGATGCATGTCTAAAATGCAATAGATATTGTGGGAATCCCCCAACTGTCGATCTTCAAGTCCAGTGTTGTAGGAGCTTGAAATCCCTTGATTCTCTTCCATAATATTTCATTGCTATTTTATCAGCTAATAAATATTAATTTAAATAGAATTTTTTATTATGAGCATACAGTTCTGATTTTGAGCGGCAGATAGCAGCAAGTCGATGAAGACAATCAAGCAAACCTAAACCACGCTTGATCACATTGATATCTTTTGAAAATGGATAAAAACTTTTGGAAATTATTTTCTGAAGAAAAATACCTTTAGATATATATATAAATTGTTGTCTATTAGTATCCCATATGTAAAACTTTATGCCAACAAACTTTGATAGCGAGATAACAATTGCCCTAATTTTTCAGACAATGATTGATTCATTTGGAATTCAAAAAATATATACATAGCATAATCTGACAATCTGCTTGAATAAGTTTGCTACATGACTTTAGATAAACAGTGCAAACTGTTTGCCAATTTTAACTCCCCTTTGCATGTGCCATTGCATGCAAATCAAGGGAAGATTGACAAACAGTTTGCACTGTCTTTTCATCCTGAATACAGAGCAGGTTTTTGGGGTTATGTGGATGATGCCCATCATGCATTGTGTCACAGTGTGTCATGCGTAGTCAACTTTTACCTTGTATGCACTCATTATAGAGACCACATTTTATGCCGAATCTACCTAACAATTTTTCAGAGTAATTGTCTTGATGAAATCTTGGACAAGTCCGAAATTAGGCCAAAAGTGATGTAAAAATAGATCACAAGGTTAAATAATAGAAAACCTTATATGCATTCTTGATGCCGCATTTTTTGCCCAATCAACCTGAAAATTAGTCAGAATGATTGTCTTAATGAAACCTCTAATGAGTTTGAAATTATTGGGTCAAAAACAAGATCATAACTATAGTCAATTCTTAGAAAAAACCTTGTATGCACTAGAGTCTCTTGAGGCCACAATCAACCTGAAAATCAATCCAAATAGTTGTCTTTACAACCACATTACGTTGGCATTCTCATTAATTCATACATCTATTCCTAAAAGCCAACTTTGAAAAGGTTTTAGAATGTCAACTTAGGTGAGCAATTTACAGCCACTATTACCCTCATGTTCTGCTCAAAGATGATTAATCAGAGGGGCATCAATTAAAGTTGCTGAACAAGACATAAGACATTGAAAGAAAGAAATTAAATAATTACCCGTAACCTTTCTACAATCACATTTTTATTTCTACCTCACAATTGATTAAATAAATTCTCTATTTTCTTTCTTTCAGTAGATTGATAGTGGTTAAATTAAAATGGCTGATGAAAACATAAACACAGATACAATGAAGGAACTACCTTACTACAAGTCTATTGTAAAGTACATACTTCAACAACAAGTGCAGAAACTGGTATGTTTTCATTCTGATCCAGAGGGGCCTGCAGGGATCAACACTAACACCACTCCTCGGCCCTGAGACCTGTGGATTTTAGGGAATACTGGTAGATGTTGCCATGCTGCTGGTCCTTCCAGCCTGTAGTTAATGGCAGTTCTTAGTATTTCAAATTTGTCCAATTTGTCAAATTTGAAAAATAATTGGATTTCCAATTCTAAAATTTTCATTACCAAATGGAAAACATAGTAGAAAAAGAAGAAATTGCTTGTCAAAAGCAATTTCTTCTTTCCCAACAATGTTTTTCTTGCAATTTATCCCTTTAATTGTTAAAAAACAAACATGTTTTTCATTTAGTACATGTTAATATCAGGGAGGATCTGTAATATTTAGGGCTAACAGGTCCTTCAGACAGGTAGTTTAAGTTAGTGTCAAACTCTGCTGAGAGGTAGTTCGGGGGTGTCCACTAGCCCCACTCTGATGCCTATTTATTTCATTGGCATGAGTTGAAAAAATGTTGAAAGCAGCGAAAACTACATTTAATCAATCAATCATTGTCATGGGTAACATGGGTACTAGTAGGAAAATGAACCCTAGGTTTATGTCTGGTGTCAACAAAAAAGCCTGGATTCCAAGAACTCATTGGTAAGGTTCATAGGGGTCCCCTCAAGGTTTTAGAGTTCCTGCTTTAATTGTTGACCATTTTGTTTAAGCTATCCTGTTTTGTGCAAATATTTGAATATTGTCTGGCTAAGCTTCACAATAATAATCACATGCTTATAGAAAATTTGTCAAAAACTTCTAAGCCACAATCATGTCGGACTGGCAATCTAGAGGTCCCTGGTTTGATCCCCGACAGCGACACTCATTCTTTCCGACTACTTGTCTCTCACCAAAGGATTGATAATTGTAGACCTATGTGAGTTAGCAGCTGGAGGCCAGGAAAGGATGTGGTGGTTGTACTGTTGAGAGAATTACCAGGAATCCATTGTTAGGTGCTCCAGCCGCTGAGATATAATTGAAAAAATGTTGAAAGCGGCGTAAACTCCAATCAATCAATCAATCAAAAACTTCTACATTTTGTCTCACTTTTTTTAGCTCACCTGAGCACGAAGTGCTAAAGGTGAGCTATTGGAATCGTAGAATGTCCGTCGTCCGTCGTCAGTCATGCGTCGTCCGTCGTGCGTTGTCCACAATTTCTTTAAACATCTTCTCCTCCTAAACCAGTGGGCCAATCTTGTTGAAACTTGGAGGGGATGTTCCTTGGGTCAAGCTCTACCAAAGTTGTTCAAATAAATGAAATCAACCCTTAACTTTCCCTTTACCCTTAACAAAAAGGGTGAAAATATGAAAATCTTTAAAAATCTTCTTCTCTGAAACCAGAAGGCAGACAGCTTTCATATTTGGTATGTAGCATCATCTAGTGGACCCTACCAAGTTTGTTCATATCAAGACCCTAGGATCATATTTGGGCTCCACCCCTGCGCAACCCTTTTTACTTAGAATCAAAGAGCGAAAATCTTTTAAAATCTTCTTTAATCAAAACCAGAGGGCACACTGCTTTCATTTTTGGTATGTAGCATCATCTTGCGGGCCCCTTCCAAGTTTGTTCATATCAAGACCCTTGGGTCATAATTGGGCTCCACCCGGGCGCATCCCTTTCAGCTCATCTGAGCACCATGGGTGAAAATGGGAAAACCTTCAAAAATCTTCTTCCTGAAACCAGAAGGCAGACAGCTTTCATATTTAGAATGTAGCATCATCTTATGGACCTCTTCCAAGTTTGTTCATATCAAGACCCTGGGGTCACTTTTGGGGTCCACCTGGGTGCTTCCCTTTTTACATAGAATCAAAGAGCAAAAAGGCATATCTGTCTTGTTCTTCGCTGAAAATGTTCCATGGTATTGATCTTAGGCAATTATCTTCTTTTTGACATCTGCCTATCTAATTAATGTGATGTCCCAGGGGTCATAGAGACTCAGGTGAGCGATCTAGGACCATCTTGGTCCTCTTGTTTAAAGAAATAAATAACCATTTCTTTTACATGTAAGATTGATAAATTTTTAATTTTGTGAACAACAAAAGCTATATATGCCACTCATGAAGTTATAGCTTTTGTTGAGCACTCAATGAAAAATAAATTGATAATACACTGAAACAAACCTTTATCCACTATGTAGCTATACACATTTTAGTAGTATCATTGGCAATAACCAGTCTACCATGTTACTGCCAACAACCGCTCGTAGTGCTACTTTGAACTTTGGGCAATCTACCTTGCAGAGCTCATGTATGGCCCATAGAGTAGGATTTGGCCCCCCAATAATCTGAAATATCTTGTTTTGACCCGAAGAACTTTCTAAAATGCAGTCATTTTGGTGAAAAATGGGGTTTATTCCTCAATTTTTCAATAATGCATCTTTTATAAAATTTGAAATTTTAAAAATTAACTGCCTACTTCATATCTTTCAGAAAAATTCAGAATTTTGGGAGGGAAATTCAACTCCCACGAGCCCTATCTAAAAGAGAACTTGTTTAAAGCCTTAATCTTGTTTAAAAATTAACTACCTACTTCATATCTTTCAGAAAATTTAAGATTTTTGGAGGGAAATTCATCTTGCACAAGCCTTTCTAAGAGAGAACTTTTTTAAAGCCTTAATCTTGTTTAAAGCCTTTATCTTGAATTTAGTTTGGAAAAATATCCTCGGAAGCTTGGAAGGAATCATTAATCATGACAGTAAATTTACAAAATGGAACAAAATTGACAAAATGGAACAATGTCCACCATGAATCGCAGAAAGGAAAGGCCCTTTCTATAAGTAAATTAACTCTTAGACACTTTCTTTATATAGCTTGAAGAAATGTCCTCAGAAGTTGGGGAGGAGTCATTAATTATGACAGTAAATCCACAAAATGGAACAATCTCTCACCATGGATCAGGGAAAGGGAAAGACTTTCTACTGAACAGGGATGATCTTAAAAAAGAATTTCTGACTTTCTGTGTTACAAGTAAGTATGACATATCAATGGCTCAGTGCAAATCCATTGTAACTGCCTATAAACATATAGGTAGTTACAACTGTTTCACACTGAGCCATTGATATTTGGGTCATGTCTTAAGTAAGTGTTAAATTAGAAATGTTCCTATTATCAGAATAGGGTAATGGGCATTTTCAAAATTGACTTGTTGCCAGAATATGATGGAATCTGTTGTAAATAAAAGTTTGCTCTCTAAACATAGGTGTTTAAGGTATTGCCATAAAAATCCAGTCAATTGTGTCAGTCAAAATAAGTATGCATGCACAGTTAGTTTACCAGTACATTAGTGTACAAACTCTGGGCATACTTAATAACTAAAAAAGATGAATGACTGGATTAATATTGGGTTATTTACCTATTTTAGGGTTTGCAGAGACCTGAAAAATGTATCACACCAGAGTGCAAAGAATGAGGACTTAAAGGATTTTGAAGGATGTAGACAAATCTTCACAACTAAAAAATATGAATTGACGCTATTTTTGCATAAAAATAAAGATAAAAGTATTGATTGAAACAAAGATTGTAAAATAATTCATAGAAACGATTAAGAAAGTTCTAGCCATAAACCTATAAATATGCCGTATAAAATTTTGTTATACATTTCACTGTCACTTTTGTTTATACCCAAGTTGCATGGTGGATTTATGACATCACAAAATTTAACACAGGACCCCTCTTGAATTATAAATTCATAGAATGTTTTAGAACAATTAAATTTCTAATTAATGTATTGGGTTTTATAGAAAGAATGTTCAAAGTGCTTATACAATCATAGGCATTTATGATAATTTTGCGCAAGCCTCTTGATAAATAGTTTTCCAAATGAGCATTTGCATGACATTTTCATCAATTTCATGTGTGTGAATGATGGACATTGATCAGTCTGGGTAGCTGCAGGATGCATCAAAAATATTCTCTGAATTTCAACAGTGTTAGTAGCTATTCTTTAGTGTGTATTGAAGACTCTGGTTAGAAACTGCGATTGCATAGGCTGATCCGAGTCTCAATGTTTGGCCAGGGCTGTTGAATTCCCATACCCGGCTTGTCCATCATGGGCTTTTCTACCTGCGGACAAGTACATTGTTCAAGGCTACTTTTCCGTAAGTAAACACCAGTGTTAATCTTGGAATGGTACTTCGTAGACAGAAGCAATAAATTATCTTAATGTATGTATCAAAGAGTATGAAACATTGTTTTTAATGAAGAAAATGCTCCTTTAAAACAATGTTTTCTAAAAAAATTAATTATTCTCTTTTTCTTGTAGACAAGTTCATTTTGATCCTTGACAAGAAGAAAATTGAATGTTACTTGTCTGGGGACAAGTAGTGAAAATCTGTATTTTCACATCCCTAGTTTGGCACATGCAAACTTATTCAGGTTCATATATTCTTATCATAACCATTGTGTATTTTAGGTAATAGCAAAAGTAATCATTCAAATTTGAAACAAGGCCAACTAGTTTATGGACTTAGAAAAAGAAAGAGCATCACAAATGATTCCACAAGTCAAGCAAAGGTACCAAAAACAACAACAACTGAACTACCCAAAGCATCAATCAGCCAAAAGGAAAGTTCCGAAACTATAAGTGGCCAAAATAAAGCAAGTGAAACATTAAGTGGTCAAAAGAAAGCAAGTGAAACATTTAGTGGTCAAAAGAAAGCCAGTGAAACATTAAGTGGTCAAAAGAAAGCCAGTGAAACATTTAGTGGTCAAAAGAGAGCCAGTGAAACATTAAGTAGCCAAAGTCAAAATACTGAACCATTAGCCAGTGGGAGGATAGCTGCAGCAATATTTGGTATGCAACGTAAAGCTCCTGAAACATTGAGATGCCAAAAGGAAGCTACTAAAATATCAAGTGTTCAAAGTCTTATTTCACAACAACACACATATGGTTTACGTAGAACTTCAAGATCTTTGAACTATAGATCTCTGCTAAAGAATCTAACATCCAATAAAAGACCAAATAAAACAGTATTACCTAATCAGTCTGCTTGTAAAAATCCTCAATCAAATCACAATTATTGTGAAGAATCAGCACCTCATGAAAATGTGTCTAGGAATCCAAGGACCGATGAGATTGTGTCAGAGGCAGAGATATCCAATCAGAATGCCCTAGCACACATGTTACCCAGTCAGACTCAGTGTGTGCAATGTGGTGAGGATGAGGGTGAAAATTCAACAGAACTCATCAGTCAGCAGGTAAACACAATTCCACATAAACAAGCCTAAGTTGATTGTTAGGCACCCACATTGATAGACTAGGGGCATATTGTATTTGGCCTGTCTGTCTCCCCCCACCCCCTTACCCCCCAAAATTTAACATTTGCCATCACTTTTGATTTGTAAGGGATAGAGCCTTCCTTTTTTACATAAGTATTACTTGTTACAAGACATTTCTTTTGGTACCTAGGTCATGTGTCATGGTCAAGGTCATTTTTCAAGGTCAAATGTCTGGAAAATTTAAAGGTCAAAATTTGTTTTTATATTGAATAACATTGGTTTCACTACTGATTTACAATTTGAATTTTAACTCACTGTTGCTATTTGTACACATTTTGCCACATGGGTCAATGACCTTCTGGAATGTTATTAAATAAAACTTGAAACTTAAACTTGAAACTTACATTTTGTATAAAACCACTGCCTCTTAAAAAAAGGCAGATTGATGTTTTACAAACTTATCTTGTTTTCTTTCTTTCAAGCACAAGCTCAGAAAAACGTTAAAACGAAAAAAATTGCTCATAACAATTGGCTTCCTCATCCCCACAATACATGCATTTCCTACCCAGGATTTTTCATGATCCCGCATCAATAGCTGGGGGCATTTTTTTTACATGTGTTTGTCTTTTTGTCCCCAAAAATCATTAACATTGGCAATAACTTTTGATAGGTAAAGGATAAAGCCTTCATATTCCACATGAGTATTGCTTGTGACAAAACCTTTCTGTTGGTACCACTTCCAAGGTCATCTGTCAAGGTTAAAGTCATTTTTTCAAGGTTATATATGTGGAAATTTTAGACTTCACATTATCTTGACTATTGCCACAGACTACAGTTTTGAATTAAGGTTTGCTGTAGATCATGGTATTCTATCCAACTACTGTATCTTAAGAATGGGCATTGATGTTTAACAAACACATTTTGTTTTACCCTGGAGTACATAAGAAATAGAGGATAATTGTTTGTTGCAGTGTTAAGATTGATTTATATTCAATGAGTGAACAACAAAAGCTACATTTTCACGAGTGGTGGAGCCACGAGTGAAAATATAGCTTTTGTTGTTCACGAAATGATATATTAATTGATCTAACTTGAAAAACAAACAATTATTATATTTCTTTATTGCAAAAATGAGACAAAATTTGAAAATTCTAGGACATATTCTCGATAAGCGCATCATTTTGCATGTGATTGCAATGCAACGTTCATTGTGATGTCATTTATTTTGCCCCACATAGATTACCTCAGAAAGGATGAAATGCAAAAAAACAGGGTATAAGTTTTTGTTAATTTCACTGCTTTTGCAGTGAGATTATCAAGTGATAATCTACCCTTATTTCTCAATAAACCACCGAAAAGCACTAAAGAAATTAGATTACTTTGAATTATCATTTGTCATCTATAACTGTTTTCATTTTTTACCAACCTGACTTTTGTCTCTACGAACAGGTTAAGGAGGATCACTCTTATTCCATGGACATGACGGATGGTGAATGTACAGAAATTGATAAGAACCTCCCTAGAACTGTGTGTAATGATCGAGACACCTTAACTAACTATTACAGCAGTTTGAGTGTAGACAAAAATCGACCTTCAACTCTAGAAAACTTAGAAATAAAGCAAGAAGGAGAACCAGTCATAGAGTTTTTACCTTTTTATGATGAAGTTACGAAGGATAGTGTCAGTTCTATGGGAGCAGATGGAAATGCAAGTATTGGAACTAGTGGAACTGCTGAATCAACAAGTATACAGTTAAATGGTACAGACATAGACTTTAGAATTCCCGAGTTACAACCCATTGTTCGACTAGAAATGTTCAATCCTTTTGAAAAACAAGTAACCAATAATCAGAATACGACTATTGTGTCTGCTACAGTATTTGGGGGTCAAGGAGATCAAAGTAATATGGAAGGAAGAAGTCATAAACAATCAGAAGAATTTAACATTAATTTGTCTGCTACAGGTTTTTGGGGTCAAAGAGATCAATGTGATATTGAAGAAAGAAGTCGTAAACTATCTGAAGAATTCAACAATGGTGTGTCTGCTACAGTTTTTGGGGGTCAGGGAGATCAAAGTCATATGGAAGAAAGAAGTCATAAACAATCAGAAGAATTTAATGTTAATTTGTCTGCCACAAGTTTTGGGGATCATGGGGTTCAAAGTAATAAGGAAAATAACAAGAAACTACCTGTAGACTTGACTTCAGTCCAATTGGTTTCTAATGCTGTGGAAGAATTAGAGACATCAGGTGAAGTTTCCAATAGTGTCAAAGTGGTATCTGCCAATATGATAAAGAAAGAACCATTGAATGAAAGTGATAGCACTCAACAAACATGTAAAGATGATGACACAGTTACCATACAGTCAATACATGGTAAGTAGTGTTGGGCAGATTAATCGACGATAAGTGATAATCAGTTAGTTTGGGCTTCTGATTGTGATAATCGACTAAGAAATTTAACAATGGATTAATCGGGTCCTTACACATAAATGGAAGCCATTATATTTTGTTTACGGAACTGACATCAATTTGATGGCTCAGCATGAAACAGTTGTAACTGCCTATATGTTTATAGGCAGTTATAACTGTTTCATGCTGAGCCATGAAGTTTATTAGAAAAATCTGCAGGATGAGCCTTTAGGTCATGAGTTTGAACTGAGCTTTAACATTCTATTTATAGCTCACCTGAGCACAACGTGCTCAAGGGGAGCTTTTAGAGTGACCCTGAGTCGTTTGTGCGTTGTGCATCATGCGTCATCCCTCGTCAACAATCTTTTAAAAAACTTCTTCTTTTCCTGAACCACTGGGCCGATTTCAATGGAACTTTGCCAGAATGTTCCTTGGGTGACCCTCTTTGAAAATTGTCTGCAAAATTCTGATTGGCCCAAAAATATAGGCGTGGCAGGGCCTGGCATTTTTTCACGTTGAAATCTTTCAATGACATCTCCTCCTGATCCACTTGGTCGATTTCAATGAAACTTTACCACAATTTTCCTCGGGTGACCCTTTTTAAAAATTGTTAGCCAAATTTTGATTGGCCCATGAATATGGATGTGGTAGGGTTGGGCTTGATTTGAGCTTGAAATCTTTGAAGGACATCTCCTGAACCACTGGGCCAATTTTAATGAAACTTTACCAGAATGTTCCTTGGGTGACCCTTTTCAAAAATTGTTCAAGAAATTTTGATGGGCCCATGAATATGGGCATGGCAGGGCTTATTTTGAGCTCGAAATCTTTGAACCACATCTTTTCCTGAATCACTCTGCCTATTTCAATGAAACTTAAACAGAATGTTCTTTGAGTGACCCTTTTTAAAAATTGTTCGTCAAATTTTGATTGGCCCATAAATATGGGCTTGGCAGCATGGGGCTTATTTTGAGCCCAAAATCTTTGAACAACATTTCCTCCTGAGCCACTGGGCAGTTTTCAATGAAACTTGACCAGAGTGTTCCTTGGGTGACTCTTTTCAAAAAATTGTTAATAATATGGGCATGGCATATTTTGAGCCCAAAATCTTTGAACAACATCTCCTCTTTAACCACTGGGCAGATTTCAAACAAACTTTACCAGAAAGTTACTTGGATGGGTTCTTCTGGACCAATGAAATTCTGGTGAGCAGTTTAGGGCCATTTTGGCCCTCTTGTTCAAAGGTATGATAGGAAGCAATTGTACAATCGATTATTAGTTGATTTACTCTTCCAACTAAAAACTGATCATTGATTGTGTTTGGAAACTGATTGCCTAACACAATTGTTAGTGAAATTTTAACCCTTCTAATGCTGTTCGTAGAGAGTTCCCTTGTTCAAATCACCATGGATTTGAATTTTATTTTCTAGTTACAACGAAATTACTGGTACTTATTATGTAGGAGAAGAACAAACTGAAATGTATGCAAAGCCTTGGAAAAATGTCATATTCAGAATAGATCATCTAGAGATGGTGTTAAAAAAAAGAATTTCCACCAAAATTAGAATGACAACACAGAAATTCTGCTTTGAGTTTCAACCCTGGTCTGGCCTGGCATTTATACTAAATTCTCTTTCAAAATACATTTAGTTCCTTTTTGCAAAACCAATTCTATTAACATATACTCTTGAGCTTTATTACTTTGCCTCAAATATATAAAGTGACATCCTTTTGATTACTTCAAGTTTGATGACATATGATTTAGTTTTAGTTATGTTCTTCAAGATCCTTTTTTAGTGACTGGCTGAAAATTTGGTTTCATTTATCAATATTTCAATATGCAGATATATTGTAAGCTTTTGCACATAGAAGTACAGTAAGAAATCTGCTTTTCTATGGATAAATCTTTACTTTTTTACTTCATATTATTCAATCATTAGATATTGATGGCTCAACTCAAAACAGTTGTAATTGCCTATATGTTTATAGGCAGTTACAACTGTTTTGCGTTGAGCCAATGATATGAAGCTAGTATTTGTTGACTTTATGGAGGTATTAACTTTAAAACCAAATTACCTACACTCCTGTATGAATCCACTTAGCATATTCTAAGAATGATTAGGTTTTTACTTTCATGCCTCCATCAAATCAAGAAATACTCTCTTCATCTCTAAAATTTTATTAGATACCACCAAAAACAGAGAGGACACAAGAAATCAAGATATTGTAAGACCAGAACGCCTCCCAGCTTCAGATCTACCAGCATGTAGAGAACATTCATCAAGTGATTCAATAGAGGATGTGAAAATAGAAGGTACTTGTGTAAAATATTTCTAATCACCATATAAATATGACTCATCCCGTAAAAAGGGACTATCTTAGGACTATCTTTGAAAAAAAGATATTGATTCAGTGGAGGTCAACGGGGGGTTGCTTATCAAAAGTTATTTTTTGAGGAGATAGATTGATCATTCAAGATTCAGAAAATCGGCAAAGTACGCAAAAAAATTGACACTTGTAGGGGTTAAAAACTAGGGGTGAAATAATACGGTAAAAAGCGTATTGCAATATATTGCAATATAGCCAGACCGTATTGCAATATGTATTGCAATATTATTTAAAGTAATCAAAATTATGAAAATAAAACATATCAACAACAAAATAACCAAAACAAGTCTTCTATGTTTCTTTTTATATTGAAAGAAAATAAATTTGTGAGAAGGGTTTCTACTAGCATAAAAAGGCATAAAATGATAAGGGTATCAGTGACCGGGAAACTAGGTCAATATCTCTGAGAGACGCGACAACGCTATTTCAGTAGGTCAACCTCCCAGGCAGACTGACGCTGTCACAATCAAAGGCCCCCTAATAAATTTATAGAACAGGCTGTCTTTTATAATTGAGAAATTACAAAATGTTTGAATTTTCTTAAATAGTTGTGAAGCAGTAAAGTCTTTTTAACATATTTATTCCTGATTTTGTAAATCATATGAATCTTTGCAACATTCATTACTGGCTAGTTGTCTGAACTTAAGACTGAGTTCGTACACAGACATTTTTAAATGAATTGTACTATTTGATCCGAAATTCTCATTGTTCATAGGCTGTAAAAAACATCCTACATTTTAATCTGGTAGCCCATTATTGCAACTAGTTTTGTCCATCATTTGTAATTTATTTTTGTCCACATTTTGTTGCGCCATTCTGACTCGACGATCTTTATTCTTATGATCAAATACAAATAATTGCTGTATTCGCCTAATGCCGCAGCTAAGATACAACGCGACATAATGTCGGGGTAACAATTAACCAGTACACCGGCAACACCGCCTGTTGAAAAAATGTTCTACTTTCACTTTCGGAGATTATTTTGTATATCGGAATCCCTTAGAAAATGAATACATTTATAAATAGGTTTGAGGAAAATGGGCTTTTATTTCAAACAGAAAATAATTAGTAAGTGTACTGCAGAAAACCGGTACAGTAAAAGTTGAACCGGTTTTGTATTTTCCCTATGAACAGACCGCGGTATATCGGTAAATCGGTTAACCATTTCACCCCTATTAAAAACTATCAATGTTTTTGTTTCCTCTATTAATTAGATGAATCTGGTGAAAAACTGGAAGAACATCAATGCCAAGAGATCAAGACAAAAGAGGATACAAGTCCAGCCATCCGACATTCCAGTTTGCTTAGTTCAACAACCAGTTTTGTAGATGATGACCATGATGATGATGATGATGGTGTTGGTCTTGGTGATAATGATACAATAGAAGGTACAGTTTAGACCTTTCTCTAATGCTTTTTAATGGATAATTGAGAAACAACAGTAGATTATCATTTTGATAAACTCACCACCTAGCCAGTGAAACTTATATCCCAATTTAGTTTTTTCACCCCACCAGACGTTATCTAAGCTAAGCTCATTGAGTGACGTCATTATGAAAATTGCTTATCAATCTGGTGCAAAATAATATGCTTGAAGAAAATTTGTTCTCAAATTTTCACATTTGTCTCATTCATCATTAAAGAAATAGAATAATTGTTTGTTGAAGTGTAAGATGGATTTATATTTCATTTTCGCCACTCATGAAAATATAGCTTTTATTGTTCACTCAATGACTGAAACAAACAATCATCCTCTAAATACCATTTTTTCTCTAAAAAGAGCACCCTCTGTAATAGTAGTGATCCTGCACCTTTGATCAAGAGCTTTGTTAATCTTTTTGTCCTATTTGAGACTGATTTGTTCAGAGGAAATTGACTTCAAAGTTAAGGGACAAAATGTTAGGAAAAAATCTCACATGTCCTTGATTGTTATGTTGCTTCAGAAAAAAGGTTACTAAATAAAAGTTCCCTATCTTTGTCTTGAATATATCCTTTGGGTATTTATAAGAAATAAAGCAGTATTTTTATCTTATGTTTCTAGTTGCTTTTGCATGTTCCAACCTACAGTTAACAACATTGTGAAATTGACAAGAGGAATGATTTTGGAATGATCTATGAATAAATTTGAATGAGTGTGTGGAGTGAGTTTTTAGTGAAATTCAATGGGCGATAATCCAATATTGCTAAATTTGTTCATGATGAACAAAATTAACAATATTTGCTACCTCCCTTTGATGATATAAACATACTCTTCTGTTTATATGTCTTCATGGACCAACTAGACACTTTAAAACAAACACCAGGCAATAAAATTTTAGAATAATTTGATCGATTAGAACAGTGTTGTGCCTAGGTCAAAATTTTGGGGGGACACAGGTGTCCCCCTACCTAAATTTCAAGGGGACATTGGTAAATTTTGGGGGACAAACTAAAACAACTATTTCTACCTTCTAACTTGAGTATAATTTTCTGTCCTTGCTTGATTTCCATAGCCTCAATGCTGGTTTCAAGTCAACTTCTTTTAGAAATTTAGTTCCACCCCTTTTTATGTGGAAGAAGATGACTGGGACATGTCGCTGTCTGCATCGGCAGACTAGACGGCGCTAGATCGGGAGTTTTGCAGCCATCTCTGTCGATTCAGCATCGTCTGCTAAGTTTCTACTTTTTCCCGACATAAATGCAGTCAAGTCATCAGTTGTTTCGCCATTCCAATTTTAGTAACATTTTTAAGACTGGTTCTTGTTATTCTATATTAAAATCGGCGGCATTGAATGGTTATCTTTTGGGTCACAGTCAAGTTTTTGAAAGTGCGCTAACAGCGTGACCAGTTCACAATATTTTACGTCAAAATCTGCAAAATTGAATGGTAAATTTCGGTTCACAGACAAGTCTTAATGGGTGCACCGTGTAGGCGTAACAATAGACAATACGTGAAATATACTATCATAACAAATATAAACGACGATCGAGCAGGACTTTTTTCGTAAGTATTACGGAAAATAAAAGATCGCGGAATTCTAAGTGGGCCCGAAATCCTGCAATGGCTTAGATTTTAGGGGACATTGGGAATAAATTTGCGGGAATCCCGCAATAGCGCAGCCTAGGCACAACACTGCTATTAGAATTAGATATTTGTCCTATTGAACCATTTTCAAAAAGTTTCCTAATGATTTCCGAGCGTTTTTGATTGAGTTGAGTGAGTGTTTGGAATGAATGAATGGAGGGCCGAGTGAATTATTAAGTATGATTTTGATCGGAATAAGTGTCAATTTCACGCTGTTTTTAACTGTATTTTATTACTTTTACCAGACCCTGCCAATGACAATTCACAGTACACAAATATCCTAGAGAAGCCATACTCTAGAAACAAAGAGAAGGAAGATTTAGAACCAAGGACTCAAATGAATGTGGACTCAAGAGACCAGGTTGTTACAGATTTAGGGAATAAAGTTGTAACAGGCTCGGGAAATCAAGTTGTAAAGGTCTCAAACAGTCGAGATAAAATGGGCCTCACAGAGGGTACATGTGATGACAACAGACTCTCAACCACAGAAATTTCACAAACAAATTCCATGGAAGGTAATGGCACACTTAATCATATTGATAAGTCCTTGATGGAGAACTCATTCTTTCTGACTGTTTGTCTCTCACCAATGGGTAGATAATTGTAGACATTTGTGAGATAGCAGCTGAAGGCAAGGAAAGTATGTGATGGTAGTACTAGTGAGAGAAATACCAGGAATCCATTGTTAAGTGCTCCAGCCACGGAGATATAACTGAAAAATTGTTGAAAGCGACGCAAAGCTCCATTCAATCAATCAATCAATCATATTCATTAGTATAAACCCATTTGAAGAGGATGTCTTCAATGTGTGAAATCCCTGATTTCAGTAGGTTTAAATCTTTTTGTTGATTACTGTTTTTTTACCTTTAACTCGTATAGGTATCAGCTGCTGCAAAATAACTGAAAGATTTTTGAAAGTGGTGTAAAACCTCATTCAAACAAACAAAACAATCACATAAAATCATATGGTATTGATTGCTCTCCAAAACCCTTGACCTTTGTTATGCCACATTCTGAAGATATTAATATGTTATGAACACAGACATGAAACAAAAAAAAACAACAAATCAGTTGGATAATTGGCAACCTAAATGCCATATATACAGCTTATTAAGTTGTTAGAATAGCCCATTAACAGAGATGTTTTAAACAAAATCTGTCCGTCAGAATTTGTCTGGAGCATAGCTCCTACATTAACGGACACCATATTTCCCCTAATAAAAATGCCTTCACTAATAATAGCATCCCTACAATTTTTTACATTAAAAAAAATCGAATGCCTAAATTTAAAGAAATTTTTGAGACATCTTCTCTTATTTGATGTAAATTTTCCTCGAAATGATTGTTTAGATGAAATTCACCTCAAATTAAAGGGAAATCGGGCATAAAAACATCATTTTTTTTCAAACAGTAAATGCATGCTAAATTAAAGCTTCCCAACCATATTATGTAAAGCTCCCGGGAGTGTTTACTAAAAGAAATATGATAGATTTCAAAATAAGTTCACTTAGTTGTTCCCCACAATGAGTAGATGAGCCATTCAAAGGAATATGAAAAGGTTGAAATGACTCTGAGAAGGTCAAAATCACACTGAGAAGGTCAAGAACATACTTAGTAGGTCAAAACACACTGAGAAGGTCAAGGTCAAATTTTTGTGCAAAGCATTTATTGGTGGATTTTAAAATGATTTGGCACAGATGTTCCTCTCAAGGTGCAGAAGAGTGATTTAAACAATCTTTATGCTTGTAGATCAATGGTCAAGGTCGCATTTCAAGGTCAGATGTTCATAGGCTCAAGAAATGTTGTCCCTTAGCAACCATTCTAGTATATTGACAGCAGCAATCTGTTAACCCTTGTCATGCTGAATAAATATCCTTGGTAAAAATGCATCAAAATGAAAATGCTGAAATTACTGGTTTCCCTGATTGTGAGTCAGTTTTAATTGTGAAAATATAATTTTTCAAACTCATTTGATTTATAAAGGAAAATTAGGTGGTATTGACAGAGATCAGACTGCACATGTGTGCAGTCTGATCTTTTGCTATGCCTCCTGCCAAAGTAGTAGTATTCCGGGATCAGCATGACAAGTAGGGATGGTAAAGATTACCCGATTAATCGAGTACTCGATCGAACTTCCTAGTATCCATTACCAATTTTACTAGTCGATTTATCGGAAAGCAGAATAAAATCAAATGTTGTTTTTTTTTTCTAATTTTTTCCTCAAAATATCTATCATTTATTTTCAACGCTGGACAAAGCTGTAGGCATCCCGCACCTGGCCCTTTTCCAATCATTTTATGCGTTGATGATTTCTAAATTTGCAATCTAGTGCCAACAGTTATTGTTCTCCCTGTCACTATGTCTTAAATTTTCACACCTTCAACGGTTGATACCCAGATTGCGGATATTTTAATTTGATGTTCGATAGATATACCTTCGAATTGATTTAACAAAATATCTTCGGATCGGCAGAATGCTTTATCGCCATGCCAAAAGATTGTATCTCATATTTATCGGTGTTGTAGCTTTTTGATTTTTGTTCTACCAAAAGGTGAAATGTGAAAACGATAAAATAAGCAGTCACAAGACACTCTCTGAACATGAATTGAACAATTTTCGGTTCTTTAACTTCATTTTGCGACTAAATGTTATCTCAACTATCATTTCGACCAAAACATATCCTGCAAAATATTGTTTATCAATATTTTTCAAGTCAATAAACAAAACTCACCAATTCCATCCGAGTACTTGAGTACTCGATCGGAAAGGTAACCGAATACTCGATTAGTAAAATTGGTAATCGTTACCATCCCTAATGACAAGGGTTAATTCTATATTAACTCCGCCAATTCGTGTAAATTATTTCAGTAGACGATTCTGGCAATAAAGAGAATGGCACTATAGACCAAGGACTCTCTGAATCAGTCACAATCGGCAGCAAAAGAAGAATAAGTGTTCGACCACGTATAAAAAAGACTTTGAAGGATTTTGTAGGAGAGGATGTGAACTTTGAAGGTACTTTGTATGCGTTAAAATAGAGGGATTTCTCAATTGCCCTTCAGAGGATTATCAAGAAATAACAGTAGATTATCATTTGATAATTTCACTGGCAAACCAGGGAAATTACCAAAAGATTTATACCCTGCTTTCCTTAATTTCATTCAATTAAGAGATGAAGAGAGAATTTGTTGATTTAATGGAGGTATGAAACTAAAAAACTAATCACACTGTATGAATACTCAAAGCAAAATTTAATTTAGTAAAGAATTTCGTTGGCTTAGCTCAAATCAGTTGTAACTGCCTATAACTATATAGGCAGTTACAACTGTTTTGCGCTAAGCAATTGATTTGCCAAAATGTCACTCAAAAATTCTTAAATTTCTCATTAGATTCTGCTAAATGAGATATTTCTGCACATGCTATTCTAAGCCGGAACTATCCACGCTGCAAGATTGTTGAATGTGGTGTAAAACCCAACTTAAACAAACAAAACTTAGGAAATCTTCTCTGAAACCAGAAGCCAGACAGCTTTCATATATGGTATGCGTCATTGTGTAGTGGACTTCTACCAAGTTTGTTCATGTTAGGGCTCTGTGTGAGCGCACCCCATTTTGCAAAGAAACAAGGAAGGAAATCTTTAATAGTAATTTATTTTCTTAGATCTGAACCCAGAATGCCAATGAATTTCATATTAAGGTGTTGTTCTTTCAATGAGTTGATTTTTTAAGTCTTATCAAGTTTGTTCATAACATGCCCCTATGGTCAAATTAGGCTATGCCTAGGGTATCCTTTTTTAGATAGAAACAAAGCAAGAAACATTTCAAACATAACCTTCTTTGAAAACAGTCTATGGTAATAATTTTATGTAGAAATTATCTCTTAGTGGACATCTGTCGATTCAATTGACATGATGACCCAGGGGTCAAAGACAAGGGCGTAACTACCATTTCACACATTGCACAAAAAATGTGTAAGTGTGTAATAGAAATATATCCTCTTTGTAAAAATGTTGTTGATGAATGATAATCACATTACAATGTTTTGATTAATCAACAACACTCATATCATGGAAAAGGGGAGCGGATGGAGGACATTCATCTCTTGTCACAACCCCCATATTGCCTTTACCCTCTATATTCTATGTTGGTTGTCTTCTGAGTGCGTATTAATTTCAAAATTCTAGTTAAACCTATGGAAGAGACTTTTATCTTATAACTATACAAATATCTGTGTGATAAAATCCATATGATATTTTTTTATGACATTACATAGTTATTTTTAGAACAATGATATAATGCGGTTATTTTTAGAAACTTGCATTTCTGTTAGAAACATTGACAAAAAGAAGCCAAAAAAAGATTATAAGATAAATATAATACATACTTAGTGTATTGTATGAAAAAAATATCTAACTTGGTTGTGAGAATAGATAAATGTCTTGGCAGAGCCTCGACAATTCTCAATTTTCCCAACCTCGTTAGATTTTTTTTTCATTTAATACATTTAGTACGTAGCCCTCAAGGACCATCATGGTCCTCTTGTTATGAATTCTTTTATCATTTCAGAACTTGACTTTTAATTTTCAGAAATGGACAACACTGTAGAAGAGATAGACCTTGACTATTTGAGTTCTGGATCAGAATGGAAAGATGATGAAAGTGACACGAGTTCTGATGATGAAGAGATTCTTGACGAGGATAATAACAATGCCAAAGCAAAATCCTCAGTCACCAATAGTGGAGATGTAGTAGTGGAAGGCCTTGAACATTATCCAATGTTATATGATGAAGCAATAAAAGGCAGGACTAAGCGAAAGTCAGAGAAATATATTTACAATGAGCATGGAAATATTCTTGGTACAGCACTGAAGGATGAAGATAAAATAAAGTGTGTCAAGAATATTGGTATCTATGTAAGGAATCCAACTTTTAGGAAAATGTATGACAATAATTTTCATGCATGTATATACTGCAAAAAATTGTTCCAAAACTTTTGGAGACATTTACAGAGGTCACACAAAGAAGAGGCGGCTGTAAAAGAAGTTATGACTTTAAAAAAAGATTTAAAGTTTGTTGATGATGCAAGTCTCAAATCTAAAATGGAGAAAATGATTACTGTTAAGCAGCAGTTATTAGCAAGAAGATGTAATCATGAACACAATGTGAAGGTCATGCAGGAAAAGAGAGGACAACTTCTTTTATCTCAGCGACGTCTCATGTCACATCGACAGGGGAAACGATTATTTAACTCCGAGTTATTTGGACCCTGTCCTGCATGTTTTGAATGGATGGAACTAAAGAATTCATATGCTAGACATAAACAGGTTTGTTTAGGAAGTTCTAAAAACACTCTTTCAGATACATTGATTCAAAATATGGTTATTCAGGGTAAAATACTTGCCTCTATTAGTAAAGAAATGCAACAGGAAGTATTTTCTGTCATGCCATATGATAGACTGACAAAAACTGCTAAAAATGATCCATTGATAATTGCACTTGGTGAATATCATTTAATGAACAGGCATGGCAGGGCTGAGAAGAGAGGATATTATGCTATCTATAGGATGAGGGTTGTTGCACGATTGCTGCATATTTTTAGAAAAGAAAAGGAATCAGAAACATTGGCTTTATCAGATTGTTGAAAAGTTGAGTATTTTGACCTAATTGCCAAGTGCGCCATACAAACTGCGAGTAAAAATACTCAAAAACAGTTCCAACATTCAACATTTGGTAAACGACTTGGATATGACATGTTTGCTTTAATATCTGCCAAAATTGGTAGCTTACAGAGGGATCAGGAAAAACAAGGACTAGAAGATGCTAAAAAGTTTCATGCTTTATTACAAGAGAGATGGTTGTGTACAGTTCAATCTCAGTTATTAGTCATTGAGGAAGACAAAAAGAAACAACAAAAACTGGAAGAGGATGCAAGTAGAGAAAGAGTTAAGATACTTCTAGAGGAGGAAGAGAGAGAGAGTAAGGAAAAAACCGTGATGCAGCAAAGCTCAGAGGCAAGTACCATAACACAGAACAATGACAAAGAAGAGAGACTGAGTAAGGAAAAAACTGTAGCCCAGCAAGATTCAGAAGCAAATTCCATATCCAAGAGAAATGATGAAGGTGAGAGATTAGGTTAGCAAAAGACTTAGTGAAGCAAAGCTCAGAAGATAGTTCTTTATCCAAAAGGCATGACATAGAAACTAATATAGGGCTTATTCATGTTCTTGAGGGTGTGAGCATTTGCAGAGACCCAAAGAAATGGTTTAACGCTGGAGCGCGAAGCATGATGGCGTTTAATCTTTTTCAGGGTATCTGCAAATGTTAATACCTGAAAGAAGGTGAATTGATGCTAAAATTGCATAAAAATAAAGACTATAGTATTTATTATAACCCCCACCTACGAAGTAGAGGGGGGGTATATTGGTTTCACCATGTTTGTCTGTCTGTCCATCCATCTGTCCATCCGTAGACCTTTTCGTTTACGGACTTAAACTCAAGAACAAAGTGACCTACAATCATGAAACTTTATACAAATGTTGCTTATGACCCAAAGACGTGCCCTATTGTTTTTGGATCACAAAGGTCCACGTCACAGTCAGCCTCTGTTCAATTTTCGTTTCCGGACTCTAACTCGAGAACCAAGTGACCTACAATAATGAAACTTTATACAAATGTTGCTTATGACCAAAGGAAGTGCTCTATAGTTTTTGGGTCACATAGGTCAAAGGTCAAGGTCACAGTCAGCCTTTATCAATTTTCGTTTCCGAACTCTTACTCGAGAACCAAATCACCTACAATCATGAAACTTTGTGCAAATGTTGCATATGACCCAAGGAAGTGCTCTATAGTTTTTGGGTCACATAGGTCAAAGGTCAAGGTCACAGTCAGCCTTTGTTCAATGACTCTAACTCAAGAACCAAAGACCTAGAATCATGAAACTTCATGCAAATGCTGCATATGACCTCAATATTTGTTACAAACACATCCTGCACTAATAGCACTTGCATTCTGACAAAGTACTTGTGGGGGGTATAAGTCCGCTCTGAGACAGTTTGTGTACAAACAGGCATAAATAATTCACAGGAACGCTGTAAAGCTAGCTCCAATACCAATAATGTGCCGGAAAAATTGTGTAGTGCATTGCACTGTCACTTTTGTTGATAACCAGATAGCTTGGTAAATTAATTACGTCACAAAAATTAACACAGGAATAGGATCGATTTCTTTATTATGCCAATAATTGTAAGTCAAAGAAAGTGATACAATGTATTGGCCCATACTGAGGAAAAAGCGTTAGCGGGGCATGAAATTTACTTATTAATTGCATATTGTCTTGTTAACACTCGGGTTTTGTCCGTTAACGCATGCCTATAACCTCCCTAAAATGTACATTCTATACAAAAATGCACAATCAATTTCAGGAGAAGTGTCCCCTCACTCTGCATCGAACACTACACAACAAATTTCAGAGAGAAATAAAGACTCTTGTCTTGAACAAATCACTGCTAATTCAAGTGAATATGTAGTGGCAAATCTAGAAGAAAACCCGGATGCATGTGAGAAATGTGACCCTGAAGACTTTGTTAAACTAGCCAGGTACCTGTTTGGGCAGTTTGAAACACAGATAACCACTGAAGCAATATCTACGCCAGAGAATTATAGACATTGGGTTTCCATAGCTCTGGCCTGTCTTGTGATGTATAATGGCTGTGATGTCGATAAGATTCATTTCTTAACGTAAGTGTAATTTCACTTAGGAGGGAAACTGATAAGCTAGGCCGCTTTTAGGCAGGGGTGTGGAAGTCCAATTCCCTACTGGTCTGACACGGGTTTTCTACCTGTGAAGAAGTACATATTCTTTGCTACTTGTCTGTGGACAAGTGTATGGATGACAAATCATTGAATGGTACTTTATAGAGATAAGAGATTAATAAGCCAAATGTTTGTTTCAAAAGGTAGAAAATATTGTTTTGCATGAAGAAAATGCTGGATGTAAAAAAAAATAATTATTATAATCATTATTTTCTTTCTGTAGACAAGTTAATGATGATCCTGGACAAGTAGAAAAAGATATTTTACTTGTCCAAGGACAGGTAAAGAAAATATGTATTTCCACACCCCTGATTAAGGTACAGGCAGGACATTTGCCTTTTGCTGAGCCTCATTTGGACAGTCGACAAATTAACTTGTTCCCATTCCACTCTAAGAATTTTGGAATGATAATTTTCTGCCTTTCTAATGTCCGATTTCGCTTGAAAATACGACAGCTTGTTAATGTAACCAGTGCATTGAGAAACAGAAAATATAATATCTTATATTTATACAAATATCCATGTGATAACATCCCATATGATATTTTTCATATCATATGGATATTTTTAGAACAATGACATGATGCGATTCTTTTTTTAAATTTGTATTTCTGTTAGAATCATTGACGAAAAACAAGGCAAATAGAGGTTATAATATCTAATGAGGTTGTGGGAATTGATAATTGTCTCAGCAGAGCCTTGACAATTATCAATTCCCCCAACCTCATTAGATATTTTTTTTACATACAAAACATTAAGTATGTATTATAAATTAAGTATTGTTTAAGTATTCATTAATGAGCTGTGATATTTTTTTATCAAGTCTATCAGACTTAATTTTTTCAAAGATATTTGAGTCTGTGCATGACATTTCCAACAATTTGAAATATTGGTGAGGCTCAAACATTGAGAGGTATAGACATCCACAAACTCTAAGAATAAAGTAACCTGATGGTCTACAGATACTTTCAGACCTTATCAATCTATGAAAGTTATAATAAAGACTCTGGTCAGACTGTGTGGATGCACAAACTGGCAGTCTTTGTTAGTATTGTATTATTGTAAAGTTATTGGGCAAAAATACACTCACTTCTTCTATGACCAATCAAAAAAAGTTTAATGATAAGGTATGCAAGATTGCAATATTATCAATCTCAGAAGAAATTAATAATGTTTTTATGCCCCTGCAGCTTATGATTAGGGGTATATTGTTTTGCTGTTGTCTGTCAATCCATTAGGCTGTCTATTGGTACATCTGTCTGTCTCTTGGTCTGTCTGTCTGCAAAACTTAACAAATTCAAAGCGCTAAAAGCACTGAAGGCCTGGGTGCCATTTACCTATAGGGATCGTAAGCCACATTCTGAACTAACTTGAAAGGAAATATGTAGAACAATATGCTCACTATATAGTGCTGAGTCTGCCAAAAACAACTAGTTCCCAAGGTATAGATTACTACGCCTGATAACGCTTTGCAGTCAGGCGCAACTTGCATTTTTAGCTCCACTGGCCAGGTATTGGCATGGCATTGTGTCCGTCCTGTGAACCTAATGTTTTAATTAGATGGGTAGAGGGATGCAGGTTCACGGTGATTGAGTATTTTGGTGCAATGTGGACCAGACTCAGTTAATCATTGTAAAATAGGTCTTGAGATATTTCGGAGTCTGGTATCCATTTAAAGTAAGCATTTTTAATGAAAGTCTCAAGATGTTAAAGCCAGTGGAGTGATACAGGCCCTCTTGGGCCTCTTGTTATAATTTTGGTTGAGTTGATTGGTTTACTACTAGTCAGTCAATTTATCCAATCGATCATTCCGTCTAGCAATCGTAGTAATGCTGTTTTTCTAGGGGCACAAGCTTGGCTCTTTCTAATAAATTGAATTGAATTTCTTAAAGAAGTTGTATTTATTGTGGGAACAAAAGAAATTGATGGGGTCAATTTCTCCCTTTCCCACAATATGGTACACCCTTTACTCATACCCCATTATTTTTAGCTCACCTGAGCAAAAAGTGCTCAAGGTGAGCTATTGGGATGGTAGAATGTCCGTCGTCCGTCGTGCGTAATGCGTCGTGCGTCGTCCACAATTTCTTTAAACATCTTCTCCTCCTAAACCAGTGGGCCAATCTTGATGAAACTTGGCAGGGATGTTCCTTGGGTCAAGCTCTACCAAAGTTGTTCAAATAAATGAAATCCACCCTTAACTTTCCCTTTACCCTTTACAAAAAGGGTGAAAATATGAAAATCTTTAATCTTCTTCTATGAAACCAGGTTACCAAGTTTGTTCATAACAAGACCCTTGGGTCATATTTGGGCTTTGTACGGGTGCATCCCTTTATCTCTTATGAGCACGAAGGGTAAAAATATGAAAATCTTCAAAAATCTTCTTCTCTGAAATCAGAAGGCAGATAGCTTTCATATTTGGTAAGTAGCATCAACTAGTGGACCTCTACCAAGTTTGTTCATATCAAGACCCTGGGGTCATGTTTTGGCTTTGCCCCGGCCCAACCCTTTATGCATAGAATCAAAGAGCGAAAATCTTTAAAAATCTTCTTCTCTGTAACCAGATAGCAGACAGCTTTGATATTTGGTGTGAAGCATCACTTAGTGGGCCTCTACCAAGTTTGTTCATAACAAGACCCTTGGGTCATATTTGGGCTTTGCACGGGTGCATCCCTTTATCTCTTATGAGCATGAAGGGTAAAAAAATGAAAATCTTCAAAAATCTTCTTCTATGAAACCAGAAGGCAGACAGCTTTCATATTTGGTATGTAGCATCATCTAGTGGACCTCTACCAAGTTCGTTCATATCAAGACCCTAGGATCATATTTGGGCTCCACCCGGGCGCAACTCTTTTTACATAGAATCAAAGAGCGAAATCTTTTAAAATCTTCTTCAATGGAAACCAGAGGGCACACTGCTTTCATTTTTGGTATGTAGCATCAGCTTGTGGGCCCCTACCAAGTTTGTTCATATCAAAACCCTTGGGTCATATTTGGGCTCCACCCGGGCGCATCCCTTTCAGCTCATCTGAGCATGATGGGTGAAAATGGGAAAACCTTCAAAAACTTCTTGTCTGAAACCAGAAGGCAGACAGCTTTCATATTTAGAATGTAGCATCATCTTATGGACCTCTTCCAAGTTTGTTCATATCAAGACCCTGGGGTCACTTTTGGGGTCCACCCGGGTGCATCCCTTTTTACATAGAATCAAAGAGCCAAAAGGCATATCTGTCTTGCTCTTCGCTGAAAACGTTCCATGCTTTTGATCTTAGGCAATTATCTTCTTTTTGACCTCTGCCTATCTATTTAATGTGATGTCCCAGGGGTCATAGAGACTCAGGTGAGCGATCTAGGACCATCTTGGTCCTCTTGTTTTATTTTACCCTAGATAAATATCAAATTACACTCATGTTGATTTATTGTCTAGGGATTATTTTGGGATGGGCCAAACTGCTTTGGGGGAAAAACTATTTGTTTAAGGCTAAATCTGATTACAGTTTTGGATGGGCCACATATATAATCTATTAAAATCTGATGCCTATTTTATTCTAGGATAGGTATTAAGGATTATTGGGCCCACCACTTTTTCCTTTATGGCCCATCAATTTTGCAAATGGCCCATCAAAATCTTAGATTTTATATGTAATTGAAAGGGATATGGGCCATTGGCCCATTTCAAAGGCCTATCCTGAATTTGGTCAAGAAATGTCCCTATTGTCTGCAACCTCTTCCAAGTTGGTCCAGTCTGAAATGTTGTTGTCTGTTTAAGGGTTTACGGATGGGACAAGGCTTTTATTTTTTTCTAATTTAGATTTATCCATTACAAGACATAGTAATATGCAAGCCCTGCGTTGAACACACAAATAATACTTCGTGTCACACAAAAGTTGATGATCTATACTAGACCTGATTTTTTGCGTGTGTGAGCACACAAAAGCTACGTATTACACACGTTGTTCATTTTTTGACTCGATTATCTTTTTCCTAGGCAATTTCCAGGATAAAGGGTTGTTTCCTATGGCCTGCCAAACCAGGTCAAAAACTAAAGATTGCCAAAAACTTCAACCCATTTTAAGATACAATGATCATATTTAGTATGATAACAGATCTAAATGATATGTATCTGCTGATACCTAATTCAAGGTCATGTGACAAGGTCAACATCATCTGTCTAGGTCAAATTCCTTGAAAACTTAACCAAAAGACTCAATATTGCCAATATCTTGAAGGCTATTTAAGGTAAAAACCTCATATTTGGCAAGGCGATAGATCTGTGTGATGCATATCTGTAGATATTATGGTGAAGGTCATGTGACAAGGTCAAGGTCATCTGTCAAGGTCAAACTTTTCAAAAACTTAACCCAAAAGCTTAACATTGCCAATATCTCTAAGTGTATTTAGGGTACATGCCTAATATTTACATGATGATTTGTCTCAATAATGTGCATCTGCTGATGCCAAAGTCAAGGTCATGTGACAAGGTCAAGTAATGTCAAATTACTATAAAACTAAGCCAAAAAACATAACATTGCCAATATCTTCAAGACTTTTTAAGGTATGTGTCTAATATTTGACATGATTATAGATCTCAATAATGTTCATCTGTAGATACTAAGGTCAAGGTCATACGTGCAAATCATCTGTCAAGGTCAAACTTCTCAAAAACTTAACCAAAAAAATTACATTGGCAATCTTCAAGGCTTTTAAGGCACAAGCCTATGTTTTGCATCGTGATTGATCTCCATAATGTGCATCTGTAGATACCATGGTCAAGGTCATATGACAAGGTCATATGTCAAGGTTAAACTCCTTAAAAACATTCATTAAAACTTTACATGTTCAGTTTATTCAAGTTTATTCAAGATTTAAGTCTCATATTTTTCATAATGAAAAATCTCAGTGATGTGCATCTGTAGGTTTCAAGGTCAAGGTCATATTACAAGGTCCAGGTCATCTGTCAAAATCAACATTTGAAAAAAAGCTGTGACATGAGATTTGTGTTTCACAAATGCATCTTTTTATGCCCCCCTATCGAGAGATCAGGGGCATATTGTTTTACTCATGTCTGTCTGTCTGTCTGTCCGTCTGTCTGTCTGTCCGTCCGTCTGTCCAAAAACTTAACCCGAAAACTTAACCTTGCCAATATCTTCAAGCCTATTCAAGATACAATGATGATAGATCTCATTGATCCGCATCCGCTGGTACCAAAGTCAAGGTCATGTGACAAGGTCAAGGTCATCTGTCAAGGTCAAACTTTGAAAAAACTTAACCTGAAAGCTTAACCTTGCCAATATCTTTAAGCCTATTCAAGATACAAAGCTAATATTTGGCATGATGATAGATCTCTATAATCCGCATCCGCTGGTACCAAAGTCAAGGTCATGTGATAAGGTCAAGGTCATCTGTCGAGGTCAAACTTTGAAAAAAAAATGCCGTTACAGGGGCATTTGTGTTTCACAAACACATCTTGTATGTTCATTTAACAATCTTTATGCTTATCATGGTGAAAAAAAATCCTTTGCAAAATCACATTAAAATAAAAGTGCTGAAAGTAATAATATCTGAAATTGGGAATTAATATTTCTATGAAAATTTGAATTTGGAAATATTCTGAGTTAAAAAGGACAAATAGGTGGTAAAGACTAAGATCAGACTGCACATTTGTGCATACTGTTCTTAGACAACACTATCTGCCACAACAGGATTGGAATGTTTGAGTTCAGAATGATATGGGTAAAGATATATGAAAAATTTGGTGAATAAATCAAATTTTTGTAAGAGATAACTGGTAATTATTATGTCCCCCTTCAGAGAAGAGGGAGTATATTGATTTGCACTTGTCAGTTGGTTGGTCAGTAGGTTGGCCAGTAGGTTGGTTGGTCTGTCCGTAGACTGATTTTGTCCAGAGCATATCTCAAAAAGTATGCAATTAGAATCATGAAACTTCAAGGGTGGATAGATTTCATCGTGTAGTGCAGTGCACAAGAACCATAACTCTACTCATCATATTTTGTGAGTTATTGCCCTTTGTTGATTACAAAGAATTGGCTATTGACCAGCTTTTATGAGGGGCATAAATGTATTTCATAAATCTCTTTTCTTTTCTAGATGTGAGACCTACAGAAAGAGGCTAAAACTTGCAGGAGAATCAGACATCAGCTCCTATTTAGAGATCACAGATATGGAAAGAGAACTACTGAAAACTCATGACATCATTGAGTTAAAACTGGGAGTATGTATTGATCATTTTCATAAAACTGAATACTGTAAATGGCTTTATATTGGCGGTGTCTACATTTGGCGGTTTTTCGGTAATTATTTATTGGCAATGATTTATTTTGGCGCATCTTATATGTAAAGCCAACATAAAACGCTTCATCCACTTTTTACTTTTTCTTGTTCAAACGATGAAACTATATAAAGGGTAATTTTCTAGAGTAATGTCAATTTCAACAAACTGAACAATAGGTTGTTTTCACACCTTTTGTTGGATTTATTACTCATGTACAAGTTTTTTTGCACACCTTTCACGAACTTGGATTGGAAAGCTTGAAATCGTTTTTTTTAGGCATTTACAAATCAAGGGTCAGTGCAATACTTTTTAAGTGCCTATAATATATAGGCACTTACAATAGTATTGCGCTGTCACCTCGAAATGTAACTATTGTCAGTATATTTTCTAATTCCAAGTTGATTAAGTATCGTCTGCATTAATTAACATCGACTAAAATGTACATCGCAAACAATTATATTCCCATTATAATGAAGAATTTTCTCATTTAATAATGACAAAATATTGGCGATGGATTAATTTTTGCACATTTTAGCTTCACCGCCAATATAGCCAAAATAAAACCACCGCCAAAATTACCCCTTTTACAGTATTGATAATTCAAAAGGATTGACACTAATTGTTGTTCAATAGTATTTCCTATTGTTATTCAGTCAGACTGTCAATCTAGAGGTCCCGGGTTTGATCCCCAACGGCAGCACCCATTCTTTGTGACTATTTGACTCTCACCAATGGGTTGATAATTGTAGACCTATGTGAGATAGCAGCTTGAGGCTAGGAAAGGATGTGATGGTTTTACTGGTGAGAGAAATACCAGGAAACCATTGTTACGTGCTCCAGCTGCCACAATATGACTGAAAAAATGTTGAAAGCGGTGTTAAACTCCATTCAATCAATCATTAAAACCCATTTTTAGCTCCACTGGCTGAAAGGCACTGGGGCTATTGTCATGGCGTTGTGTCTGTCGTGTGTCCGTCAGTACGTGCATCTGTGCGTCTGTGCATGCGGTCGTAAACTTTTCTTTTAAAATCTTCTCCTCAGAAACTACTGGATGGATTTCAACCAAACTTCACAGGAATGATCCTTGGGTGACCCTCTTTCAAAGTTGTTCAAGAAATTTTGATCCAATGAAAAACATGGATTAAATGGGTGTGGCTTATTTCCAAATATGGTAAAAAGTGAGTTTTCTCAGATTCTTTTCTATGGATATCAATGAAATTTTACATGAATTCTCCTTGGGTGACCCTTTATCAGTCTACAAAATATCATTCTGATCGGATGGAAAATATGCATTTTATGGGCGGAGGTCATTTCTCTATATGTTTTATAGTCAAAACTTTGAAAATCATTTTCTCAGAATCTAACTGATGGATACCAACCAAATTTTACTGGAATGATCCTTGAGTGACCCTTTATCAATCTACAAAAAATCATTGTGATTGGATGAAAATATGCATTTTATGGGCGGAGGTCATTCCTCTATATGTTATATACTGGAAACTTTGAAAATCATTTTCTCAGAATCTAATGTTTGGATATCAACCAAATTTCACTGGAATGATCCTTGAGTGACCCTTTATCAGTGTACCAAAAAATATTGATTGAATGAAAAATAAGCATTTTATTAGCAGAGGTCATTTCTCTATATGTTATATAGTGGAAAATTAGAAAATCATTTTCTTAGAATCTAAATTTTGGATATCAACCAAATTTCACTTGAATGATCCTTGAGTGACCCTTTATCAGTGTACCAAAAATTGTTTTGATTGGATGAAAAAAATGCATTTTATGGATGGAGGTCATTGCTCAATATGTTAAATAGTGGAAACTATGAAAATCATTTTCTCAGAATGTAACTGATTGATATCAATCAAACATTTTTGGTATGATCTTTGGGTGACCCATTATCATGCAGCCAAAAATTATTTCGATTTGATGAAATATATGTCCTTTAATAGCGGAGGTCATTTCTCTATCTGTTATTTAGTTGAAACTTTGAAAATCATTTTCAACATCAGTAGAACCCCAAATATCTAAAAATCTAGTCAAAACATTTATTTGCTTTTACAAGAATTTCAAGCCTGTGGAGCGACTCAAGCCATTCATGGCTTTCTAGTTATCATCTAGCAGAGTGTGTCTTAGCCCAGACATAATTTGGTGAGTTTACTTCTCAATGTTTTTGTTTATATCAAGAGTAAGGAGGCAATTATCTTTCACCTGTATCCTTTAGCAAAAATGAAAAACATCATCAGCTTAGAGCAAGTAATCACATTTTATCGTTGGGTTACCGAATTCTCATAACTTCAGCTTGGTTCACATGATTATTGATTGAGACAAGACCTTTCTGTAGGTACCAAGTTCAAGGTCATCAGTCAAGGTCAAGGTCATTTTCAAAGTCAAATTTCCTTTAACCTTGGTCATAACTTTTAAATGGTGAGTCATAGAGCCTTCATATTTCACATGATAATTGCTTTGTACAAGACCTTTCTGAAGGCACCAGCTTCAAGGTCATCAGTCAAGGTCAAGGACATTTTTCAAGGTCAATTTTCTCTGAAAAATTTAACTTTGGTCATAACTTTTGAATGGTAAGTCATAGAGCGTTCATATTTCACATAATTATTGCTAGGGACAAGACCTTTCTGAAGGCACCAGGTTCAAGGTCATCAGTCAAGGTCAAGGTCATTTTTCAAGGTCAGTTTTCTTTAAAAAATTTAACCTTGGTCATAACTTTTGAAAAGTAAGTCATAGAGCCTTCATATTTTAAAATTGCTTGGTACAAGACCTTTCTGTAGGTAACTAGTTGATATATTTGCATTTGCCTTAGAAATAATAAACAGCTGAGTGTTGGCACCCGCTTGCGGTGCTCTTGTTTACCTTAGGGTAACCCTCCTTGGAACTTTTGGAATCCTTTAAGATAATCAGGGACTCTTTCTTTCATTTACATTGTTATAATTGAGAATTAATTAAGAGGAAAAACTGCATATTAGTGACATATTCTAAAATTGAACAGGAAGGGTTTTTTAAACTCCTCTTTATTCCTTCTTTGTAAAAGAAAGTAGACAAATAAAAATTTAATAATAATGTCATATTTTTACACTAGCTTTCGGCAGCACAGCTGCTTTCATCAGGTGGATTCACCTGACAAAAACGGCTGTGCTGAAGAAAGCTAGTATAAAGATATTATTATTAAAAAAAAGTAAAGTTAGAATCCTTGGCTTGCCAAAAATGATCATTGATTGATACTTTTGAAAGTGCATTTTACACTTTAGAAATACAAATATATCTAGGGATCCCAATGGAATCTCTTTCCTTGAACTTATGGGATTCCTCTCAATATATTTGGGTCTATCAAAGATCAATCAAGAATGTTGATTTATTTTGGTCCACCCATCAATGAGATCATGGCTTTTTGTTATCCCCTGCTGTTCCACGAAGGGGATATAGTAATGGTCTCCGTCCTTCAGTCAGTCATTTCATCATTCCATCTCTAAACTTGTCCGGAGCATATCTCCTAAAGTATAAAAAATATCAACTTGAAACTTTATTGATGGATAGAGGAGAAGTGCAGTGCACAAGACCTACAATTGTTGCTTTCAAAATTTGGAGTTATTGGCCTTTGATTAGGCTTCAGTTTACTATTGAGCTTTGATGGCAGGGATGGCGATGTCCAACATGGCTCAAGATTGTTTTACCAGTTTTGGTTAGTCAATATGTCCGTCTGTCTGGCTGGCTCTTTGTCTGGAAAAATTAGCCAAAACAATGCACTTACTTTAAGCCTATTCAACATACAATGCTCATATTTGCCTTGAATATAGATTTATTTGGGTACACATCTGCAGATACCAAGGTCAAGGTCATGTGATAAAAACCAAGGTCATCTTAAAAGGTCAACGTTTTTAAATACCTGCTGTTTCTGGAACGCATCTTGTTTTATTTGAGTAAATTTGAATAAAACTTCTTTGTATAAAATAGTGTCTGAATTCCTTTTTCAGGGAACCAAAAGACAAATGGAAAGTAAAAGGCTCCATAGCATCAAAGTACCCATCATACTACCAACAGGAATGACTGATTTATTAAAACATTTGGCTGATGCTACAGTTAGACAAACCTGCTTTATAGATTCTGAAAATAATTATCTTTTTGCTACTTTCGGTAAGAACACAATTTTTTTTTATCTTTTTATAACTTCAATCAAATAAAATAGAGAATTTTGATTGGCTTAAATCGCATCACGTGGGGAAATCCATTGCACTTAATTTGTGTATAAAATGCAATAGGTATTTCAGGAAACCCCCGACCTTCAATCTGCAATTTCTGTGTTGAAGGAACTCCAAAAGCCCTTGTTTCCCTTCCACATTGTAACATTGCAATTCAATATGTTAGACATTAAGATATTTTTGAAAGAATTTTATGATTAGAAGCATGCAATTCTGATTCTGAGTCAATGTTTATAGAGAGTTGACAAAGACCATAAAGCAACCCTCTCAGCTAAGCCCAATCACAATTGTTTTGTTTTTAAATGCAGAATAACTTGTCAAAAATTATGTTTTGATCATAAGTAAGAGATAATTTCTACATAAGACAAATACCATGGAATATTTTCAGCCAAGAGCAAGAAGGATAAGCCTTTTCGCTCTCTGATTCTATGTCAAAAGGGATGCACCCGAGTGGAGCCAAAATGTGACCCAAGGGTCTTGATATGAAAAATCTTGGTAGAGGTCCACTAGATGATGCTACATACTAACTATGAAAGCTGCCTGCTTTCTGTTTTCAGAGATAAAGATTTCTAAAAATTATCCTATTTTCACCCATCATGCTTAGGTGAGCTAAAAGGGATGCCCCTTGGAGGAGCCCAAATATGACCCCAGGGTCTTGATATGAACAAACTTGGTAGAGGCCCACTAGATGATGCTACATACCAAATATGAAAGCTGTCTGCCTTCTGGTTTCAGCGAAGAAGATTTTTGAAGATTTTTCCTATTTTCACCCTCTTTGTTAAGGCTAAAGGGAAAGTTTAGAGTGGATTTCATTTATTTGAACAACTTTGGTAGAGCTAGACCCAAGAAACATCCCTGCCAAGTTTAATCAAGATTGGCCCACTGCTCTAAGAGGAGAAGATGTTTAAAGAAATTGTGGATGACGGACGATGGATGACGACTGACTGACACCAGACATTGCATGATCACAATATGTCACCTTGAGCATTTGTGGTCAGGTGAGCTAAAAATAGATTGTGTAATCTATATGCCCTGAAAGAATACTTGTAACTTTTATATTAAGCTGAGTATTTTAATAGTTTAATAGTTTCCTGAAACATTTCATAAAAGCAAACATGATCTATTCAGAATTATTTCTCAGATGTATTCATACTAGATTTCTGAGAGAATTTAATAACCTTTGGTGAGCAATACAGTGGCTTAAGCACCTTTAGCTGTTGATAGATGGGTTCTAAACCCAGCGATGGCACATACCCTTTCCGACATTTATCTTCCACCAATGGGTGGATAATAATAAACCTAGATAAGATATATACTGGTTGCTTGGAAAATATTTAAATGAAGTTCTGAAGAGAAAAATACCAAGTACGCATTGGTGGTATGTGAAAGAAAAGTGACATTGAATTTCATTTAAACAATCAAACAAACTGATGATAGATTACTAATTCCTTTTCAAACAGATTCAGAGCAGGAACCTCTTGGCTTACAATCAGCTTTAGATGCTGTAAGGGAAAATGCAGACCTGAACAAACCATTAGGGATCACTGTTAAGAACTTGAAGAAATATACATCCACCATTTTCCAGGTTAGTGAAATTCTTCTCATGTTGTTCATTGAATTTTCCAAATGCACATAAAGCTTTAGCAGACTGTATAGACTAAGATCAGCCTGTCATCTTTTCAGGCTGATTTTAACCTACACTACCCGTTTTCTATTTGTGACCCGTCATGGCAAAAGGGACCATCTGGGTAGTGCGCAAAGTGTTGACCATAGTCAGACTGTGCGGACTGCACAGACTGACTAGGCTCAAAACTTTTTGCCATTTGCTTATTTTCTGAAACTAGAATGATCAATGTACTTTCCTGCGAAAGAATATGTGACCTCTGGTTGACCTATGTTGTAACCTATGTTAGACCCAATCTCTTTTAAAAATATTTATTTTTCAGAATTCCTGGATGGTCCCTTTTTGTGCAATGGGTCACATTTATATAAATGGTGGGAAAAACTCAAGCTTGAAATACTGAAATTCCCCCCCCCCTTCCCCCCCCCCCAAAAAAAAAGGCATTTATTTTAGCTGGGCTGGTTTTGGAAAAAACTTAAGGTATTGCTTTAGCAATGGTGTTGTTGTCAGCATCATTGTTGTCTTGATCTCACAATTGGTTTTTTTTTTCTACAATTAAGAACATTGTTAAATTAACAAGATGAACGATTTTGGGATGATTTTGGAATGAAATTGAATGAGTGTGTGGGGCAAGTTTTGAGTGCAATTCAATGGAGGTAAACCAATATCACTAATTCTTTTCAGTATGAACAAAATTAGCGATATTATTTACCTCCCTATAATAAAATATGCATGCAAGCTCTATAAATAGCTATCTATTTCCCCAAGGAAAAATCAGATGCTTATAGTTTCAATTATGTCAGTAAAATCGTGATTTTTTTCTAAGTATTTCCATTTTGAATGTAGTTGTTGAACTTACCTTTTTAGAGATTTTGGAGTGTTTTTGAATGGTTTGAGCAAGTGTTTAGAATGAATGAAAGGAGCGCTGAGTGAGTAATTTAGAATGGTTTTGATTGAGTTTGAAGACCAAAATTATTAACCCTTCCCCCCCCCCCCCCCCCCCCCTCCAACACCCACACTTACACCCACACACTTCAACCTATACAATGTAAGATGTTTTTTTGCTTTATATAGGTGACTAGTTTAAACGAGGACCGACTTCTACAATTTGTGACAGAGGCAGAGCTTGTAGAAAAATTGAATCTTGAAGAGGGACAATCAATATCAGGAGTAAAAGATCGTTTAGAAATAGCAAAGCTGATTTACATTCAGGAACAAGGGAAAACTGAGAAGCTTAGAACATTGCAGGAAATCACTTTTGATGGTATGATTTAGTTTTTTTGTATGTGTTTTAACTCAACTTGATAAGATTTCAAGCATAGATGATATCATTTTATTGTCATCACACTGTCATTGTAGTTGTAGACTGCAGCTAATAGGATGATGACGGCACTTCACATTGTAATCCAACTTCTGATGAAAAAATTGAAATCAACTTGATGTTGTGAGCTTTGGAAGACATATTAAACCTGTGCAGAACATTTCCAACAATTTCATATGATAACCAATTGTTATAACACTTGTGTAATCTAGTGAGCAAAAATAAAAACTTGCCACCTTTGAATTACCCATTTTTTCCTTCCATCAAATAAATTTGCAATGCAAAACATGTCATTATAAGTAGAATCGATGTGACTTTCTGAAATTCTTCTAAATTTGAAGGGTACGAGCTTTATATTTTGTTGGGGATTTTTGAAGTGTCAAGTTTTCATTTTTGCTCCGTTCATCAAAAGTATTCATCTGGTTAATTTCACTCATGTGACATACATAGAGGATATTGAATGAGTGGTCATGGAATAAGTAATTTATTAAATGAGTCATCTATAAACAGATAAAAGCAAGGCTACTGAGTCTTTATCTGTTTATAGATGACGAGCTTAATAAATTCTGTATTTTATTAGCACAAATTTGATATTCTAATTGTAATATGACCTGATTTTTTGCAAAATATCTGCAAAAAAATCATAAAAATTCTTGAAATTCAAAATTTCAATTTTTCCCTGGAAGTTATTACGCTGTTTAAACTGATGTCACAATATATACATTATGACGTCATTTTGCGTTTACAAAATAGCGTTGCTATGCATAGTTATTCCACTAGTGTTATAACACTTGTGAAATATCAAAAATATTCAACAGAGTTATTTCCCTCCCACAACGAAGGTCATGTTATAGATTGTATCATAAGTTTGGGTAATGTATAGGCACTTATGACATTTAAGAATTGCTATAATGTAATCTTTTCATCATTGTATTCTGCTAGCAATCTAAAAGGAAAAAATCATCACTTCAAAAAAACACGAGTTATGCCAATCTCAAAATTTTTCATTAGGTATGGACTACCTTAAGGTAGTGGACCTGTAATAGTTCCGCAATGTTTCAGATGTAATGAACTTAAACAGTGTTAACCAAGGTTTCCTAATGATTTGCATTTGGAAACATTGGTCAACATTTTGAAAGGTCATGAGTTCGCAATGATGCGGAACTAATACAGGTCTACTACCTTAAAACTTGGCAAGTATTTTACCTTTTTTTATGCCCCCGTATCGAGAGTTCGGGGGGCATATTGTTTTACTCACGTCCGTATGTCTGTCTGTCCGTCTGTCTGTCTGTCCATCCGTCCGTCTGTCCGTCCGTCCGTCCGTTCGTCTGTCCAAAAACTTAACCCGAAAACTTAACCTTGCCAATATCTTCAAGCCTATTCAAGATACAAAGCTAATATTTGGCATGATGATAGATCTCAATGATCCGCATCCTCTGGTACGAAAGTCAAGGTCATGTGACAAGGTCAAGGTCATCTGTCAAGGTCAAACTTTGAAAAAAAATGCAGTAACGGGGGCATTCGTGTTTCACAAACAGATCTTGTTGTCCCTGCATTAGGGTCATATTGTTTTACTGGTGTATGTCTGTCTGTCTGCAAATAGTAAAAATGAAAACATAACCTGCAACAAAACATTTTCATGTTGCTTCAACATTATTCAAGTGACAATGCTAATATTTTGCATTTTGTTCCTATTAACAAAACACATCAGTCAAGGTCGTCAGTCAAGGCCAAGGTCAATTATGGTCAAACTTTAAAAAAAATGCTGACCTCGACAAACCTCTCTATCCTGAAATAGTTGATGTTATATTTTGTAGAAATTGAGGGAGAACGAGAGACCAAAGACAGTTCCACTGTTTGTGATCTTGGTACAGATGAAGAAGATGATATAGGTGGTAAGTGGTTACCCCATAAAATTGAATTTTGTGTGAAATAAATGGAATTTATAACATGACCTATGTCGTTGGAGTGAAATAGCCCTGTTGAATATTTTGAGCTAACCTGAGCACAACATGCTCAAGGGGAGCTATTGGGGTAATGCTGAGTCTGTTGTGCCATGTGCGTTGTCTATGGTCAATAATTTAGGAAAACTTCTTCTTATCCTGAACCACTCAATTTAATGAAACTTTGCCAGAATGATTCTTGGGTGACTCTCTTTAAAAATTGTTCACTAAATTCTGATTGGCCTATAAATATGGGTGTGGTGGGGCCAGGCAATTTTTCTCTTTGAAATCTTTAAACGATATCTCCTCCTGAACCACTGGGCTGATTTCAATGAAACTTTACCAGAATGATCCTTTGGTGACCCTTTTAACAAAAAATTGGCAAAATTTTGATTGGCCAATAATTATGGGTGTGGCGGCGAGGGGCTTATTTTGAGCCCGAAATCTTTGAACAACATCTTCCTGAACCACTGGGCCTATTTCAATGAACCTTTATCAGAATATTCCTTGAGTGCCTCTTTTCAAAAATTGCTTCGTGCAATTTTGATTGATCCATAATTATGGGTGTGATAGGCTAATTTTGAGCCTGAAATCTTTGAATGACATCTCCTCCTGAACCACTTGGCTGATTAAATGAAACTTGACCAGATGTTCTTTGGGTGACCCTTTTCAAAAATTGTTTACAAAATTTTGATAGGCCCTTAACAATGGGCATGGTAGGGTGGGGATTATTTTGAGCCCGAAATCTTTGAACAACATCTCCTCCTCAATGACTATTCTGATTTTTATGAAACACTACTAGAATCTTCCTTGGGTGACCATTTTCAAAAATTGCTTGCGAAATTTTAATTGGCAAATAAATATAGGCATTGTAAGGAGGGGCTTATTTTGAGGCTGAAATCTTTGAAAGACATCTCCTGAACCGCTGGACTGATTTCAATGAAACTTTACCTTAATGTATCTTGGGTGACTCTTTTAAAAAATTGTTCCCGAACTATTGATTGGCCCATTATTATGGGTGTGGCAGGGCAGGGCTTATCTTGAGCCTGAAATCTTTGAACGACATCCATTCCTGAACCACTGGGCCGATTTCAATGAAATTTTACCAGAATGTTCCTTGAGTGACCCTTTTCAAAAATCATTAGTGAAATTATGATTTGCCCATTGATATGGTCGTGGCAGGGTGGGGCTTATTTTAAGCCTCCTCGATAATGAATGGGTGGACAGCGTCTATTCTCATTTTAAAATCTTGGAATAACATCTCCTCTTCAACAATTAGGCAAATGTGAATGAAACTTTACCAGAAAGTTACTCTGATGAGTTCCACTAGACCTTTTTCTGCTTCACTGTCCTTTATAAGGTGATTTACGGGAATGTTACATTGAGAAGAAATTTATTAAATATCCAAATGATTATTCCTTTTACAATCTAATGTCATCCAAAAAAGAATGTATAATTCAAATGTAGCTATGTTTATATATTATGCTTTAAAAAAACGAAAGACCTATGTACATGAACAAGAGAGATAAACAAGTTCGCCAAATTTATCATAATTAATTCGAACTTTAATAATTATGTTCATTATCATTACGATTTACTAATGCAAACAAACCTGAATGTATCTTATCAGTCTAACCGTCAAACATTGATGCACTGTATTTGTATTTGTATATCATGTATTGTACAAGGACCGGTGGCCTATATATACAAATAAACAATTTGAATTTGAATTTGAGACCAATTAATTTCAGATGAGCAATTTAGGGCCATTCTGGCCCTCTTGTTTAGTTTGTAGAAAGCTGACAATACTCCAGAAAATTGCCCTTCTTATACTATCAACATTCCGAACAACTAAAAAGTAAAAAAAGATCAGGGGTTTTATTTTGATGGTACACATAAGATGTACCAAAATAAATCACCCCCAATAAATCGAAATAGAAAAACCACAAATATGTTCACCTCCAATATAAAGCCGTTTGTAGTTAATGTTTTGCTCTAACTACTTGTTAGGTTCTGACACTAACTCCTCTGAGCAATTAATCCACCTTGACTTGCAACTTATGAAATCATCGAGTCTGAACTGAAAGAAATTTTCAGAAAGCTTCAAGTTCAAGGTCACAGCTTAAGGTCATTATGAAAATTGAAAGTTTCTGGAGGATAGCTGGTACATCAAGATGGATCAGTGCAACATTTGTAACTGCCTATGAACATATAGGCAGTTACAACTGTTTTGCGCTGATCCATCGATTAATGTATGAATAATGATTGACATACAAAAACGCTATTATGAGTAACCTGCTATTTGAAATGAATATTCAGATTCTATGTAGGTCAAGGTTAGAAGTCAATATTAAATGCTTTGATTTACCTTATAACTGCTATTTGAAATAAATATTCAGATTCTATATAGGTCAAGGTTAGAAGTCAATATTAAATGCTTTGATTTACCTTATAACTGCTATTTGAAATAAATATTCAGATTCTATATAGGTCAAGGTTAGAAGTCAATATCAAATGCTTTGATTAACTTTATAACTGCCATTTGAAATAAATATTCAGATTCTTTATAGGTCAAGGTTAGAGGCAATATTAAAATGCTTTGATATACTTTATGGAAAACATATTGCCTATGTTCAAGGATTGATTTCAGAATGATTTGATACAATTATTCTCTGTTATGTGAGGTTCAAGGTATGGGTAATGTTGAAAGTCAAACATTTTGAGGTCTTGACATCAGTTGTCAAGGCAACCATTTTATTACTGGAAGCATTGAATTTTGGATTTATTTTATTTCAGGATATCTGCCAAAAAAGCAAAGAAAAAGAAAGCCCCGAGCCAAAGGTATGGTTCATAGATAACCATATGTCAGGAAAAAAGCGACCATTTGGGTAGTGTTTAAATAGAGGATATATATATTCCAAATTTTATCATACTAGTATATATAAACATCTAAAAGCGAATCTTTGCTGAGCTTTTATCTGTTTTAGATGACAATTTTATTCAATTTGGTATTTCAGGAATACATTGTCAATTTTCTACCAAAAACCTCGTAACTACAGCTTTAAACAAGCTGTAGTTAGAGATTTTAGCAGAACAACGACAACATGTTTGATATTGTATTTATGATTGGCCCAATGTTTTGTGATAAATAAAAAAATCCTTGAAATTCATTCATTCAAATTTTTCATGTAACTTATAATTCTTTTTGTTAAACGCCATCATCACAACCATCTTGACGTCATTTTCTCAGTAACAAAATGGCTTTCCAGTATGCTCCACGCTCATTTACATAGTAGGGCACTCATACTTTCCGAATATTTGTCTTCCACCAATTAGATGATAATCATAGACCTACGTTGGATAGCAGCTGAAGGCTAGGAAATGATGTAATTGTAGTACTAGTGTGAGAAATACCAAGAATCCAATGTTAAGTTCTCCAGCTATAGCAATTGAACCTAAACTTGTTGAATGTGGCGTTAAACCCCATTCAAACAATACAAAACCATCATGAAGTTATTTTTTGAGTAACAAAATAGCATTCCTATATGCCCCAAGCTCATATATTGTAACATGCAAAATATTCGAGGTTATTTCACTCCCACAACATAGGTTATATCATAAGTTCTCCTATGTGACCTGTCAAGCAAAAAGGGACCATCTGGAACTCCATAAAATAAACATTTGGAAATAGGAATGAATCCAGTTAAGGGTCAACTGGGGCCCATTTTACTAAACGAAAAAATTGATCGTAAGTCAAAATCGCAAATAGCACCCGCTGTTTTCATTCATTATTAGATTTTGCCTTGCAATATCTCATCGGAATCATCTTTAGAAGACGATTCCAATGAGATGATGCACGGCAGAATTCTACACTTAATTACTTCTGTAGAAGCAATTTTAATTTTTGACTTACGCAAAAAATGATCGTAAGATGTTTAGTAAAACAGGCCCCAGAAGTCTAAGTATGGAAATAATTACATGGGAAGTTAGAACAATCACTCTAGATTAAGAAAAAAGCTATTTGTGCAAAGATTCAACTCTGGTCAGTCTGTCTAGGATTTACACTTTACACACATCCCAGGTGGTCTCTGTTTGCATGATGGGTCATATCGTTGGCTCAGCGCAAAACGGTTGTAACTCCCTATAAACATATTGGGAGTTACAACTGTTTTGCACTGAGCTATGGATGTGTATGTTTCTATATTTTGTTCTCCAGAAGCACCTGTCAGAGTACCCTGGTCCAAAGTTGAGAATGAAGAAATCCACAAATACTTTGAACATTATATTAAACTACAGTCCAGCCGAGCGTGTCCAGGAATGAGTGAAATACTTCGCGTTTGTAAAAACAGTAAGAAAAGTCATGGAGAAATATGGAAGCGTGATTGGGTTGCTATTAAGTCTAAAGTTGCAAACATTATGAAAAAGTCTAAGAAAAATTTGAACAGTGACAGAGAAGAGAATGACTATTAATTTGACTGTTGGGGAAGTGAATTAACCCCATGGAATAATCTTTTTTATTTCACACCTAAATAATTTAGACAAATGACATTGTTTATTTTGCATCACGTGAGAGCAAAATACCTAGATCTACCATTATATTGTACAACCAGAATGAGGCTACTGTGCAGATTTTTTTCTAAACAAGGCAATATGTATAGGACGATGAAAACTAGGCAGTCCATATTTTACTATAGGCAGTCAATAATTTACCATGAAAGTGAGGCTGCAGGCCATTATATCGATATCATCACTTTTCGCAGTGTTTTCAAAACATCAAACCCTCTGATTGGCGAAATGGAAATAAATATGATTTTGATAGGATTTTTATGCCACTGCATCGAAAGGTCAGGTGCATATTGTTTTATCGTTGTCCGTCTGTCTGTCTGCAAAACTTAACATTGCCAATATTTTCAAGGCTATTCAAGATACAACGCTCATATTTGGTATGATGATAAATCTCAATGATACACATCTGCTGGTATCACAATTTAGGTCATGTGAAAGGGTCATATATCAAGGTTAAATTTCTCAAAAAAAATTGCTGTTTTGGGGCATTCATGTTTCACAAACACATCTTGCTCATATAACATTTGTTACTTTACTTTCGAAGTAAAATAAACCTGCATGTAATACTGAAAGATACAAAGATATGCTGTTGTGTATTGACATATGGAAACTGTATGTTGACCAAAACATGTACATTTGGAGTAATGATGGGTTTACAATCTACACAATGCCTATTTAATACAAGTTCTCAATACGCAGTGACAGATTTGAAAATGAAACTAACATTTAACTAGACTTTCTATTTTTGGAACATTTGTTTTTTTTCAATTTCATCATCATATTCATAGTTATTTGCATTTATGTCTCTTTTTCAGATCATTTTCTTCAAATCTGAATCCTTTTGTTTTTGTCTGTCTTGGTCTTGGTACTTTATTAGAGATGTATTGCAACCTGGTGTAAAATAAAGAGGTCATTTTACACGATCAAGTACCATACTGAAATTATAATATTGGCTTCTTACCCTGCAGAACCAGTCTATATTTTGACTCAACTGTTGCCTTGTCAAATATAAACTGGCTTAGTGTGTGTGTGTATTTCTGTTTATTTATCGTTGCTACCGTAGCACATGCCCATATGAAGACGGTTAGTTGTTACGGGGGATAGTGCAAGGATACATGACGAAACTACTGCTGAGATCCGCCATTGTTCTTTAACGTGCTCAGTGAAAAGCACCGTCTCACGGGGCCTCGTTTTAATGTCTCATCCGAAAGACAATTAGTTTTTGTTAGTGTACCAGCCCGGGAATCGAACCCACGCGGTCGAACTTCAACGGTTTTGAAGTCCGGTGCTCTACCAACTGAGCTAATCGCGCTGGCTTAGTGTAATAATAATAACAGTAATAGGAATAACACCGGTGTTATATACAGAGGTTATTCAACATAATTGAGAACAATACTGAATTCAGTATTGTACTTGATTATGTTGAATAACCTCTTTATATAACACAGGTGTTAATTAACTAGTGAAATAAGTTTGCAAATGAGCTAAGAGTGCACAGCAACACTTTTTTTTTCTGATATGAATGACATCATTAAACAAAACAGCAAGATGAATTGCATCAAAATTTAAATGACAGTTTGGGTCATAGAAAATCAAATTTGTGCTCATAAAATACTAAAAATATTAAACTCTCAAACCTGTTCATTATTGACTTTTCTAATAATTCGGGTATTAATCAATTAAATATCCTCTTCTTAATTCATTACAAAAAAACATTGGCTGACATAATCAAATTATGTATTATAAAATGCTATTGTAAAAAATTACAAATGAGATTAATTGAGAAAAAATAATGTAGTTGTTTGTTTTTCAGAAGTTCATTTGTTTTGTAGTTATTATTTGATTTGTTGAATAAAGAATTAATTTCAAAAATCTTTTTTCCTGTATAACAAAACAGAAGAATTAGAATTGCTTTGGTTAATCTGTGTGAGAAATCTTCAGTATTTTTTTAAATACTTGTATTTGCATAATTATATTCTTGATTGAAATAACAAATGATTGGCATGGCTCTAAAATCACAATACAGTACTCTTTAAATGAGTTATATCAATAACAAAAAGCATACAACATTCAGTAAGAGCTATTCTAAATTGTCAATTTACAAAATTGAGATATGTGATCCATAATGCAAAAAAAAACACATCTGGAACTTCAGGAAAACAAATATTTTAATGAGAGACTTGTTGAAGTATAGGTTTACCTGGAGTCCTATTTGAAAAATGTGACCCGTCACACAAAAAGGGACCATTTGGGTAGTGTGTAAAGTGTCGACCCTAGTCAGACTGCGCAGTTAGCACAAATTGACTAGGGTTGATACTTTTTGAAATGTGCTTATTTTCTGAATCTAGAATGACCAATCTACCTTCAAGTGAAAGAGTTTTTAAAATGCGACCTCTGGTCAACCAGTGCTTGACCCAATCTTTTTTTACAAATATTCATTGTAAATTTACTGAGTTCTCAGATGGTCCCTTTTTATGTGACGGGTCACAAATTCTTCATGAGGAGATAGGATGAACAATGTAGATCTAGAAAATCAGTCAAGTGCAAAAGGTTTAGACCCTAGTTAGCCTGCACAGTCAGGGCATTCTGGTTAGGCTCAAACCTGATGATTGGTCAGAATTATTGATTTGATAAAATCATGGAATACTACTAAATTGGGTCAAGTGGTGTCAAAAACTAGGTCATTAGGTCAAATCTTAGAAAAAACTTTGTAGACACTCTAGAGGCTATAGCTTTTGCCTAATCACCTGAAATTTGGTCAGAAAAAATTTCTTGGTGAAATCTTGGATAAGTTGAAAATAGGGTCAAATGATGTCAAAAACTAGGTCAAATATTAGAAAACCCTTTTTGACATTCTAGATGCCAAATCAGCCTAAAAATTGTTCAATTTATTTTAGCTCTATTGACCAAAGAGCTATAACAGTGCTGGTTTTCTGTGTGGCGTCTGTATGTCTGTCTGCTAACTTTTGCTTGTTAATGCTGTAGAGTTCAGGTTTTTCATCCGTTTGATTTTAAACTTGGTCAGGATGATTTGACCATCACAAGGATGGTTCCTTTTCCAAAATGAGACCCATCTGTCAAGCATCATGGGAAAAAGGCCCAACTGAAAATTTAAGGTTCTCATTAACTCTCTAGAGTCCATAGGTTTCATCCTATTGTCCTCAAACTTGCTGCAAATGATTGTACCAATACAATGATGGTTTCTTTTGAAATAAGCGTAGATCCCTCAAGCGTCGCAGGAAAAGGGACAAAATGAAAATATAATTAGAAAATCCTTTTAACGCTCTCAAGTCCACAATTTTTAGCCATACTGACTGAAGTTCAGAAGAGCTTTTGCAATATTTGTTTATCCTCTCGTCATCTGTCTGTCTGTCAGTTAGCTTTTGCTTGTTAATGCTCTTAGAGTCCACAGATTTTTTTTATCTGAATGTCTCCAAACTTGGTCAGAATGATTGAACCATCACAAGGTTCGTTTCTTTAGATTCAGGGTCAGATTTGTCAAGCGACATGGGAAAAGGAGTGAAATCAACAGTCTTCATTCGATTGGCTTCAAACTTGCTCAGAATGATTGTATCATCTCAATGATTACTCCCTTTTTAGCTCGCCTGAGCACTAAGAGCTCAAGGTGGGCTATTGTGATCCTACAATGTCCGTCGTCAGTCGTGGGATGTGCGTCGTCCACAATTTCTTTAAACATTTTCTCCTCCTAAAGCGGTTAGCCAATTTTGATGAAACTTGGCAGGGATGTTCCTTGGGTCAAGCTCTTCCACAGTTGTTCAAATAAATGTAATCCACCCTTAACTTTACCTTTATCCTTGGGGTCACATTTGGGCTCCACCCTGGCGCAACCTTTTTTACATAGAATCAAAGAGAGAAAATCTTCTCTGAAACCAGATGGCAGACAGCTTTCATATTTGGTATGTAGCATCATCTTGTTGGCCCCTACCAAGTTGTTTCATATCAACCCGCTGGGGTCATATTTGGGCTCCACCCAGTCGAATCTGAGCATGATTGTGAAAATAGGGCTCCACCCGGGTGCATCCCTTTTTACATAGAATCAAAGAGTGAAAAGGCATATCCTTCTTACTCTTAGCCCAAAACATTCCATGCCATTGATCTTAGAAATGTAGAATGTAGAAATTATGTCCTTGTTGACATCTGCCTATTTAATTAGTGTGATGTTCAAGGGGTCAAAGAGACTCAGGTGAGCAATCTAGGACCATCATGGTCCTCTTGTAAAATATTTCTGATCATTTGAGCCTCACGAGAAAAGGGTCTATATTTGAAATTAAATCCTAAGAATTCATTGTTATCACTTTTTCATATATACATGGAAGTTAAGGAAAATTCACTTAGTATTCTACATCATGTGACCATGTGCATATTGATGTGGTCTAGTGATTTTATACTGCATCATATAAAAAGGGGCTTATATGTAAACTTTCTTGTTAGCAAAACTCCTCTTTATTAATGGCTACAATCATCATGTGAAATTTCACAGAATATTCCATTTCATGACTATGTGCATTTGTGGCTGTTTCATTATTTGCCGTGTGATGATAAAGGGGGTCTTTATGTATATTCATTGTTAACAATACTCCTTCATTTATACATGGAAGTTAATGAAAAATTCACTTAGTAGTCTATACCATGTGACTATGTGCATTATTGATGTGGTCTGGTAATTTTATACTGCATCATAGAAAAGGGGCCTTAATCAAACCTTACAATCGGTTGCGGTGACGACAAATGAGAGTCAAATACGATAGGTTCAGGTAGACGATAGGCTAATTAAATTTAAGAATAAACGAACGAAGCTCTGGTATACTAAAGTTGATAATTGTACGAGAGTTCAACACTTTTATAAAATAAGTCTTAACCAAAATCGCTCGCAAATAAGGCTACAGCAATTAATGCGGAAGTTTCGAATAAAAAGTTGCGATATTTGACTGAATGCCAAAATAAATGTATCTCGCCTCTTTCTCGAAAAATGCTATTCTAACTTGCACACGACTGAAGTCTTATTGTTCGCCGATATTTCTTTCAAATTTGAAGCCTTAATTCTCAATAATGAACTGGCAGCGAGTTTCCAAAGATGACGTATTCAAAAAATGTTGCCTCTGTCGACAGACGGGATTTCAAAGGGATTGCGGTAACGACAGAACAGAATAATTTGTCATTGTCGACCGACATCTCTAAATTCCCAAATATTTCACAAATCTACCATAAATCTTCCAAAATCTTACCCCAAATTTTTCCAGAAAATACCTAAATCTATCGAAATACTTCCCAAACATTTCATGAGTACACATTTGCCAAGAATCATTTTAAAAAATCGTCGTTGGGCGAGATTTAAATGGCATGTATGAAATAAGGTTGGAGATGCATCATTTTGTTCAATGACCAATGACTTGTATTTTATTTTGTTTTTGGATTTCCCTCCTTTCTTTATATTTCAAAATTGGTATCATTTGGAGTATTATAAGCGTTTTTATCTTATAACTATACAAATATCCGCGTGATAACATCCTGTATGATATTTTTTATGATATCACATAGTTATTTTTAGAACAAAAATACAATGCGGTTATTTTTAGAAACTTGCATTTCAGTTAGAAATACCGACAAAACAAGACAAATATAGTTTAGAAGATAAATATAATACATACTTAGTGTATTGTATGAAAAAAATATCAAACTCGGTTTTGAGGATTGATAATTGTCTCGGCAGATCCTCGACAATTTTCAATTCTCCCAACCTCGTTAGAATTTTTTTGTTTCATATAATACACTAAGTATGTATTCTCTATGACAAAAACTATGAGAGGTGGGGAAGAGAGGCAAAGAGAAACAGGAGGAAGGGGCTGGTGAGGATTGACTCGTCAGTGCAAATCCAGTATTGCACATTTACGCCAACATCGGTAAACTAGCGACATCCTAAAATTTAACGCGGGAATAAGAACAAGAAAAAGTTAACAACGTTTTCTATTATGCTCTTTATGAACGTTGGATGTGATAAAAATTTTTAACGCATATTTCAAAATGGAACCTATAAAGTATTTTTTATGCTTGCCGAAGGGAGAGCATAAAGCCGTCGCTTTGTCTGTCCGTCCGTAATTCCGTCTGTCCGTCCGTCCGTCCCCACCTATTTCTCCATAACCCCTTGGCCAAATTGAATGAAACTTACCATGTGAACTCCCTATGATATAGTGATGATGCATCTGTGACGGCTGAAGGCCAGCGAGCTATTGTCATGGCGAGGTGTCCGACGTGCGTCCTTGCGTGCGTAAACTTTTCTTTGAACATCTTCTCCTCCTAAACCAATGGGTGGATTTTGATGAAACTTGGCCAGAATGTTCCTTAGGTGACCCTCTTCTAAAGTTGTTCAAGAAATTTGGATTGACCCCCAAATATGGACGTGGCAGGGCGGGGCTTATTTTGACCCCGAAATCTTTGAACGACATGTTTTTCTGAACCATCGGGCCGATTTCAATGAAACTTAATCAGAATGATCCTTGGGTGACCCTCTTCTAAAGTTGTTCAAGAAATTTGGATTGACCCCCAAATATGGGCGTGGCAGGGCAGGGCTTATTTTGACCCTGAAATCTTTGAATGACATCTCCTCCTGAACCTTTAGGCCAATTTTAATGAAACTCTACCAGAATGTCCCTTGAGTGACCCTCTTCTAAAGTTGTTCAAGAAATTTGGATTGCCTCCCAAATATGGGCGTGGCAGGGAGGGGCTTATTTTGACCCCGAAATCTTTGAATGACATCTTTTCTTGAACCATTGGGCCGATTTCAATGAAACTTAACCAGAATGTTCCTTGGGTGACCCTCTTCTAAAGTTGTTCAAGAAATTTGGATTGACCCCCAAATATGGGCGTGGCAGGGTGAGGCTTTTTTTTTGACCCCGAAATTTTTGAATGACATCTCCTCCTGAACCATTAGGCCGATTTCAATGAAACTTTACCAGAATGTCCCTTGGGTAACCCTCTTCTAAGGGTGTTCAAGAAATTTGGATTGACCCCCAAATATGGGCGTGGCAGGGCGGGGCTTATTTTGACCCCGAAATCTTTGAACGACATGTTTTCCTGAACCATTAGGCCGATTTCAATGAAACTTAACCAGAATGTTCCTTGTGTGACCCTCTTCCAAAGTTGTTCAAGAAATTTGGATTGACCCCCAAAAATGGGTGTGGCAGGGTGAGGCTTTTTTTTTACCCCGAAATCTTTGAATGACATCTCCTCCTGAACCATTAGGCCGATTTCAATGAAACTTTACCAGAATGTTCCTTGGGCGACCCTCTTCTAAAGTTCTTCAAGAAATTTGGATTGGATGAGATCCACTGGATCAATAAAATTCAGGTGAGCAGTTTAGGGCCATTCTGGTCCTTTTGTTTCAAAGTGATATCTAGATAGTTTTCTTCCTTGTAATTTTACATATTTGTTAAATAAGTTCATTCCTTCATAAGTCAGTTTCAACATAGAAAAAGTCTGAATTCCTTCTGAATGCTGTTCACTTTCATTACCTTCTATTTTCAATATCTCTCTTTCAAATATTGAGATTTTTAAGCCAGTGGAGCGATACAGGCCCTCTTGGGCCTCTTGTTTTTGATACTTAGATTATGTCTGGAGCATATCTCCTAAAGTAAAATAGCCATCAACTTGAAACTTTATGGGTGGATAGATCTCATGGAGGAGAAGTGCTATGCACAAGGACTACATCTCTTGCGTGCATAATTTTGGAGTTACTGCCCTTTGTTATTTTTGATACTTAGATTATATCTGGAGCATATCTCCTAAAGTATTATAGCTATCAACTTGAACATTTATGCGTGGATAGATGTCATGGAGGAGAAGTGCAGTGCACAAGAACTACAACTCTTACTTGCATAATTTTGCAGTTATTGCCCTTTGTTATTTTTTGATACTTAGATTTTGTCTGGAGCATATCTCCTAAAGTATGATAGCTATCAACTTGAAATTTTATGGGTGGATAGATCTCATGGAGGAGAAGTGCAATACACCAGAACTATATCTCTTGCCTGCATAATTTTGGAGTTATTGCCCTTCGTTATTTTTTAATACATTTAATAGGAGGTAAATCTCTGACAGTACAAAAGAATCTTTAATCTATTAGGCTTCAGTTTACTATCAAGCTTTTGTGGCGGGGGATGTCCATGTCCAACATGGCTCTTGTTTTTGTGACAATGCCTTATTCGGGGAGCATAATCCGTCTCTGACGGCTCTTGTATTTTGAGAACGAACAAATATTGTTTGAAACATCAGTATCCTTTAATTTAGAAACGTCTCAACCGGATCTAAGGATATTTAAGTGCAAAAAAAAAAACGGGCGTTAATGGCACGAGAATTTACTGAGTAATCCACGTTTTCTCCAGGTTAACGCCCGGGTTTCGTCCGTTTACATATGCCTACAATGCCCTGAAAAACTTATTTTTTATGCAACAATAGAAAAAAGGCCCTCCAAAGTAAAAACAGGTGTGACCAGACTGTATTTTGACCTTTCGCTTATCTAATGTTCCCGTTGACCTTCATTAGTATTCGGAACTCGCTACCTTATATAGATAAACAATACTCGAACAAAAAAATTCAAGTAACAAGATATATTATACCCAACCATGATATTCTGCGTAATCATTCAACTGGCAGGGCGCGGCTAAGACGATATATAGCTAGTTTACTTTTCATTAGCCTTTGTCCTACTCTATCATCCAATCAAAATGCTGGATTTTCAAATTTTTTGATGGTTTATTTTCCATTAACTACCCAGCAAAGGTTTATTTTGATCATTATTTCATTTAAACGTCAAGGTTTATCTGTTGTTCTCGATTTCAGCCTTATTGCAGTTATATCGCTAGTGTACCTACCCATGGTTGGTTCGCTTACTAAACACTTATTATCTTATTTGCTTATGTATGTAGCGAGACTTGTTTTATAGTTTCATTAATAAAATGTCTTTGTCTAAACAGATAAGTATAATAGTACGCCCTTCTCCGGTAATGACCATATTTGAGTTGGTGTTTTGTAAGGTTAAGTTCATTTGTCCTTATATATGAACAATTTAGTTGATAAACTACTACTGGCACATTTCATCAAATTACAATCTATTATATACATCTGATACAGTAAATCATTATTCTTTAGAAAGTACTTGTAAAACAGAGTGGACACATATCATAATTCCGTTCATCGTCAGAATGGAGGTCATTGTCAGGTCAATAAAAACAAACAATACTGCATATTTAATCACAGGTAATATTATTGATCTACAATGACCTGGCACTCATTAAATATTCCTTTTGACCCCTATTGATAGTCGGATGTTATGTTTCTTAATACAGACTGAAACTAGAGTGAAACAACGAAGTTTAGGTCCAATAAAATGTTTGACATCTCATCACGTATACGGAAATTTAGCGCAGGTGGTATAGCTGTTGTCCCAATACCGAAATGCCATGAGTTCAAGCCGGGACATGATCAATTATGAATCCATTTTTTACGGTAACACTGTTTTACCTATTTTGAGACAATATTGTAGCATTAGGCTTTCTGTATTCTGACAGTCAGACTTTTTTTTTTAAAGATTTGTTCATTGCAAAGTGCTGTCCATTCAGCACTGTCAATAGTGATAGAGAAACATGGAAACAATAACAATTATTTATCTCGTTTTGTAGTTCAAAATACATCGCAAGCCAAACTGAATAATTGAAAAGTATTTTTTTTTCCTTGTTCATTTTACAATTAATGACGGCATGAAAAAATATGAAATAAAGTCTATACCTGGTTTGATTGCGTTAATCGAAACTCTTTTAAGCGTGAATACGTTATGAATGTAAAAAAAATATAAAAAGTATCATAAAGCAAACGAGATTTCTAAATGCGACTAACTTTTAGTGCAAGTGTTCTGAATACTAAATTTATTTTCATTGGGGTATGAAAATCTTTCTCTCTGACGATCAGACTACAATAGTCTTGGTTTGTGCAACAACCAAAATTGAATTATATGAGAGTAAAAATGATAATAATAATAATTGCAACTGGAAAAAAATAACAAAGGAATAATTGAAAGGGTTAATGTAAAAAATAAATGTATAAATATATTAATTAATAATAATTACAAGGATTAAAAAAAAAAAAAAGATGTATCACCGTCGGGTGTCGAACTCGACCCGACAAGTGAACGCGTCTCGGGAAGGCGTCTGTAACCAATGTACTACAGAGACTTATATAGCTAAAGTGAGATAGTATGAATAAATCGGTAAAACGTAATTTTCGCTACGAATAAACTCGAGCACTGACGGAAGTTAATGAGTGCCAGGTCATTTTAGATAAATGATAGCTCTTTAAAAAACCACTGTATTTACGTGCATATTTCAACGACTCCATATTTGGAAAGCGGAGGGCGTTTACTTGTAATAAATGTATTCGGCTTATTCCGTTTAAATCGTGCAATATGATGTCAATAATACAAAAGGCGGGAAAAAGACTAAGTCAGTAAAACGCTAATAATTGAAAATTAAACGATTTAAACAGCCTCAGTCGGTCGCTACGCTCCCTCCTTTCGGCTGTTTAAATCGTTTAATTTTCAATTATTAGCGTTTAACTATTAAATAGTTTGATTTCATTTAAAAGTTAGCCGACAATGGCGTGAACTCGTGTGAATAACTGTATCTTAAAAAGATAAAATGATACACGTGCTAAGCGAAACTGAACACATTACATTGCTGGGTTACCAAATCCTCGTAGCTTCAGTTTGTACAAGCTGAAGTTACGAGTGTTTGGTTGCCAACCTTTGATTTAAAGAATGTCGACTATAGGTACTCGGATTTTGTGCGTTGAGCCTTGAAATCTATATTCTTATATAGATTCACGAACTCAGTTTTGAAGAATCACCTATATCTATCAAACTGAGTAATAATAAACAAAAGCTGATTTACCATAAGCTTAAAGTCTAGTTTACATTTACCACGGTCGCCGTACGATATCGCAGCCTGCGATTTCGTGTATAATATTTTTGACATTGTACGATTTTATTTTCTTCGGCGTATGTGTTCACAAAATCGTGCGGTGTCCGCACGGGTTTTCATAAAACTATTATAGTTCCGCAAGAAAGAGTGAGGTCCGAGAAACCGTTATCTCCTATCATTTTCAATGTAAAATTGATCTTTAATCACTCACTTGAAATTGCAGAACTATACGAGAATCATTGAGATGCCCGTGCGGCGATCGCAAGGAAATCGTGCAATCTCCGCACGGAGACCGTGCGATTTGTCATCTGTTCTCACTGTAAACGATGCGGCCGCCGTACGGTCAACGTACGGTACCCGAGCGGGGACAGTAGGATAATCCGTTAAAGATTTTAATACAAAACATCGCACGGTAGCCGTGCGATGTCCGTGCGGCGATTGTGCAATGCCTCTACGACGAGTCTACGGGCTACGGTCTCTGTGCGGTCTTGTGTTTTTAAGCTCCACTGGTCGAAGGCCAGCGAGCTATTGTCATGGCGGAGTGTCCGTCGTGCGTCCGTGCGTCCGTCCGTGCGTAAACCTTTTCTTTAAAAATCTTCTTCTCCCAAACCAATGGGCGGATTGAAACGAAACTTTGTAGAAATGATCCTTGGGAGACCCTTTACTTAAACTGTTCAAGAAATTTGGATTGGCCCATAAGTATGGGCGTGGCAGGGCGTGGCATTTTTTCACTTTGAAATCTTTAAAAATCTTCTCCTCCCAAACCAATTTCAATGAAACTTAGCATGGATGTTCCTTGGGTTACCCTTTACTTAAATTGTTTGCAAAATTTTGATTAGCCAATAGATATGGGCGTGGCAGGCTTTGGCATATTTTGAGCCCGAAATCTTTGAACGACATCTCCTACTGAACCATCAGGCCAATTTCAATGAAACATTACCAGAATGTTCCTTGGGTGACCCTTTACTTAAATTGTTCAAGAAGTTTTGATTGGCCCACAAATATGGGCATGGCAGGGCGGGCCTATTTGAGCTCGAAATCTTTGAATGACATCTTCTTCTGAACCTTTTGTTTTCATAAGATGGGTAAAGAGGTGCAGGTTCATTATGATTGAGTATTTCGGTGCAATGTGGACCAGAAACTAGTTAATTATTATAACATTGTTCAAGAAGTTTTGATTGGCCCACAAATATGGGCATGGCAGGGCGGGCCTATTTGAGCTCGAAATCTTTGAATGACATCTTCTTCTGAACCTTTTGTTTTCATAAGATGGGTAAAGAGGTGCAGGTTCATTATGATTGAGTATTTCGGTGCAATGTGGACCAGAAACTAGTTAATTATTATAACATAGGTCATAAAAGATTTCAAAGTGTTAATGTATTCATTTAAAGTAAGCTTTATTTAATGAAAGTCTAAAGATGTTAAAGCCTGTGGAGCGATACAGGCCCTCTCGGGCATCTTGTTAAAAACTTGTATAACTATTTTTTATTCAAAATCGCAAGAATCCACTGCACCCGTAAAGCCGTGAGATGATTGCACGGACACCGTGTGCCGCCGCACGGGCACCGCACAATATTGGTGTTACGGCGAGTTACGGGCGCCGTAAGCCAAATGTAAACAAGGCTTAAATGCAACATACCGAAACTTTGTCTCCGCCCTGCCAGGGCAATAATCTTGGATTATAAGTGACCAGGTTTAACGATAGGGTAAGTTCACATGTGCCTCGGTTAAGGTCCAAATTAACCTGGTTTCCATTATTTGCGGTTTCCTTTGCAAATAGGGCCACAGCCATTTTTTTCAGATGTTTCCCATTAGAAGTTACGAAATTTGACTTGATGCTCAAATATTTCGCCTATTTCTCAATCATTGCTAGTTTACATGTAACTTGCACACAACTTAAGGTTCATGTAAAGTGTTTAAGACCCAATTTTAGGGGCATTCATTTGCCAAGAAAAAGCAGTATGTCCAGGAATATTATATATCAAAATGAAGCTATTTATGAGCACAAGCAGTTGAAAAACATAAGACTGTTATAACTAAAGCGGTAAAGCCAAAACATTGTGGAAAAGGGTCATTTTGTACAGAACAAGCAACTGCATGACTGTTGGATAAAATTGGCTTATATTTTAACAAAGTGTAGCCTAAAGAACCATCCAGGTAGTGCTACAACCATTGGTATAAAACTCAGCCCCAAAACGTAGTTATGCAAGCAATTTATTTTGACTTATTTTATAAACACATATGTCATTCTAAATTTGTAAACGTGTAGATCTTTTTAGGGTATGGTGTGTTATCACAACATAAATAGACATTAATTGTTTATATATTGTGAAACATTGTTGACCTGTCACTCATTTTTTTTCGTAAACTTTCGTTAATATCCGCGAGGTTATTAACAGAATTCTTTTAACATCAAATAAAATAGTGCAATTGTTATAATTGGGTCCGTAGCGCAGTGGTCTAAACCGTTTGACAAGTAGAGCTAATGATCTGGCAGACCAGGTTCAACAACGCACGCAGTCGGATACAGTTTTTTTCCCTCAAATTGTTTAAACTTTAATTTTATGATTAAAAAAGGGACAGGTTTATTGTCTCTTGAATTTCTTGTTTGTAATATTCTATATTGACATTTTTTTTAAATCAAATGTCTCATTACTTTAATTTTCATTTAATTAATAAGATATTGTCACTTATTCAAGCCGAGGTCAAGAGGTTTTCGATCGTCAACTTAGCCTTTTTGTTTCTCTTAAGGTGGTAATGGACAGCGGCCTCCCGACTCTATAAACCGGAAGCGGGTTTTCGTTTATTTTACGACTCTTTTTGCGCGTTGTTTAAAATGACCGGTTTTCATTAGATTCTGCTAATGGAAATAACGTAGAATAATGTTGGTAAAAATTCATAACTTAGCTTTTTTTTCAACATTTGAATTCAATGGAATGACTGGATCATTGAATTTAAAAATAAAAATGCGTTATAAGCGTCATTCAATTAGGTGGGGTTACTGTTATATAACGAAAAACTTTCTTATTTGGATGGAAAGGTATGCTGAAATTTTTATCAAAATAAAGGAAAAATATGGTTTTTAGCTCCACTGGCTGAAAGCCACTGGGGCTATTGTCATGGCGTTGTGTCCGTCGTGCGTCCGTCCGTCCGTCCGTGCGTGCGTCCGGTCGTAAACTTTTCTTTAAAAATCTTCTCCTCAGAAACTGCTGGATGGATTCCAACCAAACTTCACAGGAATGATCCTTGGGTGACCCTCTTTCAAAGTTGTTCAAGAAATTTTGATCCAATGAAAAACATGGATTTAATGGGCGTGGCTTATTTCCAAATATGGTTGTGAGTTTTCTCAGATTCTAAACAATGGATACCAATTAAATTTTACATGAATAATCCTTGGGTGACCCTTTATCAGTCTACAAAAATTAATTGAAATCGGATGGAAAATATGCATTTTATGGGCGGAGGTCATTTCTCTATATGTTATATAGTGGAAACTTTGAAAATCATTTTCTCAGGATGTAACTGATGGGTATCAACCAAATTTCACTTGAATGATCCTTGAGTGACCCTTTATCAGTTTACAAAAAATCATTGTGATTGGATGAAAAATATGTATTTTATGGGCAGAGGTCATTTTTCTATATGTTATATAGTGGAAACTTTGAAAATTATTTTCTCAGAATTTGATTTTTGGATATCAATTAAATTTCACTGGAATGATACTTGAGTGACCTTTTATCAGTGTACCAAAAATTATTTTGATTGGATGAAAAATATACATTTTATGGATGGAGGTCAATTCTCAATATGTTAAATAGTGGAAACTATGAAAAACATTTTCTCAGAATGTTAATGATAGACATCAATCAAACATTTTTGGTATGATCTTTGGGTGACCCATTATCATGCAGTCAAAAATCAATTTGATTTGATGAAAAATATGTCCTTTAATAGCTGAGGTCATTTCTCTATCTGTTATATAGTTGAAACTTTGAAAATCATTTTCAACATCAGTAGAACCCAAGATATCTAAAAATCTAGTCAAAACATTATTTGCTTTTATAAGAATTTCAAGCCTGTGGAGCGACTCAAGCCATTCATGGCTTTCTAGTTAAACATACCGGAAAATTAGAAAAAATCATTGGGTAATTTCTTAAAAGAAATAGATTTTTGAGGCATTTTTACCCCGTAAAATTACACAAATTGGCGCATTTTTAACTTTTAAAGTCATATCATGCAAATGCAATTGATCAAAGAGAAGTTTTCTCTGCAACAGCCATTGTGTACATGTATAAGGTCTATCAAAATGTATGTGTTTTATAGCTATAAGCTGATTCTGAGTTTATACTAGACCCAAAACGAATATAAGCATTTAACTGAAAAATGGCCACTACCACTCAAGGGCAGATAACTCTAGCATGAAAACGAGCATGGAACAGCACCTTCAAATTTTGATATAATGACTATACAATGTTTATCTACAACATATGTGAACAAGAAAAAAATCGTTGGGCGGAAAAAAATGACGCCACGTGTCCAATGCTACCTTAATCAGCACCTAACAGACTCAGTTGAATTATCTTATTTCGTCAAGTTATGACATTTAATGCCAATAATTTTATTACTATTTTTCTTATCGTACGATACATTTCATTGCTTGCCGTGACTGCTGTTCATTCCTTTTTACGGAATTATTTATGTATTTCTCATTCATTTTGAGGGGTGTGATAAATTTATCCTGTATTTTTTTCCCAAAACCCTAAACATTTTCTGTTGTGAGTATGCTACTTATCAATAAGAAACTACTTGATGCTGAATATCAAACGGATAACCCACACAGAACGATGAACAAAATAAAGCAAACTGTGTCGTACTTTTTTATATACAAAAAATTTAATTACAGCCATTAAAAGTAACATCGTATTAACAAAAAAAAAAAAAAAAAAAAAAAAAAGGCGAGAAAGAGATTCGATCTTCGGAGCTCTGCATTGCAAGTTCCTGACCTTACACCTATAGCTGTTTCTGGTCATTTATCACAATTGGGTATGTTTTGTTATTTGAATGCACTGTTCCGATATTTAGAATCTCTATAAGGAAGTGGGTTCCGAATATAAATTAAGGTCAACAGGAATATTAAATGAGTGACAGGTCAACAACGTTTAACAATACATGTAAGGTTGTTTAGCAATACATCAATTTTTATTTCACAGAATCATAAATATATAGTAATATTGTAGATCATTGAATTAAAAAAACTATAATTTGAAATAAATCGCAGAAAATATTTCACAATATTATGGCGTGATGTTGCACCATACCTAACATCTATTTTGAAAACAGACCAAACCGGTTTGACATGTATGTTGACAAAATAAATGGAAATTGATTGTTTCAAAAGAACCTTTTGAGACTGAGTTCTATATCTAAGGTTGTAGCACTACCTGGATGGTACTTCAGACTGTACTTTGTTAAAACATGGGGCGATTTTATGCAACCGTCATGCAGTTGCTTGTTTTCGATTACAAAAAACAACTTGTCTCTTGTACTTTAAACAACATTTTTTTTTCTTGTTGTAGATTGTATTTTTCACGATTTTATCACATTTGTCAATAAGATAACGATATTTTATGAGTCAATTAATCATTGTATAGTCCGTTTGACTTCTATATGGACCAACCTTTTCATCAATTACATAAAATTGCGTTTGAATGAAGGATTTGTAAGTAGTAAAATCTTAATTTCAGCTTTATACCATTCTAAAAAATATTTTTTTGAAAATAAAATGCTTTCAAAATACTGATTTTGTCTATCTAGTTAATGTTAATATTTTCGCATTTTCCGCTTTTAACACGAGGGGTGATGAAGGCTGTTTAGTAGAGGGAAATTGTAAAAACGCGTGATTTTATACTAAACATTTGACAGATGAAATGTCCATTATTCCGTATTTGGACATGCTAATTAGCATATCGACGGTCATGTCATCTTAAACTTAAATAGCACGTGATTTTTACCGATATTACTCGCCTTCTCATCAAGTTTTCCTCGTGAAATTCCCGCCGCGGCAATAGCGCAGTTGGTAGCACACCGGACTTCTAATCAGGGGTCTATATTCGCACGGGTTCGATCCCCGGTCGCGGCACTTATCCTTTCCGACATTTGTCTTCCACCAATGGGTAGATAATCGTAAACCTATGTGGAATAGCAACTGGAGGCTAGGAAAGGGATGTGGTGGTAGTACTGGTGTGAGAAATACCAGGAATCCATCGTTAGGTGCTCCAGTCGTCGCGATATAACTGAGAGATTGTTGAAAGCGACGTAAAACCCCAATTCAAATCAAATCAAATCGTGAAATTCCCAACTACTTCGTTTAATAATGCTTTTTGATTGGTCTTAACATGTAAATATAGGGTTCATTTCAGAATAAATAAAAACAATAATTAATTATCTGGTCAAACGGTTTCTGAAGAAAAAAGGAATATACTCAGATTTGATATCCAACGGTAGCAAAAGTCTTCGAAAAACTTAATCATATTGAAATACTCGATTTTATACTTAAACAATTCTCTTAAAATCTGACACTTTTGACTCGGCCCCTATGCAAAACAGTACTATTTTTGGTTATACGATTCGCTGTTCCGTTAAAACAGTCACAAGTAGGTATGAAAGGCTGGAAGTTAACATGTAGACGGACGGACAAAATCATTATTTTACATTAAAAAATTCTGAAATTCGGAAAATATGATATGTCAAGAAAAATGTGCGTTTCATCAATTAATTTCTGAGATTGTCGGCGAAATGTTGGTCCATATAGAAGTCAAACGGACTATAACGGTATATATGAAGTTTGTTTACCACCACCCGGACTGCCATATGAATTTTCCCATAGAAGTCAAACAGACTATAAAACTATTTGACTTTCCTTTCTACTCGTCTGTAGATTAGCACGTCATCAGCCCTGTGTTTAGGATGTAAAAGTGTTTCGCGAGCGCTTTGAGATGATACCCTGCTTTGCACGTGCACATACGTGCAAAGCGAGGTATTATTTCGAATGCGCTTCGCTAACGTTTACATCTTGAACGCAGGGTAGGACTGATTCGTTTCGCTCGACATTCAATTTAACTAAAATACGAAGAGAGTTTTTTTACTTTCATAGAGGCATGAAACTAAATACCTGATCACACTGTATGAATACTCGAAGCGGATTCATACAGGGTGTGATAAGGTTTTTAGTTTCAGACCTACATGAAATTGAAATAACTATCTTCATAACTTAAGTTTTAATTCCGTGAAGCCGAACTGGTAGGATTCCTCCATAATATGACAGATTTTTTTTGCGGGACTATCTTTCGCGCAAACATAAAAAAAATGCGTACTCAAACTTGTTTTTATGATTGGGGAATAAATCCAAATAAAACTAGCATTCAGGTCATTCTCGTCATTCAGGTATTGTTTATGAAACATGATATTGTTCAAGAACTCGAGCGTTCATCGGTTAAGGTTCATGTAAAGTGTTTAAGACCCAATTTTAAGGGCGCTTCATTAGCCAAGAAAAAGCAGTATGTCCAGGTATATTGTATATCAAAATGAAGCTATTTTTGAATACAAGCAGTTGAGAAACATAAGACCGCCATAGCTATAGCGGTAAAGCCAAAACATTGTGGAAAAGGGTCATTTTGTACAGAACAAGCAGCTGCATGATGGTTGGATAAAATTGGCTCATATTTTAACAAAGTACAGTCTAAAATACTAACTAGGTACTACTACAACCTTAGATATAAAACTTGGTCTCAAAAAGCTCCTTTGAAACAATCAATTTCCATTTATTTTGTCAACATACTCACACCCTAAGAACTGTTACAACGGACAAATACCTCTGCATGAAAACATGTTAAGGATTCGCAATGAAAACAGTCACGGTTTCTGTACTTACGGAAAACAAAAACGCTACGCCTTTCAAAATAATGTCTTTTAAGCCTCGTTTACATTTGGCCTACGGAGCCCGTACGGCGCCCGTATCTCACCGTAAGCATAAAATCGTGCGATGCCCGTGCGGTGACATGCGGTGCCCGTGCGATCATCGCACGGTCTTACGGGCACCGCAGCCACCTGCGATCTCGTTTAAAAATATGTTATACACATCTTTAAAAATCGCAAGCCCGTAGCCTTGTGCGGACACCCCACGGTAGCCGTGCGGACATCGTACGGAAGCCTTGCGATGATCGCGCGGAAATCGCACGATATCTTAACTATCAAACATCCAAAATAAAACCCGTAGAATCGTGCGATGACCGCACGGCATCCTCTCGATATCCGTACGGAACCCGTACGATCTCCGCACGGGTATCTCAGGATTACCCTGCGATATCGCACGGGACCCGTACGGTCTCCTTAAGGTATGTTCCCCCCAAATATTTTTAAAAATCGCACGGTCACCGTGCGGCATTGTGAACACAAAAGCCGCAGACCGTAGCTGTCTGCGATGTCAAAAAAATCGTAAGAAAAATCGCAGGCTGCGATATCGTACGGCGGCCGTGGCAAATGTAAACTAGGCTTTATCCATCGAATTTAAAAAAGACAAGTGTAGCTTTTACAGTCTGATACTCGCATTATCATTTACTTTCATATCTTATCCTGCAAATAACTAGAACTTTGAAGATTAAAGGGAAATTAGAAGTGATGTGTGTCATTTTTCAAAGAAAATGCATTTAAAGCTTTTAGATTGCGTTTCATATTGGAAATTCATGCAATTTCAAACAATAATATCAATTGAAATAATAGGTAATATTTTCCTCCCTATAATCACAACTGAAAATAAAAAAAAAATCGAAAAAATAAAATAAAATATATGTTACGGTGCATGACAGAGAGTGTTACAGTATAGTAACTACATCACTAATATAGGTTACAGATTCTGATGGAAAACATTTCTTATGTTTTATTTAATTGAATGGGATTTATTAGCTACTCTAACCATGATTTCCTGTCTGTCCGTCTGTCTATCCGTCCGCCCGTCTGTTAACTTACACTTATTTTCCAAAAAAAGTCCACAATCTCTCTATCTGATTTACATCAAATTTTTACATAATGATTATACCAACATCAGAATATTTTTGTTCGAAATTAGTTCGAAAAACATCAAAGGAAAATGGAATTTAAGGAATTTTGATTACAATATACTCGTTGTAGCATTAGAGTCAGGGCGGTGAAGTATTAATGCAAAAAGGGCCTTATGATAATTGGTGAATTATCACAACCCTTGAACTCAAATTTAAGAATTGGTTTAATATCTAGTACAAGAAGTTCAATAACTCGTTCAAGAACTGGTTCAAGAGCTTGTTCGGCTGTTCTTAAATTGCTTTACAAGTTCTAGAACCAGTTCTTGCACTTTTTCGCAGGGAAGAATGCATTAGAACATCCAAGGCTCTCGTGGACGTCCTGTGATTTCGAAAAACTTAAAAACTAAAAACTATAATCATCCAGTAATTCGGCGGGTCTATCCTCTCAGAAAATATTTTATATCAGAGCACGGCTAGCTGTTTTGACCTTTTTATCCAACCTCGGAGATAGTTCAGAATGTTTGATTGGCTTTTTATATAGACCGAATAAAGGTTCTTTTCCCTGTAATTCTCGTATTTACTTCAATGCAAATTAGTGTCCATTTTCAATAAAAATGCGAAACAGGACCTTTTTGTGCTTAGATTTATACTTTTAGATAATTTTCGTGACCTCATGGTTTTATTTTCCTTAGAATTTCAAAAGCAACTTTAACAACACACTTGGCTGATGCCATTTGTAAACATGCCTAGTTATAAAATAAGCGCCAAGGCCCCATTTATAACATTTTTAAAAATAGCAAATGTAGATTTATTTGAACAAAAGTTTCATATTTGAGAAAGAGTGAGCGAACAATCGTAACAACGTCATTTGTAGAAGAGATTTAAACCGATGATTTTGAGAATGTTCAATCCATTTGGATTTGGAGATTTTAAGCTTACACTTTCTTGACCCCTTTCATTTAAAGCAGGTGAATGTTTTACGATGCTGATTAGACTACCATGGCATTCGTATAATTAACATTTGCGAGTGCTTTCTTATCCTGAAAGTAAGACAGGTATAAATGAAAAGAAGGAAGGCATACTGTTTTTCATAAATCAAAATGGAGATCAGAGTGTAATTTTTAGATATATCGCATTAAATGAAGTTTTTGGACTTTTCTCCCATCTACCTCGTATTTCGCAGAAAAGACTTAGATAAAAGATAACTCGGATTTTGTTCCGCTTTCTTTTTGTGTTTTTTTTTGAAAATCCTGGCGTCAAGAAAACTGGGATTTTTGTATGGCAATATCAATGGCAGAGTTTGTAACGCTGTAGCGAAGATACTGTAACATACCAAAAGAATTAGGCAGAGTTCGTAACATACGCATAAAATTGAAATAATGCATAAGTTTCGAAACAGAAGACATTCTTTTTAGATAACGGGTATAATAGAGGTGACTGAGGGGTTTTAACACCAAAAAGATAAAATGTTTCAATATTTCTTTTTTCTGTTCCAAAGATCCAAAAAGAAGTAGACAAAACACTGTTTTTCTATCAAATTTCCCTCAAAACCCTTTTTTACCGAAATATCAATATCAGAAATATTTCGATCAAGATTATTCATTATCCAAGGAATGGAATAGGAATATATAAAAAGTCTAACGTGTCTTCTGGTTGTACAAATAATGTCGAAACCGACATGTATTCAAACAAATTAGCAGACGCCTTAACAGTTTTCATTGCGAATCCTTAACATGTTTTCATGCAGAGGTATTTGTCCGTTGTAACAGTTCTTAGGGTGTGTACTTGTCAAACTGGTTTGGTCCGTTTTCAAAATAGATGTTAGATATGGTTTAACAGCACACCATAATATTGTAAAATATTTTCTGCAATTTATTTCAAATTACAGTTTTTGAATTTAATGATCTATAATAGATTACTATATATTTATCATCCAGTGAAATAGAAATCGATATATTGCTAAACAACCTTACAGGTAAATAAACTAATAATGTCCATTTATGTTGTGATAACACACGCAGCGTTCTCCGCAGGCCCTTATAGCGTATCGGGGCCGATACGCCTTCAATAAATTTAACAGGTTGCCGATACACCTTAGGAACGCCGATACGCTTAAATTTGATCACCGATACAGCTTAATTTCTTTCTGAACAAAGGGTCAAAACGAGCAATAAAACTGATTGCAGACGCGCGGTCATTACATAATCGCGATCTGGAAAGATGTATACACAGAGACCCTAATTGATAAGACCCTTGCTAATTGGTGATTATCGATTTTTTCTTCACGGTTGGTTGATTTTCACTGGTTCCTCACTTCCAGTATCAGAGAAGAACAGATGGGTACCAATACGAAAACGGTCACTAGACTGGTGAACCTGTCCCAATCTACGCTACCCTCCGATACTGGACAATATCGACAGATTGAGACAGGCTCGCCAGTCAAAACGGTCACTTACAGTCCACTTCATTTACCGAAAATTGCCAATTTTTACCGAGATCCACCGGAAACGATGGAAAAAGTTGTTTTCACATCCTTTCCTTACCCCAAACTGCTATCTCACTTAGGTCTACGATTATTAACCCATGGATGAATGATTTATAGTTAGAAAGAATGAGTGCAGCCGTCGGAGATACACGGAATCACAAATATTGACAGTCCGGCGCGCTACAAACTGCGCTTTGTCGACGGCAGGGACGAAATTAGACACCGAAAAGTCTAGCTCGCATGCGATTAAATCCAAGTTAATAAATTTCAGAAGAAGCCCTGTTTTCGCAAAATGAGCTAATCTGGTTTTTTATTCTCAAATCTTGAACATTTACCGCTGTTGACAAACGATTCAAAAAGCGACTCGCCCCTTACCCTATTCATTGGTTTATTACCTCCCTTTGACAATCCCGTTGAATTTTCTTATAAATATCACATTTTTTGTAAATATATGATAAAATTTTGTTTCTTTTTCATTAAACTTATTCATATTGTAGTCATGTTTTACAGGATTTGAAAATTTAAAGCCCGATTGTTATCGTTGTTTCTTATCTCTCACTAAATTGAGTTTTAAACAGGAAGCTATATATAAACCTACATTTCCTACTCCGAAGAGTGTAACAAAGAAACTGAAAATGGCGCGAAACAGGTGACCGCGTTGCTTCGCATTTGTCTGGACTTTCTTTCCTGACGATCTATCTGATAATCTAAGCCGTGAATTAATCTTGTCAAACCCGGGGTTACGAATATATGACTTATACGGTTTTCGAGAAGAAGCTTTCGATACCCCTTGACCCGTGAAGATGATCTTTGCAAACCGGCTATCCAAATGTCGTAACTACAGATTCATTTAATTGAATTTACGGCATGTTTTCTCGCTCATCGAAGAATGCGGTCCTGCACCCCGAAAGCTTTGATTGATTGATTGATTGAATGGAGTTTAACGCCGCTTTCAACATTATTTCAGTTATATCGCGGCGGCTGGAGCACCTAACAATGGATTCCTGGTATTTCTCTCACCAGTACAACCACCACATTCTTTCCTAGCCTCCAGCCGCTATCTCACAAAGGTCTACGATTATCAACCCATTGGTGTGAGACAAACAGTCGGAAAGAATGAGTGCCGCCGTCGGGGATCGAACCCGCGAACTCTAGATTGACAGTCCGACGCGCTACCAACTGCGCTATGACGGCGGCGCCCGAAAGCTTTGATTACTTTGGTATAGTTTCGATCGGACGTAGGGTATTGTTTATTTGATTGCGTAGATAATCAATTTCTCCTATTTTCTAGAAGACAACATTTAAAATATGAAATTCGTTGATCTTATGAAACTTTATGGATTTTACTAACTTTACCCTTTTGAGATCGTCGTTATCGGTGTTTCTCAGCTGCCGGGCGGGTAGGCCCGAGAAATCGGGATTCAGAGAACTAAGAGGAGTCTGCGATCGTTCAACCCTACAAACTAGATTACTTTATCAAAGATAGTTTTGTTTAGCTTGGGGACAACAAAACGATCTTAAAATGAAATATATCAAAGTAATAAACCGCGCTTGTTCTTCAATCCATTGCCCCGTTTTAAAAATATAAAATACGATGGCCTAAATATGTACATGTATATTTAGATATCCGATATCGTTATCAATATTGACGCTGTGTCTGTTACGTTTCCGCGATACGTTATTGTTCACCGCGGGAGGGGGAGTTCGGCGGCGGCAGGGGGGTACGGTGTTATAACAGATACATCCACTTCTTCCGCTGTTTCATTTCTCGGACCCCGACCACAGCGTTTGAATGGAGTTGCAGTGTATTTGCATAAGTCAAACTAGATTTACCTTTATGTTCCAATGTGAATTTTGATTATATCAAACAAAAAATCGACAAGAATATTCAGTTTTCGCGATCTTTCTACTACCGAGATTTAGGCAGAATAAGACATTGCAGACAGTCTGTCTGTTTAAAATTCACTTACCTCAAGCTTAGTACCCAATTAATATGGACATTACATCAAATTTCAGTTAGAAAATTGAAACAAAACTTTTGATAATTTTCCACAGGAACGACATTTCTTAACTAGATTCGTACCCTTATATGTTCAACCCAAAACATTTTTTTCTTTTTTTTTGTTCATTTCAGAATTGAAAACAATATAAATTCTATTTCTATTTCTAAATTAGGTCATAGAAATTGACATAGGAAATAAATATTACAAAAAAGAAGAAAAAATAAATGAAGAAAAAAACCCTTGTAAAATCAAAGTGCTTAAAGTCCTGTCACAGGCTTCTCTAAACAAACTAGGTATCAACTTTTAAATTTGTTACATGGTTATTGTAGAATAAAAAAAATGTTCTTAGAGATATTTTTGGGGGGAAGATATGAAAAGGGTTTGTAAACACATTAGAAAATAACTGTAATAGAATCTAGTTTTTACTTATTTCAGGAGAAGGGCCTTCCTCAATCATACAAGGACTTCCCAAGGATTTTAAAAATCCCTTATATACATTATTAAATAGAGACCTATAAAAGTTGACAATACATGCAGTGCTGTCCTTGGAACTCTCAAATATATGAGCATAACACAGCCTAAGTGCAGTTGATTTACTGTTTTCTTTGACTCTTTAATTTAATTTTCTTAAATATTCCAATTTTCTTCATTTCTTTTGTAATAGTCTTTTAGTACACAGTATATTCTATTAAAGGGAAGGGATACAAGGGGAAGGAGGGAAAGGGGGGTATTTTTAAGCCATCATGCAAAGTTTTATTGATGATTTGGGAGTAATGTTATTTATGAGATGCCATAGAGGTGTCAAAGAAAAAAAAGTTTAAATCAAATTATATATTCAGCAAAACAGAGGTTCTGCTTCACAAATATCAAAATCCTTATCCAGTAAAACCACAGTAACCATCCTTTATTATTAACAGAAATACAAAGTAATCTGACAATATAGCCGCGCGCATATGCCACTACGCTTTCAAAATTTTCTGGGGAGAACCCTGACACCATACCTCAAAACGATCTACACATTTACAAAATTAGAATGACATATATGACATATGTGTTTATAAAATAAGTCAAAATAAATTGCTTGCATAACTATGTTTTGGGCTCGAGTTTTATACCAACGTTTGTAGTAGTACCTGGGTCGTACTTTAAACTGTAATTTGTTAAAGTATGAGCCAATTTTATCCAACAGTCATGCAGTTGCTTGTTCTGTACAAAATGAACCTTTTCCACAATTTTTGCTATACCGCTATAGCTATGGCAGTCTTATGTTGCTTAATTGCTTGTACTCATATATAGCTTCGATTTGATATATAATATACCTGGACATTTGCCTTCTTCTTGGCAAATGAAGTGTTTTAAAATTGGGCCTCAAACACTTTACATGAACCTTAAGGATTATGTTAAGAGTTTTTGAACCAAATTTAATGCTGCTTCTATTTACAAAAAAGGCAGTTTGCCCAGCTAAATAATGTATCAAATTGAAGCTGTAGATGGGCACAAGCAGTTGCATAACATTACATGCCCCATTTCATAACAGAACAGCCAAACCATTATGCAAAAGGGGTATTTTGTTGAAAACCATCAACTTCATTGCGGAACTCCATCACGGTTGGATAAAATTTGTCCAAAGAACAAAATGTAGACAAATGTTCCTACTAGGTACTACTACAACCTTAGATATAAAACTCAGTCTCTAAAGGCTCTTTTGAAACAATCAATTTCCATTTATTTTGTCAACATACATGTCGAACCGGTTTGGCCTTTTTTTTTCTTTTTTTTTAAATTGATATTAGGTATGCTGCAACATCACACAAAAATATTGTGGAATATTTCTGCGATTTATTTCAAATGACAGTTTTTTTTAAAGATTGATCTATAATAAATTACAAAAAAATATCATTTTGTGAAATAGAAATTGATAAATTGCAAAACAACCTTACAGGTATATGAACTATCAATGTCCATTTATGTTGTGATAATACACCAAACCTCACATAGATCTACACGTTTACAAAATTAGGATGGCATACAAAGTCAAAATGATTTGCTTACATAACTACGTTTTAGGCCCTAGTTTATACCAACGGTTGTAGAGTACCTGGATAAAACTTTAGACTGTAATTTGTTAAAATATGAGCAAATTTTTATCCAACCGTCATGCAATTGCTTGATCTGTACAAACTGACAATTTTCCACAATATTTTGGCTATAGCTATGGCGGTCTTATGTTGCCGAACTGCTTGTGCTCAAAAATAGCTTCATTTTGATATATAATAAACCTGGACATACAGCTTTTTCTCGGCAAATGAAGTGACCTTAAAATTGGGCCTTAAACTCTCTACAGCCGCCGTCATAGCGCAGTTGGTAGCGCGTCGGACTGTCAATCTAGAGGTCCCGGGTTCGATCCCCGTCGGCCGCACTCATTCTTTCCGACTATTTGTCTCTCACCAATGGGTTGATAATCGTAGACCTATGTGAGATAGCAGCTGGAGGCTAGGAAAGGATGTGGTGGTTGTACTGGTTAGAGAAATACCAGGAAACCATTATTAGGTGCTCCAGCCGCCGCGATATAACTGAAATAATGTTGAAAGCGGCTTTAAACTCCATTCAATCAATCAATCAATTAAACTCTTTACATGAACCATAACTATATAACGACGCTAGTCAAAACGGTTTAAATCATTTTTTTATTTGTCTGTGTAAATGGTTCTAGATCTTAATGCATTACACGAGAAAATGGTATGATTTACAATTTATAAGATATATTTTTAGATATTTTGCTGAGATATTGTCTACATTTGGGGAAAATAATTATTGACAGGAATGTTGTGCTTTATGGGATTGCTTATGCTTGAGTTGTTAGTTTGAAATTTAGGGGATCGAATGTTCCATTGTATTCAATGCAACATGCCATTTAAAAGCGGGCTCAGCATTACGATAAACACTTGTCAGTCTGGTTAGCTCGGTCGGAAGAGAACCCGAGGTTAAAACAATAGATTTTCGATATTGTAACTTTGATTCCTGGGATGGCACACTAGCAAACTAATTGTCTTTTGCATAAAAAAACGTTCTAAACCGAGGCCCAAGGTGGCGGTGCTATATATCGAGCACGTTACAGGAACAATGCGATTCTCAGCAGTAATTCCGTCTTAAATCCTTGCACTATCTCTAGACTGGTTTATTGCCCCTAGATCTATCTGTATGGGCCAACTTATTTCTCGCCCGCTCGGGTCGGTTGTAGACTGGTTTCACTTTCGACTATCAGAATAGCCTGTCCTAGGCTATTCTGATAGTCGATATGTGGACCAGTCTAGAGCTGGTAACCCGCTTTCTGAGAGATATTCTGATGTTGCGGGCAAGAGTACCCGCCCGGGGTCAGAAATAAGTTGGCCCTATATTTCTCTCAGACAGCGGACTACCAGTTTAGAACAATTCCCCGTATCAACTATCCGTCTTCTCGGGGCGTCGATCATATGGGCGTATGCTACGGTAGCGATGAAAGCACTTTCCCCCGTAACAACTTATCCTCTTTGTGGGGACATCGATCATATTAGCACAATCGACGGTAGAGATGAAAAAACCAACCCACGCACAAATACACCCCCCCACACACACACGCGCACACCACACATACGACTATCGCTTGAACAAAGAGGTTTTGTTGCATTACAAAATGTTCCTAGATCCATTAGCCTCCAGCTTAAAGCGGCTCTTACACAAGTGTTTAAACGTTGCTCTATCGTCACACTTGGTTCTGTTTCCAACAGAAATGCTTGAATTGCCATTTGATATACTGCTTCAGAAATTTCTTTACTGCTTTTACAAAGAGTAGAACAATAACCATTTACAAGCTCATTTAATTTATCCTTTAAAGAGATGAAGAGGTTGTGTGTTGGTATCATGTAGGTTTGACACAAAACCTAATCATACTTTAGCGGATTCAGACATGAGTGTGATCATGGTTTTAGTTTCACAAACCAATGAAATCAACAAATATTCTCTTCATATCTTATTATTTAATATCAAGGAACAAAAACGTAAAGATTATCAATAAAAGCACTTATTTCGTATGTATGGTGGCATATTTTTGCCACGAGATACGAGTGATCAGTATCATGATAACTTTAAAAATATCATGATAAAATTAAGTTTCATCTTGATCACATTTTTTTTCTTGCTAAATTATTGTGATATTGCTATCTGTTATGTCACTTTTTTTAAGAATTAATGCTCATTACTGACATCAAGATAAAGTTATAAGACAGAAATTTTGACTTCTATAAATAGAAACTCATTCGAACGACTTGTATTTAAGCATTGAAATATCTCTGAGCTGAAGGTAACAATAAACTAAATCCGAAAGCTGAACTCGAAAACAAGGTGCCGCGAATGTCAGTTTTGGGTCCACAATAGTTTAATCTAGCTGTCATAAGTGGACATCAACGGTGAAAAACCAAGATGTAAGGTACAAATATCAGGATAGTGATTTACAAGATCAAATTTCCTGGAAATTTCATCTTATCATGATACTTGTATCTTGTATCTCGTGGCAGAAACATGCCACCATACGTATGGGACTACTTTGTGTGGAGACTTACAAAATAGCTGCGTAATCAAAAATGTTTTTTAATGAGGGATGAAAACAACTTTTCAGCCAATCAGAGTGCACGATTTCTGATGGACACAACTAATTGTTAATATTTAATACAATATCAAATCACTTCATATTAGGAATGACAAGATAGATGATACTGAAACCAGTTCTGTGTTTAGGATGACATAACTGTTAAAACTGTTTTCCAATTATTCCCCTCTTTGGACATGTACTTGCATACAAAGCGAAGTATAGTTGACAAACAGTTTGCAACGTTTTGTCATCCTGAACGCAGGGCTTGTTTAGACCCAAGCAGTTATGTGCAAGTCTTATATTGGTTACGATTCATTGGCTTTTGACAGAGATAAGGCCCTTTGATGGAATGCTTTTCATTATTCACAAGCACTTGTATGGGGGAATAGTCCGCTTTAAGTTTGCAACAGTCTAGTTTTAAATCCAAGTTTGAGCGCATTTTCAGCTTAGAGCAAAATTGTGTTTAAATGAAATAAACTTTTCCGTCAAAATGCTATTTGTTTACAGTCACAAATAGACGAAATATTGATGAAATTAATAGAAATAGCATAGAAAAATAAAAATTCAATCTTTCTTCTAAGTAATCTATGACAATTTCTCTATTGATTGATAGATCTACATTCATAAATTCACTGTTCATTTGCATGGAATTGAAATGGGGTTTTGAGGAGAATTTAAATTATGTTTTATTTTTTCTTAAGATTGGGCCATCTACATTTAGGTACGGTTTCTCTTGTACTGGTATCAATTTTATTGTGTGAAATTTTAATATCTCGCCACTTAGAATTCTGGATTCGCAATTCTAGATCTGACAAGCTAAACTGGAATTCAGATTTTTCCTGGTCCGATCTGCAATCTAGTTTAACACACCGAGTTGATAGGACACCGTCCGATCTGAAACCTGCCAAGTCAACATGAGAATTCTTTACTCTGAACTTTTTATAAACAATTTATCTCCTGACCCAAAATGAAAATGTGGAAATCCAGTTGAGGATGCGGATCATTATTTTTTCGATGTCAACGCTTTACGTCTGAAATAGTTAATACCCATTCTCTGTAACAACTTAAACAATTTTGGAACACATGGTCTTCGATTTGGATGAAATTTCACATACAGAAATGGGCTAATGAAAAGAAAAGAAATTGACAAAAAAATAAAATGTTTTTATATCATCTGGTTACCATGGCAACGACCTTCAAAGCGCGAAATTTTGCAAAATTAAGCTTTTTTTGAAGTCATAAAAAAATGATCTTTATATGAAGATAATTGTTGATTTTGTATGTATTGGATAATCTAGGATCTAAAATTTAAACTAGATCTTTTGTTGTGTCAGTGAGTGTCAAAAAGGTTGGTAACCATGACAACAATTGGGTCTTATTTTGATAGATTGATCTTAAAATGTTGTTTATAATTTCCTGTTTTCTTCGCTTTTGACTGACATTTGATATGTAGAAGGAATTCATTACATAAATGGAGCAACGTGGATACAAATTATTTTGTTGTTGTTTACATTGGTTACCTTGACAACGGTAAATAAGTTCCACAAATTTCGCCGCTTCCATCCTCTAAAGTAAGATCGAGACTGGTTCATCACAATTACGTTTACAAGAAAATTCAACAATCTTTCTTTGTCTTCAAAATTTTATCAAAGAAAACGAAAGTTTTGATTGAAAACGTCGAGCAGTAGTACTTGCTTAAATTTCGTATGATCCGTGATCGCGACCTGCACCCCGACAGACTGACAAACATTCTAAATACCACCCAAATTCTCTGACCATCCCCATAATAAGCGAATCTCTTCTTTCTTTGAACATTTTGCTAACAAGTGTGAATTTTTCACCTTTGGCTGTTTCACTTCCATAATTGGGCACATTGTTTTCTCATTCCATATTTCTTTTGTCATTCCTTATATTGAACGAAGACTTTAATCTATGTATGTACATCTAAAGGGAAATGGCTAAATCTAATTTGGCAGAACTTGTGGCCAGACCCCTTTGCCTGTTTTATTGGAAAGTGTTTAGTATGATATAGTTTGTACATTTGTATATAGATGGCAATAAAATATGTTTAAGCTAGAATTCTAATTGTGCCTAGTTAAAAAGTGAATTCTACTATTTGGCCGACTAGTCCGATTCCGCAGGTTTGAACTGTTTTTAATTTGGATTTTCTGCACCCCGGCGCAAAAGCTCCACCCGGGAATCTCTGCGTAAAATACAACAAAGTGAAACGTTGTAACACGGATCTGAGTTTTCGCGTATAGGTTCGTGGCAAAAACATATAGACGTAACGTCAAAAGTTGGAGCTAAAAAACGCCACGTTAAACGACGTTTTTTGCACATTTTGACATTTTATTCGTTTACGTTAGCAATACGCGATCATTTTCTGTCGTAGAATGTGTAGATCCAAAATGCAATAATGTTTTTTAAGAATGTCGCAGTGTAGATTATGCGTCGGTTCCTTAAATACCTAAAAAATCAGCCACATAAAACATAACGATCATGCGACAATAATGCGATTATTTTTAAATTGCTCGTCTGTCATTCAATTCATCCGATACGCCAAAATCTTTAAGCATTCAACGTCTCAAATCATTTAGATCGATTGGTTTTACCTTTGATTTCATAGTGTCTTATAGTTTCATACCGCTTCAAATAATGATAAAAATCCTGAAAAATCGGGGGAGGGCATTCTACGAATTTTCGATGGTCTAACAAAGTAACAAAACATCGTTACTACAGGTTATTCAAACTGCAGTTATGATTTTTTTAATTTACCTATTGACAATGAATTTTACATGTACTTATTTTTTTCATTCATTGAAATTAATTACGTTAGAGATTATTTCGTTAGGGATTTGTTCACCAATTTCTTTGAATCTATACAGTAATAAACAATTTAATTTTTTCCAAAGAAAATACATGTATGTTCAGTAAAACATTTACAAAAACCTATTCTTCAATATTACATGTATATCGTGTGTTCACCTGGATTTCTTTTTCTTTGTTGTGTACCTTTATGATATTGCGAAAATGATACATTTAAAGAAAAGGGGAAACGTAAGAAACAAACGTTATCAGGCAATTATAGCCGTACGTCGCAAAAACGTCGTTTTGGCGGGGTGGGACATTTCTGTGTACAAAGGAAAAATTACAGTAAACTTGTTTAAAGCGACCACTGAGGGGACCACAAAAAGCGGCCGTTTATAGGAATGGTCGCTTAATACAAAATATCATGATAAATGTGAGTGCTCATGTTGACAGCATTTATAGATTGTCGATCAAGTCGAACCGAATCCTTTGATGTCCGAACCCATTAGTATTCTTATTGAGACGATTCTGATGGGCTCCAACATCATAAGACTCAATAATAACAAATTTTTCGTTAAGAATGTTTTCTTTTTCAGAGATTTTGCTTACAATGAAGGGACTTTTTATGGTGGTCGCTTTATAGAATTGGTCGCTTAATAGACGTGGTCGCTCGAGCAATATCGACTGTATATTATTTCGCCTAAAAACAGCTGTAGAGATGTAACACAGAAATCTACCCATTAGAATAAAAGTTGTCTCAATAAGACGATTCTAATTGGTTCGAACAAAAGAGGATTCGGTACGACTTGACCGACAATCTATAAATGCTATCAAAATGAGCACTCACATTTATAATGATATTTTGTATTAAGCGACCATTCCTAAATGACCGCTTTTTTGTGGTCTCCTCAGTGGTCGCTTAACACAAGTTTTACTGTATTATGAAAGAACGATAAATAAATAGGTATTTTTCTCCCCTTTCCAATGATGTATAATTTTATACTATTTTGAAGAAATGCAAAGGAATGACTGTATATTATACGCGGTCCGGTTAAACACCAAATTATCTCCAACTTTTGACGTTACGTCTTAGTCATATGGAAAGCGTGGAAAGATTGTGCGTACGTATGATAACAATGCTTTCCTAGATTTTCTGCTCTCAAAAACGAAGTCTGATTTTATTTTACAGCATTTTCGTACTAATACGCAGGTTTATAGTGCTATCTAAATATCTCTGGTTTTACATATTTCTTCTGATTGATTATTTTGCATAACGATATCTAATATGTATAACCACAGTATTTTACGCAAAATATTCCGGGGATGGAGCTTTTGTGCCCGGGCGCAGTAAATCCAAAACTCAGTGGAAGCGTTTATAACTCGATTCCGGATTTGGCTAGATTCCAACAGGGACTCCAAATAAATATAATCATATAATATAGTCATAATGTATATTTATGGTCCGTGATTCCAATCTTGACTCCGACTGTATGTCGTGATAGAGTTACAAGTGCGTATGTACGTAAACAACCATTTCCCAATTTTCTTCAGCCAATCATAACTTTTATAGTACAATTTACACTACAAGATTTTACTTATGAATTTTTTTGTGTATTGATATACGAATTTTTCTAGAGGTGACGTGGAAGAATCGTGCATATGTACGACGGAAAACCCAACCTTGAATTTTTACGCAAAAAATCCGGCGGTGGAGCCTTTGCGGCAGGGCGCTGAAAAGTTAAAACCGAGTTTTTAAACATTTCAGAACTCAAGAGTTTCAAGAGAGTTTCCAGAGTTTTATTAAATTGACAAACCCCTAACCGGGGTACACGTCATAAATATACAAACAAAAAAGAACAATAAAATTCGGAGGAAAGTTTCAGTGTTAAAACCAAAGTGTATTCATAGTAAACCTGAGTGTAGGAAAGTTTCAGTTAAAGAAGACTAAACGGTTTAATTAAAATATCAGTATCTTCTTCTTCCTGAGTATGTCCACCCGCTTTGATATCGAGGCACTCTCTTGGAGAGATTCTATGTGACCCGTGTTTTTAAAAATAATACTAATGCAGAGCACTAAGATATAAACTATATACACACAGCAACAATAAAAGAGATGAATTAAAAAGTGTTAAGCTAGTAAAAGGTATTTGGTGAACATTACAATAGATAGTGTTATAAAAACGTTTATTATTTACGCTTAGAAGAACAAGAATACTACTATATAGATATATTTAACAACTCTTTGGACATGATATTAAAAATTTGTAATAAGATGCTCCCCGTGAGAAGTAATATATTTACGAGCGTTATTCCCTAGTTTACTTTTTGAGTTGCCCTATTTTCGCTATTTAGCATCTTAATTCTCTTTGCGTGTAGTTTATAGCAGAGATTTCTTGTTAGCCGTTCTATATTTCTGTGGATGAGCTCACATTTTTTTAGTTTTGGGTTTTTCTAGATAGGAAGTACAGTCTACTATTAATTTCGCTAGATCATCTTTTGTCTTTATATTTTCCCTCCAAAAGGCTTGACTGACATTTGTTTCTAAATAGTTTTTGAGTTCTGTGACTTTTTCAGTTCTAATGCTACTAAGGTATGAACATCTTGAGAGGATATGAGTGATTGTTTCGTTTCCAGCATTGCATAGAGGACATATTGGATTCTTTTGATCTTTTTGTTGTCTTCCATATATAAGATAAGTTCCGGTGAGCATTCTTGCTTTGATTATTCCCTTCTTACCTCTGAGGTATTTGCCTGAAGGATATCCCATATCTTGTGAGTTCTTCCTATCTCCAGTTCTTCAATGTTACAGAGGGACATGGTCTTTTTTAGTCTGATGTCTTCCTTCAGTGTTTTTGACCAGTGTTCATTTACATTTTTTAACGTTTTTTTTCCGGCAGATTTTGTTTTAGGGTTTCTAGTGTTGGTAGATTGTATAGCTCTAGTAGTTCAGTGATCTTGAAAAAGAAGCTCTTGTCATTTTGTAAGACTGGGATACTTTGTCTTTGGATTAATGCCTTAATGGTAGGGTTGTCTCCTTTGACCAGCGAGTAAATGAGGCTTACCTGTCTCTTGTGTAATTCAGCTTCTATAGGTAGAGATCCCAGGAGCAGATATACGGCAGCATTTGAAGTACATTGTGGTAGAGATTGGAATCGGCGGAGGGTTTTTCTATGAAAGAGTTCGAGTTCTTGAATATTGGATTTCGATAGATGTAGTATTTCTAGGCCTGTCAGCATGCGGGGGATTACGTAAATTTGGTAGATTTTTGTGACAATTGATAGATTTATACCATGGATTTATTGCCATGACAGCCCACATTCATTAATGCATATAGCGTTTTTCTTGAGATAGATATTCTGTCTGAGATGTTTATTCCATCTTCGTTTGACTGACAGTTGTCTATGTTGTCTAATCGCATAAGTAGAAGTTTTTCGAAAATCTTTCCAAAGATAGATACCACAGTTATTCCTCTGTAGTTGCCAATTTTTTTTTCGTCTTTTCCCTTTTTGTGGACTGTGGTTATATATCCTGTCTTAAAGATATTTGAGATCTGTTCTTCTTCAATAATTCGGTTGAATAGAGTGGTGAGAAGTTTGGTTATACTGTTTTTGCAGATTTGATATGTTCAGCAGTTATACTGTATTCGTCAGCAGCTTTGTTTGTGTTCAGATCATCTATGGCTTGTATTACTTCCGAAATACTGTATTCTTGTATATTTTCTATTGTAAGATCTGCAAGTGTTTTGATTAGTTTACATCTGTTCATGCAGGGGTCCAAATAATTATCATTTAAGATATTTTCATTTCTTGGCATGGATAGGTCCTCGTTGAAACGGGCAAAAGCATTTGCTTGTTTTGTTGGGTCATCTGTGTTCTTTCTATCAACCTTTATTGTGCTGGAGGTAGAATTTACAGTTCCATTTTCCCTCTTTTGATTAGTTTGAAGAAGTATGACTTATTTGGATCTTTCATTATTTTTTTAAAGAATCTATTCCTATCTTCTGCTTGCTCTTTTCTCATTTGACTTCTTATTGCCTTTTTCAGTCTTTTCTTTTCGATGAAACTTGGATCTTCTTCTCTTGGAGATGCTTTCAGACGACATAATCTGAGTGCATTTTTACTTTCTGTCACCAGCTCTTTTGTTTTGCTTGATATTCTGAGTTTTGGCCCCTGTTAATTGATAGTTTTCATCGGGATGCAAGATGTAGCTGCTTGTTTAAGAATGTCAGAGATTTTGATAAATTCATCATTTGTATTTTGTCTTTGAGTTTGCCCATGGTGTTGTAGATTAGCTTTTTTTTTTTATTTCTTTAGGGGGTCTTTTTTCATTTGAAATAAGTTTTTCATAATAAATTGATAGGTTGGTTTTGACAGCAAAATGTGCTGATGTGTTTGAGTGATTTTCAGATATAATTGAGCTTTTTCCTAGCAGGTCTTTTTTGTTAGTTAATATGTAATCTATTTGTGATTTTCCTAGGCCACTATGCTGTATTAAGGTTGGTTCGTCCAGATTTTCAAAAGAGTGGTAAAGATTGTTTGATTTGATAAACTCTTTTAATAGTTTGTCATGCGTGTTGTTTCTTTTTTTTGATAGGGTGGCATTGAAATCTCCAGCTATTATCCATAATTTATCTGAGTGTTCACTTAAGGCTCATGTAAAGTGTTTGATACCCAATATCTAGGACACTTCATTAGCCAAGAAAAAGCAGTATGTCTAGGTATATTATATATCAAAATGAAGCTATTCGTGAGCACAAGCAGTTAGGCAACATAAGACCGCCATAGCTATAGCGGTATAGCCAAAACATTGTGGAAAAAGGTCATTTTGTACAGAACAAGCAACTGCATGACGGTTGCATAAAATTGCCCCGTATTTTAACAAAGTACAGTCTGATGTACCATCCAGGTAGTGCTACAACCTTAGATATAAAACTCAGTCTCAAAAGGCTCCTTTTAAACAATCAATTTCAATTTATTTTGTCAACATACATGTCAAACCGGTTTGGTCTGTTTTCAAAATAGATGTAAGGTACGGTGCAACATCACACCATAATATTGTGAAATATTTTCTGCGATTTTTTTCAAATTATAGTTTTTTTTAATTCAATGATCTACAATATTATTATATATTTATTATTCTGTGAAATAGAAATTGGTATATTGCTAAACAACCTTACAGGTATATAAACAATTAATGTCTATTTATGTTGTGATAACACACCATACCCTAAAAAGATCTACACGTTTACAAAACTAGAATGACATATATGACATATGTGTTTTTAAATAAGTCAAAATAAATTGCTTGCATAACTACGTTTTTGGGCTGAGTTTTATTCCAATGGTTGTAGCACTACCTGGATGGTACTTTAGGCTAGACTTTGTTAAAATACGAGCCAATTTTATCCAACAGTCATGCAGTTGCTTGTTCTGTACAAAAAGACCCTTTTCCACAATGTTTTGGCTATACCGCTATAGTTATAACAGTCTTATGTTTTTCAACTGCTTGTGCTCATAAATAGCTTCATTTTGATATATAATATACCTGGACATACTGATTTTTCTTGGCAAATGAATACCCTTAAAATTGGGTCTCAAACACTTTACATGAACCTTAATAGTAATGTGACAGCATCTAGACATTCGATGTATTCTGTTTTTGAGTTAGTTGCGATTGTTGGAAAATATACATTTACCAGAATTATAAAGGAGTCATTGCAAGATATCTAGATAGCAATTATTCTTTCATTGAAACTTTTTATCCGTTTCACTCTTCCTTCAATAAGTTTTGGCCATATTGTGCTGACTCCTCCTTTACCTCTTGGTGCACATATATTTGAGATGAGGTGATAAGAATCTGTGGAAACTATGTAGTACATGGAGTCAGTGAGAAAATTAGCATTTTAATCTTTTTCAAAGTCCAATAACCAGTGTTCTTGGAGACAGAGTATTACTGGGTTACTTCTTTTTTGCAAGAAGTGTAGAAAAGCCATATTTCCCTTTATCCCTTCTATGTTCAGGGTTACAATTCCTAGTTTTGTCGTTTTTCGGGGTTTGATGTGATATCTTCTGTTTCTGGTGGTCTCATACGATAGTATGGAATCTTTAAAAAAGATTTCTGGGATATTATTTTGGTTTGAACAGCTTTTCCCTATAGCATTGTTCTACGGATTTGTTGTTTTACAATACCAGGGTTCATTTGAAATAACATTGTTTTCTGTATTTGTAGGGTATTTGTCTACTATGGAATCCTCTTTCCTTGTAGCTGTTATTTGTGCTGTGGTATTTTGGGGGATGGTGTCCCATCTAGTTTTTCTTATTCTTGGTCTTATTGTGCTGAGCGGAGTAAGCAGTGTGTTTTTATAATTCTGAGTTGAGCTTTCTGTTCCATTCATTTGAAGGTTCTCTTTTCCTGAGTGTAAAGGATATGTTGAGGTTCTTGGTCTACAGGCAACTGGCTTTTTTGTTCTATTATTGATGGGTCTATTGTAGGGTCGTATTGCAGAGATTTTGGTTTTTTCGAAATTCGCTCTTCTTTGTCATGTTTTGTCTTCTTTGATTCAGGTAAGGGTGTTACTTGATGTCTAGCTGGGTCCGCCACAGTATTAAGCAGGTTTTGCTTTGGATAACCATACTTTGAATCCTGTTTTTATCTCTTGAGGTGCAACTCTTGAGTGTTGTGCTTCCTTATTTTGTGTATCACGGTGTATATCGACAATTTGATAAGTGTAGTTGACTTCATCATATCTCTTATCGTTTGATTCTTGTTGATTAAGATTACCATTAAGATGGCTATTATGTTGGTAGTTCTGAGGTGGAAAATTGTAGGGGTGATTTATGTTTTTGAAGGTGTTTTCAGGGTTTGTATTATTATATGGATGACAGTGCTTTAACTGTGTATACTCCCCTGTATATGGGGGTACCTTACAACTATCTCTGGTATTCGTGTGTCAGCAATGAGAGTGTATCTGCCTACAGCCGCCTTCTTTGTTGTTGTTTATTTGAAGGGTTAGGTTGGTGGTCTTTTTGATTTTCCAAGGTTCTAACTCTATTTTCTTGGTATTGAAGTTGTGATGTGACTTGGGATTTATAATAGCTGTTGCTGTCTTCAAAGGGATTGTAGTTTGTTTCTGAAGGATTGATATTTTTATTTTTTGTTACTAGGTCTAGGTTTTTCTGTAGTAGGTCAATAGTTTTTTGTTGATTCTAAACATTTTTCTCTAATAGCATGATGTATTGTTTTTTATCTTGATCTTGCTTTTTCTTCTGCTTTGATGGCTTATCGATGTCTTCTATCCTTTTATCCGATTGGTCTTATGTGCATTGTGATTGACTTGGTTGGTTTGTTTCCCTCATGCTTGTCTAAGGGTGATTTTTCCGGTTTTTCCGGGTAGTTGTTGATCCTTAGAGTGGGATAGTTCTATCAGTAGTTCAGTTGTTTCACTGTTTTTGAGGTATTATCATCCGAGTTGTTATGGCTTGATGGGGTTGGTGGTGAGAGTGATTTTTGATAGGTTTTTGAGATTGTTTCATGATTTTGATACTTCTTTTCTGAGCATGCCTGTTGTTGTTCTTTATTCCCTGAGTTATCTATATTGACTTCCATCTGAATCAGAGTTGCTTTAGGTATTGTATTCTCTATATTGTTTCTTGATTCTTCTACAGGGATAGCTATAACATAGTGGGTTTCATTCATACTGGTTGGGGTATTGTCTTTTTGAGTATCTATTTTAGGACAATTCTCTATTTCTCTATTCAGGAATAAAAGCTCATCATTACATTGGTCGCAGTTGAAGGGAGAATCCCAAATTCTTTTGTAATTTTCTTTTGATATTTCTGTACGGGTAGAGTGGTACCATTCGTCAAAGTTGTCACATGCAATGGTTCCTTCTAGAGCTTCGTTGTTGCAGACCGGACATAGATATTCGCTTTTGTTGCCATCATAGTCATTTTCGTCAATCCAGGTGTTTGGTTCCGAGTTTGTTTCGTCTGAAATTGTTTTATTTGTCTTGGTGGTATCATCATAGTTTTTCATATAGGTTTAAGGTGTTACTGGACATATTTGTGGATTATTTCTTCTTTCATCTGTTTCTATCTTTTGAGAGATTTCTTGAGGACCTGATTTGTTCTTCATGGGTCTTTCTTTTCTGAGATTCTTCCCAGAATGTATATCTTGAATGCAGGTGGAAAGACTGTTTTCTGCTTTTTCATTTGCGTCCCTTAGTTCTTCTTGGAATTTGGTTAAACAGTCTAGTACAGGCTGGAGAATATGTGTTTCAAATACATCAAGACATCTACCGTTGATTAGCATAGATGATTTTGTGTTATACCAGTTGATTGAAATTCACCAATGGCTTGATAATCGTAGACCTATGTGAGATAGCAGCTGGAGGCTAAGAAAGGATGTGATGGATGGACTGGTGAGACTCTGGGCATCGTCTGGTGTAGTAATGTTAGGGTGTATGGCTTTTTGGAGCTCAATTTCAGGAGATAATATAAGAGCGCTTTAACCTCAAATGGATGTGGTGGTTGTACTGGTGAGAGAAATTATAAGAAACTATTGTTAGGGCCTCAAGCTGCCGCGATGTAACTGAAATAAATGTTGAAAGCGGCGTTAAACTCCATTTAATCAATCAATCAATCAATCAATCAAAATGGAACAGAGCAAAGGTCAGAGAATAAACAGTGGATGGTGAATTATGGGTGCAACTTTAAAAAATTCCAATCCAGTCTGCAGAATCCGGTGCGCAATTTTGACATGATAATTTTTTGTAAATACGGTTATTGCTTTAATCATATTATTTTTACTACAATCATGCTAATATTGCATAAAACTTAACTTCTGAAATGTTTTATTCCTAATTTCTGCGTTGCTTTTGAAGGAAACCAAGATTTAAATTGGTCAGCAGTTTACTGATTGTGGTCCTCAAATTTCTATTCTGATGGTCAGTCTTACAAAAAGTCAATTTGGTTTGCATAATCTGCTAAAAAGCAAAATAAGTATTCTTAAACCAGTTTAAATGTTTTAAGCAAACGCCTCCAATGATAATGATGTGTTGCTTTTGCTGTTCCCTCATGAGTGAAACTGGAAAAGGGTTAAAATTGGATCAGGGTCAAGGTCAGGGAATAAATAGCGGAATGTGAATAATGAGTATGACTACTGGTCTAATTGGTTTGCCTAATTGCTAAAAAGCTGAATAAGTATCCTTTAACCTGTAGACTGATTTAAACAAAGGCCCCCAATGTTAATAATGTGTTGTTGTTGTTATCGTTGTTCCCTTCTGATTAAAATCAACCTTAGATAGCTTCCAAATTGAGTGAATCTTAGAAAAGGGTTAAAATTGGAACAGAACCAAGGTCAGAGAATAATCAGTGGAAGTTGAATTATGGATGTGACTATGAAAAGGTTTCCAATCCAGTCTGCAGAATTTGCTTAAAAGCTAAATTAGTATTTTAAACCTGTTTTGATCATTTTAACAAAAGCCTTCTGAAATCATTGTGTTGCTGTTGTTGTTCCCTTCCGAATAAAATCTACCCTAATTAGATTTCAAAATGAAAGAACCTGGAAAAGGGTTGAAATTAAAACAGGGCTGAAGTCAGAGAATACACCGTGACTTTGAAAGGTGAATTTTAGGTATGTCCATGAAAAGGTTTCCAATCCAGTCTGCAGAATCCAGTCCATAGTTTTGACATGTTTAATAGTTGGTAAATAATTGCTTTAATCATATCATTTCTAATTCAATCGTGCTGATACCGCATAGAACTGTACAACTGAAATGTTTTATTATTTATTTTTGTATTGGTTTTGATGAAAAACAAAATTTAGAAAGGTCTGCAGTTTACTGATTGCGATCCGCAAATTTCTATTTTTCTAAATAGCTTAATAAGTGTTGTTAAACCTGTTTGATGATTTTAACAAAAGCCTTCTGTAATAATAATGTGCTCTTGTTCCCTTTTGATTAAAATCAACCTTAAACAGCTTCTAAATTGAGAGAAACTGGGAAAACGGTATAAATAGGGTCAGAAGAAAGGTCAGTGAATAAAAAGTGGAAGGTGAATTATGGGTATGTCTATAAAAAGGTCTCCAATCCAGTCTAGAGAATCCAGTCCACAGTGTTGACATGTTAAATTCTAGTAAATAATTGCTTTAATCCTATTTTTCTACTTCAATAATGCTAGTATTGCATAGAACTTTACTTCAAAAGTATTTTAATACTAATTTTTTGGTGGTTTTAAAGAAAGTCGAGATTTTGATTGGTCTTCAGTTTACTAATTGTGGTCCTTAATATTTCTTATTTCATAGCATTTTTTTAACCATACAAAAATCAAATTGGTTTCAGTGATATGCTAAAATGCTAAATAAGTATTTTAAACCTGGCTTGATGATTTTAACAAAGCCTTCTGTAATCATTATGTGTTGCTAATGTTGTTCCCTTCTGATTAAAATTTACCTTCATCAGCTTTCAAATTGTAAGAAACTGGGAAAGTGTTAAAATTGGGTCAGGGTCAAGGTAGGGAAATACACAACGGAAGGTGAGTTATGGGTGTGATTTTAAAAAAGTTTCCTATCCAGTCTGCAGAATTCAGTCCATAGTTTTGACATGTTAAATGCTGGTAAATAGATGCTTTAATCATATCATTTCTAATTCAATCGTGCTGATACCGCATAGAACTGTACAACTGAAATGTTTATTCCTAATTTTTGTGATGGTTTTGAAGAAAATCAAGCTTTTAATTGATCTGCAATTTACTGATTGTGGTCCTCAAAATTTCTATTCTGACAGTTAACGCTTCAAAAAGTCAAAATGGTTTGCATTATCTACTTAATAGCTAAATCAGTATTCTTAAACCTTTTTAAATGGTAATTAAAAAGGCTCCAATAATAATTATGCGTTGTTGTTGTTGTTGCTGTTCCCTTCTGATTAAAATCTACCGTAACTAGCTTTCATATTGAATGAAACTTGAAAAGTTTCTTTGAAGCAGTGTCAATCCTCATTCAGACAGGACGGTATTTAATTTTGAAACTAGATCTGGTTTTTGCACCAAAAAGCATGTAATATATGGTGGACGGACGTTTTGACCACGGACATTTTTGCTAGGACGTTTTGGCCAGGACATTTTGGCCACGGACGTTTTTGCAACAATATTTTTCAAAATAGGACCTTTTGGTCGCAAAAATATTAGTTGGGAGAATAAGTTATTATATGAAATTTAATCATGTTATAGTTGTTATTTTAGTCATTTAGACAAAAAAATATATTTTATTATCATTTAGGTGTGTTTATATTACCTCAATAGTACATCTTAATATATCTGAAGAAGAATAAAAAATATTTACTATACAAAGCTAATGAAGAATTAATTGAAAATACTTTGAAATAACAAAAATATAAAGTTTACAAAATGTATTATCTATACATATTTCTTTCAGAAAATATATGTTAATATAGGATATACAACATGAAAATATTTTCAAAAACCACAATTAGATCACTTCTTCTGACCATGATTATTAATTCAAATCATCTATCAACTAGTAATGTAAAAATACAATTAATACCCAATATATGAACAAAAGTTGAAGCAGAAACTGCTACGTGTAGATCAAAGCAAGTTTCTTAAATTCAATATTTAATTGATTATTAATAGCAATTTAATAGAGATTTAGAGATTTTTCCCATCAGCCCCCTCCTATCCCCATCCCCCTCATACTGTAGCCTGATTATTGAATGAGAAATAGGATAGTTCCATATTCAATATTAATTTACAAAAAATATTTTTTTTCAAATTAAAAGAAAAGATTAATCATCAAATATTATGCAAAATTTAAAAAAAATCATCTTCAAATCTCAAATAAATATTTGGCCATAAACATATAATTTTTTACAGAATTTAAACCCTTTTCTCACACAATTTTGTTAAAGGTAAAATATTTCAGTATCAAGTAACTACACTTCTAATGTGGATAAAAAGTTCAATGACAAGAAACAAATAAAGAATAACATTAAATGGTAATATACATCCTCATACCCATATTATGTAAATTTGCCCAAAAGGTCCTACTTTGAAACACACTGTGGCCAAAACGTCCGTGGTCAAAACGCCCTGGCCAAAACGTCCGTGGCCAAAACGTTCTACATTCGTTATATATAGATCATTGACGATTAAAAAAATAAACAACACTTTCTTTCATAAACATTGTGACAAAATTTTATTTGTCAATTCAATTAGCAAATTAACCTGCTACAACATATAAGAAGAACATTAATTTCCTTGTACAATGTATGACTTTATAAAATTTGGTTACATCTTTTTTAAACAAAATGAATAACAACGACATTTGAAAATAGAGAAATAAAGAGACTGACAAAGATAATTACAAGTTTAAAGTCAGCACATCAAACATATCAACACATTCTCTTACATAAATTGCGGTCCCTGTGGAAACACCTTGTGATATACAGACAGTCCCATGTCAGTTCTATCTCACATTCGCCTATACTATGTAATAATGCCCTTTGGATCATCAATGTATGCCCAGTCTGCTAGCATTTCGTTTGCTTTTTACCCCATTCACGGTCTGCAGTCTGTTTGTCTGCAGAGTCATGTCTGTGTTTTATACCTACCCCTTCTTTGTGCCCTTCTGGTTGCGTTCTCCTCGGTTCATTAATATAACATTCCCCCATATGGTTTTTTTTTCGTTGTTGTTAAATTTACATTAATCTAAGAAACTAAGAGCATTTGTAATTAAAGGTCGCAGACGTTTTCAATACCAAATAGAAGCGAAAAATCTGCAAAATAACAATTTAATAATGTGCGTCGATTTGAAAAATTTAGGATTTGAATTGCATTTATTGGATTATTCCTCTGATGCATTCTGCTTAGACATGCTTTTGTGATAGTCGACAGTGGCACCAGTCGACAGCAGAACCAGTCTTAAAACTTTCATGTCGATACCGTAGTTTAGCATTCCGGGTACAACAACAACTCTGCGCACGGTTGATTTCAACAAAATCAACTTATTCAGCAATTAGATAAACGCCATATCATCGATTCCAATCGTAAGTTGTTGAAAACAATCTACGCATAATATTGTATCATTTTTTAAATTTGCAGACAGGACGAACGTGCATGAAGCGGACAATCACCTAGGACTATTTTCGGACGGGAAATAAATCCGGACACCACAAACTTGTGTACTTTGTTTTTTAGAATGGCCTAATATGGTATTAGTTCACATGTGCACTAATATTTACATATAGCCATATGTAAATGTGATCTTGGTCATTAGACTGGTTAACTGGGAGCAAGTCAAAACGGCCCAAAGTCAAAACGTCCCAGAGTCAAAACAGCCCGCAGTTTGGTCAAAACTCCCCAGAAGACAACATTCTGGGTAAATTTTATGATGATAATGACACAGGAATTGAACCAAATTTTGATCATAGGTTAATGAAGTATTGCTCAAGAGAAAACTTATTTGCTTTAGTATTAAAATCTGATTCTGAAAGTAAAGAGTAGATCGAAAGTCTTACGTACTCGATAATTTCATGTCCGAATTCATGGATAATTAATTAAGCGCATGTCGGAATACATAAATAAAACATCAATGTCGGGGGAGGGGGCTCATTGCTGATTTCGGCAGGTAAAATCGCCGACCGTTTTGATAAGTGTTTAGTTTATACTAATTTATTTTAGTTCGATTGCGACGAAAGCTTAAGCTTATAGAATCGCTCTCGAACACTCAACCCTGATATTTTCACGTCCCCGAGAGAGAGGCAGTGGTTTAAACCCACTGCTACCCATTTTTACAGCTGGGTGAACTGGGGCTGGCTATTAAGTGTTTTGCCCATAAACACACCCCGTCGACAGTGGGGCTCGAACCACGGACCTCCAGGTCACGGGTCGAGTGCATTTACCACTAGGCCACCGAGGCAGTCAGCAAGTGTCAAGTGATAAGTGTTTGACTTCCTTCTTAACCAGACGATGGTAATGTGATGTCAATGACAATTAGTGTTGATATTTTTTCTTTTTCAGACGGCTGATTTCAAGCGAAGAAGGCTGAATTTATTAGATTGATATTTGCTCAATAAATGATTCCCTATTCTTGAGATGTTGTTTTATTCTCTGTTTACAAAAATTCTTAAGTTCGAATTCAAGGCTGTCACCTGAAGATCGTAAATGCATCTGAACAAGCTCTTATTGGACTTAATGAAAGTAATTGTAGTAGGGGTCAATTTTGCTGTGACCTTTCCATTTAGTCAAAAGTAATTATTCGCCCACGGTCACAGTTCATTGGTTTTCCCTCCACTGGTCAGTCTATCTTTTGTAGCTTTCATTGTTCTAGAAGTATTGGTTTGAGTAAGACATGCATTATGTCTTGTTGAAATTATTGGCAAAGGATGGATCTTTCTTATGATGTAAGTTTTCTGGATTTGTTCTTTTCTTATGATGTTTCTTGTCGTTATCTGGATTGAGATGATTTTGTTATCATCTGTTTGATTCGCGTTTCGATGGATTGATGAGAAGAGCCCAATTCGGTTTTCCCTCCATTTTGTCCTTAGTGCGCTCGCCATCTTTAATTAACAATTTCTTACTTTATCCTTTCTTGCACTGTTTAACTTTTAATATTTGCAGCACTAACAGTCACAGTATGAAGTGAAGTATGGACAGATGTAATGAGATGTGTTGAAAACACTTAGTTCCTCAAATTAGTAAGTTTACCTATGTTGTATTTACCCTTAGCAATTAAGCGTTATCATGTAAAGCTTGAGTAGTAATTGTTTGTAAAGTTTATGTAAAGTAGAAATGCGTCATTTCACTGTAAAGCGAGTTTATTGGAAAATAAGGGTTATATTGATCTTTGTTAACCATTGTTAAAAAGTAAGTGAAGTATTTGCTTTATAGAGTATTGTGGGAAAAGAAGTATCATGTCAGCAAGTGACATGATAATCCTTTTTAGCAATACTCGTATCGATTTCTGAGCAGCCTTGACCGAGTCTATAGTGTACATTTTAATTGATTAGATTGTACTGCAAATTGTTACTATTATATATTTCAGAGTTTGACACTTGACACTTGATACTTGATAGTCAGATACCTAGATACTGTGATACTATTTCTATAATATGGAGCTGTAGTTACCAATGTTGTACATTATTGTTGAAGAATATAGATTATAACCATGAACAGATTCCTTATTCCTTCATCGTCCATCTAGAACCTACATTCTAATAACAACTCTGCGTTAACCAATTATTGGGCAGAGCCCTGTTATATTTTGGCGCCCAACGTGTATATGGACTTATGGAGGAAATGGATACATGATGGACAGTGATCATTTGAAGTATTGTTCAGGCCATGGATTAAAGTGAGTTTTGCCTGAAAGTTTACCGTTACCTATGATGTAAACAATATTGGATTTTTACTGTAACCCTTTACCTTACCTGAGGACAGACAATTTTTACGAGGGGGAGAGAGATGATGATGCGATCGATCCCTGGATTTTGGACATTTTAGCGGCTTTGGATACGTGGTGGATTTGGAATCGTGACACTTTTAGTGCAATTAGTGCAATTATATCTTGAACTGGACTGTGTTAATCACAGAGTTCAATGATTTAGGACAGTGTTATTTGTGTATATTAGGATAAGGATTTAGGATAAGGATACCCAATTGTAAGTAGAATTTGATTATGTAGCCCCTGAATTAACATTTTTTTCCTTTTTATACTGTTGCATTGAAGAAGCATTTTCCCATATATTGCTTTTCAAAATGTAGGATTGTGTAAGCACTTTCTTAAAGAAACAGATTTTTGAGTGAGAATTTTCTCTTAATTTTTCTCATTTTCCACAATGTTTTGATAAAACAGATTATCATATTCTTGTTTTGATCACTGTAAATCAGTGTAATCCAAACAACCAGATGATTCGCTGTACTCTGTAAATGTAAATGCTTTAGATAAGATATAGTTTTGTGTGATAGGTATGTCAGTTTGAGTGCGTCACTAGTTTTATGCTAACACTGGTTCATTAACGTTCTAACTACAACTTTCTGTTTAGCATTTCTTGACATTTGACCTTTTACCCCGCCCACAGTATGTTTTGACCTTTGTCTGGTTATTTTGATTGGTTCACCTTTTCACCCTGTCAGTTCGCCATTTTGATTGGTTGTTCTTTACTTCCTGTTGATTTGTTGATTGCTGATTGGATCTTAGTGATTTCCTGTTGACGTCATTGGTTCACGTTGAATTTTGATTGGATTATGTTGATTGCTTTATTCTGATTGGTTTCCATGATGGTTCCCTTGATTGGTTCCCTTTGACTGGTTTCCACTTATTTTCTTTTGGTTCCCTCTACCTTCTGTATGGTTACCATTAATTTCAAGATGTATTCTGATTGGTTATGTAGTCTTCCTGCAGATATCTCGCCATTTTGAATTCTGGTTCCCAGTATTTCGCTATTGGTTGTTTACCTGCATTCCAATTTCGAAATTATTGCTGGTTCCCGGCTTCAACATTTTGTGACCTTAGATTATTTGCATTCTTGCATTTGATTGGACATCTAGTTTGAAAATCTTTTTGAGTGACCTTTGAACTTTGAATTCATTTACCTATTGAGTGGTGATTGGACTTTGTCAAATCGAGTTCGTTGATTTTGTTTACTTCTTTACTTTTGGTTTATTTTCAAAAGTGAAAGTAGGTTTCCTGTTTCAAGTTGAGTGAACTTTCGTGAACTTATAGTGAAAATGAAGTGTAGATAATAGAACTTTATCTCTATTTCAGAATTTGATTTAACAAAAAAAAATAGTTGATCAATTCATTTAGACTTTAATTATAAATATGATTAATAGTTTACACATATAAACTATTAATTTGAATATTCATTTGTATTTTTGATGCATAGTTGGTAACACTTATGCATTAATGAATTCATAATTGATATCATTCATATTGAAATATGACTTATGATATACAGCGCTCTAGATAAGCTCCGTTTTTCCGTATTTTACGGATGTAAAATTACTGATTACGCATCTTTTTTGGCAAATCTCCGTAAAAGATACGGACTGTTTTAGACGTGTACGGATATTTTCGGGTACGATCGCGTAAATCAAAGGGAAGTTACTCTTGCATAATTTAAGATCATCATTTGACTGTTCCCGATATTGACGAGCATCTACGTTACGCGTTCGGACTATCGCCGAAGGTTCCCGATGCTAGTTTCGTTGAAAAGTTACTGAGCGTGTTCGACTCTTCCCGTGACAATGGAATGCGGACCGTGGGAAAATAATTTGTAAACAGTGCGGTACCCAGCATCGCGGCGCTTATTAGATTTTTGCCGCAAATGAGGTGAGACCAGCTGATCTGCTGACCCAATTTTTCGATTCGTGTCACCGCAAAATTACACTAATTTGTAGACAAACATCAGACGTCATGGAAACTTTTTTCAATACTTTACTCAAAAGAGCTCTCCAAAGTCCAGATCAGTTATCAAATCGATCATAAACGAAATCATAAACTTACTCCATAATTGCGAAAAGTTTTCATAAATATCCTAAGTTCAGGCGGTAAACAGAAAGTTCGCTGCAAGCAGTCTTGTCCCCACGGTTTAAATGTCTGCTTGCACAAGATATATCAATTATCTTAGTAAAAGAAATTATCTTCGTTCAGGAATCTGTGGTTCAGAATTGACTGTTCATCATAATTTATCAGTTTTGATGCTTTGTAGATAGTTAATCGTTCTTCTGACAAAAGGGATAGTGAAAGTAGACTTTGCTTTCTGATGCTTACGCTGGTTCAAGTAGATACGCATATGTTATTAAATGTTTAGATGATAAATTTGGTGCCAAATTATTGAAGTTTCAAAATTGAAAAAAATAAAAAAAAATGGCAGATATTTAAAATCCCAATTTAAGAAAATTCAAAACAAAAACATCATATAATAGTTTAGAAAAAAAATATTTCCGTTCTTATCTGTCTCAATTATTAAATTCATATAAAAAGAAAAACGAAACAAAACAAACATTTTTTTTTATAAGGCTCAATTATTTAACTATTTAAAGAAAAGAAAAATCTATATTGAAAGAAGGGGTTGCTGTATAGTTGTAAAAGGAGTTCAGGTACAAAAACTTGTTCTGTAAGTTATAATAAAGCATGAAACAAAATTTACTTTTCTCCAATTTGCTCTATACCGAAAGTTCTGTGTACTGATTTTCCATATCAGGTACTGATTGAAAATTATTTCAATCAGTACTGTACTGATGTCCTTTGAAATTATCTGGAGCACTGATATAACCATTTGTGCAGTTAACTTACATTCGGTGATATCATTCTAAGATTTGATAATTTGGTTTTGTGGAATCATATGATTACACACAACTTTCATTATTTCTTACGTTGACAATAGTCATTGAACATGGCATTACATTGTCTTAGACAGTAATAATTGTCTTAACTACTTAGTGTTTTAAGTACATACCAGTGTGAAGTGTTTTGTAAAACGTACTTTGTAACTATCTGACTACCCATTGCAAAGGATAGCTCAAGTAGTGAAGTGCTATTTGTTACTCCTATTAAAGGGAAGTAATTCAGAAATCTTACTTTAGTGGATATAACAGGAAAGTTATATGCTAAAGTAGACTTTGCTTGTCTTTGTTTATAAAGGGAAGTAATAACCATACTTGTGACACAAAAAAGTTACAGTTCTTGGATTTATGCAAATTTTGTACCTGAGTCCAAATTTATATAAGAACTGGTATATACTCTGTGCTGTATAAGGTATAAGCATCTAATTATTGTTACATCAACATCATTTGAACATGCTTAATTGTGCATGATGTGGCTTGTATAATCCCAGGGTGGGATTAATTTGCAATAGAGGGGGGTACTCAATCATTTAACCCTTAATGTGTTAAGCTCTTAGTTGACTTTTTGCACATTGCATAGTATACTTTAAGTGTTGTTTTCAATGTAAGAAAACAGTTATTTCAGGTTGTGTGCTACCATTGAATAGTCTTGTATCCTACCATAAAGGGAGATAACTGATATTGACTTATACATCCCATGTTCTTCGTTTCAGAGTCAAAGCCCTTTATTACTTTATTATACTAATAATAGTTGTATTTTCAGAGTCCTATCCTTACCTTGATTTATTATATTATCCATGATTAATGCCCTGGCAGGGCGGAGCCTAAGTAACGGGTCGTTGCACTTAAGGTTAAGGGAAATCAGCTTTTATCTAAAATAACCTACTTCTAAAGAGAGTCGACGTAAATAACTCGAGACCTTAAATTCCAGATTGGTAACCAAATCCTCGTAACTTCAGCTTAAACAAGCTGAAGTTACGAGACTTTGGTAACCAAACGATGGAATGTGTTCACTCTCTTTAAGCACGTGAGTCCTTTAGGTTGTAGGATACAGTTATTTGCACGCGTTAACGATGATTACCGACTAAAATTTGAAAGAACCCAAACTATTTAAAAGTAAACTCGCCAAATTACGTCACGGTTAAGCCCCGCCCTGCCAGTTCATTTATTACGCAGAATACAAATAAGTGACTGTTTTGTGGTAAAGTGAATACGTTGTTTAGCTTAAATACTTGTGGTTTAAAGTATTGTATTCAATTATCATGGATTCAGAGGATGAAAAGCTAGATATGGCTTCGGGAGGATCGGATACCGGATTCGGAGGCATATCCCTCCAGGATAGAAAATTATTAGATGCTTTTCATAAGCTACATCTATCACCACATGTTGAGTCACCCGAGGATTTGATTGGATTTCTGTCTAACTTCGGGAAATTAGTATCGGAGCATGAGCCACCTAAACAGACACCATCACATCAGTTTCCAAAGCTTTCCATTTTTATTGGAGATGGCAGTAAGACTGACACATCTTGGGAAACCTTTAGTTTTGAAATCAAATCTCTTCAGTCAGCGAATGTGTTCAATCCTGAACAGATCCTTTTAGGGATCAGGAGAGCCGTGAAAGGCAATGCTGCCGACATATTGAGAAGGCTTGGACCAGGTGTTTCCCTTGATGCCGTCTTGAACAAGTTTGAGAGTACCTTTGGAAACATTGCTACGAAAGAGAGTATTCTCAAACAATTTTACTCATGTCAACAACAGCCCAAGGAGAAAATTTCAATGTATGCGACTCGTCTTGAAGAGATATTCTCTCAAGCGGTGTCTTTGAAAGCCCTGCCTACAGATGACGCTTTATTACAGCGAGTTTTATACCATGGGCTGCTGTCGGAATTTAAGCACATGGCCACTTATAAAAATGACGTCATAGACGATTATGACAAATTTAAGATAGAACTGAGAAAGATTGAGGCTGACCTTCAGAGTTCTAGTATGACGCATAGCCATGCACCAGTTCCAGTTGCGCAGAAGTCAACTGAGATGGGAGAGGTAAAAGAATTGTTGCAGAAGCTGCATGAGAGGATTGATAGGATCGAGCAGCAACAAGATGACATCAAGAAGGGTCAGTCATCAAATTCATGGAATGGACAGTATAATTCCAACAGAGGAGGATTCCAGAATAGAGGAAGGGGAAATAACTCTAGAGGAAGAGGACAGAGGAACAGAGATGATCAGAGAAAGGATCAGAGACCCCTTGCCTCACAGAATTTTGTACCAACGTGCTATGGATGTCAAGGGAAAGGACACAAGATTAAAGATTGTCCTAGTATTAGACAACGGGAGTGCTATAATTGCCAAGGATTGGGCCACATAGCTAAGCACTGCCCAAACTAGTATGTGCCTCTGTTGCTGGGTCGAACCTGGGCACTTTTAACACAGACCCTAAATTAGTTGGGACCACTAATGAAGTAATGATCAAGTTGGATTCCAAGGACACCAAAGCCTTAGTTGACACTGGTAGTTGCATCAGTACTGTTTCAGAGTCTTTCTACAGAGACAGCTTATCTGAGTTAGAACTCAAGCCTCTGGACACGTTTATCAGAGTAGAATGTGCTGATGGTCAACAACTGCCGTATCATGGATACATAGAAGCAGACTTATCAGTTTTAAATGGGATTCCGAATGCATCAACTATCCCATGTTTACTTTTAGTCACTCCGGACACTCATTATTCTGCTTCGACACCAGTTATATTGGGTACAAACGTACTTGGAGTTTTACTGAATGAGTGTCAGAGTAACTTTGGACCGCAATTTTTGCAATGCGCATCTCTACATACTCCTTGGTATCTAGCTTTTAGATGTATGGTATTGAGAGACAAGGAGTTGAGGAAGAATGGCAATACCATAGCAGTTATCAAATCAGCGGAACCAGGAAAGATTATACTCGGTCCAAATGAAACGAAAACTATTCGGGGTTATACGGACAAGGAATTTAATTGTCAAGACACCACCGCTCTCATACATGAGACAAAGGACTCAAATTTACCGGACTTTGTGGATATCACCCCCGCGGTGATAAACTATCAATACGGGAAAACGAACGAAATTGATGTAACCATTTCCAATGTTACACTGAACAGTGTTGTCATTTCGCCCAAAGCATTGCTTTGCGAATTACAGCCCGTACAAATAGAGGATGTGAACCCCGAACAGGACAACACCATACATGAAGAGATCTTGGGTCAAATTAGAGTTGACACAAATGACAAACTCAGCCCAGATCAATTAAGAGACATTACAACACTACTGAGGAAACACATAGATATTTTCTCAACAGGAGAGGCAGACATCGGGTTCTGTGACAAGATCAAGCACAGAATTGATCTTACAGACGACATCCCTTTCAAGCAGAGTCCCAGACGGATACCGCCTGCCATGATAGCAGAGGTCAGGCAACATATTGAGCAACTGTTGTCAACGGGGATAATACGTAAATCCAAGTCCCCTTGGTCATCAAATATTGTCCTCGTTAGAAAGAAAAATGGGAAGCTTCGTCTCTGCGTTGATTTCCGGATGTTGAACAAGAGGAGCGTAAAGGACGCGTACGCGCTACCGAAAATTGAAGAGATTTTTGATGTGTTACAAGGGAGTCGATATTTCTCCACAATCGACATGAAGTCCGGTTACCATCAGGTCGAGGTAGAAGAGATACACAAGGAGAGGACGGCATTCAGTGTAGCTAATCTTGGCTTCTTTGAGTATGTCAAAATGCCGTTTGGGCTCACAAATGCTCCTGCAACCTACCAACGCTTGATGGAGGAATGTCTGGGAGATTATAATATGACCATATGCGTCATTTATCTCGATGACTTGATAATCTTTTCAGACACGTTTGAAGAGCACTTAAGAAGGTTAGATCTAGTAATGAAGAGACTTAAGGAATGTAACCTTAAGCTCTCACCTGAGAAGTGCTTCTTCATTCAGGACAAAGTTCCTTTCCTAGGACATATTGTCAGCGAGGCCGGAATAGAAACAGATCCAAGCAAGATCGACCGAATTAAGAATTGGCCTACTCCGTCAGATGCGGATGAGTTGAGATCCTTTTTAGCCTTTTGTGGCTATTATCGCCGTTTTATAAAGGATATTTCAAAGATCTCAAGGCCTCTAGCAGACTTGTTACCACCAACAAGTACTAAGAAAGGAAGCAAAAACACAAAACAGTGGATCTGGACAGAAAATGAACAAGAAGTGTTCGAGCAGCTAAAGGAGATATTAATTAACCCTCCTATTTTAGCTTATCCAGATTTCACGAAACCATTTGAGCTCCATACAGACGCATCAGGGAAAGGTCTTGGTGCTGTACTGTATCAGTCTGATGGAAAGCTCAAAAGAGTCATTGCATACGCCAGTAGAGCGCTGAACAAGGCCGAAAAGAATTATAGTGCCTATAAACTAGAATTCCTAGCACTGAAGTGGGCCGTAACGGAAAAGTTTTTCGATTACTTGGCCATAAGCCATTTTTTGGTTTTAACGGATAATAATCCGTTAACCTATGTATTAACATCAGCCAAATTGGACGCTACTGGCCAGAGATGGGCATCAGCTCTTGGAGAGTACAATTTCGACATACAGTATAGGTCAGGATTGAACAATGTCGATGCAGATGCAATGTCGAGATATCCACATGAGAAACTCCAAGAGCAGACAAATGATGCAAGAGTAGAAGTGAAAAACGATATTGTTAAGGCCATTTGTAGTAATACGGACAGTGAGCCATTGATAGAGACAACATGCTCTAGTATAAATATTGTAGAGATAACCGAGGACAAAGGACAGCCAATGGCTCAAATAGAGATGCGAGAGATTCGCAGACAACAAAGACAAGACAAAATGATTGACCGATGGAGAATCGCTGTCATTGATAAGAGAGTCCCCACAACGAACTTGACCAAAGAAGATTTTGCCATGAAAAGGCAATTTAACCATCTTACCATGAAAAGAGGAATTCTTTACCGGAGAATAAACGATGATGGAGAAACAATAGAGCAATTGGTTCTACCAAAGTGCTATAGAGATGAAGTACTGAGGGGTCTTCATAATGAAGTCGGCCATCCTGGACGAGATAGGACATTAAACCTATTAAGAGAAAGGTTCTTTTGGCCTGGAATGGCCAAGGATGCAGAAGAATGGGTAGAGCACTGTGATAGATGTGTGAGGAGAAAGTGCGGTGCAGATATCAGAGCACCTTTAGTGAATGTACACACAAGCTACCCATTAGAACTCGTGTGTATGGATTTCTTGACTTTGGAGCCTGCAAAAGGAGGGATCGGCAACATTCTTGTCATCACTGATCATTTCACGAAATTCGCAATGGCTATCCCAACCAAGAATCAAACAGCGAAAACAACTGCTGACGCTTTCTTCAATCATTTCATCTTGCATTATGGAATACCAACTAGGATACATTCTGATCAAGGTGCAAATTTCGAATCAAACATAATTAAGGAGCTCTGTCAACTCACCAACATGGAAAAGTCAAGAACTTCCATTTATCATCCTCAAGGCAACGCAGGACCAGAAAGGTTTAATCGGACGCTGCTTGGAATGCTTGGCACATTGAACAATGACCAGAAATCGGACTGGAAGAGATACGTAAATCCCCTAGTGTATGCATATAACTGCACTCCACAGAGTTCGACAAAGCACTCGCCGTTTGAGATCATGTTCGGTAGGAAGCCTAAACTACCAATCGACTCTATGTTCGAACAAGTAACGGAGAACATGAACCGAACTACCAAAGAGTACATAGAGGATTTACAAGAAAGAATGGAAACAACAAGGAAGATAGTTTCAAAGCACTTGGATGCTTTAAAAGAGAGACAGAAGGCAGATTATGACAGGAAGGCAAAAGCTGCAAAGTTCGAGAAAGGAGAAAGAGTCCTGGTAAAGATCCTGGCGTTCGAAGGAAAGCATAAAATTCAGGATAGGTTTGAAGATGATGTGTATGTTGTAATCGAGCAGCCGAATGAAAGGATCCCTGTGTATAGAGTTAAGTCAGAGAGTTCGGACACTGTGAAGACTCTACACAGGAACCACTTATTTCCGATAGGAGATCGGAAGATGGAGAAACCTGTTCCGAAGAGAAGACAATCTTTGGTGAAGAAACAGGATAATGTGACCACAGAAGAGAAAGATGAGAAGAAACGTGAGAAAGAAGTAAAAGGTTTCGAAACCGTGGATGAAAATGATTCTAGTGATGAATCAGATGAGGAGCATAGACTTGGATTTGTAAGGGATACATATCCACATGGGGACGCCCATGAGTCAGAGAAGAAGAATAAAGATGGGAGAAGAGTAAGAATTAGAATTGGTGATGAAGATGAAAATGAAGACAATGAAGGTGATAGCTCTCAGAGCAATCAAGAGAATGAGGAAGAAGATGAAGAAAATGAAGAAGATGAGGAGATTGGAGAGGCTGCAGGGAATGATGTTCAACAGGATAGACCAGAACAAGACCCACCAGAACAAAGTGACAATGAACAGAACCAAACAGAGAGAGGAGGTGCAGAAGAATCAAGAGAGAATAGAAGGATAGAAGAAAGAGTGAAACCTCCAACACCAGCTCGGCGTAGATCGGAAAGAGAGAGAAAAACGCCAAAGTGGTTTGATTCATACCAGATGAATCAAATGGTTGCCAAACCGCATGATTCGAGACTGAAAGCTCTCAGTGTTGTTGCGTCCTCTGGTATTTTAGACCAAATTGATAGAAGTGTTGCGTACAGTATTTTAGATTCTATAATGAAATGATTTTTTTAACCTGTATTATTTCAGATTTTTTTTATCTATTGTCTAATCTTTTATCTTGTTTTTCAGTACTGAGAGAGCGAGGACGTCATGATTTCAAGGAGGGGAGGAATTGTTTGAAATTTAATTTTGATGTAAATACTGTTTGTAATTTCAAATTTTCAGAAAACTTGACCTTACAGTTGGAGATTGTGAACCTAAAAATGTTTTTGAATGTATATTTTTGTTGCAGAGTAACATTAATTTTTGCATTTGTTTGTGTTTCAGGTATAATGACGAGACGTCATTTCACAAGCCCGGGAAGGATGTAGTAGGGGTCAATTTTGCTGTGACCTTCCCATTTAGTCAAAAGCAATTATTCGCCCACGGTCACAGTTCATTGGTTTTCCCTCCACTGGTCAGTCTATCTTTTGTAGCTTTCATTGTTCTAGAAGTATTGGTTTGAGTAAGACATGCATTATGTCTTGTTGAAATTATTGGCAAAGGATGGATCTTTCTTATGATGTAAGTTTTCTGGATTTGTTCTTTTCTTATGATGTTTCTTGTCGTTATCTGGATTGAGATGATTTTGTTATCATCTGTTTGATTCGCGTTTCGATGGATTGATGAGAAGAGCCCAATTCGGTTTTCCCTCCATTTTGTCCTTAGCGCGCTCGCCCTCTTTAATTAACAATTTCTTACTTTATCCTTTCTTGCACTGTTTAACTTTTAATATTTGCAGCACTAACAGTCACAGTATGAAGTGAAGTATGGACAGATGTAATGAGATGTGTTGAAAACACTTAGTTCCTCAAATTAGTAAGTTTACCTATGTTGTATTTACCCTTAGCAATTAAGCGTTATCATGTAAAGCTTGAGTAGTAATTGTTTGTAAAGTTTATGTAAAGTAGAAATGCGTCATTTCACTGTAAAGCGAGTTTATTGGAAAATAAGGGTTATATTGATCTTTGTTAACCATTGTTAAAAAGTAAGTGAAGTATTTGCTTTATAGAGTATTGTGGGAAAAGAAGTATCATGTCAGCAAGTGACATGATAATCCTTTTTAGCAATACTCGTATCGATTTCTGAGCAGCCTTGACCGAGTCTATAGTGTACATTTTAATTGATTAGATTGTACTGCAAATTGTTACTATTATATATTTCAGAGTTTGACACTTGACACTTGATACTTGATAGTCAGATTGATACCTAGATACTGTGATACTATTTCTATAATATGGAGCTGTAGTTACCAATGTTGTACATTATTGTTGAAGAATATAGATTATAACCATGAACAGATTCCTTATTCCTTCATCGTCCATCTAGAACCTACATTCTAATAACAACTCTGCGTTAACCAATTATTGGGCAGAGCCCTGTTATATAATGAAGAAAAAACGGTCGAGAAATAAATCAAGCTCTCTTTACAAATTACAATGATAATTCAAACTCGGTCCTGTTTGATTAAAAAACATGAGTAAGATTATTCAATATCGGCTGCAAATTTTTGGATAAAGTCTTACCTGTCGCCAAATTAATAAAGTAATTCTGTTTTCCCAAAATAAAATCCATCAACAGAGCCGAATAAAGCATGTCAATTTATCCTCATTACAGAAAGGGTTTGACATTTCATGAGGTATAAATGCGTGTTGGACGAATGCCAAGTCAGGAAGCTACCCGAAAAATAGCTGAACATCTGGCTTCGGCGCCTTTGATCACCCGTTCTACCTCTTCAAAAAATAAACTGTTCTGGACGCTCTACTCCTCAAGAGAATGAAATGTTAATTTTTCATGGATTGGCCAGAAAGCATCTCGGACTTGATTTTGGATTATTGAAATAAAACACTAAGTACTGGTATTTTTTTTCTTCGGATAAACATTGCACCGATCTTCCTTATTTTTTAATCAAATTAAGAGAAAATTTACTCAACTTTCATACTGTTCGACATGCCAAAGCTACTGTTCCAACAGAAAGCAAATTGGGAAAAGATTAAGAATTACAGAACAATAAGTGTGAAATTTTAATCATGTCATTGTCGGATAATTGATCCACTGTTGAAATGTGTGTCTATTGTCAGTTACAGTGTACCAACAAAGCCTATATATATTTACCTGTTGACACTTACCTCCGACGATCGCCATTATTGGTCACAATATTCGTTGCTTCTATACTTTATGGACAAAAATCAGTGTCGGAAATCATAGATGAATTTCCGACGGCGATTGTCCGACATAAGAGACACAAAATAAATTATTTCATGAAATAATTAATGGTGTCTGAATTCTTGGAGTGTCCGAATATATGGACAAATTACAGTAACCGTATTACTGAAAAGCATTGTTAAATATATTTATCTTATGTATGCTCTTTGGTGTACTGGCGTAGCATAAGGTCTTTGGCATGGTGTATTACAGTTTACTACTTGAAAAAACCACGCAGTTGTCTTCATGTTAATGTAGCTACAAAAATACAATATGGATTCCTTTGCTCATTTTATTTTTATTGTTTTAATATTTCATAAAACTGCTTGTAAAATCTTTTATGAGACCAATTATTAACAAGCAGTCACTAGATATTTAAAAGTTAATAAACATTTGATGAGGGCGGGAGGTGTTTAATTAAGCATCTCCTTTCCTTATATTAATTTTACAGAAACATTATTTCAGTGAAAGGAAAAGCATCGTGAAAGATTTGAATCAATGAACAGTCTCTCATAATTCTAATCATGAATGACCATGTACTTTTAGATTAAGATAGGTATTTTAGCTATTGAAATGTATATGAGTGAAACTCAAATAAACTAATAAATATTATTATATACTTTGATATTGTCTGTATGTATTTGAAGGGGAGGCAAGTATGCAATATTTTTTGATATTGCATACTTTGATATTGCACTGAGATTACCTTCACGTGCACAAATAGACTGGACTGCTTTCTGGTTGCTACCTCGCCACAAGTCAACATAAAATCAAATTATCAACGGCTTTATTTTTGTGTTCAAATTCAATATTCGAGAAATAGTTTTGTGAGAGTAAAGAAATACGTTTCAAGTTATGTAGCTGCCTAAAGGACAATACACTATTGTTTGTTTCCAGCTATTTGAAACATTTTCCGAGAAATTAACCACTTCATCCCCTCCCCCTCTCCCCTTCTTTCCTCAGATGCCCCGAGCCCCCCCCCCCCCCCCCCATCAAATTTTATCTAAATCACTGTTTTTGTTTCTGCTTTGTCTATGTTATTGTATAACTCTTTTGAAACAAATTCATGCCCATCCCTTTGTGTTTATCATAATTCTAGTATCTTGATTGAATTGACAGATTGAATGGAGTTAAACGCTGCTTTCAATGTTATTTCATTTATATCGCAGTGGCTGGAGCACCTAACAATGGCTTCCTGGTATTTCTCTCACCAGTACAACCATCTCATTCTTTCCTAGCCATCAGCGCTATCTCACATAGGTCTTCAATTTTCAACCCATTGGTGAGAGACAAATAGTTGGAAAAAATGAGTGCCGCCGTCGGGAATCGAACCCGGGACCTCTAGATTGACAGTCGGACACGCTACCAACTGCTCTAAATTCTAGTATCTATCTCGATTCCTCCCTGTCTTTCTCCATTATTTTGTCTTTCACTCCGACCCACCCTTCGTGACTATCGCTTGTCTTGTCTAGTATCGAGTATGCCAATGGCGATTTAGTAAGTTTGGAACATGTAACTGGTAAGATAACAAATTAACAAGTTTTTATAAATATATTTATTTGATTTTTATTCAAAGTAAGTCCAAATTAACATGTATTTAAAAATCGAAAAAGCGAATTCACACAAAAATGTCCTCCGTCCTTTTTGTTTACACTGTCACTTCATAGCAATGAATGTATTCATCCAAACGTAAAAATATAACGGAAAGGATTTTGCCGGAAAAGGTCTATGGTGTAACTGTTGCTAAAAAGTGGTTTAAATTTAAACAAAAAAAATCGTTCTTGAAGAATAGGTGATGTAGAAATTTAACCAATAAGAAGTGAACATCGTCAAACAATATCAAAGTATACAATAAAAAGGTTATTGAATTTAAATGGGAATATATTGTGTCTGACTCATTCTTTTTGCGTTGTTGCCCTAGCTTGCAGAACTCATCCGACACAATATATTCCCATATAAATTCCATAACCTATATTATTTCTGTTAATCAAGCAAGAAATAGTCATTCTGGAGTGATTGAAATCACCACTAAAAATGATAACATGCCATAGAAATTTCACACCTTAACCAGGGACTGTAAGTATATTTAGGGTCCATGCCTTAACCAATACCTTTAGTTAAAAGGCTTAACTTTAATTGGCTTTGGCTTTAACATGCCGTTTTGAATCTTTCATTAACACTACAAGGCCCCAAATAAAAAAAATATAAACAATTCTTTGTAAGAAAGATGCACGTTTTTTTCATTCACGAAAAAAAATATTTTTCAAAATTTATTTGACACTAGAAAATAAAAGAAAAATGGTGATTTATAGATTTGGGCCGATTTGACCGATTGTAAAATACGATTAGGGCCATTTTGACCAAATTAAGGGCCGTTTTGACTCTGGACCATTTTGACTTTGGGCCGCTTTGACTGTAAACCGGTTAACCTGTCCCGTCTACACTGAGTGTAGGACAAACTCCCCCCAGACATAATACCCCCGGATGGGGACATAATACCCCAGGATGGGGTAATACTAAACTATGCCCTACGGAGAAAATACGCCCTACCAAGCCCCATGGTACAAAAGTACGCCCCACAGGTTTCAGTAAAGTGTGTAGGCAACACTTTATGTTTTTCTGATAGGAAAAGACAATATTGATGATTTGTTAAAGTTTCATTTGTCTTTCTAAAAAAATGAGCGAGATATTAGTGAAAATATTTCCTGATTAAGTTCATCAAGTTTTGCTGCCACGTTCTACCACTTCAAAGTGTGACATGCAATTTCTTTGCTTAAATACTTACAAAATATTAATACATGTATATGTGTGTATAATATGGCTTTACATTGAACTTTTAAATTTTTAAAATGTATTTATTTTCTTGGTTTGACGATTTTTCCCTGTTCAGAACAGGGTTGGTAAAAGGGACAGTACTCTTCAAAGTTTAGTCAGAATTCAACAGAACTTGTCGTTCATGACGCGGTGCTCTTGATAACTTAATGGAAGGTATCAAGATATAAGTGTGGGTGTTAACACATTTCCACACAACCCTGCTCTTATAAATTGAGTCTAAGAAAACATCTATAAGTTTCTGTAGTTACAATTGATGTTTTTATAGTTGAAATCTTAAAGAGAAAAAGTGCAAGGATAAGTAATGATGAAATTGCAATGAAATGCAAATCAGTGGATTTCTTGAACGGGATTGAAACATTGTAACTAGAACTTGAATTAAATTGTCTTTGGGCAATTATAAACACGTATATTTATTTACTGACTATACATGCAATTCTTGGTCCCCAACATGCAAATGATTTATGAAATAAGTGTAATTTAACTTTTCCAAATGCATAGCAAATTCTGTGCACCGGTCATTTAGCCCAAAATATGAAAACAAACTTAAGCAGGGTGTATAAACCACGTGACTTTTTTGGAAACGGAGGGGAGGAAAATCGCTCGCTTCAGGTAACATTTTTCGCGATTATTTCTTAAATACGGAACAGATTGTCACCAGACAAAGACGACGGCCTGGCAATTTTAATTTCACGTCCCTACATATATATGTGTGTTTGAAAATATTCTTAATTTTACAGAATTAGTTCCCCAAAGTTCGAAACACGCAAATTGTAAAATCGTCCGACGGTGAGCAAACCAAGGAAATCTGGAGAAAATGCAATATGTTTGCGTGTACAAGGCGTTTTGCGCAAAACATACCATTAGGATATTTTTGAGGGGTCAAAAGTAAATGACCATAACCTTTAAACGTTTTGGAAATCATCTTTTTATACCCGAAAATCGACATTTTGCTTTTTACGTCCGGTGGGACGCAACTCTCCGATGACTCCACAGGGGAGCCGTTTAACCATTTCAGTTAATTACTGCTTATTTTGCAAAAGAACTTCTTGGAAACTAAGGCTTTACATCTGTTTCACCGCTTTTCGACATTATTCACTGCATTTTAACGCATTCAGTTCCCTGTCCATCGGTTTTCTCTCCTTTCATGTCATTTTATTCGTCAGGTGAGGCACAACGGTTAGAGCGTCGGAGTTCCCTTTACGGAATCTAATGTGTGTATTTCGACGTACAGGTTTGTTATACACACCCTTGCGCCCCAAAGATAGATTTGTTCCTTGATTATTGTGTACAAAATGACGTTTTTTAAAGTGCTATATATTTCTACCAAAATATTGATTTGAATATTCTTACTGCTGTCCATCGGGTCTTCTCACTGAAGGTATTTTCAGGTCGGCTGTTTCAGAATAAAATTTTGTCATGTCTTAGTCATCCTTTTGACTTTTGTTGTTGTTAATTATGAGAAGCGCTATGAACATCCAATTTGAATGTGAAGTTTTAAATAACAGTACGTAATAAGTATAGCTGAAAAAGTAGACTAAACGCATTTCGAAAATGTTGAGAAAAGCCTTAAATTTCTTTCTTTATCTAGTCGAGTTGATATGATTATGTCATTGTTCAGTTCGATTTCCACAATATGTTATTCCGTATTAGACTATGGCAACAATGTTTTAAAAAAACACAGGAGTTAGACGTATATTGGTATCATATTTTTTCGTCAGTACGTAAGCCATAGGAGTTGTACACCATGAATTAGAGGTTTACATGAAAGAGTCCCTCCCCGACAGTTAAAGGTGAACCTGCCATCGGCGCAAGCTTGGTTGAAAAAAAAATCATCTTCGAAAATGAAAATATAATTATTTGAAGTCTCGATATAACTACGTATTTTTATGTGTGTGTGGGGGTGTTGTTGTTGTTTGTTTGTTTGTATGTGCTTGCCCCACATACTGTCGAATTTTCATTGAAGTAGAATCGGAAGGGTTTAAACTAAGTAGTATAAATTTATAGCTCATTTGATGTAAAATAAATAGTTTAAAACCATAAAACACCTGCAACCAGTCTTTAATCTGTCTGTAATTGCCTATGTGTGTTCCTGTCTGCCTGTGCCTGTCTGAATGACTGTCTATCTCTGCCCCCCCCCCCTCTCTCTCTCTCTCTCTCTCTCTCTCTCTCTCTCTCTCTCTCTCTCTCTCCTATCTCTCTCTCTCTCTCTCTCTCTCTCTCTCTCTCTCTCTCCTCACCTACTTTATCCTAGTATTTAAAGATTTATTGTCATACGGTTCAATATAAAAAACAAGAGGGCCGTTGGCCCTGGGTCGCTCACCTAAGAAAAAAGCTTCATTACCTAGGTATGTCCATGCAACCACAGAAGAGAGATTTTCACTTATTCAATCAGATAACATTTGAAATAATCCCCCCCCCCCCTCTGCTCCTCCCCTGGTCATAAGCTTTTTCATAAAAGGTCTGTGATCAGCTAATCTATGTCAGATATACAGGCTGAGTCTGAGACTTTTAAAGTTTTCTTTAATGAGTTGATCAATCCATGTCAAATATAAAGGCTGTAGGGATTCAAAGTTCTCAACAAAGCCCCCCCCCCCCCCCCCCCAAGATGCTCTGCACCTGGTGAATCAACAGTCATGATTTTAGCTAATTCAATTAATGTCCATATGCTGACCATTCATACCAATTTTCAAGTCTGTAGGACTCCTGGTTCATTAGAAGAAGTTTAAAGATTTCAAAAATGATCCAAAGTACTACCACCTCCCAAAGACACTCAGCACCTGTGACCCTACAGTCTTGATTTTAGCTATTTTTATTTATGTCAATATATTGATCACCAATTACAATTTTCAAGTCTGTAGGGTTCCTGATCCAGGAGAAGAAGAAGCTTAAAGATTTCAAAATTGATCCAAAGTACTCCCCCTCCCCCCTAATGCTCCGCATCTGGTGGCCCTACATTCATGCTTTTAGCTATATTATTTAAGATCCATATGCTTATCATCCATGCCAATATTGAAGTCTGTAGGGCTCCTGGTTCATTAGAAGATCAAGGTTAAAGTTACAAAATTTTCACAAAAGTACTACCCCACCCCCCCTGGTGCTCCGCACCTGGTTGACTTACAGTCATGATTTTAGCTATTTTTATTAAGGTCTATGAGCTGATCCTCCATGCCAATTTTCAAGTCTGTAGGGCTTGTGGTTCAGAAGAAGAAGAAGGTTAAAGATTACAAAATTTTCACAAAAGAACTCGCCTCTCCCCCTGGTGCTCCGCACCTGGTGAATCTACAGTCATGGTTTTAGCTATTTTTATAAACGTCCATATGCTGATCATCCATGCCAATATTGAAGTCTGTAGGGCTCCTAGTTCATTAGAAGATGAAGGTTAAAGTTACAAAATTTTCACAAAAGTACTACCCCCTCCCCCCTGGTGCTCCGCACCTGGTGGCATTACAGTCATGATTTTAGCTATTTATATTTAGGTCTATGAGCTGATCCTCCATGCCAATTTTCAAGTCTGTAAGGCTTGTGGTTCAGAAGAAGAAGAAGGTTAAAGATTACAAAATTTTCACATAAGTACTACCCTCTCCCCCCTGGTGCTCCGCACCTGGTGTATCTACAGTCATGGTTTTAGCTATTTTTATAAAGGTCCATATGCTGATCATCCATGCCGATATTCAAATCTGTCAGGCTCCTGGTTCAGAAGAAGAAGAAGGTTTAAGATTACAAATTTTCACAAAAGTACTACCCCCTCCCCCCTGGTGCTCCGCACCTGGCAGCCCAACATATATGGTTTTAGCTATTTTTATTCAGGTCTATGAGCTGATCATCCATGCCAATTTTCAAGTTTGTAGAGCTCCTGGTTCCGAAGAAGAAGAAGCTTAAAGATAACAAAATTTACCCAAAGTACTACCCCCTCCCCCCTGGTGCTCCGCACCTGGTGGCCCCAAAGAAATGATTTTAGCTATTCTAATTCAGGTCTATGAATTGATCATCCATGCCAAGTTTTAAGTCTGTAGGACTACTGGTTGAGAAGAAGAAGAATTTTAAAGATTTTCTTAAAATTTCACTGTTTGTTGCCATAGTAACCAGAGTTTTTCATGGATTTCAATTCTTTTAGCTATTTTTGAAGGGGACCACCTAAGCAACATTTCTGTAAAATTTGGTGTTAATTGGCCAAGTAGTTTAGGAGGAGATGTTGTTTAAAGAAATTGTTGACGGACGACGACCGACGACCGGACGACCGACGACCGACGGACGGACGCCGGATGAAAGGTGATCACAATAGCTCACATGAGCACTTCGTGCTCAGGTGAGCTAAAAATTAAGAATAGATTATGCGTCAGATACCTGCGAATGTCAATTAAGAAATGTATTTCTTTGTTGATTTATTAAAAATTCGATTGTTTATATTATTCAATAGTTTGAAAGTAACGTGTTGTGTGAGAAAAATTAAATGTGGGGTATTTGTTACACAAGTAAGAAATAGTTGCCAGCTCTTAATTCCATTTCAATGTTCTACCTACCTTCGGATCTTTGCAAGCAAATGGTTCTAGCCCAAATTCGTACAAAAACAAAGTCGCAGTAATGCTTCAACCAAAATTGAATACAGTCAAAACTGCCAATAGCGGCACACCGAAAATTTAGTATTCGTGTCAAAAAGATTCCATTCAAAATCGGCGATAGGAGACCAAAATAATTTAAATATTTCTTGAATGGCGGCATTTACGATGTCAGTTTGGTCATTCACGATCAATATGTTCTCACCTGGGGAATGTAAACAGCGTATGTGTCCGAGTTGCATGTTTTTTCACAGGGACCAGAAAAGAATTAAATAAACTCCATGTAAGAAAGATGATGTTTTAGATTTTGACACCGATTGTTTTCCTAATTATTTAAGATATATTATTATTCATTAGAAAAAGTGACAATTTCGAGTTCATTCCATGAAGGTACATGTGCGCTGGAGATACGACGATTTTAGTTTTCATAGAAGCGAGAAGCGGGTTCCTGTGGATTTGGCGCCAATTTGTTTCACGTGCGCGGGTTGTAAACAAAGTCGGGTTTTCCGGTATGCTTGACGACGTTAGTTGACGTCATTTGGAAAATCCCCAGACATGTTCGACAAGCGGCGATTATTCCACGGAATCAACCGATACTAAACAAAAATACGGCAATTTTATCAATCTGTTATCTATTTTTTCATCTGTGTATCATTAAATTTTCCAAGAGGACGCAATTTTTGATGCAAAGAAGAGGAAAAACAAAACGGTTTTTCTGACCAAAAAAAATACTCCCGGAGCCGAAGAAGGGAAATCCCTTCCGAGATCAATCCGTCAAAAAAGCCTTTCGATAGTTCGGACAAACAGCAATGTTTAATAGGCTTACTAAAAGGAATATCAATAATCTGCTACCGTTATAAATCAACTGAACTGAACTGAACTGAACTATCCTTTTATTTACACAGGTACTATAGTGTACAACATGGGATTATTACATACAATTTTCAATCAAAATTCAAAGTTTCCGGTAACTAATATGCGGGTCGCTCAGACAACACAAATTAGTAGACTTGTTGATTAGGTAAGCGTCACGGTAAATGCATACGATAATCCAAACGCGTTATCGGTTTTTCGTTAATCAGCGAGTCACCTGTCATAATTTGATGACTCGCGTGACCGCTTAAGGGGATATACAACGAGTGCAATCCAGACAATTAAAGGTGACCGCCGGCCACATACGACAGATTACCGCTATTCACAGTAACTTTAATGAGTAAATTTGCACGGGTGGACCTGAGCTGGCTGCATACGGCAGTTTGTAATTTATAACATGCATGTACTTTGCCAAAGAAACGGCCTTTTTTCAAAAACCAGGAACAGTATTTGATAAAGCGGTGTCATCATGTTTTGCTTCTTCAAACTAAAACCACATAAAAAATACTTAATGTGTACCACGAATGACTGAATGACTTGGGTTGATAAAGAGAGGGATAACACCCAAGCCTTCATCGGAGACAACTATTTGTTCATATCTAAGACGTTTCCAACTAATTAATTTAATTAATGCTAGACCCTTTGGCTTGACAAAGGTACGGGCTCTTTTGATATAAATTGAAATTGACATTTTGAACTCCTACATTTTAACGTGAATGTATCTGAGCTTTCCACCATCCGATAGTTGATCTCTGACACCTTTGTCTACTCACGTGGTATCTCAGTGTCAACATTTCATGACACAGAACTTACAGACAAAATCATTTACAAATAGCATCTTAAATAAATAGATGAATAACGATTAAAGGTACAGATTCTTTGATTCAACTCTTTGCTATATAGAGTTCGGATTTAAACACTTACAACGGGCGGCTTTCCAGGTGGCCCTATTTTTAGACCCTTATTGTACCCATATTTACTAAGTATAGTACTTAGTGGCTGTGCTTATATAATTGTTGTGTTATGACTTGTCTTATTACAAAAAAATTAAATTAAAAGTAATTCGGACTTGACAAAAAAAATGAAAAGGAAAAAATCCATTTTTTTAATCATTAGTCCAGATCTAATAAAACAACTGGTATTGATGATACTCAAATCGGTCATGATAGATATTATTCTAGCATGTGCATTTACATTTAAGGTTATTTGAATATTTTCTTCTTTTATTTAGTAAACGATGGTTTTTGTAAAATTAGAAATAAACAACTATCGTAAACAATCATCCCTATAATGACAACTAGTATGACCGCTACTGTTTTGATGAAGAATACGTATTTCTTTTGTTGTTGTTGTTGTTGTTGAACTTTCTATACTTTTGTTTTACCTGTTTAGACGATACAAAAATAAAAATGAATATGAATAACAAGAACAATGCAGTTATCATTTAAAAAAGCTTGATAGGACTATCTTTTGGAGTACACGTACGGTTTTCGGTTTGGCGACCATGATTCTTCACGACGAATATGACTGGGCATCATAACTATCATTAGATTATTGTTTTGACGAAATGCCTAAATTTAAGTATAAAACTACAAGTCAAATTGCTAACTAGGTTAAACATTAAAGTCTCGTTCGCAACTCATTCAATCATATTCGACTGACGAAAAAATGAAATTCTGGTAGCCTTCAACACGAAGTCAAACAACTGAAAGAAATATTTAATTATAACTCGATGATGATAAACATAAATAACGATTTAATGCATAGAAAGTGTAGCAAAAAGGTTTGAATATTCGTTTAAACGCCTTGATCATGAAACAAAAGTCATATTCGCCCATATTCTCTCATATTCGCCAAAAATGTCATATTCGTATTCTAGACATGCAGGTCTGGATCCCCACCAAAGAATCACCATTTCTGAAAAAGATATACATGTTTAGTAACGACTTAGATTAAGCGTTTAACAAAAGGAATTGTTGACGAACGAATCCAGTATTATTTCACAATCTCGTAAAGATTCATTCACATTCGCATACGCATTTTAAAATATTTGTAACTTGTTCGTGCATCTGTCTATCAAAGTTAACGTCTTCAGCTAGAACAGACTGTCTATTCAAAATATATATATTTTTTCTTTTATTATCAATTCCCATTTTGTACTATTTCGTAAATGTATTAATTATGTACAGTAGCGATAATTGGTAAGATAGTGTATAGTTTTTGCATATTTCATAACAATGATATCATGGGTACGTTACCATTTCGTATTTGATGTCGATTCTATTAAAGCTTATTTTCCCATTTTGGCTATAAAAAAACGATAATCATATGCTTCGCGTGTTTTGAAACAAACAATCAATAGCCAAGCATGAATAGATATAAAGTTTTGCGATCTTTCTAATGTCAGACAATGCTATGAGCACCCTTCGAAAACGGCTCCCCTGTGGAATAATCGCGAAAAATGTTACCTGAAGCGAGCGATTTTCCTCCCCTCCGTTTCCAAAAAAGTCACGTGGTTTATACACCCTTTTAAGGAAAAGACGATTATTTGGAACAACAGCAAGCACATTCGACTTAGAAGCTATTTTGAAAATACAGGATTCTAATCTCAGATAACCATGTTGCTTTCATTGAGAAAAAATGAAATATTGGAACAATGATCAGTCATCGTTGACAACGGTTATTCAAAAGACCGATTGATTCCACCCCTGTAAAAAATTGTGTTCCTGTTCCGACTATAAAATCAAAATATTCCATTGTTTTGGGAATTTAAAATTGTAATTTGTTTGTTTGAATGGAGTTTTACCCGGCTTTCAACATTTTTTTTCAGTTGTATCACGGAGGCTGGAGCACCTTACAATGGTTTCCTGGTATTTCTCTCACCAGTACAACCACATCCTTTCCTAGCCTCCAGCTGCTATCTCACATAAGTCTACGATTATCAACCCATTGGTGACAGACAAATAGTCAGAAAGAATGAGTGCCGCCGTCGGAGATCAAACTGCATGAAATAGAAACTGCCCAACACATAGATACTCACAGGTGTCTTCATGGTAAAGGAAATTTTCAATTAATGTTAATATATCCAACAGAAAAAATGGGGAAAATAGAGAGAGGATCAGTTGTCATTGTCTGTGTTGATAAAGGTCACTTGACAGTTTAAATGAAATCAGTCGTCCAATGAAAACAAATTACATCTCTTTAAAGTGACTCGTGGTTTTCGGCAATTGAATAAAAAAACCAAAAAGATATTGGAAGTTTGATCTTAAAAGTCATTTATATTAACACCTTTTTCATATTTGCCTCTATTTTATTTTGTTACATGTATTTTAGTTCCGTACAGCAACTAATGAAGTAGTGGGGCGTTTTCAGCCTCATTGAACTAAAAAATTTTACTAATATCTTGCTTATTTTTTAAGATAGACAAATGAAACTTTAACAAATGATCAAAATTGGCTTTTCCTATCAGAAAAAAACATAAAAAATTGCCTAGACACTTTAATGCAACCCGTGGTGCGTACTTTTGTACCATGGGGCTTGGTAGGGCATATTTTCCCGTAGGGCATAGTTTAGTATAACCCCCCAAATTCCTTCCCTGACATAATCTCAGCCGGACAAAAGCAGCCCTAGACATAATCCCTGCCGGATAAAAGCCCTCTTGGACAAATCTCCCATATACAATATACATATGAATTAAAGACTTGCAGGTAAAACTTTGTAAGAAAAGATAATGGAGGCACAAAATTAATCCAAAAGTTTTTTTTAATCTTTGCTGAATCTTTCATGAAGAAACAGCATTTTAATTAGTTTGAATGACTAAGATCTAAATGGCTTCAAACATTTTTTGTTATTATGTTTGAGTTCAAGTGCAGACATTCTACTTCCCGATCTCAGCTTATTCTCCTGATATTTTACCCTTCCTCTCTCCTGATCGGGAGACCAATTCTCCCGACCTGAGAAAATTTGAGCATGAAAACAAATTGGGAGTCAAAAATGCAAAATTGCTTGTCCGAGGGGTCAAATGGCAAGTGTAAAATCCAATATTGGGAAAAGCGTTGTTTATTTGTCTGGAAGTATCATCTATATGTCAGGTAGCTATCCAGACTAACAAGGGAGGTAACTCTGAAAATATTTTTTAAAGTAGAGGGGGTAATACTGGATTTGCCATTGCCGTCTGTCTGTCCATCCGTCCGCCTGTCTGTCCGTCCATCTGTCTGTAGACACAATTTTGTCCAGAAGTTTTCTCAGAGACTATTATAGGTACAGCTTTGAAATTTATACATAATGTGTATCTGCAAATGAAGTTATGCACCTGCAATTTTGAAGCCCCTACGCTTGTTGGTTGCTGAATTATCTCCCCTTGAACATGTAATTTTCACAAAATTATTGTTGTCCGGAGCATTTCTCCTACACTATTGCATGTATTTATACATGAAGTGTATCTGCTTATGAAGTTGTGCACCTGTAATTTTGGAGCCCCTACTCTCAGTAATTGCTGAATTATCTCCCCTTTAACTTGCAAATTTCACTAAATTATTGTTGTCCGGAGCATTTCTTCTTCACTATTGCATGTATTGACTTGAAATTTATACATAATGTGTATCTGCTTTTGAAGTTGTGCACCTGCAAATTTGGAGCCTCTACTCTCAATATTCACTGAATTATCTTCCCTTTAACTTGCGAATTTCACTAAATTTTTGTTGTCCGGAGCATATCTCCTACACTATTGCATGTAATCACTTGAAATTAATATATAATGTGTATCTGCTTTTGAAGTAGTGCACCTGCAACTGAAAATACCCTACTCTCAATAATTGCTGAATTAACTCCCCTTGAACTTGCAAATTTTACTAAATTATTGTTGTCCATAGCATTTCTCCTACACTATTGCATGTACTTACATGAAATTAATACTGTAAACGGCTTTATATTGGCCGTGTCCTCATTTGGCATTTTTTTTATTAAGATTTATTGGGGGTGATGTATTTTGGAGCATCTTACTTTAACACCAAAATTAAACGCTTTATCTATATTTTACACTTTTTTGTCGTTGAAGAGAATGTAAGTAGCTGAAAGGCTATTTCTAGAGTAATGTCAACTTTCTTCATACTTGACAATAGATTGTTTTCACACTTTTATTATAGTTATAATGCGTGTATAAGTTTTTCACACTTTTTCGCTGTGATTTTCATTACAAGGTATCAACCAACTTGGATCTGGAATCTTGAAATTGAGGGATCAGTGCAATACTATTGTAAGTGCCTATAATTTATAGGCACTCACAATAGTATTGCGCTGACCCGTCGAAATGTCAACATTGCCAGCATAATAATAAGTATGGTCTGCATATCCTTGATATAAATTTAAATAACATTGACTGAAATGTATAGATTTCATATCTATCATAATAAAGAAATTATTTAATAAAGACAAACATTGGCGGTGGATTAATTTTAGCTTGACCGCCAATATAGCCAAAATAAAACCCCCGCCAAAATTACCCTGTTTACAGTATAATATGTGTATTTGCATTTGAAGTTGGGCATTTTGAAGTCTCAACTATGATATGTAGCTGAATTATCCCCCCTTGAACTTGTAAATTTAAGATATTTTGTTATTACCTTGAGCATTTTTCTTACATTATTGCTGCTACTACTTCGATATTTATAGACAATGTAATTTTCAGTGTAAACTAGTGCTAGGGAATTTTGTATGACCCTATTTATATAAGCCACTTAATTATTTCCCCTTGAATGTGTCAATTTGTACATTAGTTTCATTATCTGGAGCATTTTACCTACAATAATGCCCGCTGTAGTTGCTAAATTATCTCCCTTGAACTTCTTAATTTTACTCAATTTTGGCTATCATGTTACAAATGGATCATGTACTGAAAGCACTTGTACTGGGAAATAGCCCTGGTAGGACAAAGTTCTGGTGGGGGGTATCAGTCCATAGTGCGACAGTTCTATCCTGCAGCTGAGAGTTGCCACCTGTAGGCGATGCTCATGTTTTTAATTTATTATGACTATATTTCAGAAATATAGAAGCTCACAGCTGATTAGAAATGGATTGGCCTGATGGACTCTCTGATTTGAGGGAGACCCCTTACTATAAGACTATAGTGAAATACGTTTTGAGGAAACAACTACAGCAATTAGTAAGACTGATTTACATCTTTTAAAGACCTTGTTTTTACTCAACCCAGAGGTACAAGCAATTTTTTTCCAAAAAAAAATTGATATTGATTTACTTCCCTATAGAAATTCTATGTACTGTTCTCTAAAAAGATTTTTGTGTTTTCTAGGACACCACAAAATCAACAACAGCTTATAAAAACAAGCTAAAATTCAGTCAGTTTGAATGGATTTGTGAAACTTTGTGAACTATTTCGGGGCATTTTCGAATGATTTCAGAGCATTTATGAATAGTTTGAGTGAGTATCTGGAATGAGATTTAGAATGGTTCAGAATGGGACGAGTGTCAACTTCGTGATGCTTCTAACTACATGCATTTGTGAATTTTGTACCTCTGATCAATATTCGAGGGAAATTTCATTCAAAATCAGTGCTAGACACTCATACAACATCATTTCAAAATCATTCAAATTGTGAATTTCACAAAGTTTCTAACTGCAGAAACATAGAAGGAATTGTATTTCAGGTAAGCATTACTGAACAATAAGGCCCCCTTGTATGTTATTAATGTTATTCTCTGTCTTTATATAGCTTGAAGAAATGTCCTCAGAAGTTGGGGAAGAGTCATTGATTATGACAGTAAATCCACAAAATGGAACAATCTCTCACCATGGATCAGAAAAAGGGAAAGATTTTCTACTTAACAGGGATGATCTCAAGAAACAATTTCTGACTTTTTGTGTTACAAGTAAGTAATTACAGAGGAATCGGCTTATTAGCAACTCCTATTTGTCAGAGAATAAGTTGCTATTAAGCAGATGTTTCTATTATCCGATATCTCGTTTAATTTAGTATTCAACTACTGGAAATGCACGAGCACATCGTCGGCTTGAATCAGTGGGGATTAATTCATGTATGTTTCATCAGTCCTGTCCAATTGATAGTATTTCAATGATGAAAAAAAAAGTTAAATTGAAAATTTGAAAAGTCTTTTTAGTTTATTCCCCCCTACTTCCAGTAGCTTCTTAAGTCGCTGATTGATAAAAATGAAATGTTGGCCGCAAAAGGGATGAGCCAAATTAAATTCAATTACCTTTTAAGACTATCCATTAGATTTAATTCCTCAATTTATGTGATTTAGTTAGAATGGCAAGTAAACATGAGAGAAAAGTGTGTTGCTTTGAAAACTCACACAACCTCGACCACTGGCCAGGTGTTTGGCGGTCCCTTTGAAATTGGGTTATTCTTTGAGAATTTTACAGCGTGACGTCATATTAAAGCTCGGTTCAAAAAGAAATCTTATGATTTTCTAGAATCTTTACCGCTCCGATATCTCAATTAGGATAATAATGTCGGATCTGAAGTAAGTAATTTTCGTTTTCAACTGATTTCAATAAGTTGATTTTTTTCCATCGCGTATTTACAGAAAATTCCATTTCAATTTCAGTACACATGTTTTCTGCAAAATTGAAGCTCTGCAAAAACAATCTCATCCTTTTACTGGAATTTAAATAAAAAAAATAATGATATTTAAACAAATAAGAAGCGGGCCGTATTTGAAGGATCGCGAATCATTAAAAAGCCGAGTGGGATTGTCATACACTCGAAGAATATAAAGCAAATCATTCGTCTCAGACTTTAATTAACTCTAACACGAGCAAACAGCGATTGTAAATCGGGTAAAGGTGCGATCAACAACTTAACCCGTCTATGTGTACTTTAGGAATCGCAGCATCACCTGTCAAATAAAAGACAAAACTTGTGAATTTGATTGTTTGACCCGATTTAACCTCCTGATTGTTTCTAATATCCATGAATTGGGTCCCTGAGCGAAAAATTTGTTTCCATTATCCGAGAGTTTCTATTATCATAGTTCGGATTATCCGACAAACTTTACTTAGGCTAAAGAAGCAAGGGTTTTTTGCTAGAGGAAAAGTTGCTAATATCCAAAAATCCCAATTATCCGAGTTGCTAATAAAGGGATTCTACTGTAGTACTTTTTCTGATGTGCTCATTTGGTAACATAAATAGATATGATGATAGAGAGAAAACAAGATTCTTGTAAATGTTGGTTTTGCTGATGTATTGTAAAGAGGCTTAACCCTTGTTATGCTGAACCCTGAACATTCCTGCCTTAGCAGGAAGTACAGACAAAGTTCAGCCTGCACATATGTGCAGTCTGAACTCCTGTCTTTACCAACTGATTTTCCCTTTTTTCAATCAGAAAAGTTTAAAGAATAGTATATTTTCACTATGGAACTGACTCACAATTAAGAATCCAGTGCTTTTAGAACTTTGATTTTAATGCAATTAAATTAAGGATTTTATTCAGCATGACAAGGGTTAAATTTGAATGTCTATGCCTATATATGTTGAGTTTAATTTCATATATGCCAACCTGCAGCCAAATCAGCATGGCTGCAGCTATATCAAGGGGTTGGTACAATACTATTGTAAGTGCCTATCTACTTTTAGATTTGCAATGACCCATTGATATGATGTTTCTGCCCTAAATGTTTATTTGTTCTTTTTGCCCCTCAACAGCGACACTCATTCTATCCAACTGTTTGTCTCCCACCAATGGGTTGATAATTGTAGACCTATGTGGGATAGCAGCTGGAGGCTAGGAAAGAATGTCGTGGTAGTACTGTTGTGGGAAATACCAGGAATCCAATGTTGGGTGGACGCGATATGGCTGTAATAATGTGAAAAGCAGCGTAAAACCCCAATGACACAAAGAAATTCTTTTTTTTTACCATTGTTTTAGAGGTCAGGATGACTTTTGTAACCTCATGATTCACTGATAATTATCTTGTGAAACGCCTGTATTGAGCTCTTTTGGTGTCATTAAAATCTTTCTTAAATCTGGGGCTCAAGAAATTGCAATTTCCAAGATGCTCTTTTATAAGTGATTATAATTTCTTAAACAATGAATGTAGTTATGTAGGAATGGCAATCTTTGACTTTAGTATAGTGAGCTTCTAAATTGATAGTTCAAAATTTTCGAAACATTTCTACACAATTGTGTTCAATTTTGACTTAAATTCCACAGCCTTTCATTACTTTGATTTTACGAAGCCAAGTTCTCTTTCTGACATTGGCCTCCCACCAATGGATAGATAATCATAAAGCTATATGGGATTGAGCTGGTGGCTAGAGAAAGATTTAATTGTAGAATGGGCAATGGGTAATGGTAGGTGCTTCAGGGGGATGATGTATCTCTATTTGTGCAGCAATTAGCTGAAGATGCTGGATAATGTAAAAAGTAAGAAAAAGTGGAAATGGAGCATTACTCTTACAAAATTGTGCTCAGAATTAAGGTTAACACTTTGCTGTTTAATCCCTGCTTTTTACGTGCCCGTCATTTTATAATAGAGAAAACATTGTGAAAAAAGAAGAAATTGCTTCTGACAAGCAATTTCTTCTTTTTCCACACTTTTTTCTACCCTACTGAATGCTTATTTTTCAAATTAAATGCACTTTAAATTTCCGTCTGCAAAACCTTTGAATTTGGACAGGTCAAAATTTTGTAAAACAGGAAAGGGTTAAAGTTTGTCACCCCAATGCAAACGCCAACAATATAACAAATGTGAATGACTCAAAGGTGATGGCAATACCTTGGGTTATCTCTAACACTAGCCATGCTAAAAATTGTTAAGAGCAGTGTTAAACCCATTCAAGCAAACAAAACAAGTTCAGAAATGCAAAATATAATTAGAGTAAAGAAAAACTTAGCCTGTAGAGCTTCTCAATTAATTAAACAAATCTCAAGGTCTTACACTTACATGTACTAGGAATATCCCAACACAATTACTGGAGATTTCTGTTAAATAGAGAAAAACATGTTAGTGTCTGAAAAATATCAGTGTTATCTGGTAGAGGTTTGGAGAATTTATCATGGGAAGGCTGTGCCGATTCATGATAATTTCTTACTTCGAAGACCAGATAGCATTGATGATTTTAGAAACTTATATGCTATTTTATATATCATGCAACCTTTTTGCGCTTTATTATAATAAACCCTTGAAAAACAAAGAAATTCAGATGAAAGTGTAAGCAAAGTGTAATCTAAAAATAGATTGCCTGATATCACATTATATCAACACACAGGTGATATCAGGTCAATACAGGCTTAATAGCATGATAAAGAAATTTTTGTAAAGGTTTTAGATACAGCAGAGGCCTAGAGGATATTGCATTTCAAAAGTTTATACATAGGATGATACTTAAGAGATGAAGAGAGTATTTGTTGGTTTCAATGAGGTATGAAACAAAAAACCTTACAACACTGTATGAATATGTGAAGCGGATTCATACATTAGTGTGATATGGTTTTTAGTTTCATACCTCATGAAATCAACAAATATTATCTTCATATTATTTAATATCTTGAAACAAAAATGTAAAGATTTGTCAACATTAAAGCAGTTTTCTTTTGGGACTTCTTTTTGTGGAAGCTTACAAAGAAGCTACATAATCAAAATTAATTTCATAGAGAAATAAAAGCAATTTTTCAACCAATCAGAATTGTGTGAAATCAACTAGAATTAAATTACGATTTTGTGAATCAGAAAATTAGCCAAGTTTGAAAAAGTTTCAAGCCAAGTAAGTCTGTGTAGTCTGCCCAATCTGACTAGGGTCGATACTTTATGCACTACCCTGATCGTCCCTTTTTGGGTGATGGGTCAAACTTTAACTACTAAATTTGCAAGACTTTTCCAACATTTGAAATGTGCACCAAACAAAAACTCTGGCCAGCCTGTGCATCTGCTCTGTCTGACCAGAGTCTTGGCTTTGTACTTTGAAGATAGATCAGGTCTAGATGTGTCTCTTGAAAAACAGCCTATCTTCAAAATGCACTGCAGAACTGTCCAGGCTGCTCAATGTTTGCAAATCTCACATGTTTCAATTTGTTGGAAATCTCATGCATTGGCTCAAATATAAATATTGTAACCCTCATGTGTTTCAGGTAACAGTCAAAACATGTTTCAATTAGTTGGAAATCTCATGCATTGGCTCAACTATAAATTTTGTAACCCTCATGTGTTTCAGGTAACAGCCAAAACAATCAAATAAATCCTGCACAAGACACAGGATCCTGTGAACCTGGGAAAAGAAAAAGGACCACAAGTGCTTCACCTAGTCAAACAAAGATACAAAAAACAGCAACATCAGAAAATTCTGAAGGTCAAAAGAAAACTACGGGTCAGAGGAAGACATTAAGTGGACCAAAGAGTGCTAGTGAAATATTGCGAAGCCACCTTAAAGCTAAAATTGCTGAAACATCAAGGATGCAAAGAAAAGAAAATGAGATTATGTCTAGGAATTCAAAAGCAAATGAGATTATGTCTAGGAATTCAAAAGCAAATGAGATTATGTCTAGGAATTCAAAAGCAAATCAGTATATGTCTAGGAGTTCAAAAGCAAATGAGATTATGTCAAGGAATTCAAAAGCCAATGAGATTGTATCAGAGACTGAAACAACCAATCAGATTCTTCCACCAGTTGTGTTATCAAGTCAGCCTAGGACTGAAAAAAGAATACTGAACGGACACATCAATCACCAGGTAGAGATCTATACATAATTGTCTTAAATTATCTTTGTTATTAGGTAGAGGTTGGGAGAAAAATATCTTTATAAGGGTTTTCAGAGTCATGATTATTTCCCTCGGCCAAGACCAGATAACAAGTAAAGACGAATTATCAATTCTGATAAATGTTATGGTTGCAAGTATTCAAGAGCAGAATTTATATTATGACCTATGTTGCAGGAGTGAAATAACACTGTTGAATATTTTTGATACTACATTGGTGTTCTTACACTAGTGGAATAAGTATGCAAATGAGCTCAGAGTGAATAGCAACGCTATTGTATAAACACAAAAATGAGGTCATTATGTATAGAGTGTGACACCAGTTTTAAACGGCTTTATACGTTTTGCGGAAAATTGAAATGTTGCATTTCAAGAATTTTGACAATTTTTCGCAAAAAATCGGGTCATATTATAAATAGAATATAAAATTTGTGCTCATGAAATACAGAATTTATTGAACAAATCATCTATGAACAGATAAAAACTTGGCACAGCCTCATTTTTATCTGTTTATAGATGATTTCTTTAATTAATTCAGTATTCCATGACCACTCATTCAATTTCCTCTATCAGTTTAGAAAAGATGGAGTTTGTATTAGTTTTTATACGCCGCCAGAGGCGGATGTATATTGATGTCATCTTTTCTGTCCGTCCGTCTGTCCGTCCATCCATCCATCCATCCGTATGTCCGTCCATCCGTCCACTTTTCTTGTCAACGAAACTCCTAAGTTTCTGGCTGGATCTTCTTGAAACTTGGTCAATGTTATCACCTCAATTGGTAACATGTGCATGAAGGAAGGATTTTATGGTTCGTTGATTTTTGCCTGAGATATGCCCCTTAAAAACTTAGTCTCTGGGGCTTATTGCCTCAGTTTTTTCTTGTCAGCGCAACTCCTAAGTTTCTGGCTGGATCTTCTTGAAACTTGGTCAATGTTATCACATCAATTGGTAGATGTGCATGATGGAAGGATTTTTTGGTTTGTTGATTTTTGCCTGAGTTATGCCCCTTAAAAACTTAGTCTCTGGGGCTTATTGCCTCAGTTATGCCCCCTTAAAATTTAGTCTCTGGGGCTAATTGAATTTGCAGCCTTGTGAATGCAACTCTTCTTAAGTTTCTGGCTGGATCTAAATGAAACGTTGATTTTGGCCTGAGAAATGCCCGTTAAAAACTTAGTCTCTGGGGCTTATTGCCTCAGTTTTTTCTTGTCAACGCAACTCCTCCTAAGTTTCTGGCTGGATCTTTTTGAAACTTGGTCAATGTTATCACCTCAATTAGTAGATGTGCATGAAGGAAGGATTTTATGGTTCGTTGATTTTTGTCTGAGTTATGCCCCTTAAACACTTAGCCTCTGGGGCTTATTTCCTCAGTTATGCCCCCTTAAAATTTAGTCTCTGGGGCTTATTGAAATTGCAGCCTTGTGAATGCAACTCTTCCTAAGTTTCTGGCTGGATCTAAATGAAATTTGGTGGATGTTATAACCGAAATTGGTAGATGATCATGAAGTAAGGATTTTATGGTTCATTAATTTTACCCTAAATTATGCCCCCTTAAAACTTAGTATCTGGGGCTTATTGAAATTGCAGCCTTTTGAACCCAACTCCTCCTTACTTTTTGTCTTTATTTAAATGAAACTTGGTCAATGTCATCACCATAATTTTAGATGTACATGGATCAAGGATTTTATGGCTCATTTATTTCCCTGAAATATGCCCCCTTAAAACTGGGTGTCTGGGGCTTATTGAAATTGCAGCCATGTGAAGGCAACTCCTCCTAACTTTTTGTCTTGATTTAAATGAAACTTGGTCATTTTGAATTTGGTTCTGTCAAAATAAGTAGTGTCTACAATTATTTTCGTGAAACAGCAGCAAAGTGGCGGCGTATTTTGTGACTATGGCACTCTTGTTGTCTCAAATTTGATGGACAAAAGCTGCATATTACTTTAAGTAAAATACATTGTTATGTATGTGTAAATAAAGTGGCGAGTATGCAGCTTCTTTTAATTTATGTCCCCCAAGTTAAAGAATGGAACTGAAAAAAAAATAATTTGACAACCTTTTTTAAATTTATAATATTTTCTGCCCAGGAAATCAAAAGAAATGTATTGAAGTAGTTAATTCAGTTACCTACATCCTTTCTCAGTACAGACTGGTTGAATCAGGGGAAAAGGCAGTTAAATTATAACTCATGGGCCCAGACTGACAAAATTGAACATTTTGAAAAAAAAACTTTCCATCCAAACCTAAAATTAAGAGGCTGTTGGTTACTAAGCCCCTGTTTGCCTTTTTGCCTACTATTTTATTTTCTTTATTGCTTTTGGTGGTTTATCGAGAAATAATGGTGGATTATCATTTGATAATCTTTCCGCAAAAGCAGTGACATTATCAAAAACTTTTACCCTGCTTTTGTGCATTTTATCCTATCTGATGTCATCTATAGGGGGCAATGTAAATGATGTCACAATGAATTTTGCATAGCAATCACGCGGGAAATGACACGCTTTACAAAAATATGTCCTAGAAATTTCACATTTTGTCTCATTTTTGCAATAAAGAAATAGAATAATTGTTTGTTTTTCGAGTAAGATTGATTAATATTTCATTTTGTAAACAACAAAAGCTATATTTTCACTGTCTTGTGGCTCCGTCACTCATGAAAATATAGCTTTTGTTGCTCACTCATTGGATATAAATCCATCTTACACTGAAACAAACAATTATCCTCCATATCTTCTTTCCACCTTCTTACAGGTTAAGGAGGATCACACTTATTCCATGGATGTTAGTGGTGATGTAACTTCACAAATAGACTGGAACCCCTGTATTGCTAATTATAGTGATAAAGCAACTTTAACAAACTACTATAACAGTGTCAGTGATAATGATAATCAACCATTAGTTTTGGAAGACTTGGAAATTAAGCAAGAAGTAGAACCAGTGGTAGAGAATGAACCTGTCTATGAAAAAAACACAATAAATAATGTGGATACAATTGAAAAAACAGTACAAGGAAATGCTTGTATAAGTAATACTTTGCATGTTGAAACAACAAGTATACAGTTAAATGGAACTGATATAGATTTCACAATCCCAGAGCTACAGCCGATTGTTAGGCTAGAAACTTTCAACCCATTTGAAAAACAAGTAACGAACAACCAGTATAGGACTAGTGTGTCTGCTACAAATTTTGAGGAAAATGGGGATCAAAGTGTTATCGAGGAAAATAGTCAGGAACTAACTGGAGAAACTAACACAAGACTAGTGAATTCTAATCATATAGAAGGTTTAGAGAATGAAGAGGAAGTTTCTAATACACTTGAAGTGATCACTGTAGGGAAGATAAAGGAAGAACTATGCAGTGAAAGTAACAGCCCAATTAAAATAATTTTGAAGCCTGAAGTTTCGTCGCTCACTGCCAGAGCTACAGATAAAGATGGTATTTTAGATCAAAGTAATTTTTTCATAATAGTGTAAAACCTATGTTGTTGGTAGTGTTGGGCAATCATTTTCAAATCACAATCGATAATAGTTTTTTAATTGGAAGAGTAAATCAACTAATGATTGATTGTACAATCGTTTTTCCTAATACAGCAATACCAGTATCATCTTGTGAAAGTGAAGTTAAAACTGATGACCTAAAGATTTTTTCTGCAGATTTTTCTACCAACTTCATGGCTCAGCATGAAACAGTTGTAACTGCCTATAAACTTATAGGCAGTTACAACTGTTTCATACTGAGCTATCAAACTGATGTCAGTTTTGAAATCAATACATAATAGCTGTCATTTATGTGTTAGGAATATAATTAATTGATAATGGAATTTCTTAGTCAATTATAACAATCCGAATCCAAAACCAACTGATTTTTAGCTCCACTGGCTGAAAGCCACTGGGGCTATTGTCATGGCATTGTGTCCGTCGTGCGTCCGTCCGTCCGTCCGTGCGGTCGTAAACTTTTTCTTTAAAAATCTTCTTCTCAGAAACTACTGGATGGATTTCAACCAAACTTCACAGGAATGATCCATGGGTGACCCTCTTTCAAAGTTGTTCAAGAAATTTTGATCCAATGAAAAACATGGATTTAATGGGCATGGCTTATTTCCAAATATGGTAAAATGTGACTTTTCTCAGGTTCTTAATGATGGATACCAATTAAATTTTACATGAATGATCCTTGGGTGACCCTTTATCAGTCTACAAAAAATTATTGAAATCGGATGAAAATTATATATTTTATGGGCGGAGGTCATTTCTCTATATGTTATATAGTGGAAACTTTGAAAATCATTTTCTCAGAATCTAATGGATAGATATCAACCAAATTTTACATGAATGATCCTTGTGTGACCCTTTATTAGTCTACAAAAAATTATTGAAATCGGATGAAAAATATGTACTTTATGGGCGGAGGTCATTTCTCTAAATGTTATATAGTGGAAACTTTGAAAATCATTTTCTCAGAATCTAATTGATAGATATCAACCAAATTTTACATGAATGGTCCTTGTGTGACCCTTTATTAGTCTACAAAAAAATATTGAAATCGGATGAAAAATATGTATTTTATGGGCGGAGGTCATTTCTCTAAACGTTTTATAGTGGAAACTTTGAAAATCATTTTCTCAGAATCTAATTGATAGATATCAACCAAATTTTACTTGAATGATCCTTGTGTGACCCTTTATCAGTCTACCAAAGATTATTACGATCGGGTGAAAAATATGCCTTTTATGGGTGGAGGTCATTTCCACTTTGTTATATAGTGGAAACTTTGAAAATCATTTTCTCAGAATGTTACTGATGGATATCAATCAAACTTCATTAGTATGATCCTTGGGTGATCCATTATCATGCAGCCAAAAATTATTGTCATTGGATGAAAAATATGCCTTTTATGGGTGGAAGTCATTTCTCTATATTTTATAATGTTGGAGACTTTGAAAATCATTTCAACATCAGTAAAACCCAAAATATCTTAAAATCTAGTCAAAACTTAGATTTGCTATTACAAGAAATTCAAGCCTGTGGAGCGACACAAGCCATTCATGGCTTTCTAGTTTATTGTAATTGATGATTCTGCCCATCATTAGTTGTGGGTACTCATTCTAATTGGAAAATTTCTATCTTTTAGCCCTCATGAAATTGTTAATTTTTTCCTCTGTATACCTGCATAAAGTTAGTTGATAAATGCATCATTTTGCCTGCATAAAGTTAGTAGTATTTTAAATTATTATAAACATAAAGTATGATGATATATAGATAGATTTTGCGCGATGAGCCGTAAAATCAAATTTTTACTGCTAGATTCTCGTGCCATTTGTTCTAAATAGATCAAACAGGTTAAAAAAACGCATAAAAAAAGTATAAAACTTACCCTTTAAACCAACGTTATTACTTGTCTTTAAATGTAAGGTTCACTCAAACATGTTCTTTCATTATTGCAGAGAAGGGATCAGGTTAAATTCCAATCATTTTCTTTTTAATTATACCCGATTTACCCATGGTAATCGACCCAGCACCTACGTCAGAGCTCAGTTTTGAAAATACACCTATACCAGTCTCATTTCTCCAACAAGGATTTTTAAAGGGCAGGGTGCCAGTGTCCAGGAAGGACATTTTGTGTCAGGGAGCGGTGAGCCTGGGATCTCCTTCCAGGGAAGGAGTTCAACAAAAACTCCTTCATATAGTAGCATCCAATGAATAAAACCATAAATCTATCTTTTCAAACTTTGATCATTTTTTTTTGACATAAATTGTTAATTTTTTATTATCATTTTTTTTCATTTTCATTTATTTCATCAACTTGTTATTATCAATATTTTTGTGTGGTGTCTGTGGTCTAGAGGTAGAGCGTCAGCCTCTTGACCCAAAGGTCCTGAGTTTGATTCCCGGGAGCAGCTATCTATCTTGGTTCTTTCATTGGCCCACACATTCGGCGCGAGTACTGGTGAATTTTCCAGGAAGCAGAATCGAGAGGGATTAATCTAAGTTGTAAGAACTTGTTGCCTAATCGATGTAAAATAAATAGGTTTAAACCTGATCTATATTTTGCAAATTTGGCTAGGATTATAGATCTACTAGGCTTAATTGATAAAATCTTTCAGAAAAAGTATAAGGTAGAACGTACATGTCATTAGTACACATACCCTCAGTGGATGATGAATATGTCATTTAACCCTTTGCTGTTTAACCCCTGCTTTTTATGTGCCTGGGATTTTATGATTGAGAAAACATTGTGAAAAAAGAAGAAATTGCTTCTGACAAGCAATTTCTTCTTTTTCCACACTATTTTCTACCCTATTGAATGGTTATTTTTCAAATTAAATCCACTTTAAATTTTCGTCTGCAAACCTTTGAATTTGGACATGTCCAAAATTTTGTAAAACAGGAAAGTGTTAAAAACATGTTTTGTTCAAGCTGTAGCTAAGAAGTTAAAATTGTCCACTAACGATGTGGGCCTAGTGTGAAATGTAATATAAACTGACTCTTTCATAAAATCACCATTAAGGTATTAAAAAATGAAAATAGAAAAATACCAATATTTCTTGTATATTCAGCTGTTTAGAATGTAAAGACTTTACATTTCCCAAAGTTTTTCTTTTCTCCCGGCAATACTTGTATCTAATCAAATGCAAAAAAAAATTAAAAAGAAGAAGGTTAAGAGCTTTTAAGATTTTATTGTTACTTACAAAATATCAATTTAACTGAAGTTCTGCTTCCTTTTAATCAACAAATTTTTAAGTGAACAAAATTTGCTTAAACGCTGCTTTTGCTGAAACAGTGACGTCACTAAATGTTAGGGGGAATGATTTTACGTAGAGGGAGCGAGGCGTTTCAACAGATATCAAAGAAACCGCGGATAAAGACTCCGAAGACTGTGTCTGCGTATTACACAATTTACTTTCATGTAGAAATTGAACACATATCGATGGCTCAGTGTGAAACAGTTGTAACTTCCTATAAACATATAGGGAGTTACAACTGTTTCGCACTGAACCATCGATATATTCATACCCAAAAATCTGCAATTAGTCGGGTTTCAATTTCGCAATCAATTAGAAATAAATTTGGATTTTATTCTTGCCATTCAACAGTAAGATATCCATTTTGTTTCTTTATGTTTATCTACTTTTTCTCTTGAAAGCCTATTACAATCTGTCTATTTCTAATTAATATATTTATTCTCGCAATTTGCAAATCTATCTCTACTTGCATTGTGTGAAAGAAAAAAGTCAATTAAGCATTGTTGGATTTCAATATTGCTGAATTCTACATCCAAGTTGACTGCGTCAACTGATTTCCAAGAACAGTTGTATCAATTAGACCTTACAATTTGATGCTGTTGGATGCAACATTTCACCATTTATTCTTGCCAAAAATAATCAATTTTGAACGTCAAACTTCAATAGGTTTTAAAATGTCAACACTGTTTAGTTTAGATGTCAGGGGCACTTACAATAGTTTTGTGTCAGGCCTTGGATTGACAGATTATCAACAAACTTCTTGATCACTAATGATAAGTGTCTTTTGATTGGTTTAATTTCTGAAGTCACACCTGCTTATTGCAAATGGACATCTTCAAGCATGATGCCTCTTAGTTTATGCATCAATAATCGCGTCTTACTCAATTTGTTTCTCTTGTCATGTATAAAGGTGATGACTTTGTTTTCTAAACCTTTTTAGCTCACCTGAGCACAAAGTGCTCAAGGTTGTGCTCAAGGTGAGCTGTTGTGATCGTAAATGTCCGTCGTCAGTTGTGCATCGTCCGTCGTCCACAATTTCTTTAAACATCTTCTCCTCCTTAACCAGTGGGCCAATCTTGATGAAACTTGGCAGGGATGTTCCTTGGGTCAAGCTCTACCAAAGTTGTTCAAATGAATGAATTCCACCCTTAACCCTTTACCCTAAACAAAAAGGGTGAAAATATGAAAATCTTTAAAAATCTTCTTCTCTGAAACCAGAAGGCAGACAGCTTTCATATTTGGTATGTAGCATCATCTACCAAGTTTGTTCATATCAAGACCCTGGGGTCATATTTGGGCTTTACCAACCCAACCCTTTTTACATAGAATCAAAGATCGAAAATCTTTAAAAATCTTCTTCTCTGAAACCAGATGGTAGACAGCTTTTATATTTAGTATGTAGCATCACCTAGTGGGCCTCTACCAAGTTTGTTCATATCAAGACCCTTGGGTTATATTTGGGCATTGCACGGGTGCATCCCTTTATTATACGCCCGAAGGGTCGTATTATATTATGGCCTCGGTCGTCCGTCCGTCTGTCCGTCCGTTAGCAATTTTTTGTGTGCGTGACTCCTCCTAAACTATCAATAGGAATAAGCTGAAACTACACACAATTACTCCCTATGATGTCTAGTTGTGCATAAGACCTTTGAAATTCAAATCGCTCCAGTCATTCCTGAGAAATCTTGAATTATCTGCCCTTTAATATAACCAAAATCACTGTTTTTTGTGTGCGCAACTCCTCCTAAACTATCAATAGCAATAAGCTGAAACTCACACAGTTACTCTCTATGATGTGTAGTTATGCATAAGACCTTTGAAATTCAAATCGCTCAAGTCAATCCTGAGAAATCTTGAATTATCTGCCCTTGAATTAAACGAAAATCACTGTATTTTGTGTGCAACTCCTCCTTAACTATCAATTGAAATGAGCTGAAACTACACACAATTACTCTCTATGATGTCTAGTTTTGCATAAGACTTTTCAATTCAAAATGCTCCAGTTATTCTAGAGTTATCTTGGATTATCTGCCCTTGTATTGATGAAAAACAAAATTTCTTGTCGGCTCTTTTTCTCCTTCATTATGGATGGGAATGAAAGGAAACTTGCCATAATGACTCTGTAGGTTGTCTTAGGACTAAATGTATTTTCATATGTAAATGTTTTGGCACCAGTTGCCTGACTGTCTGTTTGCAATATTTTTAGCTATCATTCAAGCCCACTTTACTGACAAGCCAAGGTTACTGACAAGTCCCTTCGGGCGTATATGCGCCGCTCTGCAAAGCTCTTGTTTCTTATGAGCATGAAGGGTAAAAAATTGAAAATCTTCAAAAATCATCTTCTATGAAACCAGAAGGCAGACAGCTTTCATATTTGGTATGTAGCATCATCTAGTAGACCTCTATTAAGTTTGTTCATATCAAGACCTTAGGATCATATTTGGGCTCCACCCGGGTGCAACCCTCATATCAAGCCCCTTGGGTCATATTTGGGCTCCCCCTGGGCGCATCCCTTTCAGCTCATCTGAGCATGTAGGGTGAAAATAGGAAAACCTTCAAAAATCTTCTTCTCTGAAACCAGTAGACAGACAGCTTTCATATTTAGTATGTAGCATCATCATATGGACCCCTTCCAAGTTTGGTCAAATCATGATCAAGACCCTGGGGTCACATTTGGGGTCCAGCCGGGTGCATCCCTTCTTACATAGAATCAAAGAGCAAAAAGGCATATCTGTCTTGCTCTTCGCTGAAAACGTTCCATGGTATTGATCTTGGGCAATTATCTTCTTTTTGACATCTGCCTATCTAATTAATGTGATATCCCAGGGGTCAAAGAGACTCAGGTGAGCGATCTAGGACCATCTTGGTCCTCTTGTTTTCATAAGGCATGCTAGGAAAAGGCAGGGAGCTGAAGTTTGAGGGCAGGGTAGGGCCCCTTTCTTAAAGGGCCTAGCTGGAGCACTGAGTCTTTTTGTTTGCAAAAAGTAAGTTGAAGTAATCATTTTTGTCAACATAAAGTGTTCTTTTTCAGATGATTCTAGTAACAAAGAGTGTGATACAAACCAAGATATCAAGGCATACAGAAACAAGGAAACAGATGGAGTGGATCAAAGCATAGATTTTGACCAGCCATTGTGTAGTGAAAATTCATTAAAAGATTCATTGGAAGTTGTTAAAAAGGAAGGAGGTAAATGGAAAAAATAATTCTCAGCCCAACAACATTTACAGTAAACAATATATACAGTTATTTCATGGTGTCTTGTGATACCCTAACCTACAAAGTAAAGGGGGGTATATTGGTTTCACCATGTCTGTCTGTCTGTCCATCCGTCCTAAGACCTTTTCGTTTTTGGACTCTAACTCAAAAAAACCAGGCCACCTTGAATCATAGAACTTCATACAAATGCTGCTTATGATCCAAGAAAGTTCCTTATCATACCCCCGCAAAACAACTGTTTTTTTGGGGTATACTGGAATCAGCCTGTCAGTCTGTCTGTCTGTCCGTCCGTCTGTCTATCCATCCCTGGACATTTATACTGGTAATTTTGTGTCGCAATCTCCTCCTTCAGTTTTCCTTCAAAAGTTTTGAAATTTTATACAAACATTTATCACTTGTTGAAGTTTTGCAAGACACAATTTCAAGGTCAGAACTCCACCTGGTTCAAGAGTAATGTGCCCTTGAACTTGAGTTTTTTTTTCTTTTTGTCTACATTTACTTGTAATTTTGTGTCACGAACTCCTCCTTCACTTCCTTTCAAAAGCTTGAATACAAATACTTATCACAAGTTGAAGTTTTGCAAGACACAATTTTGAGGTTCCTACTCCTAGTTTAAGCATTATCTGCCCTCTGACTTATGACATCTTTTTCTTTTTGTGCACATATACTAGTAATTTTGTGTTGCAAATTCCTTCTTCAGTCTTCCTTCAAATGGTTTGAAATTTTATACAAACACTTGTCACTTTTTGAAGTTTTGCAAGTGTAAGATGCAATTTTGAGGTCTTAATTCCCTCAGGTTTGAAAATTATCTGCCCTTGAAATTAGCATCTTTTTTGGTTGTCATTTTAAAGTTATGAAACTTTATATACAAATTTAGTTCATTACTTTCCAGGACCTGTTATAGAAAATAGAATAATGGAAGATGTGCTGTCCAGGACATATCAAAGGATATAAAATAGAGTAAATTTAAAAGGAAACATTGAATATTTAGTACTTAAAGTTCCCATTGTCAACAAGTAAATCAATCTCTGAAAGCACTTGTTATAGTCAATTACCCATGACATACGGATCATGCACTGAAGATATTTCAGTTCCATTGAATTAATTTTCTTTGCTTAAGTCCCCATTGTCAACAAGTATCTCATTCTCTGAAAGCACTTGTGTGGGTATCAAGTCGCATTCTGGGAGAAGTTCTATGGGGTTTTTTTTATTCACATAGGTTAAAGGTCATGGTCACAGTCAGCCTTTGTTCAATAGACAAAGCGCTGGGGGGGGGGGGGGTATTTGTCCGCTTTGCGACAGCTTTAGTTAAAAAAAGGAAAATTATTGTCCCGAGGTTGAGAAGGATGACATTCTGAACTGTTGACCAATGGCAAAAGCTGACAGTTTCAATGAAACTGAGCATGAATATTTCTAAGGTGACCCTTAATTAAAATTGTTCATGAAATTTTGAAATTTCTCCTTCCAATCAATTGAACTAATTGCACTGAATCATGGTATGAATATTCCATGAATGATCCTTTACTTTATTGTCTTTCATGACCTTCTAGTTTTATGCCCCATATCAAAAAAAGCGGGCAAATTGTTTAACTGTTGTCTGTCTGGCTGTCTGTCTGCAAAATATAACCAAAAAACTTAACATTGCCAGCATCTTCAAGCCTTTTCAAGATACAAGGCTCATATTTGGCATGATTATAGATCTCAATGATCCACATTTACTGATACTAAAGTCAAGGTCATGTGACAAGGTCAAGGTAATCTGTCAAGGTCAAATATTTCAAGAATTAACCAAAAAACTAAACATTGCCAATATCTTCAAGCCTATTCAAGATACAAAGCTAATATTTGGCATGATGATAGATCTAAATGACCTGCATCTACTGATACCAATGTCAAGGTCATGTAACAAGGTCACGGTCATCTGTCAAGGTCAAATAACCCAAAAACTTAACTAAAAACTTAACATTGCCAATATCTTCAAGTCTATTCAAGATACAAGGCTAGTATTAAGCATGATGATAGATCTCAATGACACGTATCTGCTGGTTCCAAAGCTAAAGATATGTGACAAGGTCAAGGTCATCTGTCAAGGTCAAATAACTCAAAAACTTAACCAAAAAAAATTCAATATTAAATTTATTCAAGCATATTATAGTTACTCTGTCTCAAAACTTGCATGATGAAAGATTTCAGTGATGTACATCTGTAGGCATCAAGGTTAAGATCATCATTAAAGGTCAAGGTCATCTGTCAAGGTCAGCATTTTTGGAAAAAAAATGCTGTTATGGGGGGCATTTATGTTTCACAATCACATCTTGTTAAGGTCTCTTTTTCAAATCTGTAGATGTTAAAGCCAGCGGAGCAATAAAGGTCCTCTTTGGCCTCTTGTTTTAAATTTGGCATTTCATGATGACTCATTCAATATTGTCTATTCTTAAATGCTTAGGTTTTCTAGAATTTACAGTAGATTAAAATTTCATAAACTCACCTCCAAACCAGTGAAATTATCAAAGATTCTATATCCCTATGTATACGCCCGAAAGGTCGTGTTATGTTATCGTCTGTCTGTCCATCTGTCCCTCTGTCTGTCTGTCTGTCCGTAAGCAAATTCGTGTCCGGTCCATAACTTTGAAACTATAAGGCCTATGCTATTGAAACTTTACAGGTGTATAGATCTCATAGCTAGGGTGTGCAGAGCGCAAGAACCACAACTATACCATTTGTATTTTTTGAGTTATTGCCTTTGTTTGATTCAGTTAGCAAATTCGTGTCCAGTCCATATCTTTGAAACTATAAGGCCTATAGTCTTATACTTCACAGGTGTATAGATCTCATAGCTAGGGTGTGCAGAGCGCAAGAACCACAACTCTAAATTGTATTTTTTGAGTTACTGCCCTTTGTTTGATTCAGTTAGCAAATTCGTGTCTGGTCCATATCTTTGGAACTATAAGGCCTATGGTCTTGAAACTTCACAGGTGTATAGATCTTATAGCTAGGGTGTGCACAGGGTAATAACCCTAACTCTACCATTTATAATTTTTGAGTTATAGCCCTTTGTTTGATTCAGTTTGCAAATTCGTGTCCAGTCCATAACTTTAAAAAAAAATACAAGGACTACGATGTTGAAACTTCACATGTATGTATAAATACAATTTACTATAGTGTTTGCTAGAAAATACATACTAAGGATCAATAAGTTTAAAACATCACCAATTTATTTCTGAGCTTCGGGCGTATAATGCCACGCCCAGCGTTGCTCTTGTTATATGTATATTGTTTTCATCTTCCCTGTCAGTCTCTCTGTCCCAATTTCAAAACAGCCACCCATCTGTACATACATATGTATGTTAAAAGTTTGTGAACGCAACTCCTCCCTCATTTATTGACTAATTTTTATTTAACTTTTACAAAATGTGCGTAGTCACCTTACCTTGCGCATATTGTTACAATTTAGTGATTTTAAAAATGGGCCTTTTGGTAAAAATTTTGTGAACGCAACTCATCCCTCATTTTTTGACTGATTTGAATGAAACTTTGACAAAATTTTCATAGTCAACAGGCCTTGAGTCAGTTGTTGCATTTTGGTGTTTTTTAGCTGCATCATGGAAATAGGGGCCTTCTTGTTAAAAATCTTGTCACTGCAACTCCTCCCTCATTTATGGAAAGATTTGGATGAAACTTTCACAAAAGGTTCCAAGTCACTTGACCTTGCGCCTGTTGTAGTGGTTTAGTGATTTTCTATCTGCGTCATGGAAAAAGGGGCCTTCTTGTACAAATTCTTGTGAAAGCAACTCCGCCCTCATCTTCCAATGTGGAGGAAACTTTTACAAAATGTTCCTTGATGACCCTGCATATTGTGGTGGATTTTTATCTCCACTGGCCAAAGGCACTGGGGCTATTGTCATGGGACTGTGTCCTTGGTGCATCAGTCTGTCTGTGTATCAGTGCATCAGGTCGTAAACTTTATCTTCAAATGTCTCGAATGGAAGATTCAATTGACCTCTCTAATTGAATCTTGAAATGAATTTCAACCAAACTTCACAGGAATGATCCTTGGGTGACCCTCTTTCAATGGTAGTACATGGTAGTAATGACTTTGCCCAGAATCTTATTGATGGATATCAACCAAATTTCACTGGAATGATCCTTGAGTGGCCTTCATCAGTTTCCAAAGAAATATTGTGATTGGTTGAAAAATATGTCTTTTAATTGGGGGGGGGGGGGATTTCTCTATATGTTATATAGTGGAAATTTTGAAAATCATTCTCTCAGAACCTAATTGATAGAAATCAGCCAAATTTCACTTGAATGATCATTAAGTGGCCCTTTATCAGCTTACAAAAAAATATTGTGATTTGATGAAGTCTTTTTTGGGCGAGATCATTTCTCTATATTTTGAACTTTAGCCGCATCATTGAAAAAGGGGCAATCTTGTAAAAAATCTTGTAACTGCAATACCTCCCTAATTTATGGACAGATTTTGATGAAACTTTCACAAAATGTCAACTGACCTTGCCCATAGTGTCGCAGTTTGGTGAACTTAAGCTATGTCATGGAAAAAAGAGCCCATCTTGTAAAAGATCTTGTGAATAGAACTCCTCCTTCATTATAGACTAATATTGAAAAACAAAATGTTCAATGTCATTTGACCCTGCACACTTTGTCTCTTTTTGTTGAAATTCAGCAGTGTCATTGAAAAAGGGGCCTTTATGTCAAATTTCTCATTAATGGACTGATTTTGATTAAACTTTCACATAATGATCCTTGTCACCTGATCTTGTGCATATTGTCAAGGTTTGTTGAAATCCAGTCATGGAAAAAGGGGCCATGTGTATACTGTCCTTATTTTGTGAACTATGCAATGTCATGGTAAAAGTTGCCATATTGTAAAATTTAAAGGAAACAACTCTCCATTTAAGGATTGATTTGGTTGATGCTTTCAAAGGTTAATCTTCATCTTGTAAACAGGAACTTTCCATGATCCACCAGTACAGTGAAAGGGGCTTCCATTTGAATAATAATCCTTTTGATGGCATATCTTGTATCAACAGCACTCTTTGCTTGTTTCACCACATTCGATGTTATCTTAGTGGAGTCCAATTAGTGCCATGACCATGAATAATGTAGAGCAACCACTTGCAAATTACAAAAGGATGCCTTTAAAGAAAATTTGTCCATAAATTTTCACATTTTGTCTTTTTTTGCATGAAAGAAAAGGAATAATCAATTGTTTTTCAAGCAAGATTGATATTTTGTTTTATGAACAATGAAATCAATATTTTCACTGGTGGCTCTGTCACTTGAGAAAATATAGTTTTTGTTGTTCACTAAAAGAAATATAATCAATCTTACACTTAAACAAGCCATTATTCTCTATATCTTCTTCTCTGGAAGATTAACCCTTTGCTGTTTAATCCCTGGTTTTTACGTGCCTGTGATTTTGTGATTGAGAAAAAATTGTGAAAAAAGAAGAAATTACTTTTGACAAGCAATTTCTTCTTTTTCCACACTATTTTCTACCCTACTGAATGGTTATTTTTCAAATTGAATCCACTTTAAATTTTCGTCTACAAAACCTTTGAATTTGGACAGGTCAAAAATTTTGTAAGACAGGAAAGTGTTAAATATTGAATTATATGATATAGAACTATATTCTGCTACTTATAAGTGTTGGTAGATGATTGTCTTGGGTTCTTGCATCATTTTGTACATTGACCTTTGACCCACTTTCTTAAATCTAAAATTATAGGTTCCAGGACTGTATTAAATCAATAATTAATATAAGTAGATGGTTATTTTTGAGTCTGGAATCATGATTAACCCTTGATCCTGACTGTGAGCCGCCGTCATAGCGCATTTGTAGCGCGTCGGACTGTCAATCTAGAGTTCGCGGGTTCGATCCCCGACTGCGGCACTCATTCTTTCCGACTATTTGTCTCTCACCAATGGGTTGATAATCGTAGACCTATGTGAGATAGCGGCTGGAGGCTAGGAAAGAATGTGGTGGTTGTACTGGTGATAGAAATACCAGGAATCCATTTTTAGGAGCTCCAGCTGCCATGATATAACTGAAATAATGTTGAAAGCGGCATTAAACCCCATTCAATCAATCAATGATCCTGACTGTGACTTTTGACTTACTTTCCTGGATATTGAATTATTAGGTCTAGGACTGTGTAAAGTCGATAATAATGCTTTGCAGATGATTGTCTTTGATTCTAGCATCATGACTAACCCTTGACCCTGATGATTACCTTTGACCTACTTTCTTAAATATTGAATTTTTAGGTCTTGGATTGTGTTCAGTCAAAAATAAATGTTGGTAGATAGTTGTCTTTGTTCTGGAATCATGTCGGAGATTTCACCCAGATTTTGACCATTGACCTACTTTGTTAAATATTTAACTATTAGGTCTAGAACTATATTTTGATTTTTTGTAGACAATTGCTTCTCATTTTTGCAATCTGTTGAACCATTGCCCTTGACTATGAACTTTGACCTACTTTCTTAACTTTAGAATGACAGGGTCAAGGACTGTATTAAATCAATAGACATGGTTGACGGATGATTGTCTTTGATTCTGGCATCATGTTGAAATTTTACCTAGAACTTGACCTACTTTCTTAGATATTGAAGTATTAGGATCAATTATTAGGTAAAGATGTGTTTTGGGCCACAAATTAAGTTTGGCAGATGACTATATTTGATTCTGGCATTTTTTTTAACCATTTACTTAAATTTTATCTGTTTGAAGATAACTTGTTTTCATATATTTCGTATTTCATGACCCCTCATACAATATTGTTTATTCTATCAGATGAGTCATCTGATGAACAGAAAGACAGAAGAACCAAAGACAGTGAGAGAAAAGAGAGTATACCCTCAACTACCCAACACCCTAGTTTTCTAAGTTCGACAACCAGTTTTGTTGATGATGATGGTGATAATTTTGATGATGTTTGTAATAATACATTTGAAGGTATGATTATTTAAGGTTTTATCATTCATTAGTAGGCTATTGTCATGGCATTTGTCCGTTGTGTGTGTGTGTTTGTGTGCTTAAACTTTAACTTTTATCATGTTTTTCTTTAAAAATAATGAGTAGAATGAAACAAAATTTTGTAGGAATGATGCTTGGGACATTATATCTCAATTATATATTCCTTTAATCTTAATTTGTTAGATAAAATGTCTGCTAGGGTTGTGAGCTTTTGTTGTTGTGTGATTTTTATTATTAATTTGGCATTGCGTATTGTCAAAATTTGAGCTAGTCAGAACCTTTGTCATGATTAATATTAGTACAGTCTTGGGACTTGGTCTCCAGTGGCTAAAGCCTAGAGTGCTTAGTCTAATCTAAAGAGTTTAGTGCCTCTATTGCGTTCTCATTAGCTTGACTGTGTTCTGTGAAAACAAGAGGTTTTCATCATCTTGGCATCAGTGTTGTTGGTGTTGTTGGTGTGGTGTGACAAACTTTAACCCTAGTCATTTCTCTATTGTTATTGTAGATATCTTCATGAAATTTGGAAAGTGGGTTCACTATCATAAGAGCTTTCGAGACTATCAAGGGGACAATTCTGAAATCATTTTCACAAAAATTACAACCTCTTTTCAGCTGACCAGGGCCTGAGATAATAAAACTTTTCTGAGGCTCAATTCAAAATTTTCTCAAATTTCAAATTGAGATTTAAGCCCTAATTCTGTTTTATTACGGTACTCATTTTAATGTATTTACATAAAAGATTATATTAATAAGTTGTTATGAATAACAACTTATTAATATTATCTTTTATTTTCAAACATTTATCTTAATTTAAAATTTGAGAAAATTGAGCCTGAGTCTGAGAAAAGTTTTATAACCTTTGGCCCTGAGTACTTCATGCTAATGATGAGCTTTTGTGATCCCTGTGTTAAAAAGTCTTGAAACTTGGTCAAAATGTTTGTCTCATCACGGTCTCAAACAAGGCCAAAATTGAGTCAAGTTGGGTCAAAAATGAGGTTAAGGGGTCAAATCTTAGAAAAACCTTGTGTGCGCTCTAGTTTTATTAAGATTTTTGCATTTTCTAGCACCTACAGCAGAGTGTTGGAACCTGTAGACTGTGCTCTCTTTGTTTCTAGTATGCATGAAATTAAGGGGGTTCTTTTTATGCCCCCATATTGAAAGATTAGGGCCACATTGTTTTACCGTTGTCTGTCTCGAAAGATCGGGGGCATATTGTTTTACCGTTGTCCATCTGTCTGTCAGCAAAACTTAACCAAAAAACTTAACACTTCCAATATCTTCAAGCCTATTCCAGATAGAAGGTTCATATTTGGCATGCTGATAGATCTCAATGATATACATCTGCTGGTGCCAAAGTAAAGGTCATGTGACAACGTCAAGGTCATCTGTCAAGGTCAAACTTCTTATAAACATAACCAAAAAACTTTCATTGGTCAGTTTATTCATGCATATCATAGATACCCTTTCTTATGACTGGCATGATGAAACATCTCAGTGAAGTAAATCTGTAGGTATCAAGGTCAATTCATGCTAAAAGGTCATGGTCATCTGTCAAGGGCAACATTTTGAAAAAAATGCTGTTATGGCTGCATTTGTGTTTCACAAACGCATCTTGTTTTATTTTTGACCCATTTTATTCATACCATGATATTCCTTTTATTTTAGTAATTCTAAACATTTCACTATTACCAGATGGGTTCAATGACCACATAGATGATTCAAAAGTCAGAGAGAAAACAGAGCAAGGAAACCAAGAGAGATTAGAATCAAGGAATCAAGGGAATATTGACTCTAGAAACTCAAATAAAACAGGCTTTACAAAAGGCACAAGTGATGACAATAAAGGGCCAAACATTGAAAACTCACAGACTGATTTTATGGAAGATGATTGCACACTTAATGGTATTTACCAATAAATCGATGGCTCAGCTTGAAACAGTTGTATCTGCTTATAAACATATACTTGTTTTAAGCGACCACTAACGGGACAATAAAAAAGCGGTTGGTAAAGAAAATGGCCGCTAAATACTAGTTTTGTTTACAAATAAGAAATATACTTTGAATAAGCATCTTATTGCAAAATGCTCAATAATCCTATGTTGCTAAAACCTCATTGAGACAATTCTGGTGAGTTCTAACAAAATCGGATTCAATTTCAAAATTTTTTAAACCAACAATACCTACTTTTTAAGATATTTTGCTTAAAAGAAGGGGATTTTGAAAACATTCGCTTAACAAAAATGGTTGCTTAGTAGACGTGGTTGCTCAAGCAAGTTTGACTGTAGGTAGTTACAACCATTTTGTGCAGAGGCATCAATATGTACTGTTAGAGAAGGTAAGTTTGCTTCAAAAAAAAAACACACCATGGCTTATGTCCATTATCGATTATGTCCAAAGGTCAGCAAGCTTATGTCATGGCGGTGTGTCTGTCATGTGTTTACTCTTTAGCTGGGCTGTTTTCGGAGAAAACCCGAGGTATTGCTAAAGCCTTGGTGTTGTTGTTGTTGTTGTTGTCATCATCACTTGTGTTGTTGTCTTTGTCATGCAAAAACTTTTACATTATGTGATAAATTTTGAATGGTAATTGATAGGGGCCTTCATATTTCACATGATTATTGCCTGTGATGAGCACTTTCTATGGGTACCATGATCTAGGTCATCAGTCAAGGTCATTTTTCAAGGTCTAATTTGTGAAAAAAAATTAAATCTTTATCATTGGCAATTACTTATAAATGGTAAGTGTAGGGCTTTCATATTTCACATCATGATTGCCTGGGACAAGCACTTTTAGTCGGTACCAAGTTCAATGTCATCAGTCAAGGTCAAGATCATTATTTAAGATCAAATTTGTGAAAAAATAAAACTTTAAGATTGGCCATCACTTTGAATAGTAAGTAATAGTGCCTTCATTTAGTTCATGATGATTGTCAGGGACAAGTCCTTTCTGTTGGTACCAAGTTCAAGGTTATCAGTCAAGGTCATTTTTCAAATCAATTTTTAGCTTGGCTGTTTTCGAAGAAGATCCAAAGGTATTATAATCACCTTGGCATCTTTCGCGTTGTTGTTGGCATTGTCGTTGGCGTGACAAACTTTAACCTTGGTCATAACTTTTGAATGGTAAGTCATAGAGCCTTCATATTTCACATGATGATTGCTTGGGACAACCCTTTCTGTAGGTACCAAGTTCAAGGTCATCTGTCAAGGTCAAGATCATTATTTAACCCTTTCCTGTTTTACAAAATTTTGGACCTGTCCAAATTCAAAGGTTTTGCAGACGAAAATTAAAAGAGGATTTAATTTGAAAAATAACCATTCAGTAGGGTAGAAAATAGTGTGGAAAAAGTAGAAATTGCTTGTCAGAAGCAATTTCTTCTTTTTTCACAATATTTTCTCAATCATAAAATCACAGACATGTAAAAAGCAGGGATTGAACAGCAAAGGGTTAAGATCAAATCTGTGAAAAATAAAACTTAAACATTGGCCATCACTTTTGAATAGTAAGTAATAGCGCCTTCATTTAGTGCATGATGATTGTCAAGGACAAGTCCTTTCTGTTGGTACCAAGTTCAAGGTTATCAGTCAAGGTCATTTTTCAAATCAATTTTTTGTATTTAAAACTTATATAAATGTACATGTAACTTGATAAGTCATAGAACCATATTATTTCACATGTGCATTGCTTGTGACAAGACTGTCACATGCAAGACAATGTCAAGGTCATTGGTCAAAATCAGGGTCATTTGGTGGAAGTCATTTGTTTTTAACATAAGAACTTCAAAATTTGTTTTTTGAGTGGAAATGACACTAACTGTTGAAAAGTGGTAAAAAAATAGCATTTTTTGCTCTGCTCTTTTTGAAGAAAACCTGAGATTTTGCTATAGCCTTGATGTCGTATGAGTTGTTGTTGTTGTCTATGTCATGCGAAAAAAATGACTTTTGGTGAAATCTCTGGTTCTACTGAAGGTATTCACTTGAAACTGGGAACTCGTGTTCACCATCAAAAGAGTAAACTTTACTATCAAGGTGGATAACTCTAGAAGCATTTTGTGCAAAATCTACCCCTTTTTCAACTTAGTTTGTTGCACCATCCAGCACTTACAGCCAAGTGTAGGCACCCATTGCCAGTGCTCTTATTCTTTAAATATCTTCTCCTAAACCAGTGAGTGTATTTTAAGGAAACTTGTTCCTTGCATGACCCTCTTGTAAAGTTATTCAAGAAATTTTAAATGACCCCCAAATATGGGTATGTCAAGGCAATACTTATTTTACTATAAAATTTTAAATGTCGGATTGACTTGAAACTTGGCAGTATATTTCCCTTCATGATAAAGGAGTGAATTTCACAGACCCATAGCTCTACCTCAGCCTATTTTTGAGTTATTTCCTTTTGTTGTTTCTCAAACTAAGACACCCCGCAGTGTAACAGGTGTATCTTGTGATAGTTTGCTAACTTGTTTATTTAACCCTTTCCTGTTTAATCCCTGCTTTTTATGTGCCTGTGATTTTATGATTGAGAAAACATTGTGAAAAAAGAAGAAATTGCTTCTGAAAAGCAATTTCTTCTTTTTCCACACTTTTTTCTACCCTTTTGAATGGTTATTTTAAAATTAAATCCACTTTAAATTTCGTCTGCAAAACCTTTGAATTTGGACAGGTCAGAAATTTTGTAAAACAGGAAAGTGTTAAGCTATCTCTGATTCTTCACACACTGATACACTATCACAAGGGCTTCATTCTAATCAAGGACCATTAATTACATGTAAATGGCAAAATGTATAATCTGCATATTGATTGTATTCTAAGATATTCAAATCTTAACCCTTGTCATGCTGAATTAATTTTGGCTAAAAATTTTCATCAAAATAAAAGGGCAAAAAGCACTGAAAGTACCAACTGTAGGTCAATTTTTATTTGAAAAACTAAAACTATTGACAATTCTGGTTTGAAAGTGAGAAACAGGTGGTGAAGACTAACATCAGTCTGCACATATGTGCAGGATGATGTTTGTCTTTAGCTCCTGACAAAGCAGGAATATTCCGGGTTCAGCATGACAAGGGTTAAGGTACATTCCACATTATTTAGATGTTTAGACACTTTCGACTGGTAGCATAGCCTTGTAAATTTCCTGCTCCTCCAAAACCAAAGGGCAGATTTTAACAAACATAGGTAGAAATGTTACCTGGATGACCCTCTTCTAAAATTGTGAAAGAAATTTTGATTGACTCCCAAATATGGGCGTGGCAGGGTGTGGCTTTTCGTCTATGAAATATTCAAAAATCTTCACCTCCCAAACCATATGGCTGATTTCTATGAAACTTTGCATGGATGCTCCTTGGGTTACCCTTTACATAAATTGTCAAAGAAATTTAGATTGACACCCTAAAATATGGGCATGGAAGGGTACACCCTAAAATATGGGCATGGAAGGGTGGGGCTTATTTTCACCATAAAATCTGTAAAAATCTTAAAAATCACCAAACCATTTGGCGGATTTCATTGATACTTGGCATGGATGTCATTTGGGAGACCCTTTGAAAGAAATTTTGATTGACCCCCCCAAATAATTATGGGTGTGGCTTGGTGGGGCTTATTTTCACTTTAAAATCTTTTCCTAACAAACCATTGGACAGATCTCAACAAAACTTTGGATAATTGTTCCCTTGGTGACCCTTGATAATTTGAGAAATTTTGATTGCACCCTAAATATGGGTGTGGCAGGCAGGGCAAGGCTTTTTTTTCACATTTAAATCTTTAAGAATTCTTCTCTTCCCCTCTCTTTGGGTCATTTTTTAGCTCACCTGAGCACAAAGTGCTCAAGGTGAGCTATTGGGATCGTAGAATGTCCGTCGTCAGTTGTCCGTCGTGCGTCGTCCGTCGTCCACAATTTCTTTAAACATCTTCTCCTCCTAAACCAGTGGGCCAATCTTGATGAAACTTGGCAGGGATGTTCCTTGGGTCAAGCTCTACCAAAGTTGTTCAAATAAATGAAATCCACCCTTAACTTTCCTTTACCCTTAACAAAAGGGTGAAAATATGAAAATCTTTAAAAATCTTCTTCTCTGAAACCAGAAGGCAGACAGCTTTCATATTTGGTATGTAGCATCATCTAGTGGACCTCTACCAAGTTTGTTCATATCAAGACCCTGGGGTCATATTTGGGCTTGGCCCGGGCCCAACCCTTTTTTCATAGAATCAAAGAGCGAAAATCTTTAAAAATCTTCTTCTCTGTAACCAGATGGCAAACAGCTTAAATATTTGGTGTGTAGCATCACCTAGTGGGCCTCTACCAAGTTTGTTCATAACAAGACCCTTGGGTCATATTTGGGCTTTGCAAGGGTGCATCCCTTTATGTCTTATGAGGACGAAGGGTAAAAAAATGAAAATCTTTAAAAATCTTTTTCTCTGAAACCAGAAGGCAGACAGCTTTCATATTTGGTATGTAGCATCATCTAGTGGACCTCTATCAAGTTTGTTCATATCAAGACCCTAGGATCATATTTGGGCTCCACCCGGGCGCAACTCTTTTTACACAGAATCAAAGAGCGAAAATCTTTAAAAATCTTCTTCTCTGTAACCAGATGGCAGACAGCTTTAAAATATTTGGTATGTAGCATCATCTTGTGGGCCCCTACCAAGTTTGTTCATATCAAGACCCTTGGGTCATATTGGGGCTCCACCCGGGCGCATCCCTTTCAGCTCATCTGAGCATGATGGGTGAAAATGGGAAAACCTTCAAAAATCTTCTTATCTGAAACCAGAAGGTAGACAGCTTTCATATTTAGAATGTAGCATCATCTCATGGACCTCTTCTTTTCCAAGTTTGTTCATATCAAGACCCTGGGGTCACTTTTGGGGTCCACCCGGGTGCATCCCTTTTTACATAGAATCAAAGAACAAAAAGGTAGCTCTTTGCTGAAAATGTTCCATGGTATTGATCTTAGGCAATTATCTTCTTTTTGACATCTGCCTATCTATTTAATGTGATGTCCCAGGGGTCATAGAGACTCAGGTGAGCGATCTAGGACCATCTTGGTCCTCTTGTTTTATTAAACTAGGCATTGATATTCCTTAGGTGCACTTGTACTTAAATTTTGATGGGCCCATAAATATTTGTGTGACAGAGCCATGCCAATTTTCACTTAAAAATCTTCTCCTCCCAAGCAATTGGATCTTGGTATATACATATTCCATAAATGACCCTTTACTTATATTGTTCTACTAATGAATGGTCTTCTAATTGCAATCACTTTTATGTTTGTAATAAGATGGGTAGGGGTATGCAGATTAATGGTGATATAGTATTTTGGTGCAATGTGGGCCAGACCCTGTAAATCATTATAAAATAGTTCTAAAGAGATTTCAAAGTGTTGTTTCAGTCAAAGTAAGCTTTGTTTAATGAAAGTCTAGAGATGTTAAAGCCAGTTGAGCAATACAGGCCCTCTTGGGCCTCTTTATTGTGAGAAATTTTGAGAAACCTTTTTTATGATGATATCGTGATGCCATTTAGAATGACATTTTATGCATGTGACCCGTCTTGCGAAATGGGACCATCCGGGAATTCTGTAAAATGTATTATTGAAAAAGAGATATGATCCAGCATAGGTCAACCAAATGTCGTATTTCAAGAATTCTTTCGCTGGATGGTAGATTGATCATTCTAGATCCAGAAAATTAGCATGGTGCAAGAAGTTTCAACCCTAGTCAGTCTGCACAGTCTGCAGACCCGGATAGTCCCTTTTTTGCAGGACGGGTCACATATGCAAGACAAGGATAGCTCTGGTGGCTAATTGTTTAAGGAGACAACTGGAGCTATTGAGGGAAAATTGATCTTACTCTGTAACAAATAATAATTCCCTTTCTTTAATGCTTTTCGGTGGTTTATCGAGAAATAACGGTAGATTATCACTTGATAATCTCACCGCAAAAGCAGTGAAATTATCAAAAACTTATACCCTGCTTTTGTGCATTTCATCCTATCCAACGTCATCTATGCGGGGCGATAAAAGTGACGTCACAATGAACGTTGCATAGCAATCACGCGCAAAATGATGCGCTCTACGAAATTATGTCATAAAAATTTCACATTTTGTCTCCTTTTAGCATTAAAGAAATAGAATAATTGTTTGTTTTTCGAGTAAGATCGATTAATATTTCATTTTGTGAACAACAAAAACTATGTTTTTACTCGTAGCTCTGCCACTCGTGAAAATATAGTTTTTGTTGTTCACTCAATGAAATATATATCGATCTTACACTGAAACAAACAATTATCCTCTATATTTTCGATATTTCATCAGATGAATTCACCAAGAAAGAGAACAACACAAAAGAAAAGGGGCTAAATGAATCACGTACTGAATTGGCAAGAGACAAGTCAACAAGACATAGTGGTAGACTTTGTGTTAAAAAGTCTTCGACAGATTTTGTAGGAGAGGATGCAATACTTAAAGGTACATATTTATCAACTTGGCTGTTTTTGGAAAAAATCCAAGGTTTTATGATCACCTTGGCGTCGTTTGCTTAGACTGGCATTGGAGTTGGCATGACAGATTTTAACCTTGGTAATATATCTGTATTTTTTGCAATTATTTTCATGAAACTTGGATTGTGAGTTCACCATCACAAGAACTATCAAGACTATCAAGGGGAATGACTTTTGAAGCATTTTTGTAAAAGTTATGTCTTTTGGCTTAGATTTTTATACGCCCGAAGGGTCGTATGATGTTGCACCATTTGTTTCTCACTTTCAAACAAGAATTGTCTATAGATTTAGTTTTTCAAATAAAAATTGACCTCCAGTTGGAACTTTCAGTGCTTTTTGCCCTTTGATTTTGATGCAAATTTTAAGCTAAAATTTATTCAGCATGACAAGGGGTAATTTATACAAAAAATACCTCTATCCATCAAAATAAATTGCAGGAAATTGCCTTTCTTTAAACGTAACAACCAAAGGACTACTGGATGCCACAATCCTAGATTTGTTTGTTTGTTTAAAAAGGGTTTTGCGCCACTTTGAACAATCTTTCAGCTATGTCATGGTGGGTGGAGCACCTAACAAATGGATTCCTGGAATTTCTCACACCAGTACCATCATCACATCCTTTCCTTGCCTCCAGCTGCTATCCCACACAGGACTACGATTAATGACCCATTGGTGAGAGACAAACAGTAGGAAAGAAGGAGTGTGGCCTTCACAGATCGAAGCCCAGGAACATTGTCTCAGACAGGGCCTAAAAGAGCCTGCTTCGCAACGCCATCAGCCAATTCGTTCCCCAGTATGCGAACTTAATCTGGACACCACAAATATTTAATGTCAACCCTATATTGTTTGCACTGAATAATTAGGGATAGGATGTTTTTAGATCAGATCAGACCTGGAGTTGCTATTTTTAGATTTTAAAGATTATAGAGCCAAAAATCAGACAAAATAGCAACTTTGTGTGGCTTGTTTAAAATTGTCCAGCTTAATGCATGGATGTACAATCTGATTTTCGATGATTTTGGGAGAATTTAAGCCAGACCTGTTGTTAAGGCCAAAAATTTAAAATTTGTTTTTACAAACAAAATCAACAAAAATATTCTGAAGGACGAAGGTTTTCATTTTGAAAAAGTGTGCCAAGTGACTGCCTTTTTAGCTGCCGCTTAGTCTGTCTGTCCAACCCCAGCGCTTTCTCAATACCCGAAGGCCAAATCAAATGAAACTTACCATGTGAACTTCCTATGATTTAGTGTTGATGCGTCTGTCTCAGTTTTTGGACTTGAGGCCTTGTCACGGGAAAAGGGGACTTAGAGTAAAATACAGTTTTTCTCAAATTTCTCCTACTCTAATGGTCAAAATTTAATGAAATTTCATATTTAAGTAGCAAATCAGATGCCCTTGACCAATTAACTATTTGAAAATTCCACCTGATGGGGCACATTTCCCATTAGCAAATCCCAAAACCTATAGAAGCAATCAACAGTAAACTCTTTCCATTGATAGCTTACATTTTTTTGTGACAATGCCTTATTTGGGGAGCATAATCTGTCTCTGAAGGATCTTGTTATTAGAACCAGGTATATAAAAAAATCAAAGTTTTGGCACAACAAAGACAACAACAATGACACTGCTGCCAAGGTTTTCTGCATAAACAGCGGAGCAAAAATAGAGAACTTAACATATCTCAGACTTATTTTATAGAAACAATTTGGAAAATATATAAAATGCCTGTAAAAAGACAATTTTGTTCACTCCATTTTTGGTCATTTTAGAAATGTAGAAGGTTTTGGGAATAGATGTAAAGTTAACCCTTGTCATGCTGATCGCGGTATACTCTTGCTTTGGCAGGATGTATGGACTAACATCAGCCTTCACATATGTGCAGTCTGATCTTAGTCCATACAACCTGAGTTTCCTTTTTTAACCAGATAAGTTTCAGAAACTATATTTTCAAAATCAAATGCTGGCTCAGTTTGGAACTACAGAGCTTTCAGCACTTTGATTTATATATAATTTTGCCAAGGTTTTTTTTCAGCATGAGAAGGGTTAAAATCCAAGAATGTTGTCTTAACTTTCAGAAATTGACAAAACTGTAGAAGATATTGACTTAGATTGTTTGAGTTCTGGATCCGAATGGAAAAATTCTGATGCTGAAGACAGCAGTTCTGATGATGATGAAGAGATTCTTGATGAGGATATCAACACAGAAGTCGGAGCAAAATCAACAACAACCAATTGGACAGAGACTGAAGAAGATCCTTCACACCCAATAGTGGTCACACCCAAACTAAAACAAAAGTCAAAGAAGTTTATTTACGATGAGTATGGAAATATTCTAGGTAGAAATGTAAAGGATGAAGACAAAGTAAAGTGTGTCAAGCATAGTGGGATTTACATCAGAAAAATTAAGAAAAACCCAAATGCTAAGCATAGAAGAAATTATTTTCATGTATGTATATACTGTAAAAAAGTGGTCTGCAAAATGTGGGTACATTTACAGAGGTCACACAAAGAAGAGGCGGCTGTGAAAGAAGTTCTGACTTTAAAAAATGATTTAAAGTTTGTTGATGATGCAAGTATAAAATCTAAAATGGAGAAAATGATTACTGTAAAGCAGGGGTTAATAAGAAGGCAGGGTAACCATGAACACAATATGAAGGTCACACAAGGAAAGAGAGGAGAGCTGGTTGTAGCTAGAAAAGGTCTCTGGTCACATCGGGTGGGAAGAAGAGTTTTTAACTCTGAGTTATTTGGACCCTGTCCTGCATGCCTGGTTTGGATGGAACTAAAGGTATCATATGCTAAACATAAACAAGCTTGTATAGGAAGTTCTAAACATACACTTTCAGATACATTGGTGCAAAATATGGTTATTCAGGGTAAAATACTTGCCTCCATAAGTAAAGAAATGCAAACAGAAGTATTTCCTGTCATGCCAAATGATCGACTGTCAAAAACTGCTCAAAGTGATCCATTGATAATTGCTCTTGGTGAATATCATTTACCAAACAGACATGGGAAAGTTGAAAGGAGAGGATATTATGCTAACTATAGGATGCGGGTGGCTGCAAGATTCCTACATCTTTTTAGAAAAGAAAAGGAATCGGACACATGGAGTTTATCGGATTGCCTAAAAGTTGAGCACTTTGACCTAGTTGCTAAGTGTGCTATAAATACTGCTGGTAAAAATTCTATAAAGGAGTTCCAGCATTCAACATTTGGTAAAAGGCTTGGGTATGACATGTTTGTATTGATTTCTGCAAAAATTGGCAGCCTACAAAGAACTAAAAATACTTCAGAACTGGAAGATGCTAAGAAGTTTCATTCTTTATTACAAGAGAAATGGTTATGTACAGTACAAGCTCAGTTATTAGTCATTGAGGAAGAGAAACAAGCTCAACTGAAGCTGGAAGAGGAGGCAAGAAGAAAAAGACTCAAGGAACTTAAAGAGAAAGAAAATAGATTGAGTACAGAAAGTACTCAAGTGCTTCAGGGCTCAGAAGCAAGCACCTCATTCCAGAAACATAATATAGAAAGTAAAATGGGTAAAGAAAATGCCCTTATTCACCAAGGTCTCAAATCAAATTTTGCATCCGGTAGGCAAGATGGAGAAGGACAGTTGAGTAACAAAAGTATCGTAGTGCAGGGTTCAGAGGCAATGTCTTCATTCCAGAGGCAAGACAGGGAAAAGAGTCTGAGCAAAGAGGATACCCTTGAGCAGCAGGGTTCTGAAGTAAGTTCTACATCACAGACGGCTGATGTGGAAGTCTTCACAAATTCAATGTCTGGAGAAAAATCTATTCACTCAAACTCTTTGCAGAAACAGTCAAAGGAGAATGTAGAAGCTTGTTCTGAACAAACCAGTGCAAATTCAAATGAAAAAGTAGCAGCTCTTGAAAAATGTGATCCAGAAGATTTTGTAAAACTTGCCAGATATTTGTCTGGAGAACTAGAGAAGAAGATGGCCCCTAAAGATATTACTACTCCAGAGAAATATAGATACTGGGTTTCTATTGCTCTAGCCTATCTGGTTATGTTTAATAGCTGTGATCCAGAGAAAATTCATTTCTTAAGGTAATTTATTTTGCCCCACCGTTCAGCAAAGGGGATATAAAGATGGTCTCTGTCCATCATTCCGTCGTTCTGTTGTTGCGTCATTCCTTTGCTAAACTTGTCTGTAGCGTATCTCCTAAAGTATAAAAGCTATTAACTTGATGGTTCAGCGCGAAACAAATGTAACTCCCTATATATTTATAGGGAGTTTCAACTATTTTTGGCTGAGCTATCAAAATGGCAACAGGCAAGTAGGGAATTAAGTACAGTTAGGGATCTTGTAATTGTCTTGTTCTTGCTGAGGAATAACCTGCTTTCAATTAAGAGATGATGAGATTATTTTTTGAATTCATGGAGGTACAAAACTAAAAACCTTATCACACTGTATGAATAGGTGAAGTGGATTCATACATGAGTATGATTAGGTTTAAGTTTATACCTCCATGAAACCAAGAAATGATTTCTTCATTTCTTTTATTTCAATATCACGCAGCAAAATTTTACAGATTTGTTAGTTAATGAAACAGATTTCCTGCATGACTATTTTGTGTGGAAGCTTATGAAATAGCTTGGTAATCAATATTGATTTTATTGAGAAATATAAGTTAATTTTCAGCCAAACAGAATGATCAAAACTTGATGGATCCAACTAGAATTAAATTAATTTGGACTTTTAAAATTCTTATCATTCTGTTATGGGTTAATTGTGAGCCATGAGTTAATATGTAGGTGAAAGTAATTGTTTTGTAGGACCCAGACATACAACAGAAGGCTGAAAATTGCAGGGGAGGCACATGTCAGCTCTTATTTAGGGATCACAGATTTGGAAAGAGAGGTTCTTAAGACTCATGACCTCATTGAGTTAAAGCCCACTGTATGTATTTTAAGGCTTCTTGATTTTTTTAGTGACTCCAAATTACCAGGTTTGATCCCCTATGGCTGCACTCGTTCTTTTTCGACTATTTGTCTCACCAATGGGTTGATAATAGTAGACCTATTTGAGATAGCACTCATTCTTTCTGACTATTTGTCTCTCACCAATGGGTTGATAATCGTAGACCTATGTGAGATAGCAGCTGGAGGCTAGGAAAAGATGTGGTGGTTGTACTGGTGAGAGAATACCAGGAAACCATTGTTAGGTGCTCCAGCCACCGCAATATAACTGAAAAAATGTTGAAAGTGGCATAAAACTCCATTCAATCAATCAAGTCTCTAGATTAAGCTAATTGGCAGGTCAACACAAATCTATATGAAGTGACAACACTATATAAACACAACCTTGCATTGACCCTTTAAAATGAAGAAACTGATACAAACTTGCATTGACTAAATGGTTTACATGCTTGTTTAAAAGCAGATCCTTCTGAAAACAGGGATTGTCTGTGAGAAAAGGGGGAAAAGGGAAAATATTCTTGTTTATACAATTAAGTCCACAAGTAGTATCCCATTCACTTGAAGCTTTCACTGGATGATTTTCAGGTATGGAACCTTTTGGATTTTTGCTCAGGATATTCTCTTTTATGAGATTAATTCCTCAATTATTTTTGGATTTGGTTGAAACTTCCACAGGATGATTGTAGGGTCATATGGAAGGTTCCTTTTAAAAATTGGGCTGATCTGTAAGAAAACACTTGAAAAGGAAATTTATGGATTTTCACTCAGAGTATTCATATTTATTCGGCCACCATAGCGCATTTGCTTAGGCATAAGACTTCCAATCTGGAAGTCGTGGGTTCGATCCCCGGTGGTGGCAAATATCCTTTCTGACGTTTGTCTCTCACCAATGGGTAGATAATCATAAACCTATGTGAGATAGCAGTTGGAGGCTAGGAAAGGGTGTAATGGTAGTACAGGTGAGAGAAATACCAGGAATCCATTGTTAGGTGCTCGGGCTGTCATGATATAACTGCAAAATTGTTGAAAGCGGCGTAAAAACCAATTCAAACAAACAAATCATATTTATTCGATAAAGGATTTCCTTGAATTTTTCACAGGATGATTGAAGTTTAATGAGGAAGGTCTCTTTTGAGAATCAGGCTTTAATCTAAAGAAAAACACATGAAAAGGGGCCTTATTGGTATTCACTTAAATAATTTTGGGTAACGCAATTAAGTCCACAAAAATTATAAAATTATCTCAAAAAACATCTTCAGCTTGATTGTAGGTTAGTCTGAAAGGTTTCTGGAACTTTAAAAAAAAAGAGCCCTAGGTAATGATGCGCAGATTAATAGATTATATTGATAATCAGTTGGTTTGGGCTTCCAATTGTGATAATGGACTAAGAAATTTCATAATAGATTAATCAGTTCCTTACACATAAACAAAAGCCATTACATGTTGTTTTTAATACTGACATCAGTTTGATGGCTCAGCTTGAAACATTTGTAACTGCCTATATTTTATAGGCAGTTTCAAATGTTTTATGATGAGCCATGAATTTGATAGAAAAATCTGTAGAAAGAGACTTTAGGTCATGAGTTTTAACTAAACTATCACATTCTATTCTTCAAAGGATGCTACTGGGATCACTGTACTAATTTCAAAAAAAAAAAGATTACAATTGTTCAATTGATCATTAGTTGATTTACTCTTCAAACCAAAAGCAGGTTATTGGTTTTGATTTGAAACAGATTGCTTAACGGATTACTATTGTGCAATTGATCATTAGTTGATTTACTCTTCCAACCAAAAATAGATTATTGATTGTGATTTGAAACAGATTGCCTAACAGATTATGATTGTGCAATTGAACATTAGTTGATTTACTCTTCCAACCAAAAACAGATTATTGATTGTGATTTGACACAGATTGCCTAATGGATTACGATTGTGCAATTGATCATAAGTTGATTAACTCTTCCAACCAAAAACAGATTATTGATTGTGATTTAAAACAGATTGCCTAACAGATTACAATTGTACAATTGATCATAAGTTGATTAACTCTTCCAACCAAAAAAAGATTATTGATTGTGATTTGAAACAGATTGCCTAACGGATTTCGATTGTGAAATTGATCATTAGTTTATAAACTCTTCCAACCAAAAACAGATTATAGAATGTGATTTGAAACAGATTGCCCAACACTTGCCATAAGGATTGTTGTTAAAAAACCGATTGAGGTGGAGAAAGTCATCTAGGTTAATTTCAAATTTATACATCCTTTTTTGGTAATACATTTGTAAAATTTTTGGTTAAACTTAAGAACTTTATTATCAGTAGAGTATCTCAGGCCTTCACTGGCCTCTTGTTCTACTTTTTAGGGAACCAAGAGGCGGATAGAAAGTAAAAGACTCAACAGCATCAAAGTACCCATCATACTACCAACAGGAATGACTGATTTATTGAAACATTTGGCTGATGCTGCAGTTAGACAAACCTGCTTCGTAGATTCTGAAAATAATTATCTTTTTGCTACATTTGGTAAGGGCCCATTTGACTTTTACATTTAGGTTTAAAATCGGCTGTTTTTATAGAAAACTTGAGGTATTGCCATAGCCTTAGTGTTGATGTAGACAAAGAATCATTACTGTGATATCGATTTTAGTGGAATTTTGACCCTTTTCGGACTTGGAAATCTAAGTTAAGTTAGGTGTTTACATGCAACTGATGTACAGTCAAAACTGTGCGAGCGGTCACCTGAGAATAGCGGTCAAACTGCTGTATGCAGCCAGCTCGGGTCCGCCCGCGCAAAGGACGGGTCTCCATAAGGGCCTTTTCGTGGCTAGAATAGATTTCTTTTAAACTTTTGCCATACTTACTTTGATATTACCTGCGTGTACTGACAAAATATTGGCATCTCAAACTTATTGGTTCTAGCTGTGAGCTGTGTTAAAAGTGGGTGGGGTAATTTACTACGAACTAGAGTTTCATTTTAAAACTTTTATATCGCCCAAATTATTTACTTTTGAGTTTGAGGCTGCCACACAATACAACAATGAACTATTCCTTAGTTGATATGCAGAATTTTTTTGACATATCATATTTTTCATTGCGATTATCTCCCCTTTTTTGTCTTAAGGGAATTTCTTTGTTTTATTTGCTACCAACTTTGCGGGTTTGCACAACACGTTTACAAATAGCCTTGAATATCAAATTTCTTTTTATTGATTGCGAAGAAAATACAAAACAATTGCCCCAAGATTTTTTTGGCGGAAATCAATTAATAAATTTTGGAGTTATCTGCCCCTGAATATGAGATATAAGCAAAATTGAGCTTTAAACTGGCATTTTCAAGCCAAAGTAAGATAGATTTCAATGATATTTGGCATATTTGTTTCAACATATGAACTCATCTGTGATTTGAACTGATATTTTTCAAAGGTCAACTTTCAAGGTCACCCACCAAGGTCAAAGGTCAAAATTAGCTCAAATTCAGCTTGTCAAGTACATAACTAATTTATTTATAATCAGATTTTAAAGATATTTAGCACAGCTATTACCCTTGATAAGCTAAAACATATTTTGAAATGAACTTTTTGATAAGTTTGAGTTCAAGGTCAAATTTCAAGGTCAAATGTCAAAATAAGAGTAGTACATGCTTATAGGTATTTACTACCTTATGATATTGTTGATCCTAAAATGATTATACAAACCTTCCTCCTTTGATCAGCAAAAATGTAATACACGAAAAAAAGTCCGGATATGTCTATGTTCAAGGTCATACATGAAGGTCTAAGGTCAAAATAAGCACAAATTCATCTTTACACGTGCATTTTTCATTAATTTATTGACAGACTTTAACAAAATTTGGCACATGTATTACCAATCACATGTACACAAATATTTTGAAATAAATTTAGCAATATGTCGATATTCGATGTCACATATGAAGGTCAAATTTCAAAATAAGCATATATCTGGCTTCACAAGTGCATTAATCATTCATTTATTGACAAACAATCACAATATTTGACACAGTGGATACCCACCTCAAGTAAAAAATATTTTGCAATGAATTTAGTAATAATTTGAAGTTGCGGTGGGTATCAGCTGTGTGAAAAACTGTTGAAATATGTCAATAAATGAATGAGTAATGCACTTTTCAAGCCAAATTTGTGCTCATCTTGACATTTGACCTTCATATGTGACCTTGAACTTCAACATATCACTAAATGTATTGCAAAGAATTTTTGTGCATGTGATTAGTAATATCAGTGCCAAATATTGTTAAAGACTGTCAATAAATTAATGAAAAACGCACTTGTAAAGATGAATTTGTGCTTATTTTGACCTTTGACCTTCATGTGTGACCTTGAGCCTAGACATATCACTTACTTTTTTTCTTGTATTTCATATTTGCTGATGTAAGGAGGCACTTTTGTCAAATCATTTCAGAATCTACAAAAACATAAGGTAGATATATACCTATAAGCATGTACTACTCTTATTTTGACATTTGACCTTGAAATTTGACCTTGAACTCAAACTTATCAAAAAGTTCATTTCAAAATATGTTTTAGCTATCAAGGGTAACAACTGTGCAAAATATCCTTAAAATCTGATGGTAAATAAATTAGTTATGCACTTGACCAGCTGAATTTGAGCTAATTTTAACCTTTGACCTTGGTGGGTGACCTTGAAAGTTGACCTTTTACAAATATTAGTTTCAATCACAAATGTGTTCATGTGTTGGAACAAATATACCAAATATCATTGAAATCCATCCTATTTTGGCATGAAAATGCCAGTTTAAAAGCTAATTTTTGCTAATTTTTCATATTCAGGGGCAGATAACTCCAAAATTGATGAATTGATTTCCGCCGAAAAAAACTTGGGGCAATGGTTTTGTATTTTCTTTGCAATCAGTAAAAGAATTTTGATATTCAAGGCTATTTGTAAACGTGTTGTGCAAACCCGCAAAGTTGAAAGCAAATAAAACAAAGAAATTCCCTTAAGACAAAAAAGGGGAGATAATCGCAATGAAAAATATGATATGTTAAAGTAAATTCTGTATATCAACCAAGGAATAGTTCATTGTTGTATTGTGTGGCAGCCTCAAACTCAAAAGTAAATAATTTGGGCGATATAAAAGTTTTAAAATGAAACTCAAGTTCGTAGTAAATTACCCCACCCACTTTTAATACAGCGCACAGCTAGAACCAATAAGTTTGAGATGCCAATATTTTGTCAGTACACGCAGATTATATCATAGTATGTATGGCAAAAGTTTAAAAGAAATCTATTCTAGCCACGAAAAGGCCCTTATGGAGACCCGTCCTTTACTCTTTAAAGTTACTGTGAATAGGGGCAATCTGTCGTATGTGGCCGGCGGTCACCTTTAATTGTCTAGATTGCACTCATTGTATATCCCCTTAAGCGGTCACGCGAGTCATCAAATTATGATAGGTGACTCGTTGATTAACGAAAAATCGATAATGCGTTTGGATTATCGTATGCATTTACCGTGACGCTTACCTAATCAACAAGTCTACTAATTTGTGTTGTCTGAGCTACCCGCATATTAGTTGATTTATAACGGTAGTTGCGATTAGTAAGCCTATTAAACATTGCTGTTATTCCGAACTATCGAAAGGCTTTTTTGACGGATTGATCTCAGAGGGGTTTTCCCTTCGTCGGCTCCGGAAGTATTTATTTATTTATTTTTTTTTTGTCGGAAAAACCGTTTTGTTTTTCCTCTTCTTTGCATCAAAAATCGAGTCTTCTTGGAAAATTTAATGATACACAGATGAAAAAATAAATAACAGATTGATAAAGTTGCCGTATTTTTGTTAAGTATCGGTTGATTCCGTGGATTAATCGCCGCTTGTCAAAAATGTCTGGGGATTTTCCAAATGATGTCAACTAACGTCGTCAAGCATACCGGAAAACCCGACTTTGTTTACACCCCGCGCACGTGAAACAATTTGCCGCCAAATCCACAGGAACTCGCTTCTCGCTTCTATGAAAACTATGAACACTAAAAACGTCGTATCTCCAGCGCATTTATACTTTCATGGAATGAACTCGAAATTGTCACTTTTTCTAATGAATAATAATATATCTTAAGTAACCAGGAATATTATCGGTGTTTAAATCTTCAACATCGTCTTTCTCACATGAAGTTTATTAAATTCTTTTCTGGTTCCTGTGACAAAATGCAACTCGGTTACATACGCTGCTTACATTCCCCAGGTGAGAACATATTGATTGTGAATGACCAAAACATCGTAAATACCGCCATTCAAGAAATGTTTAAAAGTATTTTGGTCTCCTATCGCCGATTTTGAATGGAATATTTTTGATACGAATACTAAATTCTCGGTGTGCCATCCGATGGGGTTATGAAATTAACCAATTATTGTTTGTCTCGGCGGCTGCCGCTGCTGGGGGGGGGGGGGGGGCGTAATTTCCGTTAAGCGGCCAACTCCAGTATGCGGTCGATTTTGTCATGTCCCGTGGGTGGCCGCTATTTACAGTTTTGACTGTATATCTAATATTTCTATTAAAGCTATTGATTGGAAACTTTGCATATGCTTCTGTTACCATAATATCAACCTCTAGACAAAGATTAATTACTCTGATATTGAATTTAATGGAATTTTAACCCTTTTCGAACTTTATCATTCTTGGTTAAGTTTTTAGGTGCAACTGTTGTATATCAGTTGAATCTCTATTTCTATTTAAGCTACTTGCTTGGAAACCTGTACATTTTGAAGGAAAATTTGAGATAGCTCAAAGATGAAGATCACTTGTCAATGTCAAATGTAAACATTTAGCTTGTCCAGAATATTGTTTCTACTTTTATGACTCGATTTTGAATTGATTTGGCACATTTCTTCTCTATCATGTCATTGAGTAGATGTGCTATTTGAAAGCTCCAAGACCTAGGTCACAGTTCAAGGTCGAAATTTAAATGATTGACCATGGCATAGCTCGTATATTGGTTGATTTGTAACAGTTGCTCTCAATCATGAGAAGATGTGCTATTTGAAAAAAAAAACATAGCTACAAGGTCAAAGCCAGGTCAAGGTCATATATGTGAAAATTTAACCTGTCAGGAGGATAGCTCCTATATTTATGGATGGATTTTAAAATAATGCGGGATGATTGTTCTCTTTCATAAGTAGATGTGATATTTGAAAAGAATGTTAACCCTTGTAATGCTGAACCTAGAATATTCCTACCTTGGCAGGAGCTATAGACAAACATCAGCCTGCACATAGGTGCAGTCTGATCTTTGTCTATACCACCTGTTTTTCCTTTTTAGACCAGAAAAGCTTCTGAAATTATATTTTCAAAATCAAATGCTGACTCACAAGTAGGGAAAACAGAGATTTCAGCACTTTGATTTATATATAATTTTGCCAAGGTTTTTTATTCAGCATGACAAGGGTTAAGATAAGACTACCTGTAATATTCACCATGCAACAGCTTATTTACTAGAGATTTGTGTTAGCCATTCATCGTCTCCTGGTACTTCTAACTTAGCAAAATTTCTATTTAAGGTAGTAGACCCCTAATAGATCGGTAACATTTTGGAAGTAATGAACTTTAACAGTGTTAACAGAGGTTTCCTAATGATTTTCATTAGGAAACCTCAGTCAACATTGTGAAAGATAATAAATCCGAAATGTTGCGGAAAGTTTACAGTTCCACTACCTTAATCAATAAAGGGACTCACAGACGTCTAACTATTGAAAGTCAAAGTTTGTTTTCAGATTCAGAGCAGGAACCTCTTGGTTTACAGTCAGCTTTAGATGTTGTAAGGGAAAATGCAGACCTAAACAAACCATCAGGAATCACAGTGAAGAACTTGAAGAAATATACATCCACTATATTCCAGGTTGGTGAAATTACTAATTTGTTTTAAAACACATTCAGAGCAGGGGCCTCTATGTTTACCGTCAGCTTTAGATGCTGTAAGGGAAAATGTAGACCTGAACAAACCCTCAGGAATCACAGTGAAGAACTTGAAGAAATATACATCCACTATATTCCAGGTTGGTGAAATTACTAATTTGTTTTAAAACACATTCAGAGCAGGGGCCTCTATGTTTACAGTCAGCTTTAGATGCTGTAAGGGAAAATGTAGACCTGAACAAACCCTCAGGAATCACAGTGAAGAACTTGAAGAAATATACATCCACTATATTCCAGGTTGGTGAAATTACTAATTTGTTTTAAAACACATTCAGAGCAGGGGCCTCTATGTTTACAGTCAGCTTTAGATGCTGTAAGGGAAAATGTAGACCTGAACAAACCCTCAGGAATCACTGTGAAGAACTTGAAGAAATATACATCTACTATATTCCAGGTTGGTGAAATTACTAATTTGTTTTAAAACACATTCAGAGCAGGAACCTCTATGTTTACAGTCAGCTTTAGATGCTGTAAGGGAAAATGCAGACCTGAACAAACCATCAGGAATTACTGTGAAGAACTTGAAGAAATATACATCCACTATATTCCAGGTTGGTGAAATCACAATTTCATAATTCAAATGTCATCTGTAGGTGAAAAATATAATGTAGGTTTAAATAAAACATCAATATTAATCTATCTTCTTTAATACTTTTCAGTGAATTATCTAGAAATAACAGTAGATAATCATTTGATAAACTCACCACCAAACCAGTGAAATTATTTAAAACTCTGGGAATTAAGAAGTTCTATTTACATACTGGGAAGTTACTGAAATTATTTAAAACTTATACCCGCTTTTGTTCATTTCATTTTATCTGACGTTATCTATGCAGGGCCCAATAAGTGACGTCATCATGAAAGTTGAATTATCAAGCAAGTGCAAAATGACTCGCTTCAAGAAAATTTGTCCCAAAATTTTCACATTCTGTCTCATTTTTGCATTAAAAAAATAGGATAATTGATTGTTTTTCTAGTAATATTTGCTCTGCCACTTGTGAAAATATAGCTTTTGTTGTTCACTCATGAAATATAAGTCAATCTAACACTGAAACAAAATTTATCCACTATGTAAGAAGTGGGTTGTGTGATCTCACATCCATAAAGTTGGGGGACATCATTGTCTGTCCAATTTTATAAAAAACCTAGAAATGTCCAAGGCAACTTTTATAACCTGTTTTGATGGCGCAAATATATTTCTACTTATACAGTACAATGTATTTTTTCTTTCTGCCTTTAATAGATAGCAACACTAATTCTTTCCAACTATTTGTTGGGTCGATAATTGAAGACCTATGTGAGGTAGCAGCTGGAGGCAAGGAAAGGATGTAATTGGTACTGGTGTGAGAAATACCAGGAATCAATTGTTAGGTGCTTCAGCCTCTGTAAAATACCACTGAAAAATTGTTGAAAGCGACACAAAACTTTCTTTCCTCCAGGTGAATAGTTTAAATGACGACAGGCTTCTTCAATTTGTGACCGAGACAGGGCTGGTAGAAAAGCTTAATCTAGAAGAGGGACAATCAATATCGGGAGTAAAAGATCGTTTAGAAATTGCAAAGCTGATTTACATCCAGGAACAAGGAAAAACTGAGAAGCTTAGAACATTGCAGGAAATCAGTTTTGATGGTATGATATCAACCCTTGTCATGCTGAATAAAAAAACCTCAGCAAAATTATGTAAAAATCAAAGTGCTAATAGCTCTGTATTTCCTTATTGTTAGTCAGCATTCAATTTTGATTTTTTTGGTTTAAAAAGGAAAATCAGAGTGTATAGACTAAGATCAGACTGCACCTATGTGCAGACTGATCTTTGTCTATACTTCCTGCCAATGGAGGAATAGTCCGGGATCAGCATGACAAGGGTTAATGTTTCCTCATCTGATGATCATCAATATCATTACCATATTCAAAGGTCCATATAAGAGGGGGGTAAAGCCAGTCTAAAATATTCATTTCATAATGAAGCACTATGTTGTGGGAACTCATTTGAATTGTCTCGATGAGTTGTATCAAATGAGTACTAGCGACATAAGATTTAAGTGAAGAATATCAAAATATTTAAAATTGAAAAAAAAAAAATATAATACCCTCTAGTTCAGTAGCTCTGATCCATCCATTATCTAGGGCTTGTAATTCAAATATTTTTGATAATGTTTGTCCAAATAACTCAAAATATTAGTGATTTTTAATGATAATTTGATTCACATAGCTCCCCTAGTCTTCTTTAAAAAAAAATACCCATTTGCGATACCTTTGTCTTATACATGTACAGGATCTTATTCAAACTCAATTTTTAGCTCCACTGGCTGAAAGCCACTGGGGCTATTGTCATGGCGTTGTGTCCTTTGTGCATCCGTCTGTCCGTGTGCCCGGTCGAAAACTTTTTTTTGAAAAATCTTCTCCTCAGAAACTACTGGATGGATTTCAACCAAACTTCACAGGAATGATCCTTAGGTGACCCTCTTTCAAAGTTGTTCAAGAAATTTTGATCCAATGAAAAACATGGATTTAATGGGCGTGGCTAATTTCCAAATATGGTAAAAAGTGACTTTTCTCAGGTTCTAATTGATGGATACCAATTAAATTTTACATGAATGATCCTTGGGTGACCCTTTATCAGTGTAATAAAAATTATTGTGATCAGATGAAAAATATGTATTTTATGGGCGGAGGTCATTTCTCTATATGTTATATAGTGGAAACTTTGAAAAAAAAATCTCAGAATCTATCTTATAGATATCAACGAAATTTTACATGAATGTTCCTTGGGTGACCCTTTATCAGTCTACAAAAAAATTATTGTGATGGGATGAAAAATATGTATTTTATGGGTGGAGGTCATTTCTTTCTCTATATGTTATGTAGTGTAAACTTTGAAAAAAAAATTCTAAGAATCTAACTGATAGATATCAACGAAATTTTACATGAATGATCCTTGGGTTACCCTTTATCAGTCTGCCAAAAATTATTGTAATCAGATGAAAAATATGTATTTTATGGGCGGAGGTCATTTCTCTATATGTTATATAGTGGAAACTTTGAAAATCATTTTCTCAGAATGTAACTGATGGATATCAATCAAACTTGATTTGTATGATCCTTGGGTGATCCATTATCTTCCAGCCAAAAATTTTTATCTTTGGATGAAAAATATGTATTTTATGGGCGGAGGTCATTTCTCTATATGTTATTATAGTGGAAACTTTGAAAATCATTTCAACATCAGTAGAACCCAAAATATCTAAAAATCTAGTCAAAACTTAGATTTGCTATAACAAGAAATTCAAGCCTGTGGAGCGCCACAAGCCATTCATGGCTTTCTAGTTTTTAAGATAGGCTAATCTTATCCTTGCCTTGAAAAGTAATATGGCCAAAGCTGGCTTGTTTACTTTTCAGTTCTAGACTTGGTTAAGATTTGGCTTGTCATAAACAAAATGTGATGACAGATCTTTCAATAAGATGGATTTTCACATTTACTCAGCGAGACTTTTCTTTTCTCATTTACTTTTAAGCTCACCTGAGCACATCATGCTCAAGGTGAGCTTTTGTGATCATTGAATGTCTGTCGTCTGGTGTTCATCGTGCGTCGTCAGACGTCATCAATTAAAGTGTTTACTCTCTAGAGGCCACAAATATGGACCATTCATCATGAAACTTTGTCAGAATGTTAGTTAGGTCACAAGGATAACCCCTATCTAAAATGGGAAGGATCCATGCCATATTACAGGAAAAGGGGGTCTTAATGACAATTTTCTTGTTTACACATTACAGGCCACAAATAGGGTCGAACCTTCATGAAACTTTGACAGAATGTTGGTCAGGTCACAAGGATAAAGCCTGTTGAAAATAGGAACAATCCATGCCACATCACGGGAAAAGGGGCCTTAACGCCAATTTTCTTGTTTACTCTCTAGATGCCACAGTTATGGTTCAATCATAATGAAACATTGTCAGAAAATTTGTCAGGTCACAAGGATGAACCCAATTGAAAATGGGAAGGATGCATGCCATATTACAGGAAAAGGGCCTTTATGACAATTTTAATGTTTACTCACTGGAATCGACAAAAATGGTCTTATCGTCATGAAACTTGCTCAAAATGTTGGTCAGATCACAAGGATTAATCCCATCAAAAGGGGAAAGATCCGTGCCATATCATGGTTAATGGGGCCTTAATGACAATTTTCTTGTTCACACTCTAAAGGCCACAATTTTGGTCCAATCATCATGAAACTTTGTCAGAATATTTGTCAGGTCATAAGGATGAACCCTATTGAAAATGGGAAGGATGCATGCCATATTACAGGGAAAAGGGCCTAAATGTCAATTTCTTTGTTTACACTCTACAGGCCATAGTTTTCATCCAATCTTTTTGAAACTCGGTCAGCATGTTTGTCAGGTCACAAGGATGAACCCTATTGAAAATGGGAAGGATTCATGCCATATCATGGAAAAAGGGGCTTTAATTACAATTTTCTTGTTTACACTCTAACAAATCATTAATTTGCAATTATGACTTTTGCTGGAAAATTTGATAATTATTAATCAAGGCAAAGAAATGCAGGTGAGCAATATAGGACCATCATGGTCCTCTTGTCTTCTTCTTAACAGCATTTTTAGTTTGACTAATCACAGATTTTTCAATCACTTGTTGATTTGCAATAACTCTTCATTTCAATAGGTATCATTGTGATAGATCATGTGTTCCTAAATGCCATGGAACTTTTACGGGTCCACTACCTTCATACTGCAGTGGTATGTTCAGACTATCATTCTAAAGGTCTTGGTTTCGATCCCCGACTTAGATGGCACTCATCCTTTTTGACATTTGACTTCCTTCAAAAGGATAAATAATCCTAGACCAATGTGGGATAGCAGCTGGAGGCTAGGAAAGGTTGTGATGGTAGTGCTGGTGTGAGAAATACCAGGAATCCTTTGTTAGGTACCCAAGCTTCTGCAATATAACTGAAAGATTGTTGAAAGGGACAAAACCCCTGTTCAAACAAACTTATTTCAAATCTACATCACAGTGCTATATTTAGTTTTGTTTTCATTTGGCATCCTTTGAAAGCTGAGAACAAAAAATACCTCACAACATGTGATATGTATGAAATCATTGTACAGTCACATCATTTCAGCACCAACAAAGATAATATATGCCCCCACATCTAAAGATCATATCGATGGCTCAGGGCAAAACAGTTGTAACTGCCTATATATTAATAGGCAGTTACAATTGTTTTGTGCTGATTCATCGATATTGATTTAGTGTTGTCTGTCTGTCTGCAAAACTTAACCATAAAACTTGCCATTGCCAGTTGAAGTTTTAAAAAATTGCTTTTTTGGGGGGCATTGGTATTCCACAAAAACATCTTGTTTTAATTTTATAGAAATTGAAGGAGAACAGGAAACACAAGACAGCTTTACTATTTATGATGTTAGAAAGGAAGAAAAAGATGTAATAGGGTGTGAGTATGAATATTTTATTTACATAGGTAATAAAGTTCTCCTTAATTCATGATCACACATACCATCCCCTATTTTTGGGTCACATAGGTCAAAGGTCAAGGTCACAGTCAGCCTTTGTTCAATTTCTTGTTTTCAGACTCTAACTTGAGAACCAAGCGACCTAGAATCATGAAATTTCATGCATATGCTGCTTATGACCAAAGGAAGTGCCCTATTGCTTTTGGGTCACATAGATCAAAGGTTAAGGTCACAGGCAATTTTTGTTCAATTTTCATTTCCAGACTCTAACTTGAGAGCCAAGCGGCCTAGAATCATGAAACTCCATGCAAATGCTCTGTATGACCTTCATATCTGGTATAATCACATCCTGCTCTATTAGCACTTAAATTTTGACAAAGTGCTCGTGGGGGTATAAGTCCACTTTGTGACAGTTCTAGTTTAGATAGACACGCAATCCTAATACTTTACTTTACTGCTAAAAGTTTGTGACTCAAGCACATGTCAAATTGTTGGAAATATCGTGCATGTGCTTTTATGATATGAACTAAGTCACAGAAGATCTATGTGAGATAGCAGCTGGAGCTAGGAAAGGATGTGATGGTAGTACTGGTGAGAGAAAAAACCAGGAATCCATTGTAAGGTGCTCATGTCCCAGCAATGTAACTGAAAAATTGTTGAAAGCGGTATAAAAACCAAATCAATCAATCAACAGGAGTGAAATAAACCCCTTAGATAATCACGATATTCACTGTCGTTATTGCCTCAGTGGAATAAAAAAAAAAGGGGGTATTCGATAAGAAGCTATCGATTCGATACCCCTTGACTTGTGAAGATGTAAAAATATGTGAAGGCCTTGTATTTATCAATTAACAAATGAATTGTTAAATTATTAGCTCCACTGGCTGAAAGCCACTGGGGCTATTGTCATGGCGTTGTGTCCGTCGTGCATCAGTCTGTGCGTCTGTGTGTCCGGTTGAAAACTTTTTCTTTAAAAATCTTCTCCTCAGTAACTACTGGATGAATTTCAACCAAACTTCACAAGAATGATCCTTGGGTGACCCTCTTTCAAAGTTGTTCAAAATATTTGATCCAATGAAAAACATGGATTTAATGGGCGTGGCTAATTTCCAAATATGGTAAAAAGTGAGTTTTCTCAGATTCTAAGTGATAGATTCCAATGAAATTTCACATGAATGATCCTTGGGTGACCCAGTATCTATCTACAAAAAATTATTGTGATCAGATGGAAAATATGTATTTCATGGGCGGAGATCATTTCTCTATATGTTATATAGTGGAAACTTTGAAAATTATTTTCTCATAAAGTAATTGATGGATATCAATCAAATTTTACTGGAATGATCCTTGAGTAACCTTTTATCAGTATACCAAAAATTATTGTGATCTGATGAAAAATATGTATTTTATGGGTGGAGGTCATTTCTCTATATGTTATATATAGGAAACTTTCAAAATCATTTTCTCAGAATGTTACTGAAGGATATCAATCAAATTTTACTGGAATGATCCTTGAGTGACCCTTCATCAGTATACCAAAAATCATTGTGATCTAATGGAAAACATGTATTTTACAGGCGGAGGTCATTTCTCAATATGGTTTATAGAGGAAACTTCGAAAATTATTTTTCTCAGAATATAACAGATGGATATCAATCAAACTTCATTTGTATGATCCTTTGGTGACCCATTGTCAAAAATTATTTTGATATGATGAAAAATATGTCTTTTATGTGCGGAGGTCGTTTCTCTATTATGTTATAAAGTTGAAACTTTGAAAATCATTTTCAACATCAGTGTGACCCAAATATCTAAAAATCTTGTCAAAACTTTGATTTGCTATTACAAGAATTTCAAGCCTGTGGAGCAACTCAAGCCATTCATGGCTTTCTAGTCTCATGACTTTTCATTTAAATATCATGTAAGTATGACACAGATGAATCTGCGTTGTGTTCATAATCACAAAACTGTGCAGTTTGCCAATTATACTCCCCTTTGCACACATGTGCACATGCAAAGCGGGGAATATATGGAAAAAACTGTTTGTACAGTTTTGTGATTTTGAACACTGGGCTAGTTTTGCCTAATTGATTTGATACAATTATTTGGTCACACAGCTTATGAAGTATCTGAAGCAAGTATTGGCTTTGAGACAAACATATTTGATTTATTTTTCAGATTCCTTTCCCAAACCTGTAAAAAAGAAGAAGCCTCAATGTAAAGGTACTACAATAAATCATATTATTTCTACATTTGGCTATCTAAGCATGATTTAAAAAAAAAATATGATTGGATCATTTTAGATAAGATATTTTTATTAGATTTATGTTTTCCAGTATATTGCATAATATAGAAAAAATATGAATTTATAAGAGATATATCATTGAAGATTTCAATTTCAAGAGAAAAATTGCAGGAATTAAATTTAGATCTTTTTTGTTATTATTAAATCATATTATTTCTAAATTCTACATTATGCAGTATAAGCATAATCGAAAAATACGAATCATATTGGTACCATGATATTAGCTACTGTTAACAACATCATGAAATTGACCAGGTGAGTGATTTTAGAATAATTTAGGAATGAAATTGAATGAATGTGATGAGTGGGTTTTGAGTGAAATTAAAGGTAGGTAATCCAATATTCTGTTAAGGATTAACAAAATTAGCAATATTTATTACCTCCCTTTAATGAAATATGCATACATGTTATATATAATTAGCTCCTTATCTCTGCAGGGACCAATCAGACACTTTCAATTTTCAATTATGTCAGAGAAGTCGTGATTTTGACTCGCTATATTTTTTTGAATGCAGTTGTTGATTAAATTTTTTTTTAGATAACTTTTGAATGGTTTGAGTGAGTGATTGGAATTAATAATTTGAATGCTGATTGAGCGATTTTGAATGGTTTTGATCGAGATGATTGTCAATTTCACGATATTGTACGTTGAATTTCAAGAATTTTGACGATTTTTTGCTAAAATTCGGGTCATATTATAAACAGAATATAAAATTTGTGCTCATTTAAATACAGAATTTATTAAACTCGTCATCTAAAACAGATAAAAACTCGGCACAGCCTCGTTTGCTTGCATAATTTTGGAGTTATTGCCCTTTGTTATTTTTTATTACTTAGGTACCCTTAGCATCCCTAGAGAGTTTAGATTTTGTGTATATTGTGATGGTGAAGTGGAAGATGAAATTCACTTTCTGCTTCACTGTCCTTTATACGCTGATTTACGGGAATGTTATATTGAGAAGAAATTTATTCAATATCCAAATAATTATTCCTTTTACAATCTAATGTCGTCCAAAAAAAGAATGTATAATTCGAAATGTGGCTATGTTTATATATTTTGCTTTAAAAAAACGAAAGACCTATGTACATGAACAAGAGAGATAATTAATTTAGCAGAATTTATCACAATTAATTCGAACTTTATTAATTATGTTAATTATCATTACGATTTAGTAATGCTAACAAACCTGTATGAATCTTGTCAGTCTAACCGCCAAACATTGATACACTGTATTTGTATTTGTACATCATGTATTGTACAAGGACCGGTGGCCTATATATACAAATAAACAATTTGAAACTTAGATTTTATAGGAGGCAAATCTTTGACAGTACATAGAATCTTTTATCTATTAGGCTTCAGTTTACTATCAAGCTTTCTTGGCGGGGGATGTCCATGTCCAACATGGCTCTTGTTTTTGTGACAATGCCTTATTCGGGGAGCATAATCCGTCTCTGAAGGCTCTTGTTTGTATGATCTTTGGGTTACCCATTATCATGCAGCCCAAAATTATTTTGATATGATGAAAAATATGTCTTTTAAGAGCAGAGGTCATTTCTCTATCTGTTATATAGTTGAAACTTTGAAAATCATTTTCAACATCAGTAGAACCAAAATATCTAAAAATCTAGTCAAAGCATTTATTTGCTTTTACAAGAATTTCAAGCCTGTGGAGCGACTCAAGCCATTCATGGCTTTCTAGTCTGTTTATAGATGACTTGTTTGATAAATTCAGTATTCAATTACCACTCATTCAATATCTTCTATTTATTTCTTTTAAGCAATAATTTTCTTTTCATGTTAATTCAGAGCTATTGATTGGTTAAAGGTAAAGATTGTATTGGATATAGATGGATTTTTTGGGCTCAACTTCATGAAAGATTTGAAGAATGTCTAAAACCCTTTTTGGACTAAGAAATTCTTAATGAAGTAGTTGCATGCAACTGTTGTATATCAGTTATATCAGTTATGTTTCTACTTAAGATATTGCTTGAAAACTTTGAACATGCTTCTATCATAACATCCTTTAGGCAAAGATGCATTACTCTTGACTTTCATTTAATGGAACTTTACAATGTCAATATTAATTTGCTGTTACTATCAACAACAAAGGAATAGGGTGTTTCGCTGTCTTCCAACAGCTCTTGATGTCTGTTTTTAAATGACTGGTTTAGTATACTCAGTTTTTCATGACCACTAATTCAAAAGCTTCAATTTATGCCAGATGATTGCTGTAAAACTTACTTTCGCTGGACTGAGGAAGAAACTAAAAGCATCAGAAAAGCGTTTAGAAGTTGGATTGAGAGACCTGAGGGCAATTCCTTACCTAGTAAGGTTTTATTTCATTATTCCTATTTTTCAACACCATAGAAACTCGATAAACCATTTTTATGCTCAGCTGAGAATTTGGTCAAACTTCAACATGGGATTAAAGCAGTAATATTGAAATACTATGATAAATGTTTCAACATGAATGTTTATATTAGTTTTATTGGTAACTAAAAATAGCAACTTATTAATATGATCTTTAATGTTCATACATTTATTGAAAGAAAAAGTTTGAGGAAATTCTCAGTTGAGCATGAAATAATTGTCTCTTTTCCTGAGAACCTTGCAAAAATGTTAACCCTTGCCCTCCAACTTTACTTAAAAAAGTAACATGCGAACTTAACATCCAAAAGTATTTGAGATTCTTATATCTAATTTGATGTTATATCTGATCAATACGCATATTAATCATGCAATGAAGCCTGAATTGACCTGATATCACCTAACATGATATCTGGTAATCTATTTTAGGGAACAATTTGCATACACTTTCATCTGAATTTCTTTGTTTTTTAAGGGTTTATTATGATTAAGCGCTGAAAAATGATAGCATGATAATTAGAAAAATATGTAAGTGCCTTAAAATATCAATGTTATCTGGTCTCGGCTGCGAGAAATTATCATGACTTAAATTGGCAAAGTCTCATCATGATTAATTCTCCCAACCTCTACCAGATAACACTGATATTTTAAGACACTAACATGTTATTCTCTATATCTAATATGATGTTATATCTAATTAATACGCATATAAAAGGACACATTTTCAATGTTGATTTTAAAATAATTTACACATTTATTTGGAGTTTGTTCTTTGACATTCTAAAACCTTTCCTACTCTTTGATGATATATCCAATTCAAATGTAACATAGTTGTATGATTGCATTCCATAAATTATCTATCAACTGTGTATGCTTTTATTTTCATGTCCTTGTTTTTGACCTTGAAGCAATTTTAAAGAATTGGCTAATGTCATAACTCTTGTCATGCTTAACCAGGAATAAATCTGCTGTGGCAAAAGGTATAAACAAAGATCAGTCTGCACATATGTGCAGTCTGATCTTAATGTACACAACCTGATGTCACTTTTTAAACAAGAAAAGTTTCAAAACCTGTTTAGCACAGCAGTTTTATGGAGAAAATTCAAGGTATTGCTTGGTGTCCTCGTCGTTGTGGTAAAACTTTGTGACACTTTGTGATATCTCTGGTTCAATTGAAGGCATTTGCCTGAAATTTGGCACATGTTCACCATCAAAATTCCTTTACTATTAAGGGGGATAATTCTAAATGCATTTTGTGCAAACTATGCCCCTTTTTCGACTTAGATTTATTCACCATCTAGCATTCAACTGCCCAGTGTAGGCACCTGTAGAGGGTGCTCTTGTTAATAATGAATACTGACTAAGAATAAGTCCATCCAGTGTTTTCAGCGCTTTGATTTTTGTGTCATTTACTGAAGGGGTGTGGAAATTCACATTTACTGCACTTGCCCCTGGACAAGTAAAACATGACTTTGTACTTTTCTGATTTCTTTATGAGCTTGTCCAAAAAATGAAAATAAATAAAAAAGAGAAATTATTGTTTTCAACAAGAAAATGCTGGAACCCAGCATTTTCTCCATTGAATAAAATATTTTCTACCTTCAAGACACTTACATTTGGCTAAATAATTTCTTACCTCTACTAAGTACCATTCCAAGACTTGTCCACAGACAATGGGCGAAGAAAAATGTTCTCGCCCGCTGGTAGAAAAACCCGTATTGGACAAGTCAGGCATGAGAATTCCACTCCCCTGATGTCAAGATCTATGGGCCTTTTGTTGATAATGAAACCATACTCAGGGTTTGACACTAACTTAATTTTATCACAGGCCTAAAGGACTAGTTGATTCAAACTTTCACCGGTCTTCATCTCTCATTATAGGTCCTCCAAATCTTTCTTAGCTGTCTTGCAATTTTTACTCAATGTATTACTCAAGTGATAAGTGTGACAGTGCACATGATATTATTCCAGACATGGGGAAAAACAGTGTGGAAAGAAATTTCTTGACACAATCAATTTCTTATTCTTCACTTAACCCTTTGCTGTTTAATCCCTGCTTTTTATGTGCCTGTGATTTTATGATTGAGAAAACATTGTGAAAAAAGAAGAAATTGCTTCTGACAAGCAATTTCTTCTTTTTCAACACTATTTTCTACCCTACTGAATGGCTATTTTTCAAATTAAATCCACTTTAGATTTTAGTCTGCGAAACCTTTGAATTTGAACAGATCAAAAATTTTGTAAAACAGGAAAGTATTAAATGAGGTATATATTCGCAACTTAGGGCGTGCCTTTCATGGTTTTCAAGAGCTGATGTCACTGACGGATTAAAAATCACAGGCCAGAAGGACCTGTATCTTAGAGGACTGGTGTTACAGTTAAGAACATCATGATATTGACAGGATGAATGATTTTGAAATGATTTTGGAATAAAACTGATCAAATGTGTGGAGCAATTTTTGAGTGAAATTCAAGGAAGGTAATCTATTATCACTAATTTTGTTCAAGATGAACAAAATGAGGAATACTTATTACCTCCCTTTAATATAATTTACGTACTTTTCAGTTTGTATGTCGTCGCGGACAAATAAGATGCTTTAAAATCCACACAAAGTTGTAGAATAAATTGATCAATTTGAATTAAATGTTGATGGTTTTGAATGATTTCGAGATGTTTTCTAATGATATTGGAGCCTTTTTGATCAAATTGAGCGTGTGTTTGGAATGAATGAATGGAGCACTGAGTGAATGGTTTAGAATGATTATGATTGGAATGATTGTCAATTTGACTATGTTTTTGACTGTAGTGTCGACCCCTGATACTACAGAATTCAACCCTTTTTTTCAGGTGCAAGATGTTTGCGAAACTATGTGGAAGAAAACAGATGCAGGTTTACAGTTGACAAACTTCGGACAAAGATCATGAATGAACAAAATAAGTGTCAAAGATTAATGAAAGAAAGATTGTAGATAGAAAGAATGAATTAAATTCTGAAAACCATTGAACTATAACCGCTTTGTCAACTAATTTACATTATGATTCTACTAATGTTGGGCAATCGGTTTCAAAACACAATCGATATTCGATTTTTAGTTGGAAGAGTAAATCAACTTCAAGATTGTACACTTGTTTTCTTATATATTAATACAGCACTCCCAGTATCATCCTTTGAAGAAAGTTTAGTAAAAACTCATGACCTAAAGACTCTTTCTGCAGATTTTTCTACCAACTTTATGGCTCAGCATGTAACAGTTGTAACTGCCTATAATAGGCAGTTATGACTGTTTCAGGCTGAGCCATCTGATGTCAGTATTATTTCTTAGTCGATTATCACAATCGGAAGCCCAAATCAACTGATTATTGATTATAATTGATTAATCTGCCCATCACTAGATTCTACATGCTAAATTTAGCTTGGCTGTTCAGAAGAAAAGTTTGACTAGTCATCCATCATACAGGGATCCTCAGGAGGGTTGTAATCATGACAATACTATGGCATTGATCAAGTCTTTTTTAGCTCACCTGTACATGAATGCTCAATGTGAGCTATTGTGATTACTCACAGTCCGTCGTCCGTCCGTCAACAATTTCTTCAAACATCTTTTCCCCCTATACCACTGGACCAATCATACTTAAACATGACAGGGATACTCCTTGGGTAAAGCTTTACCAAAGTTATTTAAAGAATTTGAAAAAAAAACTTTGGCTACCATGGTAACAAAAAGGCCAAAAATTGCTGAAATCTTATAAAAGATTCTTCTCCTCCTTAACCACTGAGTCAATCAAGCTGAAACTTGGTAGGGAGTTTCCTTGGGTGAAGCTCTACCAAAGTTGTTAAAAGAATTTAATTCCATCAAAAACTATGGTTACCCTCTTACATTGATTTTAGCTTGTCTGTTTTCAAAAAAAACGAGGCATTATGATCATCTTTGCGTCATTGGCGTGACAAACTTAAACCTTGGTCATATCTCTGTTAAGATATCTTCATGAAACTTGGCATGTGTGTTCCCCATTACAAGAGCTACACAGACTTTCAAGAGAATAACTTGGGGGCATTTTTGTAAGAGTTTTGCCCATTTTTATGCCCCTGTATAGAGAGATCGGGGGCATATTGTTTTACTCATGTCCGTCTGTCTGTCCGTCCGTCCGTCTGTCCGAAAACTTAAACCGAAAACTTAACCTTTGCCTTTTCTCCAAAAGTATTTGACATACAAAGCTGTACACCAAAGATGAATTTTTCACCAACGCTCAAATCACACCAAACAAAAAGGAGTAGGGCATTCATCTTAAATCACAGTCGACATATCGCCTTTTCCCTATATACTCTACGCTGGTCGTCTTCTGAGTGTGTATAAATTTCCAAGTGCCAATGCACTAGCAATATTAACTAAATAAGTAGAAACTATATTGTAATTTTGCTATGAAAAGCGAAAAAAAGGCAAACATGTACAGTTAAAAGATCAATTTAAGATAACCTATTTTCACAACACGACAGCTATTTAATGAATTAATGAAGCATTGTCGAAATTAAGTTCAGAACCGTTTTGTTTAAAGCCTAATAGTATGAAACTTTGATAAAAATCATTGAGAACCCGGATCTACGATTTGTTTTTATCGGACTTAAAAATTAAAGGGAGATGAAAATTGACTTACAGATGACAGATCGCTGCTTATTATCCACGGGAAATGCCCTGGCAGGTTGGGGCCTAAGTTATGGGTCGTTGCACTAAGGGTAAGGGTAAATCAGCTTTTATCTAAGGATACTTAATTCTACAGAAAGTCGATATAAATAACTTGAGACCTTAAATCGTAGGTTGGTAACCAAACCCTCGTAACTTCAGCTTGTCTAGGCTGAAGTTACGAGGCTTTGGAAACCAACTGATGAAATGTGTTCACTCTAAAAACACGCGAATCCCTATTGTTTTAGGATACAGTTGTTTGCTCGCGGTAATTAGGCTATAATTATCGACTAAAGTGTGAAAGAACCCAAAGAATTGACATGTAAACTCGCCAAATTACGTCACGGCTAAGCTACGCCCTGCCAGTTGAATAATAACGCAGAATACAATGAACAATCGTATAAAAAAACAACCATGTTGTTTTCTGTCGCAAGATACGCCCGTTTCACTTCTTGGTCTCCAGGTATGAAAAGCAACAAAGGTAAATAACTCAAAAATTAAGCTAGGTAGAGTTACGGTTCTTGCACACTGCACTCCGCAATCATCAGAGGAATATAACTGCCAAGTTTCAAGTCAATCAGATATAAAGTGACAGGGTAAGCTCCTTTTAAAGAGATGTACGCCGGCCAGACGCCTGGACGCCACGGATAATCACATGATACAGGGGTGTGGAAATACAGAATTTCTCCACTTATCTTTGGACAAGTAAATAGAGAATAATATGTTAGTGTCTTAAAATATCAATGTTATCTGGTCGAGGTTGGGAGAATTTATCATGGCGAGGCTTTGCCAGGTCATGATACTTTCTCACTGCCGAGACCAGATAACATTGATATTATAGAACACTTACATGTTATTCTGTTTATCATTTTCAGCAATTAATTATAATAAACCCTTAAATCAAAGAAATTCAGGTGAAAGTGTATGCAAATTGCTTCTAAAAATAGACTGCCTGATATCATGTTATGTTATCAGACAGGCGATATCAGGTCAATACTGGCTTCATTGCATGATAAAAGCTGAATTCTTACTTATCCAGGATCAAAATGAGCTTGCCCACAAATAAGTAGGCAGATGAATATTGTGAAAACATTGATTGTTATGAAGAAAATGTTATTATCCAGAATTTTCTTCATTAAAGACAACGTTTTCTTCCCTTTTATACAGACAGAAGGAGTACTTTTCTCCTAGATCTTTATAGTACTGTATCAAGATTTGGTCTGGTATCTACTTATCAACAGACAAGTGGCCTTGTATATATACTTGCTCGCAAGTATAAAAGCCCGTGTCAGACTAGTTGGGCATAGGAATTCCAGATCCCCGCATAGTACATTCCGTCTTTTGACGGACGTATAAAAAAAAACAACTGACTGTTCATATTACATATTCAGATAGGGTGAGTACAAATACTCATTCGGAACACCACTTGGCTAATCTCACGATTAACCTCGGATGTACATAGACCGACTTTTTTTTAAAGATTACGAGAAAACCTTGGTAAAACTCGATGACGTCAGGTTAAAATCGCGTTAGCCCTCGAAACTGTGAGTGAAAATATTCGACGTCGCCAACGCTACTCGTTTAAGTCAATGACGTGAAACCATCGTATCCTAATATAAACATCTTTAGATTCTTGAATAACGGCTGAAAAAATCTTAATTTTTGAGAATGATTCGTCATTCTCAATAATTAAGATTTTTCAGCCGTTATTTACCTTTAGTCTTTGTCCTACTTTATCATCCAATCAGAATGCTGGATTTTTCAAATTTTTGATGGTTTATTTTCCATAAACTACTCGGCTTCGGTTTATTTTGATCATTATTTCATTTAAACGTCAAGGTTTATTTGTTATTCCACGCATGCGTACAAACTAAACTCTACCCCCATATTTATATGCAACGAGCACATGGAAAGTAAAGGAGAAAATCGTAATTCACGTGCATCTGTTGCATTCCCCATATTCTTCACTGGTTTTGACCTGGTTTGGCGTGACATGGCCTGTCCATTTGTTTTCGTGTGGTTTAACCCCGATTTCAACCTTATTGCAGTTAAATCGCGCATATTTGCTTCTGTATTAAGCGAGAAACTTTTTATCGTTTCATTAACAGAATGTCTTTGTTTAAACAGATTATTATACTAGTACGCCCTTCTCCGGCAATGACCATCCCTGTGTTCAGGGTGTAAAGGCGTTTCGCGAGCGCTTTTAGATGATACTCAACTTTGCACGTGCACATACGTGCAAAGCTAGGTATCATTTCGAAAGCGCCTCGATAACGTTTTCATCCTGAACGCAGGGCATATTTGAGTTAGTGTTTTGTTAGGTTAAGCTCATTTGTCGTTATATATGAACAAATTTGTTGATTAACAGCTACTGGCACATTTTTTTTAAAATGCAACCTATTAATTACATCTGATACAGTTAATCATTTATTCTTGCAAAAGTACTTGTAAAACAGAGTGGACACATATCATATTTTCGTTCATCGTCGGAACGGAGGCCATTATCTGTTCAATAAAAACAAACAATACTGCATCTTTTTTCATCGGTAATAGCTCTTTAAAAAGCCTAGGTATTTACGTGCATAGTTCAACAACTCCATATTTGGAAGGAGAGGGGCGTTTACTTGTAATCAATGTATCCGGCTTATTTCGTTGAAATCGTGCAATATGATGCCAATAATACAAAAGGCGGGAAAAAGACTAAGTCAGTTAAACGCTAATAATTGAAAATTAAACGATTTAAACAGCCTCAGTCGGTCGCTACGCTCCCTCCTTTCGGCTGTTTTAATCGTTTAATTTTCAATTATTAGCGTTTAACTATTACTAATAGATATAAATCTACAGGGCTAGTTTTTCTTACACTGTTTCATCCTAACAAAATGCACGATTTTGTTACAAACCCATCCGCCTTACATACATCCGAGGTATGTTGCAGTTAACGGAAATAGCTGAGTGATGTTCCGAATGTACTAATACTCTGTTATTTTTCGCCATATTATTACCATTTGCGGATCAATTTTTTTTAAAGCAGTGCTTTTTCATTCTTTAACAGAGGCCGATTAAAGGCTAAAACATAAAATTTAAAAAAAAGGCTCTATTTTTCCCATTTGTGGCATTATAACATTTTTTGTGTTCAAAATTGGTTTTGATAACTACATAAGTTTTGTGACTGATAAGACCACAAAAGTAGTTGTATATTAAGAAAATTTTGCAAATAATAAATGAATTGTTCTTTCAATACTACAATTTATCAATCTTATGTGTCCCAATTTTTCTGAAAACCGCGCCGAAATTTCCCAAAATGAACAGGCTAAGGCCTCTTCCCAAATTCTAGACAAAAAAGCCATGTAATAAGAATTTAAACATATAAATTCTGACTGGGTTTTAATAGACGCGCGTTTGTCAAGACGGGGACTCACAGATGAGGAGATAGGACTCTTAAAACAACCGTGGTGTAATTCCGCATGATGTCTGAAAATCAACTTAAGTCTTCAATTCTTTTCTGAAGTTGAACACAAAGGTTCATTTACGTTACAACTACTCGTTAGATAACATCTCATATGATATTTTTCATAATGTCTTACGGATATTTTGAGAACAATGACGTGATGCGATTCATTTTAGAAACTTGCAATTCTGTTAGAAAAATAAGGAAAATAGAGGTTATAAGATAAGTGCTCAAGGTAAGCTTTTGTGGTCGCATGATGTCCGTCGTGTGATTCGACGTGACCAAATTTTTTGCATTAAATGTGTAAGGGTGTGTCGTCAATGTACATGAAGCTCGCATATTTAGCAAGCTTTACAGCCACACGGTAGGCCTATAGTACAATACGTGATATTGACGTAGCGGAACCGTAACAGTTCTGCAACATTTCATAACTCATGAACTATCACAATGTTGACCGAGGTTTCCTCGTGAAAATCAATAGGAAACCTCGTTTAACACTGTTTAAATTCAATACTTCCGAGATGTTGGGAAACTATTTTGGGTCCACTACGTTAATACTCGTCCCAATCAACATATCTGAGTCCAGGCGTAACGAAACTTTCTACTCGTCGATAGATATTGTCTGAGGAATGAATCGAATGTTACCGAGGATGCCAAATCAGAAGCTTTCGCAAAAAGGTCGTTCCTCGCCCCTTTTATAACTTTCCAAACAACCACTCTCTTTGTTAAAAACACCTCGAAATGGCTTCAAACTTGCAAAGACTTCATTCAGAATGCTGCAAAACATTCCTTGATTTCATTTGCTTGTGTAAAACTCAGATCGCCTAAATGGTCCATAAATGAACACAAATCTACGTTAATAGGAGTATATATACCTACCTTTTTTAGAAAGGGCTATAATAGAATATGAGCGAACAGAGTAATAATCTGTTATCTTCCTTTGATAATATTCACAGCGAGAACCCGCCCATTACACTTATACAATCTCATTCCGTAATCATTGCAAAATCATTTGAGGTAGTGCATGATATTTGGAACTAACAACTCTTCATATGCGTCTCTGTCCAGTCCGTTCATCTGCATATGATTTAGCAAAGGTTTGTGAATGTAAAGGGAAGATTGTTAATTTTGATATCGCATGATAAATAGATTCGAAAAGAGATGCTTTTATTTTGTTTCTTCTTGTCTTTTCACTGTTCGGATAGTCTGGTACTACCGTCAAGTAAAAAGGCTAATTGGTGGACGTTTACGTTCACCAGTGTTAATACCGCGTAAGAACAATCCTGTCAGACAGATGTTAATAGGTTTTCAAAACAGTAAGATTGAATTTACTCTTTTTCAAGAATTGCATCAGTCTGGAAACTATGCATTTTAGAAATGGAGTGAAACAATGATTCTGCATAATTTGTTGAAACCTTAAAGTCACCTTTTAAATGCGAAATCATATGCAATTCTGAGATCGGGTGAACGTTTTGCTTGCGTAGGACTACTTTTCAGGCAGAGTGAGTAGTTTGCCCCATTTTTCCCAATAGTCTATGGGAGGTCACTCATGAAAACTTGGTGAATGGAATTACTGGAATGGTTACCTCCCCTGACACTACTAGTGTATATAAAACAACGGCCAATTAAAGGAAAAACCGGAACACACATGAATACCGATACAACCCGAGCAGGTAAAGTAAAGCATTCAGGTCGTGCGATAAAGGCTTATATGCAAAGGGGTTTTACTTTACTTTTTAACACGCGACAGCCAATCCCGGAACAAGTTTCTGCAGTTTTATACGTGTTTATACAAACTCACCCTTTCTTTCTTTATTTAAGAATGAAAATCGCGGAACAATTATTATGCTTTTATTGAATTTTTTAAGTAAATTTCACCATTATTTTAACTATGATATTACGGAGAATCGATTGGCATTTCAAAATAAGAATAAATAACCTAGATCATCTAATTGTCATTTCTTTGCTTTTATAACCAATGGATCAGACAATCACTCTTTAAACTACACCCGGCATAATATCGAAAGTTATAGAAACCTTATAAGTACAGGACTATGGTTGACGATCGACGATATATGTTGAGAAATGTATATCTGAAGCAAGATGCAACCTTAGGTCAGGTCATTTTCCTTTTATCGTAATTTTACATGTAAATTTCTCTTTTCTCCACAAATGGAGGAATCACTCTAGTATGCCAACTGAAACGTCCACCATCAGTATTTTCAGTGCTTTGATTTATAGTTGATAGTGACAACGTGCAAGACCCTAACCTTTGCGTCATCAAAAGGGGTATTTACGCATTCTACAATTTGTATAGAACCCTTGTATCACGTCGTTTTCAAAATGCCTAGATGTCTGTCGTGAATCAATTTTGAAAAGGAGTAACTTGAATGTCAGAGGGCATTACTTTTTTGAAAAGCTATCATCAGACATCTGACTCGATTGTTCTCACATAGTAACACCGGTGAACGAAAACGTCCGACAAAAACGGAAAGTCATCAAAGATACAGTGACTTCAAATTCGAATATACATAGTGAAACTGTTTCGGAAATCTCTTGACTAAATGAATATTTTTCATGAGATTCAAATCCGGTTAGAGAAAGTAGTTTCGCACGATTTCTCTAATGGACTAATTGAACAGAGAAAAAATAACTATAAAAAGGCGAGATTGCTTCGATAATTTATTAAAACGCACTTTAGACACACTGGGCAAAAACGAAACGTCATGAAAACTCATTAGTAATTATTTGGATAAGATTGGGTTGACTGCGCAGACTGATTAGTCCTGCGTTCTAGTATAACCAAATATAGCAAATTATACAACGCTTTGCACGTACATTTGCGTGCAAAGCGAGGTATAATTTTCAAACAGTTTGTCACGTTTTGTTATTCTGAACGTAGGGCTGATGTGCTACCTGCTTTTTAGGTGTAAAATAGTATATTTTTCAGTTCTAATCATTCGCCACACCTAAGCGTTCTAGCCATCGTTTTCAAGAGTAAAAATTGGTATTCTCGCACGGCCATTACACAGAAGAACGTTTTGTGAACGCTACCAGCGACCATGATTAGTGACAAATAAACAAAGTAAAACGTTTTGCAATACTTTTCGTTGTAGTGTTAAATATCAATTTAGTGATTTTATGCCTGGGCGAAAGTAAGTCTGATATTTTCACTGTTAATTACTTCGACCGAATATTAGAAATATTCAAAGAAAGCCGCTCAAAACATTAAAATAACAGAGATATGGCCTTTTAAGGTAGTGGACCCATAATAGTTCCACAACATTTCGGAAATTATGATCTTTCACAATGTTGACCGAGGTTTCCTAATGAAAATCATTTGGAAACCTAGGTTAACACTGTTAAATGTCATCACTCCGGAATCGTTGCGGAACCTTTACGGGTCCACTATCTTAATGGAGGACGATCGCGTCTCTGCATTTCTATGTTACCAATTTTCTTTGACGTCAATGTTGTGAAGCACGACCAAATTGGCTCTCTTTTACGTTCTAACATAGTGTCCAAAATGAAGAAAAGTCGTGTAAGGTTTCAAAAGCCCGTTTTTGAAGTATATGTCTACATGCAATTTCAGGTTTATTTAGTACAAAATACATTTATCAGATTCAAAAGTCAAAATAAATAGTTCACCAAGAAAACCAATTAATGATTGATTGACCATGACTATGTCCGGTTTCGCATCAGTCAATTTCATGCTCCGACATTTTAACCCTTATCTAGCTAAATATTATGTTTATTTCAAACACAATGCTAATATCCAGGTCAAATCAAACCAATCTGGTCAAATTTTACCAAAAATAATTACGAAGCTACGCAGATTGTATACACTAAGATCAGACTGCACGTCTGTGCAGGCTGATCTTAGTCGTTGCTGTCTGCAAAAGCTTTGTGTTAAGCAGGAACATTTTGTTTACGGCATGAGAAGGGTTTAAAGAAGCAACCACCCGAGAAAGCTATAATTATATAGCCAAAGCGTCGCCTTGCCCAGATCATTTTAGGACTGAGTGCGGACCCGACACCATGAGAAGGCTTTTACTAGCGCTGAGTGCGATTGTTATCGCATTAGTTATATTTGCCCCGACTTCTTGTAAGTATTTTCGTGAATTTACATTTTTTTTAAAAAGTTTTCTTATATTTGCTTTTCTTCATTTCTTTCTTAAATGAAATTGTATGTACAGAAAATTAAAATAAGATAAGAATTTTTTTTTAAAAAAATGAGAAAAAGGATAATAAAAATAGAATAAGAATAAACAGAAAATAGAAAAATAATGCTAAATAAAAACATCAGCGAAAACAAGATTAATGTTTAAGTGCTTCATGGTCCGAAAATTCATCAAGATGAATGATTGTTGTTTACATTCTCACATTAATTTAGAGTATTATTTATGCATAACTTTTGAAAAGTTATTTTACTAGGGGCCAAACCGGTTATAATAACTTTTAATTCATTTGCTTTATTGCGGCTACACTTTTTTCTGATACATGTACATTTGACACGTCTTAAGTTTGGAGGCTGCTCCGGATGCCCAAAATGCATTGACCACTGGAAAGACTGGGAGGACTTCGCAAGCTGAAGCCAACGTGTCTATGTCATAGACTCCTAGCACGCACGGAAAAGCCTCCTCCAGTCAAGTCGGTGAGATTAAGGGCTCTATTCCCGGGCTTGCACACTTACAAACTATTTGTCTTCCGATTAATCGTTAATCCGAGTTTTTTTTTGTTTTTATTTTTTTGTGACGGAGCTTTAATCGAGCACGTTATTTAAGAGCAATTGGAAATGTCAAAAGTAGATCCTCCGTTTATCCTGCATTACCGCCAACACCCCCCGTAACAACTGACCGTCTTCTGGGGGCGTCGCTTATATAGATATACGCAACGATAGCAACGATGAATAAAGGAATCACGAGTCAATTGCACGATGAACTTTTATTATTGATCTTTCGTGTATTTGACAAAGTAGGTGATTTTCGAATGTCTCAGAATGGATTTGAATGAGTGAGTTTTGCATGAAATTAGGGGGGGGGGGGGGTGTCAAATATCGCTTACTCCGTCCAATCGATATTTTACTTTTACCTCTCTTTAAACAAATGCTCGTACTTTTTCTATGAAAGGATTTGTTTGTAAATTCCAGTTAAAGCTGTTCAGCATTCTGTACGATTCTGGATTAAAGATTCCGTGGACAGATAACCTTGTCGAATTATCGACTTTCTTCAAAATCTCACAATAATTCTTGAGATTTATTTTTGATTTTTAACAGGCGCAAAAAGGGGTTGAAGCTTGTTCATTTTACGTCGTTAAGGGGCCAACCCCTTTTCGACCCACCAAATTTAGTATTTGCAGATATTTTCTGAATTAAGAGACATATTTTCACGGAAAGAGGATCATTTAGAAAGTCCAAGAACGCCCGAGCTAGTCGTTTAATTGTAGTTAAGCTACTGTGACAATGAAAGACACGAGACAATTTTAATGATACTCTGTCTTCCTAAAGAGCCATAAGAATTCGACAGCTCTACACTTTGCAGAAGAAATATAGTCTGTTTTACAACCCAGATATATTTTTTCTTACCATACCTATTCTGAACTTCGTATAAGAGATTATCCACTTAGGTGGACTTCGGACATCGGATGTCTGACTTCGGACTTAGAGGGGTCGTCTCAAAATGAAAGAAACTATATTCGATGATACATCATGATTGTATAAAAGGATGACGTCTCTGATAATATTTTTGAGTGTGATTCGTTAGTATTGAGGTACAAGAACCAGTAAAATTTCGGACATGCATGTCGTTTTATCATTTTAAATGTGGGCGCATCTATATAACCACGCTAAGCAATTTTTGTACTGCAACGTAGACATCTCAGTTTGTCTGTCCACCTACTCTGTCAGCTAATGAACCTGTTAACTCATTTTACTTTTTAATGGAAAAGAACACCCTTTAAAGTAATTAAAATTATGCAGTTAATAGGCATACTTAATTATATCGCATTTGAGATTTTTCTACATAATTCTAATATCCTGCATTCGACAAGACTGCCCTGTATACTTTCAATAAGGTTTACGTGAAAGGGGTTTTACGCCGCTTTTAAAAGTCGTTCAGTTATATCGCTGCGGCTGGGGCAATAAAAATGGATTCCTGGTATTTCTCACACCAGTACCACCATTCAATCCTTTTCTAGCCTCCCGCTGCTATCCTACATGGATCAACGATTATCAACCCATTGGTAGAAGACAACTAGTCGGAAAGGATGAATGTCGCCGTGCGGGATCGAATCCGAGACCCTAGAATGACAGTCCGACGCGCTACCAACTGCGCTATTGCGGCGGCCAACTTTCAATTAGGACAAAATGCACTAGATCCATATCTTTCTATTTTTGTAATTCTACTGAAGCGATCACATTTTTTAAAAGAAAATCGAGTAATCGTGCAAGCCATGTTGAGGTATCATCGTCTTTGTTTGCGTTTTCAATCCGTCACGTGTAAAGAGTTTTTAAACATTTCATGGTATCCCTGAAGGCAAAAGTTTAAACTACGAATAAATATTGACTGTCTAAAGAATAGTTCTTAATTATTGATTTGGCTATATTATCAACTTACTTTTGCTACAAATGTTTACCTTTTCTTTGTCTGAGATTTTTTTCAGCAACCAAATGTTTTGAAAAGGGTAGAAAAAGGAAGAATTTAGTTAGTTTAGATTTAGAAATAAGCATCAAACGATCATGATGAAAGATATCTTCAGGATGTGTTATAACCGAAATACAAGTCACGAAGTTGGTGTGTACAGGCACAGCTTTTAGGGAAACTTACGGTATATGTTGAAAAAAGCTTAGAACATACGAGAATCAAGTGTAAACCCAAAACAGCATTGTGCGAGTATTGTATATTTCTTTATTGCTTTTCAGAATTGTATCAAGAATTACGGTAAATAATAAAATGGAAATCCCACCCGCTAACCAGTTAAATTATAAAAAAAAATACTCTGCTTTCGTTCGTTTCACTCTATTTGAAGTTATTTGATCACCACCCAATAAACAAATCTATATGACTTAAAGATGAAGTTGCCTTGTAATCTCATGCAAAAAGACGTGCTTTAAGAAAAATTTTCATTAAATTGTCCTATTTTGTCTAATCTTTAAATTAAAGAAATAGAGTAATCGTTTGTTTTTCGAGAGGATAAATAAATATTACGTTTTGTGACGAACAAAGGCTGTCGGACGTCGGCAATATTACGACAAAAATACGAATCGCTGACGTGATGACATCTTCTTACTTGGCCAGCGATAATGCACAAATTAGGATGAGGCAGGTATTGAATATCGGTTTAAAGAAGTGAGTCATCGAATAGTTACCGATACGCCGGCGAGGCGTCGTTAATTTTGACAGGAGTCAATTGTCAAAACCAGAAAATAGTAAGTCTGCGATAGAACAATATCGACCGATCCACGACAGGTGACCGATTGTCGCTCGGCCGCTCGCCAGCGATTAGTGGTCGATACTGATTGGACACCCAGTCGGGAACCATGGACAATTCTAATTTCGGAAAAGTTTAAGAAATGATGACAATTTGCGACATCCACGACTCTTACAGAGCTTTTATAAAGTAGTCAAAGTTCACCAACGCTTCGGCAATCTAACAAAAAACGTTGCCGTGATTGAATCGGCTGATGCACTTATGACTCGCAGACTCTATCCCCGAAAACATCGTCGAAGCGATTTTGTGACAGTCTTTTACATAATATCCACCCCATTAAAAAGAACAGTAAGATAATAATGTCAGTCTTTGCTGGTTCGAAGGATGGCTTACATTGAAACGTGTTTTTGTTAAGAATATTTTCCGAATCTAGAAATAATCGTTCTCTTTTGCCGTAAATCCATTCGGACAGGCCACTTTTAAGCTGACTTTTGCTGGATCCGATCTTTTGTTCAAGCATTTGTTCGATATGCAAGGACGTATCCGACCGTTTTGAAATTGCTGCCCGCTTTGTGCAGTTGAATATGTGCTCAAAGTAATAAAATTTCTCAAACGTTTCGGGAACGTTTACATCTAGCAATATTACGCAACCTTAACAACATAAAATCAAGGTACTTTATCATGAAAAATCGGCGAAAAATCAATACATGTAATACATATTCTTGTACATGTACTTATATTAGTAAAGGGTTGCAGGTATAAGTTGTTTTTTTATTTTGAGACATTCCCCCGATATTTTAGTAAGTCAGATGTCCTATCTCGGAGTTCACCTAAGTGGATAATGTCTATTAAGAACGCCACAGGCTAGCGGTAAAAACATAGAGAAATCGCCTCGATCGAGGTAAAGTCCCCATACATATATCACTGCTTTTAATTTCTATGGTGTTTTCATTGCTCTCCTATAGCGATATAGTGGTGCTGCACCGGGTCGCACCGCTGATACCGTGGCGTTGTTACGACACAACTACGATAACCTCACGACGCTCTTACTGCGATCTTGTAACGTCGCCTAGAGCGACTGTTTGTTGCATACTGCTTACATGGTTTATTCCAACATTCGGCGTTCTAAACGACTTGACAGTGTTTTCATCATTTCTGTGGGAAAGACTTGTGCCAGGCTTTTGAATTACCAAAAAAATGGGAAATGATGTTAATAAAAAATTGGCGTGACATTTTCAACAATTTTTGCATATGCGGAACGTTAAGACTCAGATCAGCCTATGCAGCCGCATAGTCTGACCAGAGTCTTCGCTATGCGCTATACAGATAGATATGGTCTTAATGCCTCTTCAGGTGGTCAGCATGTATTCATATTACAGTTTGTCGTCAGCTATGCAACCCGACGTCTGTATATCTCGCGCATATGAAATTGTTGTCACGTCGCGTACAGGCTCAATTAAAATCCAGCAGGTCATAGGCGTATCTAGGACTTTGAAACTTTTACGAACTCATAAGGCAACAACCAAAGAATATATAGGATGAAGGCGATATGTGGACTATGAAAAAGAAAATGCCCTCCGTCCGCTCCCTTTTCTATGATTTGAGCGTTGGTGAATAATCAAAACATCGTAACTACAGCTTGAATAAGCTGTAGTTTCGGTGTTATGATCATTTATCAACGATGTTTTCAACAAGTGATTATTCCTTTTACGCACTTGCGTAAATTGCGTAATGGGTGTTACGCCCTTGCAGGATACGTTATCTCTCTCTCTATTTTAGATGCCTACGATGGTGAACAAGAAGACGTTGATGATGCGATTGACCTCCTCCAGGATATAGCTAATAGAGAACTAAACGAGGGCGCAAATGATGACGATGATTTAGAGGACGATGACGAAATCGATGAGAGAGACGTAAGTACTGAACTATTTGAAAAAAATAGCTTTTGTTGTTAAACCAATGAAATATAAGTAATAGTTAAGTTCGTATCTGACAATTTACGCGATATAACATAAGCGGAGCGCAAGGTTATACGCGTAAATTATCAGAATATGAACTATAACTGTTTTACCGATCGACTTAATTTTTCACCCAATGAAGAAATCGATGAGAGAGACGTAAGTACTGAACTTTTTGAAAAAAAAAACTCTTTTGTTGTTTACCCAATGAAATATAAATCGACCTTATACTGAAATAAACAATTTTCTGTGTAACAAGAACATTTTGTGTTCTCACATCTATTTTTTTATTTTTAAATGACGATCAAATTCTCGAAGGAAGATGTGTAAGTATTGCCATATGCTATCTTTTTAAATGGTTCAGAAATTGGAAAATGAAGCCATTGACAATGAATATTTAATGAATAAGAACTCGAAGAAATAGACCTTGACATTGCTGGGGATATACTGTAGGATGAGGTTGACTCTGGCATTAATGAATGTGCTCTTATATACGGAGATGCTGTTGGGAAAGAAGCGCTTCAGTTCCTAACCGTGGACTGGAGTACTTGACACTTTTATGACGTAATAAATCCACTCGAGCATACAGCTGATATAAATGATGGCTATCACGATTGCCTTAATAATGACGACGAGCACCCATGTTTCTTTGTCCATTTATAGGGTATGCACGTGAAAAATACCTTGAATATCACAGAGGATTTCATTTTTCACAAAAATCTAGCTCACACTGTATTCTTTACAAAAAGTCAACAAAGATATCATTGTCTAACACATGTGTTGGCCTACATTCTATATGGCTTCATCAAGACGTCATCTAGAGGGTGTTTTCAATATATTTCTATAATCTTGACGGTCAAAGAATTTGGTTTCTAACTTACAAATCTGGTGTTTATGTGAGAAAAAAGAATCTATCTGTACATGTAGCTCGAGCTTGTTTGAGAAAAGCTGATCTTAACATCGTCCACACTCACTGAATAACATTTCTCAGTCCTGGTCTCGGTTTGGATCACCCTGGCTAGACTAAATCCCAAGGCAATTCCCATATACAACCCGCGTAGTTTAACTAGTACGGACATAACGCCCTACCAGATTGTCTGTGACGTATTTTATTAATTTCTTTCTGTTTCAGCACTGTATTTGTGAAGAGCCAAATTGTGACGACCCGGATTGTATTGATGCTCGTGAACTTGAGGAGATCAGGTAATTGTACATTCGGAACATCGCTCGGACTTTTCCGTAAACTGAAAAGTACCTCGGACGTAAGTGTAGTAATTTTGAGTCATTTTATAGGTAATTCGGCTCCTGGTGGTACTTCGGTTAATACGCTTGTAGAAAATCACAATTTGTTAATTCTCTCCGATCATCTTTGGGGATCTTTTGGGCATAATATAATTTCATGACAAAACGCAGTAAAACATTGCGTTTTGTTATCAAATTATAATATGTCCTCTTTTATTCTTTCGTTGATTTATTTTTTGCAACGTCATCCTTAGCGGGATCGTTGATGTTTGTGACGTCAAATAAACCTACGCGCGAAATGACGGGCTTTCATGGCTTCGTCCATATTATTCCCCATTCGGAACACCACTCGGCCAATCTCACGATCAACCTCGGATGTACATAGACGGACTATTTTTAAAAATTACGGGAAAACCTTGGTAAAACTCGATGACGTCAGTTAAAATGGCGTTAGCCCTCGAAACTTTGAGTGAAAACATTCGATGTCGTCAACGCTACTCGTTTAAGTCACTGACGTGAAACCATCTTATCCTAATATAAATATCTTTAGATTCTTAAATTACGGCCGAAAAATCTTAATTTTTGAGAATGATTCGTCATTCTCAAAACTTAAGATTTTTTAGACGTTATTTACTGTAAAAGATAAAAATCTACGGTGCTAATTTTTCTTACACTGTTTCCGCCTAACAAAATGCACGATTTTGTTACATACCCATCCGCCTTACATACATCCGAGATCTGTTGCAGTTTACGGAAATGGCCGAGTGATGTTCCGAATGTATTATTCCCGAGGTCTATTCCTTAGAATCGCCGAGGGTTCCCGATTGGTAAATTGTACAGTTACAGAAAATCTCGAATAAGATTTAAACGAAATTGAATGAGTGCAAAGAGCTAGTATTGAATGATTTTCAAGGGAGGTAAAAGATAATTTGATTAAATCAGCGTTGATTTTTGTACCCCAATTTAATAAGGTCTACGTAGTTTTCTGCTGTTCAGCTGTTGAGTGCTGGATCATCAACATCATCATTATCATCATCACTATCATTATCATTATTATTATCATCATCATCATCATCATCATCATCATCATCATCATCATCATCATCATCATCATCATCATCATCTTATTATTATTATTATTATTATTATTATTATTATTATTATTATTATTATTATTATCATCATTATTATTATTATTATTATTATTATTATTATTATTATTATTATTAATAATAATAATAATAATAATAATAATATCATCATTATTATTATTATTATTATTATTATTATTATTATTATTATTATTATTATTATTATTATTATTATTATTATTATCATTATTATTATTATTATTATTATTATCATCATCATCATTATTGTTATTATTATAATTATTATTATTATTATCATTAAGTTTATGTTTACTCTGTGTAGTCAGCAATCCTGCATTGAAAATATTTGAGCCTGTGCGAGACATTTCCAAAAAAATTCACATGTTTTTACGCAACGTTAACCTCAGTCGCACCGTCTGACAAGAGTCTTCACTTTTCGCTCAGTGGATTGACATGGTCTTAATGCCTCATCGGGCGGTCATGATATTTCTACCATTTCTGGCTTCTGAAAAAATGTATGATTTTGTAAGCTCTAGCTTTCAAACGTTGAGTGATCTTTTGAATATGAACATAAATCATGCAATCATCCTAATCCTGATAGGGATGGAAGAAAGTTAAACCATAATCTTTTGAACATCGCCCTTTGATGATCCATATCCTGACAGCCAGTCTCTTTGCAATGTCAAATGGGAGACATGTATCTGGAGTTAATCTTTAACAAGCAGAATCTATTTTATCTTTAAGTAACCAATCTTTTTTTTTTATTGTTATGTAATTTTATTGTGTCGTTGTCTTTGCTTCTCAATGTATGTCTTTTACGCACATATGAACTTTGAAATGTCACGCACGGACTCAAATTTCTTTTTTCTTCTATTTTGTACAGGGAGGTAGGCGGGCCAGTCAAGAAATTCTGGAGACGGCGACGTTATAGATTCCGTCGGAGAGGAAGACTTATACGACGAATTCGCTTCCGGTTCAGGAGGACAATAGGAAAGAAATAAACAAGAAGAAATATCCCCATTATCTATTATCCATAATTAATGCCCTGGCAGGGCGGAGCCTAAGTAACGGGTCGTTGCACTTAAGGTTAAGGGAAATCAGCTTTTATCTAAAATAACCTACTTCTCAACATGAATAACTCGAGACCTTAAATCAAAGATTGATAACCAAATCCTCGTAACTTCAGCTTAATCAAGCTGAAGTTACGAGGACTTGGTAACCAAACGATGAAATGTGTTCACTCTCTCAAAGCACGTGAATCCTTTAGGTTTTGTGATACAGTTATTTGCACGAGTTATCGACTAAAATTTGAAAGAACCCAAACTATTGAAAAGTAAACTCGCCAAATTACGTCACGGTTAAGCCCCGCCCTGCCAGTTCATTAATTACGCAGAATACATACAGTTAGAAAAATCACTCTTCATAATGTTAAAAACGACAAAAAAGACAACTTAACTTCTGACAAATGCTCCATTATATCTAAATTCATTGTACTACCACTCTCTCATATCGATCAGAATGCTCGAAGCTTCATTCAAATCGCCCAAAAATTTGCGTTATTTTATTTTTTGGCATGAATTTAGAAACGTCTGTTTTGTCCATCAAAATTAACACCTTTTTAGCTTCACTGGCTGAAAGCCTCTGGGGCTATTGTCATGGCGTTGTGTCCGTCGTGCGTCCGTCCGTCCGTCCGTGCGTGTGGTCGTAAACTTTTTCTTTAAAAATTTTCTCCTCAGAAACTACTGGATGAATTTCAACAAAACTTCACAGGAATGATCCTTGGGTGACCCTCTTTCAAAGTTGTTCAAGAAATTTTGATCCAATGAAAAATATAGATTTAATGGGCGTGGCTTATTTCCAAATATGGTAAATAGTGACTTTTCTCAGATTCTAAGTGATGGATACCAATTAAATTTTACATGAATAATCCTTGGGTGACCCTTTATCAGTCTATTAAAAATTATTGTGATCGGATGATAAATATGCATTTTATGAGCGGATGTCATTTCTCTATATGTTATATAGTGGAAACTTTGAAAATCATTTTCTCAGAATGATATTGATGGATATCAACCAAATTTCACTGGAATTATCCTTGGGTGACCCTTTATCAGTGTACAAAAAATTGTTGTGATCGGATGAAAAATATGCATTTTATGGGCGGAGGTCATTTCTCTATATGTTATAAAGTGGAAACTTTGAAAATCATTTTCTCAGATGTAATTGATGGATATCAACCAAATTTCACTGGAATGATCCTTGAGTGAAGCTTTATCAGTCTTCCAAAAATTATTGTGATCGGATGAAAAATATGTATTTTATGGGCGGAGGTCATTTTTCTATATGTTATATAGTGGCATTTTTGAAAATCATTTCAACATCAGTAGAACCCAAAATATCTTAAAATCTAGTAAAATTTTAGATCTGCTTTTTCAAGAATTTCAAGCCTGTGAAGCGACCCAAGCCATTCATGGCTTTCTAGTTTACACGACATTTCATATGTCTTATCTTATATGTTAATTCGATTAATTCCAGCTCCTAAACCAAAGGAACCTACTTAGTACATTAACGTTTGAAAGAACTTTATATTAAAACGATAGATTATATGATCATACCAAAAGTTTCAGTTATTTTTAACCGTTGACAAGAAAAAGTATAATATGTGTGACGTGTTATACACAGACGTTGGCTTAGTTTGAAGAATGTCGGATAGGAGTTAACGACATAATTTCGTATTTTGAAGAATTATCATTATTAGGAAACGTTACCACAGAAGTTATCGAAGCCCATTACAGTATAGTTTTTTTTAATTGTATCAAGAAATCATAACATGTTTAAAAGAGTGTAACCCAAGTTTTTTGACTGTTTAAAGATGAAAAATAACAAACAAACAGAAAAATAACTTTGAACAGTCCTAACAATAATAAAAATAGTAGATTCCTCAGCAATTGAACCCGGGGCGCCCGCGAGCATGTTAACCATTGGACCACATGGACTGTTCATGACAAAGCTGTTATTTATTACTAACATTTGAAAATACGATCGAGTTCCCCAGCAGAGAACTATGACACTTAGGTTTTGCTGTATTTTACGCGAAAAGGGACAATGAAAGTGTTAAAATCAAAATTCACATTACTAAGTAAAGAAAGAAAAACAATTAATATAAAATAATTATTTCTGAGACATGCAAAAATGACGTTTATCTTTTCGAAGCGAGACCTATAAAGGCATAGGGTCTATGTGACAACTTGGCTGATTCCGTAAACTACATCTAGCACGAAATATCACTACCTTCGCCAACTGACTCTAGAAACCGATTTTCCCTACAGCCCTACGAGGTCGACAACATTTTCGTAAGTGGGTGTGAGTTGATCATTGCCTAATCACTTAAGTTGATTGATTAAACATACAAAAACAATAGTGAGACAATTTTAGGGTAGTAAGTCGTTCCACAGGCACTTTGGTTCAAGATTTGATAACAACAACATCACTGTAACAAATGATACACAAGGTAGTGCAGTCACCATTTTCTAAGGTAACGGATGCCTTTACATGCAATCTGGTACTCGATTCTCACGAGTAAACTCGTCCCGTGACGGAAGCAAAAGATGCTTAAAACAACATCCGTTCTCTTAAACATGGCGGCTGCACTACATTGTGTATTATTTATTATAGTGAGATATGAAAGTAGTAATAAAATCCTCAATCGAAGTGCCTGTGAGTCGTTCTTGATCTAATGCAAATTTAATCTGTCAGAAAAGCTGTCCCTTTCCTACACATGTATTATGAAGCAAGTTATTTTGCAAACATCAATCTGCACTCTTGGACTTATTTATTTCTAAGCCATACACACATGGCAGTTATGTCAAAGCCAAACTGTTTTTATATCAATGTCCTCTTGTAAATAGAGAAATATCCTCCTTTTCTATTCATCAAAACATTGGAATCAGGACGGGCGTGTGTGTGTTCGAGAAGGGGGGGGGGGGGGTGCGGGGGAGGCTCTACCGGTATTATAGAATATTTTCGGAATACTGTTTTTTCAAAAGGTGCAAATACATTTCAATCGAGAATTTTTAAGCTGTTAAAGGCGTTTTGGTTGAATTATCCTATGCAAACATGGATGAAGACAGGAAATGTTAATAAACATATAAATAATTTAGAATTTCTTAATTCTAAGAAATAATTTGGCATGGCGCCAATGTAAATAAACGAGACTTTGTATACGCTATGAATCGACCCTTTTAATTGTGCGCAGCATAATTGGGTTGTCTATTCTAGGAGAGGGATTGCACATTTTAGCATATACTTTTAAAAAGTCCCCCCCCCCCTCATTTTTGAAGATGATGGGGGATTTGTTACAAAGAGAAAGGGCAAAAGATCCCATCTTTTAAGTGATTTTGCTGATTTAAATCGCGATTTATTCCTATCTAAATTCATTTTGAAAGTAGGTTGTTGATCTTCAATTTTTTAGTGCATGTACTTTTGAGGGTGTTTGAATTGTTTGAGTGAGTGTTTGGAATAAATGAATAGAGCGCTAGGTGAGCGATTTAGAATCAATTTCACGATTTTATTAGTTGTAGATAGGCAGAAACGTCATGAAATTGACAAGATGAATATTGAAATTATTTTGAATGATTGTGTGGGGCGAGATTTTAAATGAAATAAAGGGAGGTAATACAATATCGATAATTTCGTCCAACTTGGAGGAATTGTCGATGTTTTATTACCTTCCTTTTAAAAGATCTATACACTTTTCTGTTTGTGTGTTTAGTTGATTCAATCACAGAACTTTAAACCGCCCCAAGCTTATAAATTCGTGCAATGATTTAAGCGTTTTTGGTGAAATGTTGTTCCTTTTGAACGATTTCGAAGTATTTTTGAACGATTTTTGGGCGTATTTGATTGGTTTGGGTGTTTGGAATGAATGAGTAGAGCACTGAGTGATCAATTTGAAATGATCTTGATTGGAATGAGTGTAGATATCACGATATTTTTAACTGTAAAATGAACGTATTTCGTAGTTTATTCATTTTTGAGAGATTCTTAAGATCTGTGCTTGCAAATGTTTTTGACAGAAAACAAAACAAAACAAACAAAAACACAAATAAACAGACAAACAAACTCACTCTGAAACAAACTAACTTGCTCTGAAACAAACAATTAATTATAAATTTACGGGTTCAACATAGAGATGAGGAGAATATTTTTTGCTGTCATAGGTCAATGGAAGTAAAAACATAGTTACACTATAGGAAAACGAATCTCTTCGAATAGAACAAATTAATCTTAAAAGGTTAATATGGAAAATTTCGCCGTAAAAAGACGGAATTCTTTTTTGCGGTTTCTTTATGGTGCGCAAGCATACATAAAAAGCTGTCGTTACACACTTCTCAGATTGTGCATTTCATATGAAGGATCGCATGGATCACATGTTACTAAGAGATTTTATATCGAAGAGATAAGCTGCCTATTATGAATTTTAAATCAAAGATATTCTATTATCATTATAACTCCAAACATATGTTATTGGTGCCCATTGGAATCCTCTTGTCAAGATGATTCTAATAAGTAACCACAAAATAGGGGTTCAATGAGAAATAGAGATTTAAGACTAACTTATCCCCTCTGATCTATACCTCTGGGGCCCGTTTTACCAAACATCTTACGATCATTTTTTGCGTAAGTCAAAAATTAAAGTTGCTTCTACAGTGGAAACTAAACATGGAATTCTACCATGCATCATCTCACTGGAATCGTCTTTCCAGAGAGAGAGAATGAGAGAGAGAGAGAGAAAGACAGAGACAGAGAGAGAGTGTGTGTGTTTGTGTGTTCTTGTATTTCCATTTACTGGCAATTGTTTTATATACCGATTATTTATACACGCATTAGTATTAGGGGAGGCTAACATTCTACTTATTTCACTCACCAAGTTTTCATGAGTGATCTTCCATAGACAAATGGGGAAACAAAGGTCAAATTACTGAAATATAGATCTACGCAAGCGAAACATTCGCCCAATTTCAGAATTTCAAATTATTTGCATCTAAAAGATGTGTTGTGGTATTAACAAATAATGTTGTATCCTTGTTTCTTGCCTTCTTCAAAATGCACAGGTGTAAGACGGATACAAAATTTTTACCTTAGTTAGCACTACTTTTTTGAAAAGCTTCTAATATCTGACAGGATTGTTCTTACGCGGTAACACTGGTAAACGTAAACGTCCACCAAAACAAACTTGAAATATTAAAACGTTTAGACCCTTGCCAGACAGCGCGGTCTACAAAACGTACAAGGATCGACACTTTTGGCAATAATAATGCGCTCTTTTATTGTTTGACGAGTTACAAACATGAAAAAGAGTTTTTGTCTTATCTTCTCAAAAGTTTAAGGTCACTGCGTGTGTTAGTCCCTCCTTATATGCATATAAATAAATAGGAACTCAACAGTAGAAAGGTAGAGTGATTAAAACACATTCTTGTCCTGATCGTAATTGAGCTTGTGCGTGACATCTTCAACAATTGCAAATGTGCGCCAAGCAAAGAATCTGGCCAGTCTGTGCATATGCACAGTCTGTCCAGAGTCTTTATTTTGCGTTTTGTAGATATATAAGGTTTCAAAGTATCTAGAGACATGCAGGCAACTGTCTAATTACACTAGTTCGCAATCAATACTACTCAATGTTTGTTTCTCACACACATGGCAAATTGTTGGAAATGTCAAGCACAGGTTCAATTGTGTTCTAGGATACATCCAATTTTAAAGCCATACACCTAAAAAAGCAATTAAAATCCTTTCAATAAATCTACTTGTATTTAGGGTTAAACTCAACTCTGAAAAGAGAAGCATAAGTAGCTGTCGTCGATTACTATCACAGTATCGCAACTCTAGGCATACGACAACGGTGCGTCAATTACTCACAAAAAGACTCCATTCCAACGAATGAAAAATATGTCGAGGGTTCAGTGCAACTTAATTGTAAGTGCCTGAACATTTATGAACACTTATGATAGTGTTGCACTGACCCCTGGATTTGTAAATGATTTTCACTTTTTTCGATTTTCAAATTTCAGATTTGATACTTCTGACATCTCTGTTTTGAAAAAAAAAAAAAAAAAAAAAAAAAACATAATCCATGGTAAAGATAATTTGACAAGACGTCAGTTTTTTTAAATTGACTTAATCGAAACTCACGAAAATCTTACACAAAATCATATCATTTTAATTTAAAGATTGTTAAGGAAATCGATTCCAGTATGACATATTAAAAAGCAGTTTTTCGTCGACAGAGTTTAAGGCCGATTAAACTGTCTGGACTAGCACAAAAAAATAACGCTTAACTTCAACGATCTTTTGCTTGCTAAATTAAACTTTCTTCGTGAAATTGTACCAATTAATTCAGTTAATTCGATGAATTAATTTGCAAATTCTGATATTGGTGGGTAAAAGAAGGACCGTCCGAAACCCTTTTCTATTGCGTCTTCGTTAATAATCTCCGACCATTTCCGAGTTCATCTATAAAGTTGAATCACACTTCTCCAAGAATTGGGCAAACAAAGAGTTGTCATCAAAGGACCATCTCTGTAAAAAAAAATAAGAGTATCGTTGACACCAGATACGCCGCCTTACAATAAATAGAGGATATTGAATGAGTGGTCATTTAATACTGAATTTATTAAACGAGTCATCTATAAACAGATAAAAACGAGGCTGCGCCGAGTTTTTATCTGTTTTAGATGACGAGTTTAATAAATTCTGTATTACATGAGCACAAATTTTATATTCTATTTATAATATGACCACAAATTTGGGAGAAAACCGTCAAAAATCTTGAAATTTATTATTTCAATTTTCCGCGAAACTTATTACGCCGTTTAAAACTGACGTCACAATATATACATTATGACGTCACTTTCGCAGTCGTTATTCAACTAGTGTAATAACACCCGTGTAATATCAAAAATATTCAATGGGTTTATTTTATTCCCGCGACGCAGGTCATATTATAAAGTAAATAAATTTACAATAAGGCCACTTTTCCCTGACATGGCATAGATCACTTAATCAGGACAATTTGGACATTGCCACATGAAAGCAATCTACCCATGGTCATATGATAATGGACATTATTAGTATGATAGTTTCATGGAGATATATGATCCAGTTAAAAGAGGAATCGCTTTTACAAGAAAACTTTAAATTGCAGGCTTTTTCTGTGATACAAGAGAATTTCATCAAATCCTGACTATATGTGCAATGTCAGGTGACTAGAAATATTCAGAAGTTGTCGACGTCAGACAAAGGAACAATTATACATGAAGGCCCCTATTTTCTCTAACAGGGCAGCATTTCACAAAATCTTGAAAACATGCACAAGGACAGGTGAATAGGAACATGTTGTGAATGTTTCATTCAAATTGGTCCATATATGAAGGATGCGTTGTATTCACCAGAAATTAGACATGAAGCTCCCTATTCCATGAAGCGACAGAATTTTACGAAACCGCGACAATAGGCATAAGGTCGGGTGACAAGGCACATTATGTTAAAATTTCATTCAAAACAGTCTATAGATGTAGGAGGAGTTGTGTTCATGATAAATTTGACATGAAAGCCCATTTTTCCTTGACGCGGCTGAATATCACCAAACCGCAGTGATATGCGCAAGATCAGGGGACTAAGAACATTATGTGAAAGTTTTATCCAAGTCGATCCGTAAATAAAAGAGGAGATGTGGCACAAAAATTTAGACAAGGATGCTCCTTTTTCCATGACGCGGTTGTAATTCACGAAACAGCGACAAAATGTTCAGGGGCCATATAACGAGGAACATTTTGTGTAAGTTTCATCCATATCGGTCCTTAACTGGGGAGGAGTTGTGTTCACAGTTTTTACATGAATTCTCCATTTGCCATGACGCAGTTTGATTAACCCAACCGCGATAATATGCACGGGGCAGATTTTTTGAAAGTTTTATCCAAATAGGTTCATAAATGAAGGAAGACTTACGTCCACAAGATAGTAACGTACGTACGGGTGTTCAGACGCACATTCTTTCTAAATTCGGAACGGACAGACGGAAAAATGATACCAAATTTACGGCTACCTTCGGCGGCGTATAAAAACGATGTATATTAAAATTGGTATCATATGCGCTCCTCTGCCCCAAAACCAAAATTTTCAGTCACATCAGTTAGTAGCAAACATACTCTCAAACTTCAAACACGAGCTGTAATGGGTTCGATCTCTAGCAGTTGCAGATATCCTTTGTCATGTATTATCCGGAAAATAGCTGGCTTATCGTTAACCTAACTGGCATATCAGCAGGAGAATAGGGAGGGAGGCGCAGTTAACAACATCGTGAACTTTACATACATCTCGATCAAAATCATTCCAAATCACTGGCTCAGCGTTCCATTCATTCATTCCATACATTCACTAACATTATTCTAAAACGCTTCAAACTCACTGAAAAAGATAGAATCAACAATGTAGAAATAAATAAAGCTAGAAAAAAATCTTGATTTCAGTGACAGGATTGAAAGTGTGAGCGTCTGATAGGTTCATGTAGAAACAGAAAGCTATTTTTAGAAGTTGTATGCATATTTGATAAATTGGAGGTAATGAATATCATCGCATATTTTGTTCATCATAGACAAAATTTGCGATATTAGATTACCTCCCATTAAATTCACACATAAACTCGCTCAACACACAGCCGTTCAATTTCATCCAAAAATCATCCCATAATCATTCACCTTGTCGATTTCACGTTGTTGTTAACTGTACTGGTGCGAGAACTGCCAGGAATTTATCGTTTGATGTTCCAGGCTCTTCGATATAACTGAATGATTGTTGAAAACGGCGTTAACCACAATCAAACAAATGAATTAAAACAAAAAGCTTTTTAAGCGAACAGTTACTTAAATTCCACAGAGTGTCAGTACAAGTAAAAACGTTTGACACAAGTGGTTCCATCCTTTCAGATAATGGAGTTCCTCTTGCTAACATCCCTCGTCTCCATACTTTCTACAGTACTAGCCGACTACGCATGTCTTTGTTCGTATGCCACAGACACACCCCTGTACGATAAGCCAACAACGACATCGAATGTAATAGGTGCGATTTAGTCTTAGTAAATATTGAACAATCAAATTATCAATAAAATTTGACTGTGCAATCGAAAGGAATGATTGGACATGTAATACCGAATGAATTTGAATTGAATAAATCTAAAAAGAGATTGACACAAATTTGGGATTTTATGCGAGATTAAGAACTTTGGTATTTTATGAAAACGATATATATTTTATTTATTATATACGTTTGGCCTTTATTCTATCTTGTAGATCGATACAATTTGTAATTTATCGACTGAGGTTTTCTGGCTGGAAACAACCATGAAAGCAAACAAGAGGCCAAAGAGAGTCTAAATCGCTCCACCGGCTTTAAGAGCACATGATTTTTTAAACCTCGAGATAAAAAAATTAAAAAAATTTACAATTAAATAAGCTACAATCCAACGCACCCAATTATGGTTCCATGAACAATTTATTAAATTAATCTTGAAAGAAACTTTCACGTCTAGTTTAGTTTGATAATTGGTTTAGAAGAAACATTTTTTGAAGATTTTTGAATGAAAATTGGTTACGCCCTGCACTTCCAAGACAACTTCATGCGTGAATATAAAATCCTTGGACAACATAGAGGAATGGAACCATGGAACCACAGACACCAAGGACAGTCATTCGGAAATCACTCGGCCATTTCCGTAAACTACAACATATTGATCGTGAGATTGGCCGAGTAGTTCCGAATGCAAGGACAGTAATTCGCATCTGTTTTTTCTTTTAGCAAACGCCAATTTGAAGGGCCTTTCATATGAAAATAAAAGAATATTAATTAAATGACTATGAAAAATACAAGGTGGCCATTTAGAAATTCGGTTCAGTGTAGACGAGGTTACGATTAGCTTGTCTCAAGTAAAATCGAGAAACAGATTCTTTGTCTCACATATATATCATTTTGAACGTTAAAACCCAAATTCGAAACTCCTTGATGAGAGAAATGTCGCGATAACGTCGTGATTATGTTATCAGACACATGTGTAAGACAAAGATTTATAATATGGCCTACATCGCGGGAGTGAAATAACCTCGTTGGATATTTTTGATATTACACGGGTGTTATTACACTAGTGGAATAACTATGCAAATGAGCTTAGAGCGAATGGCAACGCTATTCTGTAACCGCGAAAATAACGTCATAATCTATATATTATGACGTCATTTCAAACTGCGTTATAAGTTTCGCGGAAAATTGAAATGTTGAATTTCAAGAATTTTGACGATTTCTCGGGACATAGTGTATAGAATATTAAATTTGTGATCATAAAATACAGAAAATATTTAACTCGTCATCTATAAGCAGATAAAAGTTCAGCGCAACTTCGTTTTCATCTGTTTACAGGCGACACTTTAAATAAATTCGGTATTACATGATCACTCATTCAATATTCTCTATATCTCTGGCGGATGTTCTTTATAGAAGACAACTTTGACTATGTGAGAAATATTCTTCTCTATTTAGGTCATTTGTATGAATTTGATTGTAAACCAGAATATACGGGTGACACGAGTCTAACTGCAGATTGGAAAGCCGTCATGATCAATCACCATGTAAGTGTATAATCTACCATGAATTACGTAACTGAAACTAGAAAGCCATGGATGGCTTGAGTCGCTCCACAGGCTTGAAATTCTTGTAAAAGCAAATAAAAGTTTTGACTAGACTTTTAGATATTTTGGGTTCGTTCTACTGATGTTGAAAATGATTTTCAAAAATTCAACTATATAACATACGAGAGGACCATGATGGTCCTAGATCGCTCACCTGGGTCTCTTTGATCCCTGGGACATCTCATTAATTAAATAAGCAGATGTCAACAATGATAATTTTTACATAAGATCAATATCATGGAATATTTTCAGCCAAGCGCAAGAAGGATATGCCTTTTTGCTCTTTGATTCTATGTAAAAAGGGATGCACCCGAGTGGGGCCTAAATATAACCCCAGGGTCTTGTTATGTACAAACTTGGTAGAGGTCCACTAGATGATGCTACATACTAACTATGAAAGCTGCCTGCTTTCTGGTTTAGAGAAGAAGACTTCTGAAGATTATCCTATTTTCATCCATCGTGCTCAGATGAGCTAATAGGGATGCGCCCGGGTAGAACCCAAATATGACCCAAGGGTATTGTTATGAACAAATTTGGTAGAGGTCCACTAGATGATGCTACGTACCAATTATGAAAGCTGTCTGCCTTCTGGTTACAGAGAAGAAGATTTTTGCTCTTTGATTCTATCTTAAAAGGGTTGCCCCCGGGTGAAGCCTAAATGTGACCCCAGGGTCTTAATATTAACAAACTTAGTAGAGGTCCACTAGATGATGCTACATACCTAATATGAAAGCTGTCTGTCTTCTGGTTTCAGAGAAGATTTTTGTAGATTTTCCTAATTTCACCCTTTTTGTTAAGGGGAAAGGGAAAGTTAAGGGTTGATTTCATTTATTTGAACAGCTTTGGTAGAGCTTGACCCAAGGAACATCCCTGCCAAGTTTCATCAAGATTGGCCCACTGGTTAAGGAGGAGAAGATGTTTAATGAAATTGTGGACGATGGCCGACAGATGACGACCTACTGACGACGGACATTTCATGATCCCAATAGCTCACCTTGAGCACTTCGTGCTCAGTTGAGCTATTAAAAAAACGACAGCCCTTAAAAGACATAATTTTCATCTAATCACAATAATTTTTGGTAGACTGATAAAGGGTCACCTAAGGATCATTCCAGTGAAATTTGGTTGATAACCATCAGTAACATTCTGAGAAAATGATTTTTTGAAAGTTTCCACTATATAACATATAGAGAAATGACCTCCGCCAATGAAATACATAATTTTCATCCATTCACAATAATTTTTGGTAGACTGATTAAGAGTCACTCAAGGATCATTCCAGTGAATTTTGGTTGATATCTATAAATTACATTCTGAGAAAATGATTTTGAAAGTTTCCATAATATAACATATAGAGAAATGACCTCCGCCCATAAAATACATAATTTTTATCCAATCACAATAATTTTTTGGTATACTGAGTAAGGGTCACTCAAGGATAATTCCAGTGAAAATTGGTTGATATCAATCAGTAACATTCAGAGAAAATGATTTTGAAAGTTTCCACAATATAACATATAAAGAAATGACCTTCGCCCATAAAGACATATTTTTAATCCAGTCGAAATGATTTTATGTAGACTGATCAAGAGTCACTCAAGGATCATTCCAGTGAAATTTAGTTGATATCCATCAGTTACATTCTGAGAAAATGATTTTGAAAGTTTCCACTATATAACGTATATAGAAAATACCTCCGCCCATAAAATGCATATTTTCCATCCGATCACAATGTTTTTTTGTAGACTGATAAAGGGTCACCCAAGGATCATTCATGTAAAATGTTATTGGTATCCATTGATTAGAATCTGAGAAAACTCTCTTTTTACCGTATTCGGAAATTAGCCATGCCCATTAAATCCATGTTTTTCATTGGATCAAACTTTCTTGAACAACTTTGAAAGAGGGTCACCCAAGGATCATTCCTGTGAAGTTTGGTTGAAATTCATTCAGTAGTTTCTGAGGAGAAGATTTTTAAAGAAAAAGTTTACGACCGGACGCACGGACGCATGGACGGACGGACGGACGCACGACGGACACAACGCCATGACAATAGCCCCAGTAGCTTTCAGCCAGTGGAGCTAAAAACAATCGAGAAAATTGATCCCAATCAAAACCATTTTAAATCGTTCACTCCTTACTCTATTCCAACACTCAATCGAACAACTCAAAAGGGCTCCAAAATCGCTTAAAAGGATAAGAAAGTAGATAGCAATAATCACGATTTCACTGCTATTTTTGAAGTTGTACGCGCCTGATTGGTACTTGAAACAAGAGCACCGCCTGCGGATGCCTACGCTCGGCTGTTGAGTGTTTAATGGTGACAATAATCAATGTAGAAAAAAAAAGAGGTAAAATTTGCCAAAAATACATCTATATTCCCCCTTGAAAGTATAGGTTAGTCTTTTGACGATGAAAATGTGTGCCATGTTTCACGTGAATACCTTCAGTAGAACCAAATATAATAAAATGCCGAAGTTTTCGCACGTCGACAACAACAACGACAACGACGACAACGACACCAAGGCATTTGTAATACCCGGGATCATTCTCTGAAACCAGCCGAGTTAAAATAGGGAGTAATGTGTATATTTTATATGCATATGTTATTAAAGGGAGGTAATAAGTTCGCTCATTTTGTTCATCTTGAACAAAATTAGCCATATTGGATTTCACCCCTTTTATTTCATTTAAAACTCACTTATCACGCTCATTCGATTTCATTCCAAAATATTATTCATCTTGTCTTTTTCACGATGTTGTTAACTGTAGCGATAGTGTATTTGCAAAATTAAGTTTATAAAGGACGACGATTTCTGGATGATATTGTCACGAATCAAAAATAAATTTATGAATATTCATTTCTTAACCTTTTAGAAACAAATATACGGGTATCTCATATTACTGAAAGGGTGTATAAAATGTATTAATTTGAGAACATCGTTAAATTTACACGATTAATGATTTCGGTAAAATGGATAATAGGAATAAGCGTATTTTGATTGAAAATAAGGCGAGAAAATCGCATATCACAAAATTTGTTCAAAATTTAATAAAACTGGCGACATTCTTTAACTACCTTAAAAACGTTCTCTTAAATAAAACTCTTGTGTGTCCAGACGGAACAATCAATTATCTCAAAATCTACCTCATTTACTTAAAAACGTTTGGTGTGGTTTGATTAAGCATTGGGAGGAATTTGAGTGATTTGGGTCTGTTCGGATAGTTGGAGTGATTTTTAAATCGGGTGAAGCCCGATTTATATATACTGTTTTCGAGACACCCCATCAGTTGGACACATTACATGTTTACCATTATCCGCTGAGCAATGTGTTCGAGCCAAACTATGTGTTTTCAAACATCGAAGAAACGGCCTTTTCAGTAACAATCTACAAACGTGTTTTTATCTTACTTACTTTTGCGGCAAATAAAGAAGAGGCTCATTCAAAATTTGATGTAATTTTCGCTTTTAGTAATTACCAGTTAGTATTTTCTGTGTTTATAACAAGATTTTCGGTTGAGTAAAGAAGTTGAAACGTACAATAGGTTACATGTAACTGTATAATAAATTTCTAGCAGTTACATTATTACTGCTCTGATTTTTTCTCGAACGGTCATTTATCAGTAGTAGGGCTGACAACCAATCAAATTCTGTTATGATTATCACGTGGTCAAAACCCACGCTTACCGAGGCTGGACACTTACATTTTGCGTGCTATCCACTGAGCTATGTGTTCAAGACAAAAAACGCAGAAACGGCCTTTTCAGTTACAATCTATATTTTTTTTATCTCTTTCACTTTTGCGACAAAAAAGGATGAGGCTTACATAATTTGGTGAATTTTTTGTTTTTAGTGATTACCAATTAGTATTTTCAGCGTTTTTAAAAGCTTTTTGGTTAAGTAAAGGAATTGAAATGTAAAATGGGTTAATTGTGTTATAAATTAGTAACAGTTACAATATTACTACCCTGATGTATTAGGATAGGATCACCGTTACCTTTAATAAACAGTCGGTGCTGTTATAAAATATCGTAACTACGGCTTTACTCAAGCCGTAGTTACGATATTTTATAACAACACCTACGAAATATTGTTTGTCCGATATTGCGTCATTGTTAACTGGATAAAATAGTTCCCCATTGTGTTCTAACTTTTAGCTCTCTACGCGAGAAAGGGCTTTTCCAGTCCACTGGACCAAGGCTAAATAATTTTGTAAAATTTTATGTGCAATTTTGGCATCTCTAATGTTACTGTGCCTATACACTGCAGAGACATGACCAGGATTTGCCATTATCTGCCTTTATGTAATTGCTTCCCTCAGACATCAAATTGATGCCGGTTCTACCCCCTTGACGTCTGACCGTATAGGGCAGTTGGTAGCATTTTGGATAATCAATCTTACTTGAACTGGGTTCAGTCCCAAGATGAATGGAAATATTTTGTGACATATCTCTCACGTTGAGTGGAACTAATTCTCTAAACTCCAGTTGGATGAGCTGGCGATGTCCTCGAAAAGATGGAGTGTGAAGACAAAAAACTCACAAATTCGGCAAATATCTTAGCAACTTTTATTGTCCAAATTAAAGCCCTTTTGATTGACGAAATATTGCACTATCCCAGCCTCTCAATGATGCCCGATTAACAGTGCTGACAGCACTTTGATTTGAGTAAAGTAATAACTTATCGACATGTTTATGACATTTTCCACGGTTTTGCATATAAAAGTAATTCATCAAGTACCGATGCTGTGTTAGAAGAAATGAAGTTAACACGTATCAATATCATTATTTTAGATTGGATATTTCAAAGCTAGTACAGCGGTTTCCTCAGAGATTTGTCAAGGCAGTATACCAAAGGAAGATAAAGGTACATAAAACGCATTTTGTCATACAAGAAAATGGTAAATTTGTGTCACAATTTTAAGAGACCCTTATTAAAACGATGTGCATTTCTTAAATAATCATTTTAATTACACCTCTTTTGGAGAAGTTAAGAGATAAGTGAATTATATATTGTATTACCAAAACACCGACGGAGCCAATAGACGATTCGGAATGCATTGGGGTTATTAATCGCCACAGTTCCTTCTTACACGCCCGTCGAAATGGATTCTCCCGAAAAAGAACTGTGACATACACAACCACAGACTGCCTATTGTCCTTACTTCCAAATGCAATGAAATGTCACATATAAATATGTGACTTGTCATGTGTCCTTAAAGATGTACTACTAAAATTTGATTATTGCAAACGCTTATTCGGGCATACTTTTCTCTGTGTTTTAAAATAATGAGCAAAAGTGAATAAAGGACGTTGTATTGCATTTTATAATATGACCGACGTCGCGGAAGTGAAATAAAACCGTTGGATATTTTTACATTACACGAGTGTTATTACACTCGTGGAATAACTATGCAAATTAGCTTAGAGCGAATAGCAACGCTATTTTGTGACATTGAAAATGGCGTCATCATGTGTAAATTGTGACGTAAGTTTTAAACGGTGTTATAAGTTTCCATGAAAATTGAAATGTTGAATTTCAAGAATTTTGACGATTCTTCGCTAAAATTCGGGTAATATTATAAGTAGAAAATCAAATTTGTGCTCATAAAAAAAGAATTTATTAAACTCGTCGTCTTAAACAGATAAAAACTCGGCGCAGCCTCGTTTTGATCTGTTAATAGATGAATTCGGTATTCAATGGCTCATTTTAATAAATTCTGTTTACGCATTCATTATCCTCTATATATTGTTTTGAAAGACGGGACGTATTATGGTATCACCCGTGTTGTCCGGGCTTCCGCCGGGTAGGCGGCGTCTACTTCTTTGTCCACCACATAACTCTGTCAAAATATGCCCACTTGACTTAGGACTTGGCAGTTATTTCTCAAGTGATTGCGGACTGCATTGTACAAGAACTGTACCTCTGCCTAGCTTAATTCTTGTGTAAATTCTTGCAACGGGCGTATCTTTAAACAATTTGCCATCTTCGTATCTTAAAAGACAGGAATTAACAGATGATAACATTTACTCGATTTTACAGTTACAATAGGATCGTCTACAACATCGACAGTGGCAACATCAACAGGGGCTTCAACATCTTTAAGTACTAGTACTGTAATAACTAGACCATCATCAACTATTACACCTTCGCCAAAGACTTTAAATGCCAATGCATCATCACCACTTATAAAACAAATGACTACAACAAGAACATCTCCTGGATTTACAGCCATATCGTCCACACAACCTTCCAATTCTATCAGCCTGAACCCCGTATCTACTGCTCGTCTACCACAAACTACAAATAAACCAGTGTCAGCTTCTTTTTCGACAGCCAAACTTAAACCACAGATTTATACTTCAAGTCAGAAAGTACCATCTCCCTCAACTACTAAGATAACAACTATACCCAGTACTGTAACACATCCAACATCCACTCAGAGAATCACCACAATAAAGCAAACCTCGCCAGGAAGGAAACCTTCTTCAACTACGCATAAATCACAGCCTCACCTTGTTACACCAAAGGTTACTTCTGGCCCTGTTTTAACACAACAACCCAAATTAAGTAAATTTATATTGTTTCTCAACCATTTACAGAATCGTATATCTGGGTTGGAATTTACAATACTATTTTTGAAATCAACTGAGATTTTTTTTGTTTTCTTTAAAATTGATATTAAAGGTGTATTTCTTCTGACATACTCTGGTGAGGGCATGAAGATGAAAGAGTATGTTGCTTAATTATTGTTCATAACATTTGGTGTAAATTTGAACTCGATTTTAAAATTTTATTACATTTTAAGAGCAGCTCCTATATTATAGGCGAATTCCATATTACTTGGGGAAATTGGTCTCCAAATTATGTTGGACATTTGTGACAAATTTACAAAAACCTGAGGTTTTTTTTTTTCAAGGGCGATTTTTTTCTAGAGTAAATATAACCCTTGGACACTTGGTAAGTATATAATACGTACTTAGTGTTTTGTATAAGAAAAAGTATCTAACGAGGTTGGGAGAATTGATAATTGTAAAGGCTCTGCCGACACAATTGCCAATTCCCACAACCGAGTTGGATATTTTTCATTAAAAAACTAAGTACGTATTACATTTATCTTATAACCTCTTTTTGTCTGGTTTTCGTCGATTTTCTAACAGAAATGCAAATTTCTAAAAATAACCGCATTATGTTATTATTTTAAAGATATCTATGTGAAATCATAAAAAAATATCACATGGGAAGTTATCTCATGGATACTTGTATAGTTATAAGATAAACGGGTTTAACTTATTGGCAGGGAGCAATCTGAAGCGCTTTTTTGGTACTTTAAACTCAAGATCACAGATCATAGCCAAACGTTTTAATTTCGATTGTCTAGATAATAATAACGCCAGTTAATGATAGATTAAAATATAACTTTCTCATTTATTTTCCATTATGATCGGGCGTAATATTGGAATAAATGTCAAGGTCAAAGTCAAGTATTGAAATGAATTCAGCTCTTAAATGCATGATAAACATGTACTTACAAGTATAAAATGAATAGCAAATAGTGTTTGTTAACGTTCTTCTACGATTCTGCTGCAGCGTACAAATGCCCCGACAATGTTCTCCGAGCCGCTGTCCACAATCATGGAAGAACCCGTGTTTATGGGAACACATGTTATGAACTCGTCCCTTACAACTATCAATGGTTTGATGCTGAAGCTAATTGCAAGAACAAAGGTGGTCATCTTGTACATATACAAAACATCGTAGAAGAGAACAACGTTATGAAATTCCTGTATGATAACAACTTCAGACACGCAATATGGATTGGTCTTACTGATTTACACCAAGAAAACTTTTTCTACTGGACTTCAGGTATATCTTTTCCTAGCTAATTACAATGTACGCATACGCATATACCAATGACGGTTAAATTCGATTAAAAATGTTAAAATTTACCAGGAAGTTGATTATTCTTTTGCTCTATGCTTTTCGTTTGGGTCTTCGACACCAACGGTGTTGACAACTTTCGGAATTTTTGACACATCATTTCTTAGTGGCTTTGTGAATTCTCTAGAACCTCTTTGAAATATAAGGCACTCAATTAGTGAGGGATTCACGTGAGAGTCTGTAACGATGATATTTAGACGTTCTTTAGTACAAGTACAGCGAGTAACACCATAAAATTGACATTAAACTGTGCCAAAATTATTCAAAATCGCTCACTCAGCGCTCTATTCATTCATTCCAAACACCTACCCAAACTATCAAAAAATGATCCAAAACAGTTCTAAAACACTTCAAAAAAGTTTAAAACGACTAAGATTTTCTCCAATCGTTAAAATCTTTCCACAATTTTACTGGCCAGTGTTTGTATTAAAGTCCGTGATTAATCAGTCAAGACACGCCAATCGGAAAGTACGTACATTTAAAAGGGAGGTAATAAAAATAGAAAATTGCGCCCTATACGGACGGAAATAGCAATATTTATTACTCCCCTTAAATTTCGTTCAAAACTCGCTCAACACAATGGTTCAGTATCATTAAAAAATCGTTCCAAAATCATTCAGCTTATCAATTCACGTTGCATTTACTGCACCAAAAGCGAATTACCTTCTTTCACAGTCTTGCTTGGCATTATAAATTTAAAAGATGTTTAAAGTTCTTTCTTGATTGTAGAGGTTGAAAATCAGTTTGTTCATTTTAGGTGATCCTGTTACCTTTACGAAATGGGCACCAGGGCATATTAATAATTTTGACAATCATCATTATGAAGACTGCGTTGTGCTGGTTCCCTATATAAAAGCAGGATTCCTAGGGAGCCATGGCCTCTGGGACGATATTCACTGCAATGCAGGGCATCCCTGGGTCTGCCAGTATTGTAAGCCATATCTTTTATCATTTGAATAATCTTGCTTTGACACTTTAATATAAATACAAGTACATGTTATCTCGCGGACTTATTCATGTATTGTCGTTATTAATTTTGAAGGTTAAAAGGAATAAAAACAATAGCCACGAAGAGTTAAGCTTATAATTTAGTCACACTATGGTCCATCTATAAGTTGACTCAGTCACGAATCGTAAAACACTTGAGTATAGACTTAAGCCCAAGGTAAATAGAAATACTACATCATGTATAAGAAACATTATAAACGGTATTGTGAAACATTGTTGACCTGTCACTCATTTAATATTTCTGTTGACCTTCATTGATATTCGGTACCCACTACCTTATATGGATTAAAAATACGTGAACAGTACATTCAAATACTAAAATATACCAAGTTGGGATAAATAACCGTACACAGCTTAAGTGAAAGGTCAGGAACTTGAAAAGTAGAGGTCCAAATATCGAATCTCATTCTCGTCTTATCTTTTTTTATTCATATCTTTAAAATTTTGAAAATACGATGTTACTTTTAATTGCTGTAATTCAAATCTCTGAAATAAAAAAAGCACGGCAAAGTTTACTTAATTTTGGTCATCGTTCTGTGTGGGTGTTCCGTTTGATATTCTGCATCAAATGATTTCCTATTGCTCAGTAGCTTACGCACAACATTTTTTTTTAGAAAAATACAGGATAAATTTATCACACTCCTCAAAATAGAATAAAAAAAACCGGATACAGAATATCGTAAATTGAATTAACAGAGGTAACGGCATCCAATGAAATGTATCGCACGATCAGAAAATTAGTAATAATATATGCATCAAATATCATGAACGAAAGAAGATAATTCAATTCTGTCGCTTAGGTGCTGCGTTAGAGAAACTAAGTTAAAAATCAAAAGCCTCGTGACCTCAGCTTGAATAGGTGACAACAGCTTATTAATTCCCTGAAAATCAAGTAATGAGAGATTTGAATTAGGAAAAAACTGCGAATATAGAATATCACAAACAAGAAATTTAAGAGACAATAAAACTATTCCTTTATTTAATAATAAAAATAAAGTTAAAACAATTTGGGACAAAGATTACTGTATCCGACTGCGTGCGTATTCGAACCAGGTCTGATCAGATCACTGACTCTAAATGGCTAACGGTTTAGACCACTGCGCAACGGACCCAATTATAACAATTAAAGTATTTTATTTGATCTTAAAATAAAATTCTTTTAATAACCTCGCGGATATTAACGAAAGTTTACGAAAAATAATGAGTGACAGGTCAACAATGTTTCACAATAGTACATGTAATAGAAGCATAAACACTAAAATATACTGCCGAACTTGACTGGCGAGCCTGTCTCAATCTATCGATACAGAACCAGTATCGGAGGGTAGCGTAGATTGGGACAGGTTAACCAGTCTACTGCCGAACTAAAGTTAAGGACCGGCCTCTGATTTTCATATCTTCAGTCGGAGGTTTTATGCTACATCTTGAAAGAAAACAGATAATCCAAATTATGTTTTTCTGATGCTTTACCTTCTACTGCAATAGACAACCAGTGTTTTGCAAACAACGGAGTACAGCTTCAGTGCACCTAGGGCCCTTTAAAATATGGCTCAACCAGAAAAAATCCGTTTAAAGTGTTTCTGATTTAGCTGTAGAATCAGTACTGTTGGACATGTTTAGCATTTTGCAGGATCATTCGATGATAAAACTGAACACATTTCGACAAGATGGTAACTTAAGGGGGTCTTTGTGGCGCCGTTTGGGGGTTCTGTTCGACATGCTTCTAATGAACAGACTGGGAACATTGGATGTAGACTAGGCTCTCAGATTGCTTCAACAAGTTTGTCCAGACAGAAAACTGTCCGGGCGACTTACAATAAGCCACGCTGTCATTCAGTGGCAATATGAAAATGTTCAAACTACCGGTACACCTGATAAGCGATCCCGGTCGGGCGGTCTAGATGTTCAGATCGAAGGTTCCTTCTCTACAGCCAGCTCCAGTCTCTACATTACCAATCCAACACCCGTATGTCATTGATAGACAGTCTAAGAAGCGCTCCAATCATTACCAAAGGTTGTGTGACTGAGGCTCGTTTCCTGCGATAATAGGGCCTGCATCCGAGGTCAACTGTTATTCAAGATCGCATCGATCATCGACATTTTGGACTCAAATTCACACTTTATTTCTCAAAATGAGTCTAAACATAAACACAATAAAAGTAAAGATGAACTGTCGAGCAAGATCAACTGATTTGTTGCTGAAAAGTGACCCCTTCGGTGCCGGATGGGGAAAAGAACTTACACAAGCTGGTGTTTATCAGCTCTTCAATTTTTGCATATGGTGTTGATAGCAACTCAAAAACATGTGCCACAGAACCCTTCTAACATGTTTCCTTGGAACATTAAATGGTTTTCAGAAAACGATTTACACACCCGGCCGGGAGCTTACCAAAATCAACAGAATTTTGCAACTTTACGAAAGAGGGGTTGGGTAGTTTCGACCATTCGTCTAATTATAAAACTGCTTTGTTGGCAATTTTGATTGCAGTTCTCAAGAGTCATATCATTCAACTCAGTTCTTGCAAAAGTTGAAATTGTTGCAAGGTATTTTCAAGAAATGACATTTGATTATTTCACTGGCCCTTAACTTTAGTTCAGCAGTATATATAGATTCTTTAAATAGCAATTATTGTCAATTTGTGTATGGTTTAAGATGGATGATTAGCTATAAAAAGTCTACAACCGGCCCTTTCAGGCAAATTAGTATTTTCACTATTCGCATAAAATAATAGAAACATTGATATGAAAAGACAATAGAACAGGAATAATTGTGGTAATAATCTCGTTTAGAAATGTTTAGTATGTCATTGTTTAATTAACGAAGAAATACTTAGTTAGTTAATTGTATAAGATTAGTCTGTTGTCATTACACGTTTTAACGTTTTTCGTATGTCGTTTACCCTTCTCATCATTCAAATTTTAAAACAATTTCTGAACGTATTATGCGATTCAATCGTAGAATTTGTTCAATCACTACCTGGGAATAAACAGTGATGTATTTCATGAAATTTTCACTAAAAACCATTCTGAATAACTAGCCTGGTACACTTTTAATATCTCATTACAAACACTTTCGCAATCATCTCATTGCAAACACTCTTGCAAATGAACGATGAAAGAAAAACATACCTGATTCATAAAACATTTCATGTTTTCTGTTAAAACTGAAGTACATAAAGATGTATATCTCCCATTTGAACGAAATAGGCGATATAATTTTACCATCTCTTAAAATCTTTTAAAACTTGTTCATTCATTTTAATTCCTAAATCGCTTCAGAATTATTAATCTTGTCTTTTTCATCATATTCTTAACTCACTCGGAGACCTTTTGCGATTGTTCTTAAGTGACCCTGGGAAAAATACTGGCGCAGCCATGGAAGCTCGTCATTTCGCACGTGGGTTTATGATGACGTCAAAAAAAAAACCGTTTCCGCTAAGGATGTCATTGCATAAAACAAATTCAAGAAAGAATAAAAGTGGGCTTCTTGTAATTTGATAACAAAATGCAGTGTTTTACTGCGTTTTGTCATCAAATTATGATATGCAGTAAAGATCTCCACAGACTATCAAAAAGATTTACAAAAAAAGTGTTTTCTTCAAGCGTATTTAATAAACCGAAGTACCGCTAGAATTAACTTAAAAATGACCCAAAATTACTACACTTACACCCGAGGTACCGAGTGAAGTTCCGGATGGACAAAGTTAAAAACTGCAGTATATTGGGCGCTCGTGGATATATTTGCAATATCCTAGGCAAAGCAGCCTGGGTAGATTATCAAGTAGATAGATTATTGTCTTATTTCGTATCATTTCAGATGCAGAACCAGTTCAGTCACTATCTGGACACATATTTGGTAACGGAGGTAACGGAGGTATCAACTTCAACTTCGGTCATCAAGGATCTGGACAAAATCATCTTGTGTTTACAACGAAAACTCCAGTAGTCGGTGGTCTAGGGCATGTTCTCGATATCATAGGACGATAAAAAAAATTAAATTTCTTTAATGCTTTTCGGTGGTTTATCGAGAAATAACGGTAGATTATCACTTGATAATCTCACCCCAAAAGCAGTGAAATTATCAAAAACTTATACCCCGCTTTTGTGCATTTCATCCTATCTGACGTCATCTATGCGGGGCGAAATAAGTGACGTCACAATGAACGTTGCATTGCAATCACGTGCAAAATGACGCGCTAAACAAAAACATGTCCCAGAAATTTCACTTTTTGTCTAATTTTTGCATTAAAGAAATAGAATAATCGGGGTTTTTTTTTCGAGTAAGATCGATCAATATTTCATTTCGTGAACAACAAAAGCTATATTTTCACTCGTGAAAATATAGCTTTTGTTGTTCACTCAATGAAATATAAATCGATCTTACTCTGAAACAAACGATTATCCTCTCTGCTATTTTTGTCTGAATTGCGTTTTTAAGGCAAATATTATTTCAAACATTAACATGTGAAATCTGTTTTTAAAAGCGTTCACTGGTAGAGTACGTTATTTGAAAGTACCCTATTTAACACTTTCCTGTTTTACAAAATTTTGACCTGTCCAAATTCAAAGGTTTTGCAGACGAAAATTTAAAGTGGATTTAATTTGAAAAATAACCATTCAGTAGGGTAGAAAATAGTGTGGAAAAAGAAGAAATTGCTTGTCCGAAGCAATTTCTTCTTTTTTCACAATATTTTCTCAATCATAAAATCACAGGCACGTAAAAAGCAGGGATTAAACAGTTAAGTGTTAATGAAGTACAAACTATCCATTTCATCGCACAGTATCTCCGCAATCATAATTTCGTCTAGATAGAAATAAATTTCTTGTGCGACACTTTCGTCAGATGGATTTTATCATAAGATGCGCGTTAATGACAGGTGCATGGTATTCTTAATTACATACATAAACTGGTCCATTTTCAGCCACCAACTTTAAGAACGCATATCAAAGAAAAGAGGTTTACAACACATTCTTCGTTTTCGTTATATTTTCTTTTCTTGTCTTAAGTCTGAAATACGCAAAAATGTATTTATGATTGTAAAGTAACTCTCAGCTTTTCAGCTTTTTGAACACAATATTCGTCCCCAATACAACCAGTCCTATGGCCAGGGTTTGTCCGCAAATCTCATGAATCACAACAATCGGTTACATGTACGTCTAAGCATTGTTTAGGGGAAATCAGCTCTGTGTTCAGAATGAAAACGTTCGCGAAACGATATCGAAACGATACCCCACTTTGCACATAAACATAGGAGACTAACGTACATCCGTGCAAAGTGGGTAGCATTTTCACGTGAATTTCTTTAATGTTAAGGTTTAACTATGATTAAGCGGTAAAAAAATGCATGATAATTAGAATAACATGTCAGTGCCTTAAAATATCAATGTTATCTGGTCTCGGTTGTGAGAAATTATTATGACTCGGCACAGCCTCGTCATGATAAATTCTCCCAACCTCGACAAGATAACATTGATATTTTAAGACACTGACATATTATTCTCTATATGGATAACCGAATGTTGTGATTTAGGAGATAAACGCGTAAAAGACAAGTCTTAGACAAGTCTTTGATTGAAAGAAAAAGCGGCTAAAAGTTTTCTTATTAGCCATTTTCTTTCGAAACATCGAATCTATAGCATATTACAGCCCCGCGGTAATACCGCGGTAATATTTATTTCATCTTTGAGAAGTGCGCCAATTAAGCCTTCATATGTCAGCGATAATTAGACCTAATTACAAACCAGTAATGAAGTAGTTTACAATATTGTTTTGACTTGCTAATGATATCTAAATGATAATCAATGCATTTAATGAAGTGAACTACTTTGAAATTCCTGTATCACTGTAAAGGTACAAGTAGAACGGAATAAGATGGACCATATATACAGTTAACCATCGTGAAATTGACGTTCATCTGAATCGAAACCATTCTAAATCGCTCACTCAGCTCTCCATTTATTCATTCCAAACACTCACTCAAATCATCAAAAAACGCTCAAAATTCACTAAAAAGATAAGATCAATGATTTCGTTCAAAATAAATATAGCTAGAAAAAATCTCGATTTGAAATAATAAAGGTCTTATTGGATCTTGAAGAAACAGATGCTATGAAAGGATTTTTATGATTATTTTATTAAAGATAGGTAATAAATATCGAATTTTTTGTTTATTTTGAACAAAATTAGCAATATTTGATTACCTCCCTTTTATCTTACCCAAAGTCACTCGTCGCACTCATTCAATTTCATTCAAAAATCATTCTAAAATCATTCACTTTGTAAATTTCACGTCGTTGTTTACCGAACAATGTAACTCTTGAAAAATACAAAAAAGTGTTATCTCTCGGGAAAGGGAGAGTACGCGGTTAAAAAAAAAAACAAAAAAACACAATTTTCCAATCCTCTGAGCCATGGGGAAAATGATTGCGTTTTCATTGATTCGTTCGATTAATATTTTACGGAATGGATCGACATTGATTTACCGAGGATGAATTATCATTATTTTGATACCAATTTCAAGCTCGTTCGAGAAATAAAAAAAAAGAAAACAGTCTGACCAAGTTTCAAGACACTTAAGTCAAACATGTACCCTCCAGAGTGAACACAAGGGTTTTCTACGATTTGTTCCATTGACTTTGATTTGATTCCTGTCGACCTAATATCGAACTAGTTTGAGGTCCCATGAAAAAAATCTGACTATATTTCATGACATATGCTCCAAATTTGTGACCTCTATAGATGTTGATGGACGAAGGACGCCGGACACATCGTGGTCATAAAAGCTCAAGATGAGCAGTTCGTGCCCAGGTTAGCTAAATCAAATATGACGCCGATTTATCGATGCGAGGAAATAAAACAAAACGGAGTTGTTATGTCTTTGATTTGTCATTGAACGAAAAGGGCGAATTACTTTCTTCCATATCTTTGCTTTATCTCCAACGTTGTTTTGAAAGAAATTCGAAGAATTTTTCTCAACAGTTCCTTTTTTTTGTTAAAGGATAGATCAAGTCACTTTTTCAGATTGCTTACGTGATCACTTACTATATGATCTGCCATAAGTGATTGATCTCTATCGATTGATCCGTACTTAGACGTGGAAAAATATGATAACATACGGCAATTAGCAATCGTCTACAATTATCATTTTCACCTCATGGCAAACTATAATCGCCATTGATTATTTTGATAAAATTTGACCCAAATAATAAGCACTTTAAGCATATTATATAACAATATTATATTATATGAAGCAACGGTAACCAGCCTCCATGCCTTTTTCATTAGTTATTTTAAGCTATACTGGCTGGAGGCAAAAAGGGCTATGACATATGTCCGTCCATAAACAATTTTTGGTGGACGTTTGCGTTCACTAGTGTTACTGCGTAAGAACATTCCAGTCAGATGTTGATAGCTTTTCAAAAAGTAGTGCTTTCTAAGGTTCAATATACTCTTTTTGAAGAATGTATCCGACTAGCAACTACGCATTTTTCATTTTTTTTTTACAAGAATGTTATATTATTTGTAGATAGCGCAAATATATTTTGAAAATGAGAAATCATACAAAATTTCGAGGTCAGGCGAACGCTTCGCTCGCGTAGAACTAAATTTCAGACCGAGTGAGTAATTGGTCTACGGGAGGTCACTCATGAAAATTTGGTAAATGGAAATACCGGAAACCTTCCCTGATACCATTTGGTGTATTGGTATACGGTATGAATTCAAAACACTGAAAGTACTGATGCTTGACATTGCTGTTAACATATTAGAGTGATTCTTCCATTCGATGCGAAAATAGACATTGTAAAATGTAAAATAACGATAAAAGGAATTGACTCGACCCAAGATCGCAAATTTCCAAACTTTATGGCATGTCAAAAGTGCTCTAAAATTGAACATTACCGAAGAAAAAAATAGATAGAATACTCTGCAGAAATTATACTGTTATTTTATTAATAATTATGGAAATCCCTAAAAACAAGATGATTTAGGACAAAAGGGACAGTAACTCCCGAAAGTTCTGTTGATTCATCAGAACGTTTTCATATTATACACAAACAATACTTCATTGTAACATAGTCTGAACAGTAGAAACAGTTCATGAAATTGTGAAATGGACAAGGTGAACGACTTTTAAATGATTTTTGAATGATTTTGGAATTAAATTGAATGCGTGTGTTGAGCAAGTTTTGTTTGAAATTCAAGGGAGTTAATCCAAATTCGCTATATTTTTAGGATGAACAAAATTAGCAATATGTATTACCTCCCTGAAATAAGTAATAATTTTGGAATGAAATTGAATGAGTGCGACGAGTGAATTTGAGTGGAATTTAAGGGAGGTTATCAAATATCGCTAAATAAGCGATATTTATTACCCCCTTTAAAAAAATATGCATAAAAGTTTTATAACAAGCTTCCTATTTCGTCAAGAACCAATCAGACGCTGAAAATTTCAATTATAACACTTAAATCGTGATTTGGCCGTTTCTTTATTCATTTTGAAAGTTGTTATATTTTTTAGTACTTTTGAGCGTTTATGAATGGTTTTAGTGAGTGTTTGGAATGAATTAATGGAGCGCTGAGTGTGTGATTTTGAATATCGAGATGAATATCAATTTCACGATGAAACTAACTGTATAGTTCTTCTTTGACCAAATCGGACGCTACAAAATCTACATCAGCAAATGAAACCATGAAATCTTTTGCTCGATGTGAATTGTTTGAATCTATGGGCGTTTAAAAGTCTTTTGGGGCAGTATCGAAATTTTTCGGTTCGTTTGGATCGATTTAAGCGAGCCCTGTTTAGCATGTTCTGCATGGTGCTAGAGATGTAGAATGGTTTTGATCGCATGAGAGTAAATTTCACATTATTATTTACCGACAAAAAGGTTTTCATACTAACTTCACATCATTATATTCGTTCGTGATGGTTGGTTGTGTCAGTCGCTTAAACTTTTCACCACAATCATTCATATAATTATTATTTGAGAACAAGAAAGCCCAGAGAGCCCTTCTATTACCATTGAATACATCGCTGACATTAAACTACCGATGAACTAGTTGCTGTTTCGGTATTCGACCAGCCAAATGCTTTTTGTTAAGTTCTCACTGCCAACCCAATCAAGATCTAGCCCAGACGAGCGATCGAGCACAGCTAGCATGAGGGATCGGACAGATCGACCTTGGTCCGAATTGTTCCGGCTTCCTATTCGATCGGATTGAAAATCAAGCTGATCGCGAATGCTCGTGAAGGGGCCGTGTTTGATCGACTTAAGATCAAGAGGAATTTGGTGACAGAACTTGGCAAGGTTTGATGGGAGGGGGGGGGGGGTGTGTTATACAATTTAGTTAGTACTTAGAATTACAGCAATGTCCAAATATTTATCTTTTTCATCAATGCCGTCACGACATTATCGTTCTTTGAAATTACACTGAATATATTACTCTCTCATGAATGAGCCCTACTAAATAATCACAACGTTTAAACACAAAATAGCTTTATTCAAATCACAAAGTCAACAAGAGACAATAAATTTGTAAATTTAATATGTACGGTTAACAACATCGTAAAACTGAAAAGATGAATGATTTTGGAATGATTTCCGGATGAACTAGAATAAGTTGTGAGGAGCGAGTTGTGAGGAAAATTAAAGGGAGATAATTCATTATCACCAATTTCGTCATAGTTGGACGAAATTAGTGATATTCATTACTTCCCTTTAAAGATATACGAATTTCCAAATTATGTGTCTTCGCGTACAAATTAGACACTTTGACCCCCACACCACGTAAAAATATTTTGAAAAGATTCGATCGATTTCAATCACAATTCGGTCGTTTTGAACGATTTGGAAATGTTTTTGATGGTTTTGGAGCGTTTTAGAATTGTCTGAGAAAGATTTTGGAATGAATGAATAGAGCTCTCAGCAAGCGATTTAGAATGGTTCTGATCGAGGAAAAGTCAATTTCACGATGTTAATAGCTGCACATGTCAACAAATAACATATCATCGTAATATTTAAGTCTGTATAGATACACTAGTTGAATGATCAAATGTCAATTTTGTCTGCACCTTTATAGACAAAATTGACCTTTGACCACGAACTCAAACATGTGCATCAAAAGGACTTTGTGACACAAGAGAATCAAACACTTTGTCTGAGCTATAAATGTCCTTTTAACTTGCCACAGGCAAATTCTGTTTGAGCATGTGTGCGACATTTCCAATATTTCAAGCATGCTACCAGTAAACATCTATAGTGCACTCCGGATAAAACGAGATCCCCGGGACAAAGCGAATTATCTCGTTATAACTGGGTCTCGTTCTAACCGGGGTAAACGTTCATCCATTTCACCGTAAGTAATCACATGTCTTCATATTTAAGAGAAGAAATGATCGTCAACTCTTGCAATTAACCGCACAAGCACGAAAAATCTAATAATAAATATACAATATAGTTGTGCGTAAAATTAAAATTTACATTTACATGAAAAGTACTCTAGTTTTTGAAAGACTTTCCATTAAATTTTTATTTCTGTTAATGTCAGGATTATATTACACAAGCGGGTTAATTTTGTTGCTTAATTTGTACAAAATGACCTTTTCCTCAATGTTTTGGCTTTACCGGTATAGCTAGGGTTGTCTTATATTGGGTAACTGCTTGTGCCTTTCTAGAGCTTCATTTTGATATATAAAATAGCTAGACATACTTCTTATTATTTGCAAATGAAATGCCCTTACAATTGGGTCAAAACACTTTACACGAACCTTTAAATGTATTGCTACGGGACACCTATTGAATGGATGGGTTTTTTTTCCAGTCAGATTGGTACACATATATGCATTTGTTGATCTGCCAACAAATTGTTTGGGGCGTATCGTATATGTCATGAAGTACACAACATTTTAAGTTTTGCAATTGTGTGAAACTTTAATTGAAAACAGCGCAAAGATTTGACTTGAAAGTCTGTGCTTCTTGAATGAAATTGTTGTTCAGATTTACAATGGTTGCAGAAGTACTTATTTTGGCTCTTAAGGTTGTCCCGAAGTGACTTAGGTCTTCGGTATGCGAAAACTCGTTTCTCAGAAAACATTTTGCTGAGTAAACTGGATGAGTCATTTTTTAACCAGTGTTGACCTAGATAGACAACAATATATATCCGAGACGAGGGAAAACTAATTTTTATAAGCAATTAGAGAAAGACCCTTATTCAGATTTCCAAGAACAAATTACAAAAGCACTAAACAAAATCATGAATTCCGGTTTTGAGAGTGAAGACAACTTCGAATATCTTTCCGTGAAAAATCCAAGGGTAGACAGATTTTAACTCCTACTCAACATTCACAAGCCTTACAATGCCTGAAGACCGATTGTGTTAGCTAACGGTGACCCGTACTGAGTGCATATCAGAATTCATTGGCCTCCTGTTAAGGCCGCATGCTCTAAATCTACCTTCATATGTAAAATACACCACTGACAACGTCCGTAAAATTGGAACAAAACTTATTCCAAATGATACGCTATCAGTCTCCATAGACGTGACTTCACTCTACACGAATATACCACACGAAGATGAGACTAAAGCCTGCAAGGAAGTTTGCAGCACAAGGGGTGTCTAAGATTCGCCATCAGACTCCTTCGTACAATTTGTAAGCGTTTATGCTTAAGGGCAACAACTTCGATTTCGATGGCAAACACTACCTCCAAATTCACGGTACAGTTTTGGAGACATAAATAACACTCTCTTATACCAACATATTCATGGGTTGTCTTGAACACCAATTATTAATGACAGTTCCCTTCAAGCCGTTTTCATGGCTTAGATTCGTCGAGGATATAGACATGAAGTGGTGTCGCAATCAGGAAAAACTATTGCAACAATTTCCATCCATCAATATAGTAAACTTTTGAAGTTTCTAATGAGCAACATAGCTTTTTAGATGTATATCACTTCTGGATGGTAACGAACTACACGTAGATCTTTATTCAAAAGCAATAGAAAAACATCAATATTTGCTCGCTACCAGCTGCCCCCCTAAACATTGATGGAGGAACATTCCTTACAACCTGGCCCTTCGGATTCGTAGAATCTATACGAAAGAGAGTGTCTGTGAACAACGTTCTAAATTATTACCGAAGCACTTACAAAACAGAGGTTATCCGAAGCAGGTCATATCCATCTCGATCTCAAGAGCTACTGATACCAAAAGAGGTGATCTCTTAATAAGTACCAAAGTTGAACAACAATCAAACAGAATCCTGTTCATTTTGACATACCATCCTGACGTAAACTCAATAATAGACAAACACTTTTCGAAAATTGAGTCATCCAATTACCGCAGAAAAATATTTCCTGAGAAACTAGTTGTCGAATACTGAAAAGCTAAATCCCTTTGAGACATGCTTATGAGAGCCAAACTTACACTGCTGCAACCTATGAATCTGTTATAAATCTCGGACTGCGCAAATCACACAGTGGTCAAACTTTCAATATCGTACAAGACACACATACTTTCAAGTTGCATCTTTTCGTTTTAACAACTAGATGTTTGCAGTGTTGCAAAACTTCATATGCTGTGTACGTTATGACAGCACTATATGCCACAAACAATATGACGGAACCAAGCAACAGACCAAGGAGCGCACGAATGTTCACCGATCTGACTCGAAAACACGTAGATTCAATAGGTTTTCAGCTGCAGAACATTTGTCCTGCGTTTCAATGAAGCAAACAACAAATGGTACGATAAACAATGCAAATCATAAGGGGCCTATCGGATAGGGGGTCTTAACAAAGACGACATATTCTTAGCGCCATAAGAAAGCTACCACTCAAAATACCCTTAGATCTAACGAATAGTATTGTCCTATGCAAAATACTATGTACGATATTTATACTAGGCATAAATGTGTACGCACAAATTAACTAGTGTTATATATAAAAAAAAAAAGATTTCATTATTGACACAATACGACACGTACAAATTGGGTAATTCTTACGTTGTTGACGTTTATGCAAAATTTATCATAAATTGTTTCTGGATTATGCAGGCCAGTTATCATGCCGAAATAAGGACACTTAAATTCTTGAAATTTTGCACAAATGAGACGTTTTACTTACGCACATCGTATTTTGGTTTTCGGTATGGCCGAAGTAGCTTTGTTTATTCTTCAAATTGAGGCCGAATAGGCTGTCCTCAGCCATAAACAAACTTTACAACGAAACGTTATGCTTAGAACATCTTGAGACCATTTTTTACGTTCTCGATGAAAAACGTTAACTAAGACGTTTTCAAATAGATTAACGCTCGGTCGCATTTTGTAGTGATAATTTAGGTTTTCTTAGAGTCAATTATGTTAATCCGCTTCCTTTCATTACCCCTCTTCCGATCGCAATCCTGCAGGACATGTGAGGGCTAATTGGGTCATACGGTGTTTGACGATTGACGTCATATCGGAAACCGTTAGCAGTTCATTAAGGCTGTTAAGAACGAATGGCAGGTCATTCTTTTAATAACGTATACTTCGTACGATATGAATATTTTGGCGCAAAATCACTACAAATCTCCATGAAAATGGTGGCCATACTCGTCATTGATGTTTGTGACTTTTCGGTTTCAGGTAAGTTTCTTCAAGCCAGACAAAAAGACGTTTGTCCCTACCCACTGATTAAAAAAAAATTGTTTATGTCTCCCAGCACTCCATTGTCAATGAATTAGACAACTCTTTTGCTACGAATAAAATGTGCAATGTTGAATTGGTGTTATTGTTGGTGGTAACATTCTATTGACGCTAAGTAGTAAAGTTTAGCGAACCATCGGTTTGAAAATAGACAATAAAATAAACTTAGATTTAATACTCATCAAGGGCAAAGTTGAACAGCATATTAACCTACATGTACAAATGTACTTGTCAGATTTTCATTGAACCCTAAATGAAGACACATTGAGTTTCAAAAGCGCTAGGATAATTCATGCTTTAAACAATAATCAAAACTATTTACACTTTTGAATGCAAGTCTTTATATGTTTCACTTTTTTCTTCGATCGGTTTCAAATATATTTTCAGGATGATACAACGACGTCGTTGACGTCAACGTTACTAGTTTCTGTAACAGCGATAATGCACTTGGTGACCTTTGACCTCCGTTATTTACTTAAAAGACATTTACTCGACCGCAGACAAGGTATGTTTTGTTTAGCAAAGGTTGATAACACTTTCCACCGTATTACATTGCATTTCTTTTCCGGCCTCCATAAAAATGATTTCTAGAAGTCTCCTGAAAAAAAGTTAATTGTCTATGACCAATGTAATCATTTTGCAGTCTGTAGAAAGCCATAGTGGCAGTTCTGCAGTGCAGAAATATCATTGTTGGAACGTCACGCACGGGCTCCCAAGCCATTTCTAGTAAGTTCAGTGATGTTGTTTCTATGAGCTATTACCAGCCAATTTTCATGTCATATTGTAACTGATACAATAAAGTGATAATGACGTAACGGTATTATCACATTACAATGATTGAATATTCACGACATTTACACAAACAAAAAACGTTGTTATCGTTCCGATATTTGTACTTGTTTTGTACTATTTTAAAACATGGAACAATACTGTAGACATGTTTGTTATTTCGATGCATTGACCTTTAGTCAAGGCTTTGATTGGTACACACACCTCATATTTCGAAACAGCTCATATTTCTTGTGAAATGTGTTCTTCGTGTTACAGCTCATTTTTTTTCAAATGAAAGCGAACTGATTGATTGACAGAATATCACTAATAAATACATGTACATGTTCGAATGCAGTCCAAGAAATTCGAGAACTTTTACAATAACTTTACCACAGATGATGCAGTTAATAACATCATGAAATAGACATGATGATTGTTTTTGGAATGAAATTGTATGAGTGTGTGAATTAATGGGTGGTATGAACAAAATGAGCGATATTTATTACCTCTCTTTAATAAAATATGCTTATAGACCTGCAATTTCAAGTGAGTGATCAAAGATCAATTTTACATTGAAAATGGTAGGAGATAACGGTTTCTCGGACCTCACTCTTTCTTGCGGAACTATAGAGGTTCTTTGAATAGCTTGCTATGTCTTCACGAACGCATGGTACGCGGCACTCATTCTTTTAGACTATTTGTCTCTCACCAATGGGTTGATAATCATAGACCTATGTGAGATAGTAGCTGGGGGGCTAGGAAAGGATGTGGTGGCTGTACTGGTGAGAGATACCAGGAAACCATAGATATAACTGAAAAATTGTTGGAAGCGGCGTTAAACTCCATTCAATCAATCAATTTTCACCTATTTTATATTTGAATTTTGTTGTTTGGTATCGTTTTCGAATGCTTAGAGAGTGTTTGCATGAGGCGCTGAGTGAACAATTAAGAATGGTTTTAATTGGAGTGTGAGTCATTTTCACCTTGATATACCTATAATGTAACATGTATTATGTGAGCAAGAATCTGATCTTTGTATTATGACGTAATTTTAACGAGTTGTTTGAAACACTCTCGGAGATATCTTTATAAGCATTGTCGCAGTATATGGCTGGCTATCGGTGCACGCCATAAACGTGAATGGACATTGGGATTTCGCCTTTCTTAGATTTTCATGTTTTTGTAAGAGAAAAATATTAGAAGCCTTTCACTAAGCTACATGTATCATTCTTATCCTCTTAATCGTGATAGGCGCGGAAGCAGATTTCATACGCGACCAATGATTGGTTCCAAATCGATTGAAACGGCTTTTGAGACGGTTTATTGATTGATTGAATGGAGTTTTACGTCGCTTTCAACATTTTTTCAGTTATATCGCGGGGGCTGGAGAACCTAACAATTGATTCCTGGTATTTCTCTCACCAGTACAACCACTGGCAGGGCGGAGCCTAAGTTACGGGTCGAGGCACTTAAGTTTAAGGTAAATCAGCCTTTATTCACTATCATTTACTTCTACAGATAATTACATTGATACCGTTACGAGGCTTTGGTAACTCAACAAAGGAATGTGTTCACTTTCTCTAAGCACCCGAATCCTTTTGGTTTAAGGGTTCAGTTATTTGCACGCGTTCACGATTGTTGCCGACTTACTTTTCAATGAACCCAAATCTAAAAGTTAACTCGCCAAATTACGTCACGGCTAAGCCCCGCCCCGCCAGTTAATTAATTACGCAGAATAAAATGAATAAATGGCACTCACAAAATGAATACAGTACATATACAATTATCTACTTTCTAAGAGATGACCATTTTATGAGAAATCTTGTTCAGGTCAAATTTAGTATTGACAATCAGGAATGCCAAGAATAAGTGCTGTTTCTTTTTACTGTTTCGAAAGCTTGGACTTGTGTGATTTTGATCTTTTGTTCTTTCAATTTCTTCTTCTCTTCTCGCCTGCCCCAGACTTTCGAATATGAGTAAAATAAGAGAAAATTGTTGACGAAAATTGGAATGATGACGGCAATTAGACAGACGCCACTGAGCGCACAAATGGCTCCTATCAACTTCGCCAAAGCATCTTTGGGAACAACGTCGCCATAACCAACAGTAGTCATGGTGACAGTTGCCCACCAGATGGCGTCAGGTATGCTTGGGAAATTAGGGTCTCCAGAAAAGAAAGCGAAAGTAGAAAACATCAATACGGCAATGACAAGAAAGAGCATCATCAGTAGCATCTCTTTGAAACTGGCGCGAAAGGCGTACAACAGGACGCGAAAACCGATGAAATTCTTCACCAACCTGAACAGGCGAAATACTCGAACTATTTGTAGACAATGAAGGATGTCTAGAAACGAGGCTTCGTATTTCTCCTTCGGAAAAATGAATTCGACTATGTACTTCGTGTACATGACCGCAACGGCGAAAATGTCGACCCAGAATAGGAACGACTTTAACAATTTAAATTTGAACGGTGAGAAAATAATTCGAATAAAGATATCAAACGTGAAGAGGGCTATGCAGATGTACTCCGTGTAATCCAAATACGAATATCTCGCGAACGCATTTTCAGGTTTCGAAAACGGTTCCTCGGCAGCTGGCTCATTCGAAGATTCGGGTTCTGATGACGTAGTTTCCGGTTCAGCGGTTGTTTCCGATTCCGACTCTGGTTCCGATTCGGCCTCGCTCTCGGGTACGCTGAGGAAGTAGTGTCTGTACTTATGCCAATCGTCCCCGTAATATTCCTTCCACTCGTCGATGCTGAGAGATCGCTGAAACACTGGATGTGTGCCGAATATCAGGGCAAGTAAGGAAACTATGATCACGATCACGCTGATGACGAAGTATATCTGAAAATATAAATACTTTAATTTCAGCATATGATGGTCCCTGCGTGTTGTATAAAAGTTTAATAATGAATGTTAAACTAGGAGTTCTTTTAACCCAATCTCGATATCATGTCTATAGTTAACCTATGGTTAACCTTTATGAAACTTAGGGCCGGATGCTAACCGTAACCTTCTACGATAGGTTACCGTTACGTACTTTTTACGGGGGTTGAAAATGCGCTCTTCACACGAAAAGGGACCATATAAGAACTCCGTAAAAATAAATTTGAAAAAAAAAAGACTTAACCTAGTTGAGATCAACTGAAAGTCGCATTTCAGATAATCTTACACTGGAGGGTTCAGTTAGTAACATCGTGAAATTGACATTCACCTCAATCAAAAGCATTCTTAATCGTTCAATCAGCGCTCCATTCATTAATTCCAAACACTCACTCTAACCATTCAAAAACGCTAGAAAGCATTGAAAAATAAAGAATCAACAACGTCATTCAAAATAAATTTTTGATAGAGCAAAATCGCGATTTCACTGAAATAATTTAAAATATTAGCGTCTCATAGACTCTTGAAGAATAGGAAGCTATCTATACACCTTGAATGCATATTTTATTAAAGGGAGGTAATCAATGTCGCAAATTTTGTTCATCCTGAACAAAATTGCGACATAGGATTACCTCCCATTAAATTCACTCAAAACTCGTTCAATTTCATTCCTAAATCATTCCAAAATCATTCACCTTGTCAATTTCACAATGTTGTTAACCGTAGAATTATCCATCCAGATTCAGAAAATCTGCAAAGAGCGAAAAGTTTCGATCCTAGTCATTCTGCGTTTTACGCATTTCCCAAATGGTTCCATTTTCGCGTTACTTGTCATAAATACTTGAATTCGATTCACAAGATTTCTTTAAGGATGGTCGTTCTTCTATTTTCACATGAAAAGTCACATTAAGGAAGTCTGTTAAAACCTTTTCGGATTTTCCGTCATTAAAAAACGGTTGCGTTTGTGTGAGCGTTATAAAACTATCAATCGAAATTCAAAATATGTTTTTGGAAAGATCGCATATAAGGATGACAAAACACGAAAAAAGTTGTATAAGTTAAAAAAGAATCTTCACTAATTTTAGGTGGCATTTTCTCCAGATTTTTGAGGATTCGGGGAAAACGACAAGAAAGTATTCGACCTCTTGCATATTTTTCGGAACGAAAGTAAACAAAATTTATGAAAATGGTAAAAAGAACCGGTACCTAATATGCCTGAACCAAATGCCAAGAAATGTTTTATTCCAATATTGCAAAATGTATTTTGAAATTTGAATACTTTTTTTTATGAATAACCTCCCTTTATTTTTTCAAATAAGTCAAAATACGTGAAATGGTAAGACCATGACCCCACTTTTTTCATATCGAAATATTCTTCATTATGTCACAAATTTATATTGAGAGTGTAAGAAAAAGTTTAAGAGTGGAATTATATTTATTTCACTGTGAAGCATATAAGAAGTCCTCAATATCAAAGGAAAAATACTTCTAAAACGGACTACATAAAAGTGTCATATTTTTCTTTTACTTCATTGAAATTCCATATTATAGTATAAAATTTAGTGGAATGAGTTGTATCTTTAAACAAAACATCAGTTAATTCAGATATTTTATCTGTCAAAAATCATAACTTAAACAAAGGATGTATTTTTCAAAGGAATTCAAAGACAAGAACTCGAGGGCGCTAAAAGTTTTGGTGCTTATTTTCATACGGCTCCGAGAGGTAAAAAAAAACAAAACAAAAAAACACGATGACCTCTTTTTTTCTTTTGAAAAATCGGAATAACACATTTTGATCTTTCCAGAAAATCCGGTTTAAATAAAAGTTTAATAGTAGGAAAAAGCGGAGCGAACAAAAACAAAACACGAAAAAATGAACTGTACTTTATGCATTTACGTTGACAACTTTGCAAGTCATGAGTCGGAAGACAATTGGTTTTTACACATCATTTAAAATCATAGGCGTAAAATGGTGTATCAATTATTTATTTTTTGGATTCTGTAACCCAAGTAAGGTAACTTATCGGGAGTCTGAGAAGTTGAACATTAATGTAATTTTCACACATAGTTTAAAAAAAGAATAGCGTCTTTCATCCAATTTACAAGACCTACAAGGTATTTTAGACACTTTTATTTTACGCCTCAAACCAGAAGGTCTCTATTTATGTGACGGATAACACCACTTTAATTATTAATGAAAGCTATTGCTTTTTATATGTTTGAAGCACTTAGAGCTTATATTTTTTAGAGATATGATTGGAAGGTCAAATAGAGTTCAGATTATTAATGAGCACACATATTTTTTTTCTGTTTCGGTTGGTAAGTCAAAGTATTCGTGACTGTCACAATGGGAGTTTTAGGTATATTTGTGTTTTTTGATCGATTTCAGACCGTTTTTGAATGGTTTGAGTGAATGGTTCGAAAAACTGAATGGGGCGCTGTGGAATGGTTATCATTGAGGTGAAAGTCAATTTCGCGATTTTATTGAATGTACTACATTAATAATGATGATAATGAATACGGGTGAATAATTTCTGGTTTGTCCAACATGGTAATTTGCGAACATCAGCGCATACACCCTTTCAGCGTTTTTAGCCAATTGTGCCCAATTAATATGAAATCAATTTAGATAAATTCCTCACACATACGTTAAACCGAGGTTCCGTATGACACCGGGCAGGTTTAAGAACCATGGCGGATCTCGGCTGGAGTTTCGTCATGTATCCTTGCACTATCCCGTCTTCTTGGGGCGTCGCCCAAATGGGCATATGCTACGGCAGCGACGATTAATAAACGGAAATAAGCAAATCCTTACACATTATAAAACCCATTGTAACAACCCTTTGCAATTTCGACACATTTTAGTTGGGACCTACAAAACATGTAGTTTGATATACTGAAACCGATTTCTTAAAATTACGGTGTTCCAGGTGGCCCTTTTCCCAAGAAAATGGTATATTGATTTATAAGGGAAAATAGTTTCCACGTGATAACTGGAAGAAATCTCGTGCCATTGCCAATACAAGGATACTTTTCATTTTTGTTGTGTTTATTGAAGCATAATCGGAAATTGCCTAAGTAGGGCGTTATGTTTAAGCCATATGCTGAGGCAACTGCAGTTAGACTTCAAAAACCCAAAATCAAAAATACAACCATGTCGTATAAATGCAATCTTGTGCAAAAATGATATAGGAATGAGTCTATTTTTCACTGCGTAAATTGGATTATAAAGTCAAATGGCCTTAAAACATGGCAAATAACGCCCGTATGTTTAGGCCATGTGCTAAGGCAATTACACTTTATATTTCAATGAACGCATTTAAAAATGAACTCGACCCTTATGATTACAATCCTTATTAACTAACAAACAATAAAAAATCCCGGTCAAATAATAAATGTTAAACTCTACTTTCTTCGCAATGAAAACATAATCTTTTTTGTCACAGGGTATAACGTGCCACGCCGACACCAGAAGGTTCGTGGACACCTGATCGATTTTTTCGATACGGAACTAACGGTGGAACAACTTTTTGACTGATTTATAAACCGAAATAATCATTTTCATTTCAATTTTTAGTATCACTGTCGAGATAAAAGGTTCTTCTTTTAGGAAATAAAAGGAGAGGGTAAAAACTAAGCCAAATAAGCGAGTTCTAGCACTAGGAGTGAGTGACTTTACTTGGTTTTTAACTTTGTCATTAATTTTTTGTCAAACAACCTGACTATTCTTAATTGCTTGTGATTGTCTAAGAGCATTTATGTGTTCTCTACACGCATACCAACAAAATGGATAGAGCGCGTATCATTAAATTGTGCGTGATACATACGCTTACATACTTACATATCCACGTTACTTTCCTTTTATGAACTTTTTGTAAACCCGATAATTCCGTCATTTGTACGTTTTCAACCAATTGATTGATTGGATGGAGTTAAACGCCGATTTCAACATTTTTCAGTTATATCGCGGCAGCTGGAGCATCTATGATGGATTCTTTGTATTTCTCTCACCAGTACAACTATCACGTCCATTACTAGCCTCAAGCTGTTATCTCATATAGGTATACGATTATCAACCCATTGGAGAGAGACAAATGGTCGGAAAGAATGAGTGCCGCTGTCGGGGATCGAACCCAGGACCTCTAGATTGACAGTCCGACGCGCTACCAACTGCGATATGGCGGTGACACGTTTTCAACCAGACCGGATGGGAGTATCGAGGATGGCTTACGGATGGATCGAGGATACAGCGGATGTATAACGGATGCTATCGAATACGTAGCGTTTGTTCCTCGTATTGTTTCCCATTTACATTGTACATAGCGGAAAGTTTATTCGCTCTACAAGTTTTGTGTAGCTCAAAACTTTGTGCGCGGATGAAATCACAATGGATGGACGCTCAACGGACAGAGCGTATGCAAAGTGTAAGTACAGGGTAAGAAACAGATGCAAAGCGTCTTTTCAACGGATGTAAAGATTTTTTTATGTTTTACATCCAATGCATCCGTAAGTGCAGTGGGACTGAGACTTTAGATCGCATATTAATCGCGTATTTTTATCTGCCTATCAAAGGTTGCTGGCATAAAGTTCTACCAATCGGACACAAAAAATCGGCGACTTAGATATTCCTAATCGAAAATTATTTCTGTCTAGTATTTCTTCATTTTGAAACGAAATCAGCGTGATCGAGAGGGCTTAACCCTTTCCTGTTTTACAAAATTTTGGACCTGTCCAAATTCAAAGGTTTTGCAGACGAAAATTTAAAGTGGATTTAGTTTGAAAAATAACCAATTAGTAGGGTAGAAAATAGTGTGGAAAAAAAAGAAGTTGCTTGTCAGAAGCAATTTCTTCTTTTTTCACAATGTTTTCTCCATCATAAAATCACAGGCACGTAAAAAGCAGGGATTAAACAGCAAAGGGTTAAGAGGATAAGCCTGATGGTCTTCATCGACTCGCTCTTAACTGCGACTCAGAATCAGAATTAAATGCTTGTAATCCAAAGTTCTTTTGAAATATTTCAATTTCAAACTTTCAAATATGGATGAAGGGTCGTGGAAGGAGGGGCGAGGGATTTTTGAGTTCCCACATCACTAGACAAGGATATCGATCAGCTTTTTTTTCTAAAATACCTATTGCTTTTTGTACAGAAATAAAGTGCAACGGGTTTCCCCACGTAATGCGAATTGAACCAATTAAATTCCTCATTTTATTGGATTGCAATTATTAAAAAAAAAAAAAAAAAACGAAATGAAACTGGTTTTAGGTTTTTTCCTGGACGGTCGAGCCTAATTATACATATAATTGCTTGTGAAAAATACTTTGTTTTAGATTGCCACTGTTTGGAATAAATTCTTACGGGAGGCGATTCTTTTCACATTAATGGAAGTATTTATGATAAAGAAATGTATTTCTACCAGTTTTATCCCCACTTAAAAAAAAAGGGGGAAGCGACATGAACGCGGGTGATTTAAAGACTTTCTTGCACTCTATGATCGTAATCAAAAATGTAAATCTTGTCAAAATTGCATCGAAATCAAAGTACTGAAGACACTTGATGACTTAATTATGAGTCAGTATTACTTTTCAAAATATAATAATTTAGAATTTTCTGATTTGAAAGAAAATCGGAAGGTATATACTAAGATCAGACTGTACATATTTTCTGGCTGATCTTTTTCTTTACTTCCTATCGAAGCAGGAGTATTCCGGGTTGAGTATGACAACGGAAATAAGAAAAGGAAAAGTCTGTTTGTAGTTTTTTACTGACTGCTTTAACTTTTTTTAGGGGGGGGGGGGACTTGAGCCATAAATGTCAAAATGTCCCTGAAATTGACAATTCAGTGGGGATAAATAACTTCGGAGTTTCAAAAAAGAGTTTGAACAATCTAAAAAAATAATAATTGAAAAATATTTTGTAACCAGTTACAGGTTATTGTTCCCTCAATTGTGAATAAATGGGTTCATTTACACCTAAGATAGTTTAAAAAAAAATCGGGTTGTTAAACTACTTTAATTAGAAATGCGCTTGTAATAAATAACACGTAAATCTAGCTTAAGCAATATCAAAACAGACTTTAATTAGAAGTTTAACATAAATATTTGATCAAAGGACCTCAGTCCGTTGGTCCTTTGAACAGTTTACCATAGTCTTATCGACGGCATCTTAAGTAATGTTGAATTTGTTTTCGTAACGAAGTGAACATGAACTTGGAAAACGGACACCGGGACATTTATGATACATACTAAGTGTTTTGTAAGAAAACAATTAGGTTTGGGGAATTGATAATTGTCAAAGCTCTGTCGAAACAATTATCGGTTCCCACAACCGAGTTAGATGGTTTTTTTTATCATACAATATTTTATTTATCTTATAACCTCTATTTTTCTTGTTTTCACCGATGTTTCTAGCAGAAATGCAAGTTTCTAAAAATAAATGCATTATGTCGTTGTTCTAAAAAATATTCATGTGATATCATATTATATTATATGGGATGTTATAGCACTGATATTTGTATAGTTATAAGACAGATAATAACCCCTTCTCCTAGAGAGAACATGAAATAATTCAGTCCAAAAAGGCAAATAAAACCTTACCAACGTTCGAGGTTGTCTCATTTTTACATAAATATAACAAGGGGGTCAGAATGGCCCTAAGCCGCTCATCTGAATTTTATTGCTCCAGTGGATCCTATCTTAGAAACTTTCTGACAAAGTTTCATTGACATTTACCTACTTGTTAAAGAGGAGATGTTATTCAAAGACATTTAAAAAGTGAAAATAGACTCTACCATTCATTACAAAGGAGACTCAAATGCATTACCCTGTCACGCCCATATTTATGGACTAATCAAAATTTTCAACATAAATTTTGTAAAAGGTCAAGCAAGGAAGATTCTGGTAAAGTTTTATTGAAATCGTCCCAGTGGTCCAGGAGGAGATGTTGTTCAAAGATTTCGGGCTCAAAATAAGCCTCACCCTTTCACGCCCATATATATGGGTCTATCAAAATTTCGCAAACAGGTCTCTTAGTAAAAGGTTACCCAAGGAACATTCTGGTAAAGTTCCATTGAAATCTATCCCGTAGTTCAGGAGAAGATGACGTTTAAAGATTGCGGGATCATATCAGCCCTACCCTTCCACGTCCATATTTATGGGTCAATCAAACTTTCGGTCTTTTGGTTCAGGAGGAGATGTCGTTAAAAGTTTTCAAAGTGAAAAAATGTCACACCCTGCCACGCCCATATTTATGGGTCAATCAGAATTTTGTTAACAATTTTTAAAAAGAGGCACTCAAGGAACATTTTGGCAAAGTTTCATTTAAATTGGCCCAGTGGTTCAGGAGAAGAAGTTTTTAAGATTGTTGACAACGGACGACGCACGGCGGACGACTCACGTCGCACGACGGACTCAGGGTGATCCTAAAAGCTCCCCTTGAGCAGTTCATTCGGGATTCCGATCGGATGAGTATTGGTTTCCTTGCTAAATGAACACAATTTTTAATATGCAGCTTAGCGAATTCATAAAGCGAGATTAGTTTTACCTCCCATTTCATATAGTTTTCAACCTCCATGGTTTCAAAATTGTCCCCAGTATCTCCTATATAATAGATGTAGCGAAAGCATTTAGTAGGCCTATATTTTGATTCATTCTTTTCGAAGGTAGATGATTCGTGGCACGTTTTGTGGTAAAGATTTGTGCCCGTCTTCATTGATACATCGCTTTTCTTTTTTCTTCTTTTATTTATCAATTCAACTAATAACGCAAAGGGAGACGGAAATTGTAGATATATTTTCAATATTTCATTCTTTGGGGTAATTATCTTTAATACGTTATTTGAGCTTTAGTAATAACGGGCTATTGCATTCGGTGTGAAAAAAAGCAGAACCGATGAAATATAAAACAAATAGTAAAACAAATAGTTCTGATCAATCAATCGTAAGAGAATATATTGAAAGAACTGATCCCTTTCAAATTCAACAAGAATAGCATTCTATTTCGTGTTTGTGAAATTTAAAAATACCGTGAGAAAGACAAACATTGTGATTTCTTGGAAATCAATTTTTTCGTTAAACATACCGTTATAATGCAAAATTTAGAACATTTTGATATGCACGTCACAAAATTATATACTAATATAAATGTGTTTTTTTTAAAAGCTGTAAAAAGTTCAAAACAGATGTAGTGATTCAGTCCTGCGATCAGGATGACAGAACGGTGCAAACATGTTGCCATTTACCCCGCTGTGCACGCAAGTGAACGTGCAAAGCGGGGTATAATTGGAAAACTGTTTGGAGGGTAATCCAATAGCGATATTTATTACCTCCCATTAACGAAATATGCATACAAGATCTATATATGGCTCGCCATTCCTTCAAAGATCATTAAAAATAGTGACATAAGTCTTACGAAAAAAATGTTTTCCCCTTGATATGCCTTCATATTCATGCAATCTAGAGCATTAAAGATTGTAAACAGACATGCCAAGTTTAAAAAAAGGTATACGTGTAACGAAGATAATGCGATTTTGGTCAGGTTCAATTTCCAGTATATATTCCATTATGAGGTTTAAAGACATCTTTTTGTGTCAAGGTAAGACGATTTATAATCCAATGAGTGAGAGTGATTTGATTAAATCGATTTAAGTGCGTCATATCGCGCGTGTTTGCCTCGCATCGTTTTGACAACAAGGGCTTCGCTCAGATAACGTCAAATTGGGCGAAATGAACGGAAAGGTTCCTTTTGATTTTTTTTGTGCGTGTTTGCCTGGCATCGTTTTCACGCCAAGGATCTCGCACAGATAACGTCAAATTGGGCGAAATGCACCAAAAGGTTCCTTTTGTATTTTCACTGATATTGTTGTGATATTACAAACTATTAATCTACCGATATTTCTCGGTGATATACCGAAATAAACAGAAAAGAGGAAATATTTGGAGGTGAGATAACTAACTGATAATCTACCGATTTTCCTCGATACTCTACAAAAAAAAATAAAGAAATAAAAATAAATCAAAATTAAAAAATAAAGAAGAAATGTTAATCAGATTAACTGCCGCATTACCATTTGTTAACTGACCAATAAATATGAAATACAAATAGTGTTTTGTATGAGAAAAAAAATATCTAACGAGGTTGGGAGAATTGATCATTGTCGAGGCTCTGCCGAGACAAGAGCCTCGATAATTGTCAATTCTCACAGCCAAGTTAGATATTTTTTTTATATAATACATTAAGTATGTATTATATTTATCTTATAACCTCTATTTGTCTTGTTTTCGTTGATGTTTCTAACTGAAATGCAAGTTTCTAAAAATAACCGCATTATATCATAGTTCAAAAAATAACTATGTGATATCATAAAAAATATCATGTGGGATGTTATCACACGGATATTTGTATAGTTATAAGATAAAAACGTATGAAACAGGCTAAGGAACGAATGAGTCTTTGCTAATTATATTAATACAAATTGGAAATGTAACTTAAATCCTTCTACTTATTGAAAAACTATTATTAGTGCCGTTTATCTTAGACGAGCTTTTTGGTTAATTCGCGCACTAAATAGTTCCATTATATGTACAACATCATAAAAATTTGACCTCTTTGACCCGCCAGGCCAAAACGCATGGGCTGGAAAGAGCAAAAAAAAAAATGTAGACTAGTCAAACAACGTAGTTTTCAATTTATATACGCGTTGTTCTTTCCGAATCTTGAATGATCGTTCTGTAGTTAGCAACATTGTGAAATTGACAAGGTGATTTTTTTCTTTAAAAAATTGATTTTTTATGATATTGAAAGAGTGTGTGTGGCGAGTTTTGAGTGAAATTAGAGGGCGGACGGATTTATCGATATTTATTATCTCCCTTCAAAAATATACGTTCTTTCCTATCTGTGTGTCTTCACAGACCATTCAGACACTTTAAAATCAACACTTACCTATAAATTCATGGAATTATTTGTTTGAAATGGTGATATGAACAAACTTGGTACCGGTCCACAAGATGATGATACATACTAAATATGAGAGTTGTCTGTCTTCTGGTTTCAGAGAGGAGGATTTTTGAAGATGATCCTATTTTCACCCATCAGATGAGCTAAACGGGATTCACCTGGGTGGAGCCCAAATATGACCCCAGGGTCTTGATATGAACAAACTTCGTAGGGGTCAACTAGATGGAGCTACATACCAAACATGAGAGCTGTCTGCCTTCTGGTTTCAGAGAAGATTTTTGAAGATTTTCCATTTTTTACCCTTTGTGCTCGGATGAGCTTATCGGGATACGCCAGGGCAAACCATAATATGACCCCAGGGTCTTGATATGAGGAACAAACTTGGTAGAAGCACACTAGATGATGCTACTTACAAAATAGGAAAGCTGTCTGCCATCTGGTTTCAGAAAAGAAGTTTTTTAACATATTTTTGTTCTTGAATTCTTGTAAAAGGGATGCGCCCGGTTGGAGCCAAAATTTGACCCTAGGGTCTTGATATGAACAAACTTGGTAGAGGTCCACTAGATGATGCTAAATACTAAATATGAGAGCTGTCTGCCTTCTGGATCCAGAGAGGTAGACGTTTGAAGATTTTCCTTTTTTCACCCATCATGCTTAGACGAGCTAAAAGGGATGCACCTGGGCGGAGCACAAATATGACCCCAGGGTCTTGATATGAACAAGGTGTATGACATCTGGTTTCAGAAAAGAAAATGAAGATTTTTGCTCTCTGATTCTAAAATAAAAAAAAAAAACAACAACAAAAATTGCTCTCTGATTCTTTGTAAAAAGGGTTGTACCTGGGTGGAGCCCAAATATGATCCAAGGGTCTTGATATGAACAAACTTTGTAGAGGTCCACTAGATGTTGCTACATACCAAATATGAAAGCTGTTTGCCTTCTGGTTTCAGAGAAGAAGATTTTTGAAGATTTTCCATTTTTTTACCCTTTGTGTTCAGATGAGCTTATAGGGATGCGCAAGGGCAAAGCCTAAATATGACCCCAGGGTCTTGATATGAACAACATTGGTAGGGACACACTAGGGTCCCGCTAGATGATGCTACATACAAATATGAAAGGTGTATGCTTTCTGGTTTCAGAGGAGAAGAATTTTAAAGATTTTCTATTTTAAGAGGGTTGCACCCAGGTCGAGCCCATAAGTGACCCCAGGGTCTTGACATGAATAAACTTGGTAGAAGTTCACTAGATGATGCTACATACCAAATATGAGAGCTTTCTGCCTTCTGGTTTCAGAGAACAAGATTTTTGAAGATTTTCCAATGTTCACCCTTTTTGTTAAGGATAAAGAGAAAGCTTAGGATGTATTTCATTTATTTGAACAACATTGGTAGAGCTTGACCCAAGGAACAAATTATTTTTGTTACAATAAAAGAATTCGATATTTTTATTTTCGAGAACTGCCATCTAAATTGTCAACAACGCATCTTTGAATGTAGAAAAACTGCCGAAAGTACCCAACCCTCTTTTCGTAACGTTGAAAAAAACCTGTTGATTTTGGAAAGTTCAGGGCTGGATGTGTAAATAGTCTGTGGAAAGCATTAAATGTTCCAAGAAAACATTGAGTTAGCAGGGTTCTGTGGTACCTGTTTTTCGAAATGCATTTGCAAACATGGAAAAGCCGGTTGACACCAGCCGGTGTAAGGTCTTTTACTCCATCGACCACCGAAGGATATAATAGGGGTCCATCTTTAGCAACAAGTCAGTTGATCGGGCACAACTATTCATATGTACATTTATTGTGCTTATGTTGAGAAACATATTGAGAAATTAAATGTGATATGGAGTCCATAAATGACGCAGATTGGTGTGATTTTGAATAATAGTCGACCTTGGATACAGGCCCACATATTGCGGGAAACTGGTCTCTATCACGCAATTGTGATGATGGTAGCGCTCCTTAAACTGTCTGACAATGACATATAGGTGCTGGATTGGTAACGTAGAGCCCAATGTTGACGGTAAAGAAGGAGACCTTCGATCTGTATATTTAGACCGCCAAACAGGGAACGCTTACCAGAAGTATCAGTATTTTGATTATGTTTATATTGCTGCTGAATGACAGACTGGCTTATTGTAAGTCGCCTGGACAGTTTTTTGTCTGGACAAACGTGTTTCAGCCATCTCAGAGCCTACTCTGCATCCCATGTTCTCTGTTCGATCATTTGAAGTATGTCAAACAGAGGCCCATATCGACGCCACAAAGACCCCTAAGTTTGCCATCTGGTCGAGATGCGATCAGCTCAATCGTCTGATGCTCGTGCAATATGCTAAAAATCTCCAACAGTATTGATTCTATAGCTAATTTCGAAAGTCTTTTACGTATATTTTCTGGTTGTGACATCTTTTAAATGGCCTAAGAAGCACCGAGGCTACACTCCAGTATTTGCATAACAATGTCGGTCTATTGCAACAGATGGTAACGCATCGGAAAAACACAATTTTCCTCATTAATTTTCCTTCGTTGTTTGGCATAAAACTTCCTACTTACGATATGAAAATCAGAGGCCAGCCCTTCACTTTAGTTCGGCAGTATATGTGGCCAGTCGCGCATAAAGGGACATTATGTTAACTACAATAACGTTTCAAAACCACCACGAAATAAACTTTCTCCTCGATAAAAGCATTTTTGATCACTCGCTTAAGACTCAACTCAATCCACTCAAAGCACACATCACTCAAAAACGCTCCGAAATCGTTCAAAACACCCCAAAATCGTTGTAAACGATCAAGGTTTCGTCCAAAGCAATCAAACTTCGTGTTTTAATCTGCCAGTGTGTAATTCAAAGGATATAAAGGTCCCCGGAGATACACATGTACATATACACATAATACATAGATTGGAGGGGGGGAGGTAATAAAATATCGCTTTTTTCATCCAAAACTTTGCGAACTAGCAAGACAGTCCCTTTTCACGCGACGATAAACATATGTTTACTTATTGTAATTGACACTATATGGAAATGTAAATAGTATCTAGTTTCTACACAATAACAATTTGATTCTAATTAAAATTTAACCCTGTTTATTCAATAATCAGGAAAAAAGAGTATACAGTCAATATTGCTCTAGCGACCACGTGTATTCAGCGACCTTTTCTGTTAAGCGACCACTTTGAGGTCCTCCCGTAGGCTTTTACTATAAATTGTTGCTCTATTAAGCAACTATTGTCCAACGCGACCGGTCGCTAACATTTTTGGGTCAATTTTCTCTATTTGACAGTTTATTAAGCGACCATGTGATAATATCTCAATTCATAACCTGTCATAAACGTGTGAAAACCATTGATAAATACTAGCATGACAATACAAACTAATTAATTGTTGATAATCCTCTATTTTTCACACTTTCTCACTGGAAGATAAAATGAAACTTTCAATAGGAATTCTGGATTGAAAGCTTTAAAGTACTCCAGTTTGATTTTCAGCGGCAATCTATAACTACTGTAATTTATGTCATTTAATTTTTCTTTTGAATATCTATGTCATTTAAAAAGTTGCAATTGTGTTGAAAACACACAAAAAAACATTAAAATATTATTACAGTTGATTTGGATGGCGAGTTGAATTATTACCAATTTCTCGTTCGATTAAGAAATGAAACATAACAACGAATCAAACAAGTATGTAAATGTAGGTCAATGTCAACATTGAACATGTAAACAAATCAGTAGACTCACGAGCTTTTATAGGTGATGTAAAATATAAATGGCCTAGCTTTAATAAGTTACACTTTGTTGATGATTGTGTGAGTAATATCACTCTCTCTCAGCTACAAAAACTTATGAAATGTTTTTATGGAAAATAATGGGGACTGGGGTTGTCTTCGAGTTCCAAACTTCAGAGAATTTGTCTTTCAATGTTTTGTATTCAGCGACCATTTTATTAAGCGACCTTTTTTATGATGTCCCTTGAGTGGTCGTTTAAGACAAGATTGACTGTACACTTGACCCAATTCTCTCTTTTAAAAAAAAGATAAAGGCGAAAAATTTAAAAAACGAGGCGTTACATCGAATTTGCGCTCATTCCAGTTCATGCGATAGCTCAAATGCGCATCAAGGTCGTGGTTTGTATTTTTCTTATTTCTTTTTTGTAAATACTGCACTATCTGACGATCACATTCGTTCGATAACTTTAGCAGTTTGGTGGATCAACATCTTAAACGAGCTATCCAATGAGTGCTTTTACAGAAATACGGTGGCATTCAAAAGATAAATAATTTGGTCAAAAGCAAATTCTAATTTAGTATAAGTCGCCATAAAAATGCGGACATGAAATTTTCATCTTATAGGAGCTGTATATATCAACTTGATCTTATAGAGGTGATAAACAACAATAATTCGTGAAATTGTACATATGATTAATTATTACACATATTAGCATCTATCAAAACGCTCTCCCATTGCACCGTTCATTACTTTCCTATCACTCTCTCAAATTATTTCAATCGCTTCAAAATCGTTTAAAAAACGCAAACGAAAGCGTTCAAAGCACTCATCACTCAAAAGCAATCATATCTCCCACCCCGACTATGTGAATTGCATGGATTTGTTAGCGTCTAATGGGTGGCGAAGAGAGACAACTCTGTTTATGGAACAGTGCCTAAACTTTTGTTTAGGGGAAGTAATAAAATTATCGTCATTATCCTATATTTGAACGAAATAGCGATTGTTTTACCTCCGTTTAATATCATTAAAAGGTCTCGCTTGTAATATTCATTCAATGTCATTACGAAATATTTTCTGAATCATTCTCCCTGTTGCGAGTATTCAACTTTATAGAAAATTCACGGACAGAATGGTGTCATATTGAGCCATAATTAGTTAATGCATAGCAAATAGAGATGTACCATCACAGCGTATAAAATGAAAATGCTCGCAAAGCGTTTTAGTAATGCTACCCCGCATAGCATGGACAAATCAGAATACAATTTCTAGACGTTTGCAGATATTTTCGCATCTTCAACGAATAACGAGTATCTTTATCATTTGAATTGATTAGTGATCGAATCAGATCAACATCAAAAAGATATTTATCATAATAATGAATTACATGGTTAAACGCACGAAAGACCGGTGGTGACTTCTTTTATTCAAACTTCTCGCTTCACACTTCAAACATATTTTCTTTGAAATGTGAACTCTGAAGCGTGAACTGGTGGTGACATTTCTTAAATTCAAACTTCAAACTTCACACTTCAAACATAGTATCTTTGAAGTGTGAACTGTGAATATTGAACTTTAAATTGTGAACTTTGAAGTTTGAAGTGTGAAGTTTGAAGTGTGAAGTGTGAAATATGAAGTATGAAGCGTGAAGTTTGAAGTGTGAACTATGAAGTGTGAACTGTGAAGTTTGAAGTGTGAACTATGAAGTGTAAAGTTTGAAGTGTGAAGTTTGAAGTTTGAACTATGAAGTGTGAAGTTTGAAGTTGGAAGTGTGAAGTTGGAAGTGTGTAGTGTGAACTATGAAGTGTGAAGTTTGAAATGTGAAATTGATGTGTGAAGTTTAAAGGTTGAACTGTGAAGTTAAATGTACTTCAATATTCACAGTTCACACTTCACTCTTCATAGTTTACACTTCACACTTCAAACTTCACACTTCAAACTTTTCACTTCACACGTAATAGTTAACACTGCACACTTCACATTTCAAACTTTAAAGTTCACACTTCATACTTCACTTTTCAAGGTCATATGCTTGAAGTGTGAATAAAAGAAGTCACCACCGGTCTTTCGTATAAACGTACAACACCATGTTGTTATTTTGGTCCCAAAATTTCAATGCAGTACCATTGATATGACCAATAATTTCGAAATAGGACAGCCATCCCTGGATAAGATCGTTTATTAAATTTCAGGAAGATCTTTGTCTGTAGATAAGATTGAAAGTCTTTAAGTGGTCCAGACGAATGAACCAGTACACATGATGTAGTGTTACAACGGTTATTATTTCAGGATTCAAAAGCGTTTGCAGACGCTTGCAATTGGTACCATGCTTTGCACGTGAATTCACGTGCAAAGTAGCGTACCATTTCTCAATGTTTTACGAGCGTTTGTCATCTTAAACGCAGGACAGGGTTATGGATAGAGATATCACACGACGACGAAAGAATTTTAATTTTAAATGTAGAAAAATCGTATTTAGTAAAACAGACACCTTAAAAATGAAAAGACAATGAAACCAGTAGGTAAAGTTGAGTGTTTCGACCTTGGATCCGGATTTGTCACAATACCTCAGAGATGCAGTCTTGTTTTGTTTAACCCGATCTCAATTGACATTGAAATTGAAAACAAATAAAGGAGGGATTTGACTTTGTTTTATCAGAGTCACCCCTTTTTGTTTGGTTTTTATTTGCTTTCCCGACTTCTGCAAAATCTCTGTATACGGCGCTACAGTTGGGAATGTTTTGGAATTGGACGATTTTGGAATGATTTGGGAATGTAATTGAATGCGTTTAAGGAGCAGGTTTTGTATGATGTTAAAGGGGGACAAAAACTCACTATTTTCATTTATACCGTCTATGAATAGATGAATTGTTCTATGTTCTAATGAACAGATGCATTTCTGTTTTCGGACCAACAAGAAACTTTCAGAGCCACACCAGCAAATAGATTTTAAAATTAGGAAATGGAATGGTCGATCTGATGTCGTGGAGCGTTTTTAAACGGATATAGAATGGTCTCGATTGGGCTTGAAGTGCAAATTTCACGCGTTTACTAACTGTGAGACGTCTAGCGAAAATGGACCATCCAGGTAGTGCGTTAAGTGTCGATCCTAGTTACACTGCCATTTCTCAAACTTTTCGCGATTCCAATGGCATGTATATAGACCAATAGAATATCATTTCCTTGAATCAATCCACGATTCCCCCTTTACCAAACTGACAATTACAGTTAACAACATTTTGAAATTGACAAGGTGGATGGTTTTGGAATGATTTTGAAATTAAATCGAATGACCTTATGGAGCGAGTTTGGTGTGAAAGCCAATATAGCTAATTTTGTTCAGGGTGAACAAAATAATCCATATGTATTACCTCCCTTATATTAAATATGCTTACAAGTTCTTTAAATCGCTTCCTATTCCTTCAAGAACCTATCAGAGGTTTTCAATTTCATTTATATCGGTGAAATCGTGATTTTTCACCAACAATATTCATTTTGAATCTGGTTGTTTATCTTATCTTTTAAGTGATTTTGGATCGTTTTTTATGGTTTGAGTGAGTGTTTGTAATGCACGAATGGAGCGCTGAGTGAGCAATTTAGAATGGTTTTGATTGAGATGAATGTCAATTTCAAGATGTAACTAACTGTAGCAGGGTCAAGCCGGTTCAATTAACGGATCGCTGCTGTCAATCAAAATTTGATTGAAACTAAAATCATTCACTCAAAATGGGGTGCAGCTTGAATACGTTATACACTGAAACGAACTTCTAAACGGCCACTTGGTTTGTTGCTGAAATATAATATTTCCGTTGGAATCTCAAATAGTTAAAATCGAATTTCCTTTGAAAAATCATTTAGGGAGATTTCAATTAATATTCGTTCGAAAAACATATGAAAAAGCAACGAATTCTAAGGGATTTTAAGGGTACTTCTGATTTCAAAATTAAGATTGGTGGGTGGGGTAATTGTGAAAGTTTATGCTCGTGAGAGAAACAAAGCAATGGCAATGTTATTTTATTTTAAAATTTGATATCTGACACGCAAATGCCATCGAAGTTCGACACTTATTGGATTAATGCACAAGTATTTTTGAGACGGAAATTTTAAAATTCTCCTAAAAGGTGTCATTTTGTGACTTTTGCAAACGAGGGTTCCTGTGTTGGACCATTTACTTCACATACCAAGGACAAAAACTCGAACCAATTCCTCTTTCAGAATACGTCAAAATGAACGACATTTCATATACACATCAAAGATGTTTTGTTCAATGACTTCAAATATCTTAAAATGTTGCAAATGAAAGGTGGCCGTTTAGAACTTCGCTTCAGTGTAGTAGTTTGAATCTGTAGTAACATTTCAGAATCACATCGACGATATTCTGCTGACAAATAACCTTTTAACATCAGGGCCAGAGGTTATAAAACTTTTCTAAGGCTAAGGCTCAATTTTCTCAAATTTTAACTTAAAATAAATGTATAAAAATAAAAGGTAATATTAATAAGTTGTTATTTATAACAACTTATTTATATCATCTTTTCATGCTAATACATTAAGATGAGTAATAAAACAAAATTACGGCTTTCATCTCAAATTGAAAATTGAGTAATTTTTTTAATTGAGCCTGAGAAAAGTTTTATAATCTCGGGCCAGGAAGCGGTATGCAATGACGGTAATCAGGGGCGAGATCAGCTATCCATCAATCGTATCTCCGTATTGGGATTCATTAATTGAATCTAAGATATGACAGTTTTGTCCGAGGGAAAGGTCACCAGCGTTTGTAGGAGGTACAGTTAACAACATCGTGAATTTGACCAGGTGAATGATTTTGGAATGATTTAGGAATGAAATTGATTGAGTGTGTCGAGCGAGTATTGAGTGAATTTAATGGGAAGTAATCTAATATCTCAAATTTTGTACAGGATGAAGCGAAATTGATTACCTCCCTTAAATAAAATATGCATACAAGTTCTATAGATAGTTTCTTATTTCTTTAAGAACTTATTAGACGCTTACAATCGGAATTATTTTAGTGAAATTGCGATTTTCGCTATCTAAATTCATTTTGAATGACGTTGTTGATTCCATATTTTCAATAGGTTTGAGCATTTTTGAATGGTTTGAGTGAGTATTTGGAATAAGTAAATGGAGCGCTGAATGAGTGATCTAGACCGGTTTTGATCGGAATGAGAATCAATTTCACGATGTAGTTAACTGTAGGTCTAAGAGTATGCAATAACGATTTTGTTTAATTAGGCCTATCGGAGGTCACGATTTGCATCGTGATATAATATTAACAGTACATTTTCCATTTTGTTAGTATTTCCCTTTTCTAGAAATTTAGAAATCGACAAGACGTCTTGAATTTTCGTTGGACGTATAAATGATTCATTCTGACGCGCTGATGCTTCGAGAAACCGTTATATTGAGGCGCAAACCGAAGGATCCCGTCATCCGCGCTGATAAGCGTTTGAAAACATAAGATGTTATCATGACGTATACACATTCGGAACACCTCTCGGCCAATCTCACGATCAACCTCGGGTGTACATAAACGGACGATTTTTTTTAAAAAATAACGGGAAACCCTTGGAAAAACGCAATGACGTCAGTTAAAATGGCGTTAGCCCTCGAAACTGTGAGTGAAAACACTCGACGTCGCCAACGCTACTCGTTTGAGTCACTGACGTGAAACCATCGTATCCTAATATGAATATCTTTAGATTCTTAAATAACGGCTGAAAAAAATCTTAATTTATAAGAATGATTCGTCATTCTCAAAAACTAAGATTTTTTGCCATTATTTACAGAAAAAGATATAAATCTACGGTGTTAGTTTTTCTTACACTGTTTCCGCCTAAAAAAATGCACGATTTTGTTACATACCCATCCGCCTTACATACAACCGAGGTCTGTTGCAGTTTACGGAAATGGCCGAGTGATGTTCCGAATGGACGTATACATTGAGACACAATTTGAAAATTAATGCTGTTACAGTTAGTTACATCGTGAAAATGACATTCGCCTCTATCAAAACCATTCTAAATCGCCCACTCAGCGCTCCATTCATTCATTCGCAACACTCATTCAAATCGATCAAAAACGCTCAAACCCATTGAAAAATATAGAATCAACAATGTCATTCAAAATAATCTTGGGTAGAGAAAAATCGCGATTTCACTGACATATTCAAATTGTAAGCGTCTAATAGATTCTTGAAGAAACGGAAGTTATTTATTGAACTTGTATGCACATGTCATTAAAGGGAGGTAATGAATATCGCTAATATTATTCGTCCGGAACAAAAATAGCGATATTGATCTACCTCTCTTTAATTTCACTCCAAACGCGCTGCTCCCGCTCATTTAACTCCATTTCAAAACCATTCCAAAATCATTCATCTGGTTAATTTCACGATGTTGTTAACTATAGCTAGAACGACTTTCAACCGGATGTCTTTGATTCACAAAGCCTGAATGATGGTTGTGTCTTTATCTTCTTCCACATGTCCAAAGAGAAAAAAATGTGAAAGTTCTTGTATTCACATTTCCTAGCTAATTATGCAATTAATTTTCAAGTAGATCATATTCTAAAGCCTTTATAGTTATGTTTGTTATCTCTGAATTCTAATTTCTACTTGGAAATCTATTAATTGTTTGTTAATTAATTGCTTTACTGAAAAGCAAATAATGGTTGTTCGCAATACAAACTAAGGGACGCAAGAGTTTCAAATTGTTTAATGGATAATTAACTTCTTCTCTTTTTCGTGCTTCAAAACTTTTCATATTATAGAAGTTGAATGTCTCACTCCCGTGAGCATTTCGCACGGACCGATCGGCCCTCCGGGGTTCTAGTTACGGACGCTGCGCCTTCAAAAATCCCTGCTTTAATTACTTGTCTACATATTTGTATGTCCTTTAGTGTCTTTAACACATAGAAGTACAGTTAACAGCACCGTGAAATTGACAAGATGAATGATTTTGCAATGAATTTGAAATGAAATTGAATGAGTGTGTGGAGCGAGTTATTAATGAAATTGGACGAAATTTTCGATGTTTACTATATCCCTTTTTTAAAAAATATGCATACAAGTTCCACAAATACCCTTCCATGTCTTCACGGATCAATTAAACGCTTAAAGAATTTAATAAAGACAGTGAAATCGTGGGTTCCTTTTTCTTCCGATTTTCATTTTGAGTGTAGTCGATGACATTTTGAGTTTTAGTGAGTTTGGGCTTTTTGAAGGGCTTGAGCGAGTGTTTGGAACGGATGAATAGGTCGCTGAGTGTTCACTGCCGATCACCTTTTATTACTTCCATGTGAGTAATCATAGTAGGGCTTTCACAGTCTGTGAAGCAACATTGATTCAAATCGTACAACTTCAGTTCCAGTAAAAAAGGACTCGGTATTTTTAATCTTCGAGGCCAAGTCGTGAATCATTGTATTTGTTACGTAATCTAAAATTACGTCATATAAAATGTGGCGAAAATGTCGTTACAAAAACAAACGTTGGCATTGAGCGCAACGTCATACGAAATTGATCGATATTTGGGTTACCAAGGACGTTATGCTCTTAACAAACGCTTTGTTAAGGTATCCCGACACCATAAGGCATGAATCGACATTTGAGTTACCAAGGACGATATTCTCTTAACAAACGCTTTGTTAAGGTATCCCGACACCATTAGGCACTTGTTCCAATTTTATATATTTCGTAGAGTGTACCTTTACGATAATTTGACTAAAAAATCAGCATAACTTTCCATGCATTTTTCGGAGAAAACGGGAATTTTCGAAATGAAACATTTTTTCTTGCAAAATACCAAGAAAAGTATGATTCAATGTTCGGGGATAGTGGTTAATATGATTCATCGAAAACAAGGAGTCTCAAAATATTTGATAAGTCACAATTACAAAGCGAAAATACAGAAAAAACGTTCTCGAAAAAATACTCTTATATTCATTGCAATATGATTTCAGAACATAATAACAATAATGTTAGAATATCAAAACGCACGAAACTTTAGTATAAAACATAACGAAAGGGATAAACTTTTATTAAAGGGACGGTGATATGTTTTTCTTTACTTTAAATTATTTGTGTAAAGGTTTCCAATGGTGTCTGATTGCCTTAAAAAAGAGAAAATGGTCGAGTTGAACGATAAATTTTGTTTATGTTTTTACTCTCATAATTATTATTTACCAGTGAAAAAGAGGACAATCCGATTGTATCGAAAATAGCGATACGTGTTGTTTTTGACGATGCACAAAAAGCCGATGTTTCTATTTCCAAACGAGCTGCACGATATTGTATTACCGGTGTTGTATGCCTATACAGAGCGTCATATTTCTTTCGCCTAATTTGTGTATGAAGGAAATGAAATCTATTTGTTAATGCTGTTCAATTAATTATTAAGAATTCTCGGTGGATTATCGCCTGTTCTTTAATTCATTTCTATAGACTGTCGCGATATAATATATACTGTTTTGTATGGAATAAAATATCTAACGAGGTTGGGAGAATTGATGATTGTCGAGGCTCTGCCGAGACAACGATCAATTCTCACAACCGAGTTAGATATTTTTTCATACAATACACTTAGTACGTATTGTATTTATCTTATAACCTCTATTTCTCTTGTTTTCGTCCATGTTTCTAACTTTAATGTGAGATTCTAAAAATAACTAAGTGATATCATAAAAATATCATACAGGATGTTATCACACAGATATTTGTACAGTTATAAGATAAATATCGGTATATTATCACTTGAAAATTTTACCGCTGAAACTATGAAAATAACAAAAAGTGTACCTTTCGTTCATTCATTTCATCATTACATAAAATGACAAGCTTTTGTCCAAATTAAAAAAAGGGTCTAATTTATGCATTCGGAAAGGTAATCGTAAAACAACGCTCTTTTGATCACTGAATCAAAGATAAATGAGCCTGTGTGTGATATTTCCAACAATATGAAATGTTCGTGAGGTGCAAATACTGAGAAGCATAGACAGCCACATACTGTAAATAAAAAAGTTCCCTGATTGTCTACAGATACTTTGAGACCTTATCTATGTACTTAACACATGGTTAAGACTCTGGTCAGACCGTGCGGATACACAGACTAGTAAGACTCTTTGCTTTACGCATATTTGAAATTGATGGAAATCGCACGCACATGCTCAAATTGATTTTAAACAGAATAAATGCCCTCTATATAGACTCATCGCAAAACAGAAAGATTATAAAAATGGTAAAAATATCAATTTTCATATATTTAACATTGCTTTCGTTGATTTCCTATAACTGATGCTACATTTCACTACATCGTGACATTGACACTCATTCCGATCAAAACCGTTCTAGATCACTCACTCAGCGCCCCATTTACTTATTCCAAACACTCAATCAAACCATTCAAAAACGCTCAAACCTATTGACAAATGTAAAATCAACAACGTCATCCCAAATTAATTTGGATAGCGATTAGATTACCTCAAAACTTCACACAATCAATCAATTTTATTCTTAAATCATTCAAAAATCATTCACCTTGTCCAATTCACGATGTTGTTTACTGTACCTAAGTGGGATCCAATGTACCCATGACGTCATGACGGCGCCTAGCGCGAAATGTCGCGTTTTGAGAGAATTAACTATAATTGTTTTACTTATCGTTGTTTTTGCATTAAAGAAATAACATATAAATCGTTAGAGTTTATTATATCTACAATTTAGTCCGATTATACATGTTTCTTTAATGCTTTTCGGTGGTTTATCGAGAAATAACGGTAGATTATCACTTGATAATCTCATCGCAAAATCAGTGAAATTATCAAAAACTTACACCCTGTGCATTTTGTGCATTTCACCCTATCTGACGTCATCAATGTGGGGCGAAATAAGTGACGTCACAATGAACACTGAAGCGTAGCTGCACTTACTTATGAATGGAGTATCGATCAGTGCTTAATACATTTCAAATAGCCTAACAAGTTAAAACATTCTTACCTTAGAGGTTCTAGAGTAGAGAGGTTCATTAAGCTCTAGCCACATTTTAGCCTGGAACCCTCGCCATCCCGGCCAGGTGGACATCGTTGTCAGCTTCTCTTTCTCCTTGATGTTTTGTCCTTCATCGGTTTCAAGTATCTGTAATTTAATAAATGTGAGCCGTCACGCAAAAAGGGACCATCTGGGAACTTTGTAAAATGAATATTTGAAAAAGAGATTGGGTCCAGAATTAGTCAACCAAAGATCGCATTTCAAAAATCCTTTCTCTGCAAGGTAGAATGAACATTCTAGATTCAGGGAAATACCCCACTGCGAAAAGTTTCGACCTTAGTCAGTCTGCGCAAACCGCGCAGTCTGACTAGGATCGACACTTTACGCAATACTCAGATGGTCCCTTTTCGCGTGACGGGTCCAAAATATATAATCGTTCATTATGTTTAGAGGATACTCGAAAAATTGTAGACCAAAATACAGAATCAACAGCTCGAGTAACACAGGGCCGCCGTCAAAGCGCAGTTGGTAGCGCGACGGACTGTCATTCTAGAGGTCTCGGGTTCGATCCCCGACGGCGGCACTCATTCTTTCCGACAATTTGTCTCTCACCAATGGGTTGATAATCGTAGACCTATGTGAGATAGTAGCTGGAGGCTGGGAAAGCATGTTATGGTTGAACTGATGAGAGAAATACCAGGAATCCATTGTTAGGTGTTCCAGCCGCCGCGATATAAATGAAATAATGTTGAAAGCGGCGTTAAACTCCAATCAATCAATCAATCAATCAATCAATCAATCAATCAATCAATCAATCAATCAATCAATCAATCAATCAATCAATCAATCAATCAATCAATCAATCAATCAATCAATCAATCAATCAATCAATCAATCAATCAATCAATCAATCAATCAATCAATCAATCAATCAATCAATCAATCAATCAATCAATCAATAAATCAATCAATCAATCAATCAATCAATCAATCAATCAATCAATCAATCAATCAATCAATCAATCAATCAATCAATCAATCAATCAATCAATCAATAATCAATCAACAATCAATCAATCAATCAATCAATCAATCAATCAATCAATCAATCAATCAATCAATCAATCAATCAATCAATCAATCAATCAATCAATCAATCAATCAATCAATCAATCAATCAATCAATCAATCAATCAATCAATCAATCGAGTAACACAAGAAATGGGATAAAGATGCATCATTTGCACACCCAGCGCCGAAATTCAACCTATCACATGAAATTGATCGACTTGGAGTGCGATGTTTCTACCCTTGTTAAAGCCTGCCAATAAATCGTAGGTTACAAATACCGAATATCCGTAAATCAAGAATACTCAATCCACATTTAATAACATCGTGAAATTGACATTAATCTCAATCAAAACCATTCTTCTATATGGACTAACATTTCGCTGAAAATCTCAGAATTGAATAAATGAAATGTATTTTTTCCTTGTCATATCATATTTTTCCATCTAATACCGCGACGAGTCTTGTTTTTCAGAATTTTTGAATGTAAATAATGATTTTTGTCTGTCCCTCTACATGTTAACTTTAAGCCTTTCATACCTTCTTGGAGAAACTTAAATGGCAGCCCGGGAGTCGCGTTAAATGATGTTATAATGTAAAATTATCTGTAACATGCATGCGAAGAATTCGCATCAATGTTAACGGAGTTACCCACTGGTGGTAGTAAACAAATTTAAAATATACCCCTACAATAATAAATTAGCTCATGAAAAATCTTTATCCCATAAGCATATTTGATAAACTCATGCAAAATACATTATTCAATAAGAAAAACGTTTTTGTTTTTTTAAGTAAAAGAGACTAGTTGTGTTTTGTAGTGGAATTGTTGAGCTCTATTTCCGACGCCATTTTGGAACCCAAGTAATACCGGCCTGACCTAGGATCAGAAGCGTCGAGGGTGAAAGGTTAAAGTGTCGAAACCGAGGCCGTTCTGATGGAGATCCTTTTGACTCGGATCTAAACCGAGTCCCTTATGAAATTACCCCTTGTCTGTATTACGAACAACGGAACAAGGAATAGTCTTCCCAAAAATAGTCCTGATTTGCAAAGGGGCCGAGTCAAAAGTGTAAGATTTTAAGTGAGTCGTTTTGGTATAAAATATTTTTATAAAATTAATTTTGTCTAACATTTTTAATTCCTTGGGAAATCAAATCTGAGTGTATTCTCTCTTTGTTCAAAACCGTTTGACAAGATAATAGATAGTTTAAGATGACATAACCCTCAATATCCTAATAAGCATATCCAAATAAGGAGTAATATCTATATTTAATATAAAACCACGTGTTTTACTATATGATTACATCTTGATACTAGATAGCCTTCATTGCCCCCCGTGTTTAAGAGCGGAAAATGCGAAAATATTAATATTAACTTGATAGTCAAAATCATTATTTTGAGATAAATTTATTTTCAAAAACATATTTTTTGGAATGGTATAGAGCTGAAATTAAGATATTACCGCATACAAATTTTCTATTCAAACTTGATTATATGTAATTGATGAAAAGTTTGGTCCATATAGAAGTATAACGGAGTATAAACGTTTTTGCAGTTTAACGCAATACATTTTAGTTATTGCTATTGTTGTTGTTCTAGGTATTTTTACTATTTTCCCCTGTAGGTTTCTGTACAACAGTTCAACTGATCGAAATCGCCTTACAAGTGGAATCTCTGTTCTGTGATCTCATTCATATTGCTTTCTTGTCCACATTGAACTTATAATCCTATTATACCCATAGACCAATGTATTAAAGGAAAAATGTCAGATAAGGAACTGCACTGAAAGGTCATCGGAGGTGAAAACTAAAACTTTAATATAGCTAATAGAGTTGAATGGTTCCTAAGGGAAACTGTGAACAATGCTAGAGAAGAGCAATATTGTTCCCTTTTTTTAGATTTTCGGTTCCATTCTTTTTCTTCAAATCGTTCTTTTTATATTTTTCACCGTATCTTTTATTAATAGATATATTGCTAGGTATCTTGTATTTAGCAAATTTTTAACAGTAATTTGGATCGGACGTAGAACTACTGAAGAGACAATCGTACGGACTGCTTAATAGGGAGGTTTTAGTTTCAGTTTTCATATTTGTAACCCGAAATGCGAACACATTTAATCTTAGTAATACGTCAAGTGTCGACTCCAGTCAGACTGCTTGAACCGCAGAGGTCGACTTTTGTCGAACCTTTCACAATTGCTTTTTTTTAAAAAATCTAGAATGACCTTTCTTCCTTCCTTTTTAAGATGTTTTGGAAAGCGACCTATGTAACTACATGTATTATTTGGCTACATTCGCCTGAGACTCTGTGCATATTCCGTATTTCATCGGAACATCTTCGAGTTCTCATTGATTACACCGTTAGAAAAATGTCTATAAATACACAACCTAACTGGTGATTGAGGTTAAGAAATGATGGCTCAGTCTGTTAAGGTGCATCACTCTCAATCATTGATCCACGAGTTCAAATCTCCGACGCGCTAAATTTTTCTTCTCATATTTTTTTAAAGTGAGAATTTTATTTAAATCATTGAACGATCAGTTTTAGCTGAATCAAACCGCGACAATTAGCCTTTGTCGTTGTATAAAAATGAATTTGCCTATACACTGTGCTTTTTTGTCTTAAACTATGATGAAAAGTGTTTCCCAATTCTCAGAAAAATGCACTGTCGGTTGGGTCTAGTTTGACCCCCCCCCCCCCCCCCAAAAAAAAAAAATAAAAAATAAACAAGCTCTGTTCCCACAGTCACCGCAAAGGCATCCATAATCAACGGAGTCGTATTTGATGTTGCTTTTGTTGTTGATGGTTTATAAAAAATAAACTCGATATTTGAAAAGAAATTTCACCAGAAATTCAAGAAAGTGGCTATACCCCATAACACCATATTCTAAAAAGATTGTAAAATAGAAAAAAAAATGAGTCAGAAAAAATCTTTCTCCCACTGGGTTTGAACTTGTGGTATCACGAATCAGAGGCGCATATCTTAACCTCTTCACCACAGGTACGAGTAGTTTTTATGAACATAGCAAAGACTAAAATCGCAGTTCAAAATGGCGGAAAGCGTCGATCATCGACGAATTTCCGATTTCACTCACGGAAAATAAACATAGTCTCAGGCGAAATTAGCCAAGGAATAACCGTATAAACCGTCTCGCAAATGAAGGCCATCTGGGATCCCCGTTAAATAAATATTTTCGCCTGACGGGTCGGTCACATCATTACCTTAAAACCTGTATCACTACAAATAAGAGTACCACCAAAAAGCGGTCGTTTAATACGATATTTTTGAACAAATAAGACAGGTTTTTTTGAAAGCATATATAACATTTCATCAAATTCTTAGTAAATCCTATGATGTTCAAAGCCATTAGAGTTCTTTCGTGGAGACTTTTCTGATCGGTTGTGAAAGCAAACGATTAAAAAATTAACAATTTTTCGTTAAAGAATGTCCACTTTTTCTGAGACCTGCTTACGGTGAATGAAGTTTTAGTGATAGTAGCTTTATAAAAGTGGTCGCTTAATAGAACTGGTCGCTCAAACAATATCAACCGTACCTTCAAAACATCCTGGTCATCAAAGAACGTCACATATTTCTGGTAGCAACATTTGGCCAAGGCCGTCTCCTCTATCCCCCAGAACTCCATCTCCTTTTTAAACGACGAAGGGCAAACATCGGAGGGTATGTGGAGTTCTTCCCCTTGATAGTGGTACAAGATGGCGCGAAACGCACTCGCATGGCGCTCTATAAAATAATGGTTATCGTCCACAAGGGTAAACTCCGTTCTTAATTTTTCATGAATGTTCTTTGTTATGATTGTCCATGTTTTGTTTGAGATCTCAAACAATGTTCCACTCACGTTAATCTTAGTTGAGGTTTTGGGTTGCTTTTCTTCCATTGTTTCGCTTTTCCCTTGCTAGTAACAGGTCTTTAATTTTTCATTTTGTTCTACTTTAGAGTTCCACTTTTAGATCATAGAATTCCAAAGCTCTCAGCTGTATCGTTTAAAATATTCAAGGAAAGTTTAAAAATGATATTGTTTATAGGTCTGTAACGTCTATTTTAAAATTTATGTTGTTAATCAAATACATTTTAACCATAGTATACAGTTAGTAACACGGTTCAATCGACAAGTTGAATGATTTGAATTGAAAATAAATGAGTGGGATGAGAGAGTTTTGAATGATTTTCAAGAAGTTAGGCTTGGCATTATCTTTAATTTCGACCAAATAGACGAAATTTGCGATGATTTTGTACATACCTGTAATAAAATCGACATAGTTTTCCGACTTTGTGCCTTCGCGGACAAATAAGATACTTTAAAATTATCATCAGCCAATAAAATCATCCGATTATTTGATGGAGTGGATTGAAACGTTGATCATTTTGTGGTATTTCGAAAAAGTTTTTGAAAAACTCCGGAGCGTTTTTGAGTAATTGAGGGGAGCGTTTGGAATAAATGATTAGAGCGCCGAAAGAGTGTTATTTAATAGTTTCGATCGAGATGAATGTTAACTTCACGATATGAGTAACTGTACCACTTATTGTGAAATCTAATATATTATTTTTATATTTATTTTCTTTCGTTAAAATTTTTCACGTTTTCTATTGATTTCATTAAATCATAAGACAATTGTCCTGAATGCAGGGTACAGTTAACAACATCGTGAAATTGACCAGGTGAATGATTTTGGAATGATTTAGGAATGAAACTGAACGAGTGTGTGGAGCGAGTTTTGAGTGAATTTAATGGGGGTAATCCTATATAGCAAATTTTGTTCAGGATGAACAAAATTAGCAATATTGATTACCTCCCTTTAATAAAAATGCATACAAGTTCTATACATAGCTTCCTATTTCTTCAAGAACCTATGCGACGCTAAAAATTTGAATCATGTCAGTGGAATCGCGGTTTTTCTCTGTCAAATTTTATTTTAAATGACGTTGTTGATTCTAATTTTTTCAATGGGTTTGAGCGTTTTTGAATGGTTTAAGTGAGTGTTTGGAATGAATGATTGGAGCGCTGAGTGAGCGATTTAGAATGGTCATGATTGAGGTGAATGTCAATTTCACGATGTAATTAACTGTACCTAAAAATGTTTTTATTTCTTCGAACTAATCGGTTTCTTAATATAATTTTTATCAGCGAATTCATTTTATCCATAACATGAACCAATTACATTGGGTTATGTAAAGTTAGTAACATCGTGAAAATGACATTTACCTCGATCAAAACCATTCTAAATCGTTCACTCAGCGCTTCATTCATTCATTCCAAAAATATATTCATCCTGAAGAAAAAATTGCGATATAGGATTACCTCCCCTGAATTTCACTTAAAACTCGCTCCACACACTCATTCATTTTCATTCCAAAATTAATCATAAATCATTCATCTTGTCAAACTGTACAGTAGGAACATCGTGAAAATGACATTTGCCTCGATCAAAACCATTCTAAACCACTCGCTCAGCCCTCCATCCATACGAACACTTACTGCAACCACACAAAAACGCTCCAAAACTTTACAAAAACACTTCGAAATCGTTTAAAACGATTAACATTTCATTCAAATCGATCAACTCCTTCCATGACTTTCTGGGTTTTAAATTGTCTATCTGGTCCGTTAAGATACACAAAACCAAATAGTAAATTTTAAAAAAAGAAATAAATAAATAAACAAATACCACCAATTTCGAAATAAGCGGTATTCCATTTACACCCTTATATTTCATTAAAAACTCACTTTTACGACTCAATCCTATTATTTCGGAAATCATTCCAAAATAATTCACCTTGTCAATGTCTCGATATTTCTACTTTAAGTTTTATCAGAATAGTCCAAGTTAAACTGAAAAATAGCGTTTTATCTGTAGCTTTTATTAAATAAGACGTATTATTCACATTCTATAGACAGCGGGCACAATATCATGGATGCCGCATTGTTGAAAATGACAATTCCATTGTTCACTATTCATTTTGATGGAATAATTACAGACGTAAGTCGCACATTAGATCCAAATGACGGGGACTGGCTGTCTTTTTTCGTGCTAATTGATCATATCTATTGGAGTTAGAATTTGAGTTTATCTCCATTTAACTACAAGCTTTTATCTCAAAGGCCAGGTGCATTAAAAATTTACAAGGTACTTACCACCCCTTTCTGTGAAGGTATTAAGGTCATGCGTTCACCCTTTACTAATGTATAAGAAACTGAAAGTAAATGAGAAATGAGAACTATCATGAGATTGACATTCATCTCAACCGAAGCAATTCGAAATCGCTCGCTCTGCTCTCCTTTAAATCATCCCAAACACTTACTCAACGATTCAAAAATACTAAAAAATTGTTTGAAAATACGTCGAAATCGTTCAAAACTATCAACATTTTCATTCAAAGCTATGGAATCTGTTCTTCGATTTTAATGTTTTTATGTTTTTATTCAGCATGACAAGGGTTAAAAGCGCCTGATTCGTCCGCAAATACGCCTTACATGTAACACAAAATTACGCAGGCCTTGAGAAAGGGACGGTAATAAAATATATCTTATTTCGCCCAATACGAAAGTTACGATATTATTTCACCTCTCTTTTATGTCATTCAAAACTCGCTCCGTCACTCATTCCATTTTCAATCGGAAATACTTCTAAATAATTTAACCCGCCAATTTCAAAATGTTGGTAAATAAAATAAAATGAAAAAAAAAAAAAAAAAAAACAAACACACATAAATTATAAAACACATTCTAATTAATCTCATTACCAAACGTAAAGTCAATCAATTCTAAATTTGTTAAATAAATATAACGACACCTTCTAAAGAGTTCGATGTTTGTTCCATATTGAGAACGTTTACTTCTTCTTTCTGCGTAAAAAGAGGTTGATTAATACCCAGTTTTACAAGAAAAGTACGCTTACTGTTCTTTCTGTTCTGAACAATTCTTAACATTTAAGCAAAAAGTGATTACATTTAGTTCCATCGTGAAATTGACACTAACCTTAATCAAAACCATTCTTAATCGCTCACTCAGCGCTCCATTCATTCATTCCAAACACTCTCTCAAACCATTCAAAACCACTCCTATCCATTGAAAAAAATAGTATCAACAACAAATAAATTTTGAAAGAGAAAAATCCCGAATTCACTGACATAATTCAAATTGTTAGCGTCTCATAGGTTCTTGAAGAAATAAGAAGCTATGTATAGAACTTTATTGAATCTTTTATTAAAGGGAGGTATTCAATATCGCTAATTTTGTTCAAGTAGAAAATTTGCGATATAGGATTACCTCCCATTAAATTCACTCAAACTCGCTCCACACTCATTCAATTTCATTCCTAAATCATTCCAAAATCATTCATCTTGGCAATTTCACGATGTTGTTAACAGTTATCAATTAATTTTAATTTTGTTCAATAAATACAACGGCACATTCTAAAGTGACTTTTTCTTTCTACGTGAAAAGAAATTAATCTATACCCAGTTTTCAAGAAAAGTACGCTTTTTTCTCTTCTGAACAAGTCTTTACATTAAACAAAATGTTTTTATAAAACACCAATGCTCCCACCCACAATTGACATGATTTTCAAATCGTACGAAATTATCGATATTGTATTACCCTCCTTTATACAGAACCTTAAAATATACAGGTAGCAACGTAGTAAAATTGACATTCATCTCTATCAAAACCATTCTAAATTGTTCAATCTACGCCCCATTCGATCATTCCAAACTGTCACTCCAATTATACAAAAAAGCTCAAAGATCACTAAGAATGATGAGATCGACATCTTCATTCAAAATGAAAATCGGTAGAAAATTCCACAATTCCACTGAGCTAGTTGAATCTTGTAAGCGTATTAGACGTTCGTGAAGACATGGGAATCTATTCATTGAAAATGAACGCATATTCTCTTTAAGGGGGAGGGGGGTGATATTGCTAATTTTATTCATCTTGAACAAAATTAGCGATATTGGATTACTCCACTTTAATTTTGCGCAAACTCGCTCCACACACTCATTAAGTTTCAGTCCAAAATAATTCCAAAGACATTTATCTTGTCAATTTCTCGCTGTTGTTATTCGTTCCACAAAAATATTTGCGTGTCCTCGTTCCAGACTATAAAATAATGAATAACTCGTTTGATTTGAATGTAGTTGTGAATCATTGTGAAGCGTTTTTGAATTATGTTGTAGAGTATTTTTTTAAATAATTTGAAAAACGGCAGTTTGTTTGTTTGTTTGCTTGTTTGTTTGTTTGTTTGAATAGGGTTTAGCGCCGCTTTCAATAATTATTAAGTTATGTCGCCTCGAAGTTCCTAGCAACGGCTTTCTGGTATTTCTCAAACCGGTACTGCAATTACATCCTTTCTTAGCCTCCAGCTGCTATCCCACATAGCTTTAAGAATTAAATCTTTCTAAGTTTATTAAAGGAGCTTTTGTACGTCGATCAATTTTGATAAATAACGTACTAAATGAGTAATGACAGTAATGTAAGATAAGATATTGAACAGTTCAGTCATTAGTTTTATTTAGGTCTTGCTTCTCTTCCAATTGATCTATTAGGATACTTATATTTTAGATCTTTTGATAATGTAATCTAGTTTTTGGTGGATCCAGAAATGTCTTGAATTCGTATACTTTGCTAATGTGACTAATTATTTGTGGTTTTGTTAAAACATATTATGACGAGATACTGTAAAGTTTAAGTCAATAAAATATTTTCTATATATATATTTAAGCTTACCAACCCATTAGTGGAAGACCAATAGTCGGAAAGGATGTGCGCCGCCACCGGGGATCAAACCGTGAATTTGGATTGACAGTCTGACGCGCTACTAAATGCGTAATGACGGTGGCTGAATTAGGGTAGTAATAAACGGAGCGCCGAGCGAGCGATTTAGAATGGTTTTGTATTTGTATTTTGTAACTACGCGTAGTCCGTGACCTAGTTGTTAGACAGTAAATTCGGGATGAAAACGTCCCGGGATCGAATTCCGGGATCGAATTCCGACCAGGCCACATACATTTTTCTGGGCAAAGAAATTACTCCGCGTTGCTCCAGGTAAAATGGGTACCCGTGGGAGTTGTAAGTCAAAGTGCTGTTGTAGCCGAAGTCGCAATGAGTAAACACTCGACCTGCAATTCGATTATCAGGGGTTGGGGAGCTTAAGAATAAAGTCATGTGAATACGCATATCGTTAAAAAAAGACTTTAAACCAAATTTTCACTTTAAATTTAATCATTAAAATATGCTCATTTCTTTCTAATCAGTTTCAAAGTGTATTTTTATCACATGCTTACAGTTAATGACATCGTGAAATTGACAAGGTGAAAGATTTTGGAACAATTTAAGAATGAAACTGAATGAGTGTGTGGAACGAGTTTTAAGTGAAATTAATTGGAGGTAATCCTTTATCGCAAATTTTGTTCAGGATGAACAAATTTGGCGATATTGATTACCTCCCTTTAATAAAAATTCTTACAAGTTCTATACACAGCTTCCTTTTTCTTCAAGAACCTATGAGGAGCTTAAAATTTAATTTGAATGAAGTTGTTGATTCTATATTTTTCATTGGGTTTGAGCGTTTAGGAATGGTTCGAGTGAATGATTTGAATGAATGAATGGAGCGCTGAATGAGCGATTTAGAATGGTTTTGATTGAGATGAATGTCATTTTCACGATGTTACTAACTGTACTTATTATACTCAAAGGATGTTATTAAATATTGATTGAACATATTTTTCAAAGCCAAAACAATGACTGAAAAGTTTTGAAATGAATTACAGTTAAAAACATCGTGAAACTGACACTCATTCCGATCACAATCGTTCAAAATAATTCACTCATCAAGCTCAAAGCTCCATTTATTTATTCTGAACACCGACTCAAACCATTCAAAAACGATCCAAAAGGCGTTAAAACATTTCCAAATCGCAAAAAAAATGTTCAGCATTTAATTCAAATCGATCACTTTATTCTGAGATTTTGGCTGATGTTGATATAAAAGTGTCTGATTGGTCTACGCTGACACTCAAACAGAAAAATACGCAATTCTTTTTAAGGGGAGGCAATATATATCGCTAATTGTGTTCATCTTGAACAAAATAAGCGATTTTGTATTACCTCCCTAGAATTTCATTTATACTCGCTACACACACTTACTCTTTTTTATTCCAAAATCATTCCAAAATCATATCTTGTCAATGTCTCGATGTTCTTAACTGTATAATGATTAATTCGTCCCTTTTCGTATTTATTACCAATACTATTTTTACCTTGGTGAAGAAATTAAAAACGTACTACATTTCCGATGAAATATAACATCATGAATGCATATTTATATTTTCATAAATGTTCCCTGTGGAATATAAGATCATGAAAGCACATTAATATTTTCAAAAATGTTCTGTATGAAATATAACATCAAGAAAGCACATTAATATTTTCAAAAACTATTCCAAGTATTGATAGTTACAAACACTATTCCATACTAATTATATCATAGCAGTGCTGGGAAAAATAACGTTTATTTGCGTGAGTCTGTGATACCAATAATGTTAGGAAGTCTTATTTGATCAATGACATTAATCCTTTTAACAGGAATCGAATTTTGCAATGTCATTCCATCTCATTAGATTACCTGAAATTGGAAAGCAATTGAGTTCAAAATCAAGTTTTGAAATACAGTTAAAAACATCGTCAAATTGACAAGATGAATGACTTGGAATGATTTTGGATTGAAATTGAACGAGTGTGTGGAGAGAGCTTTGAGTAAAATTCAACGGAGGTAATTCAATATCACTAATTTTGTTCAGGATGAACAAAATTAGCAATAATTATCAACCCACCCTTTTAATAAAATATGCAAACACGTTCAATGAAAAACTTCCTTTGTCTTCAAGAACCAATCAGACGCTTAAAAAAAATCAATTATGTCAGTGAAATCGCGATTTAGTTCTGCTTTATTCATTTTGAATGTCGTTGTTAATTGTTTCTTTTTTAGCCATTTTGAGCGGTTTTAGTGAATGTGTGGAATGAATGAATAGAGCGCTGAGAGAGTGATTTAGAATGGTTTTGACTGAAATGAATGTCAATTTCACGATGTTTTCAATTGTGCCTGAAATTGGAAAGCAATTGGGTTCAAAATCAAGTTTCGAAATATGGCCTGCGCAAATAGTTGATGGGGTTTGGTTGCAGTGTTTCTGTTGCTTTTCTTTTTTGAAAACCGATGCTGATAGCTTTAATGTTAGAGTTGTCATACAGTTGATAAAATTGTGAAATTGACACTTTAACCGCTCGAAATCATTCTAAATCATTCTAATTCACTCACTCAGCGCTCTATTCATTCTTTCCACACGCTCGTTCAAAGCATTCAAAAAACGTTCAAAATCACTTTTGTGATCAAAGATCACAACTAAATTCAAAACGAAAATTCGTAGAAAAAATCACGACTTCACTGACTTGAATGAATTTTATAGGCATTCAAATGGTTCGTGAATTCAAAGAAAGTAATTGATATTCATATTTTTTAAAGGGGGGTTATGAATATCGATAATTGTATTTGTATTTGTGATTGTATTATCTACCTTTGATTATTTACCAAAACTCTCTCCACAAATTCATTCAATTTGACTCCCTATTATTTCCCAAAATCATTATTTTTGTCTATTATAAGGTTTTGTTAACTGTCCAAAGTACTGAAAGGTTACATGTGCCCCTTTGAAAACCGCGGTAAATCTGCAATATAACAATAAATTCAATGTCCAAGACATAGTACAATGAGGAAGTAAATTTGATAGTTCGAAAGGGGTTCAACGCCGTTTTTAAAATTATTTTCGGCGACTGCGTACCTAACAATTGATTCCTTGTATTTCTCAAAGCGTACAAAGTTAATAACATCGTGAAATTGATAATCATTCCAAACAAAATCACTCAAAATCACTCGGCGCTCCAATTATTAACTCCAAACACTCACTCCAATCACTCAAAAACGACCCGAAATTATTCAAAATAAAATCCTCAATTTAAAATAATTGCTTGATTGTATTGGATGGAGTTGATTTTTTACAGTCTGATTTTCCGTGAAGAAACAAAACCAGACAAATTCTTAGATTTTATCAAAGTGAGGTAAAAATCATAGCTGATTTCCTCAAATTTGACGAATTTATCTATTATGTTTCACCTGCCTTTAAAACATTAAAATCTCGCTCCTCGCGCTCATTCAATTTCACTTCTAGATAATATCTAAATCATTGACGATGTCAATTTCGAGATGTTGTTTCATTTGTAATACTTCACCTCTTTCTATCCCGAGCTGCTATCTCACAGATTTTGGATTATCAACCCATGGGGAGGTGGAAGACAGAATGCCGGACAGGATGAATGCCGTCATCAGGTATCGAACAAGGGACATTTTGATAGTCTGTCAGAAGCGTTACAGACTGCTATTTTACGGCGACTTGGTTGAAAAAAAGAAGAAAAAAAGTCTTATGTTTACGCGCTGAGTAAACGTTTTATAACGATGAACCATGAACTGTCGACATTGCTCGAACGACCTAATCTCTTAAACGACCACTTTTTTTGAGCGACCATCATAAACAGCCAATTACCCGTAAGCAAAATCTCAGAGGACGAAAATTAGACTCTCTTAGACGAAAATTTGCCTGTTTTTGAATAGTATGCTGTAAGAACATCATATGATTCGCTAAGGGACCTGTCACACTAGACGGTGACTACAGTTAGTCATTCACCTCAATCAAAACCATTCTAAATCGTTCACTCGGCGCTCAATTCATTCATTCCAAACACTCACGCAAACCATTCAAAAACGCACAAATCCATATAAAAATATAGAATCAACAACGTCATTCAAAATAAATTTGGAAAGAAAAAAATCGCGATTTCACTGACATAATTCAAATAGTAAGCAACTAATAGGTTCTTGAAGAAATGGGAAGCTATCTATAGAACCTGTTTGCATACTTGATTAAAGTTTGCGATATTGCATTACCTCCAATTAAATTCATTCAAAACTCGCTCCACACTATCAATCAATTTCATTCCTAAATCATTCCAAAATCATTCACTTCAATTTCAGAATGTTGTTGACAGTACAACGCACATCTATGGAGATTAAGAATTGTTCAGATCGCAGTGGGACCACGGCCAGACATTCTCCCAGGGATACTCTGGGTTTTCACGGCTTTTATAGCAAAATATCGGTGCTCCTATTACGCTCCTGTGGTCATTCTACTACGCTTTAACGGATATCAAGTGCGTTCCTACTGCAATTCACTCCACCCAAATGCCGCTTTAACTGTGATTATTGAGACGCTACGGCGATTGCATTGCGCACTCGTTGCGACTCTGCTGCGATCTCACGACGGGTAAATTGCGATGCTCGAATATTTGAGACCTTTAAGATTGAAATAATTCCTATTTTTGGTTCCTTGTTACTTTTTGAAGTATGAATAAGCCCACTAGAGCAAGGAAAAGAGAAAAATGCAAAAATGTAAGAGAAAAGGTCCAAATAAGATCGAAGAATGTGCATTTTATCAATATCATTCTGAAACTGTTACATTTCGGTTTACTTGGTCAACAATCATGCATTTCGCCACTCATTTACCATTAAATGAACGTCTTTATTTCAATCGTATTTGTAGTCAAAATGCTTTACATCGCAGTTGGAAAGCCGTAGGAGCGTAGTAAAGACATCGCAAAATCGCGCAGATCACGTATAGACGAACTACAAGCGCCGATGCCTTTCTATATCGTTTTGATTGCGCTCATGCTGCGATGTTATTGCGCTGTTGCGGCGCTTCCGTATTGTGTTGACCATCCCATGGCGCTGCTACCGCGATATCACGATGCTCTTACTGCGATCTCGTCACGACGAGATCTCACTGCGATAATTTTGTGCATTCTCAATGTGCGCGGCGTGGGATCCACTGCGATCTCACCGCGATCCTGCAGAGATCAAGAGATCAAGGCAATGTCACGGTTTTACCACTGCGCTCTGGAAATATTCTATTTGCCGTAATAGCGCCGTGACATAGCCGCGTCAGTGTGACAGGGCCTTTAAGAGTTATATGCCAGTCTATATATGTTATAAATGACCTGACTTTATTTACATTAATTATCAAAAATATTGTATTGAGCGATAATTCACCGCACATTGGTGGTCAACTTAAGGTACCCCGACACCATTGGAAACCTTAACTCGAATAAGCAAAAGGAACGAAAACTTATTACCTCCTTTAATAAAAACTTATCATTTTTGTTATTTTTCAAATTAAAGGTTCTAGCATTTTTTAATTCTAACATGATTGTAATTTTATTTGAAATCATATTGCAATGAAATGAACATTATTTTCTATTGAGATTTAAATCATTTGGTTATAAAATTGTAAACCTTCTTGAAAATTGTGTAATATAGATTCACGGGCAACGTTTCTTGTTCAACGTTACAAATCCTTGTTCCGACTGGGTCATTGGAATAAAATTTGGTATGTAACAATGTCACGGATGCTTAAATGGCGAATGTTTATTCTTTCATAGTGTACGTTTTGAAAAATGCATTTTCCTCTGTAAAAGAACAAAAGAAACAGCCCCCTTCCTTCTTTGTAATTATTCCACATGTAGAAATCGACATTTTATTTTGTTTTGTCAGAAAGAAAAAAAAATATCACAAAGGAAAAAGTCTTCATTTAACCCACCCATCCCCCTAAAATGCTTCGTGCGTGCCTGGATTATCAGTAATTAAAATTAAATAGCAGTTACATAAATGTAAATGAAATTATGTTTTGAATAACGTCAAATCAATCCTAAAGGGAAACTATTTTCTACATAACCAACATCTTCATCGTCCAGTGTTATTTCTCTTGGATAGGTATCCAACAACACTCGGGAACCCTCGGCGATTCTACGGAATAGACCTCGGGAATAATAATGTCGCAGCCATGAAAGCGCGTCATATCGCACGTGGGTTTATATGACGTCACAAACATAACTAAGGATGACGTTGCGAAAAATAAAATCAACGTAAGGTTGGAATTGGGCATATTATAATTTGAAAACAAAACGCAGTGGTTCTTCAAGCGTATTAACCAAAGTACCACCAGGAGCCGAATAACCAAAAAATGACCGAAAATTACTACACTTACGTCCGAGGTACTTTCCAGTTTACGGAAAAGTCCGAGCGATGTTCCGAATGATCCAACGAGTGTTACGAAAAGATGAGACGGTTGGAAAAAATAACCGCTCATTTTTTTTGGATGTACTTCTGTCACATATGTCGGTAAGAGGCATTTTACATTGTTACATTTGATTTGGGTTTACACCACTCTCAACAATATTGCAGTTTAATCGCGGGGGCTGGTGCTCATACCCATAGTGACATGCATTCCCACAGTAATGCAGCAATTTAGTTCTCATCATAGTTTAGAACGATTTCGAAAAGAAAAATGAGTCAGTGGGGGGACGAGTTTTAAGTTCAAAGTAATGTAACGGGTGTGGAAATACGGATTCTCTCCATTTTTCCGCGGACAAGTAAAGTGTGATTTTCTACTTGTCAATGATTATTATGAACTCGTCCGAATTGAAAGATTTTGAGAAAACGTTGTTTTTAAAGAAGAACATGCTGAAACCGAGCATAAAAATCCAGTTTTTTTTCATCTCTTTGGTAACACTATAAGCTTATTAATATCTTGATCTATATAGTGCCATACCAAGATTTACCTTGGTATTTACTTGTCAACCGACAAATGGACTTTCAAAATGTACTTGTCCGCAGGAAGAAAAGCCTATGTCGGACAAGTCGGCCATGGAAATTTCTCACTCCTGAATGTAATATCAATTTTTTGTCAAATTGGTTCAAATTAGTGATAATTTATTATCCCCTTTAAAGAATCAACTTACTTTACTGTTTGTGTGACTTCGAGGGCCAATCAAATGCAATAAAATCGTGGAAAGTTTTGATCGATTTGAATTCAATGTTGATCTTTTGGAACGATCTTGGAGAGATTTTGAACTATTTTGGAGTGATTTTGAGGATTTGAAAGAGAGTGATTTGAATGCATTTAATATAGCGCTGAGCAAGCGATTATGAATTGTTTTGATTGAGTTGAATTTAAATTTCACGATGCTACTAACTGTATAAACAATTTATACCAACAAAAAAAATGCGCTTATTCAACCAAAAAACTTCCTAATTCGCTCAATCAGCGTGCACCCACTCAAATCGTTTAACGAAAACGCCCCGAAATCAAAAACAACGATACACAACGTCATTCATACCGCTCGAAACATTCCTTTTAACTATTAGTGTAGGAGCTCCGTAGGATTTCAAATAAAAAAAAAACATTTACAGGGCCGGGTAAATGGGTGTAAACTACGAGTATCATAAACCGGGCGTTGCGGTCATGATGCCAAAACGTTAGCATTTGTTCGGAAATTGTACCCCACTTTGAATGTGTATACAGTTTATAACATCATAAAATTGACAAGGTGAACGATTCTGGAATGATTTTGGAATAAAGGGGGGCATCCAATAAATCAATTTTTTTTTCAGGATGAAAAAAACTAGCGAAATTCCTTACCTCCCATTGATACAATATGCATTCACGTTCTATAATTGCTGCCTATTTCTTCAAGAACATATCAGACGCTTAAAATTTTAATTATGTCATTGAAATTGCGATTCTATTTCTATTTATATAAATTTTGAATGTAGCTGTCGATTGCACATTTTTAGTAATGTTGGAGCGTTTTTGAGCGCATTGAGTGAGTGTTTGGAATGATAGAATGGAGCGCTGAATGAGCAATTTAGAATGGTTTTGATTAAGATGAATGTCGATTTCACGATGTAACTAACTGTACACATTCAAGCAAAAGGATGTAAAATTTCTCGAACGGTTCGCTATAGGTGTATTTTCAAAACTGAGCTCAAACGTAGGCGCTGAGTCAATTTCCATAGGTAAATCGGGTGTAACTAGGAATTTAACCTGATTCCTTCACTGAAATTATGAGAGTTCATGTTTGAGTGAACCTTACGTTTTTAGACAAGCAATAAAGTTGGTTAAAAAGGTAAATTTTAAGCTCTCTAAAAGTTCATGTAAAGTGTTTGAGACCCAGTTTTAAGGGCGCTTCATTAGCCAAGAAAAAGGAGTACGTCCAGGTATATTGTATATCAAAATGAAGCTTTTTTTGAGCACAAGCAGTTGAGCAACATAAGACCGCCATAGATATAGCGGTATAGCCAAAACATTGTGGAAAGGGTCATTTTGTACAGAACAAGCTACTGCATGATGGTTGGATAAAATGGGCTCATATTTTAACAAAGTACTGTTTAAAGTTCTATCCAGGTACTACTACAACCTTAGATATAAAACTCGGTCTCAAAAGGCTCATATGAAACAATCAATTTCCATTTATTTTATCAACGTACTTGTCAAACTGGTTTGGTCTATTTTCAAAATAGATGTTAGGTATGGTGCAACAGCACACCATTATATTGTGAAATGTTTTGTGCGATTCATTTCTAATTATAGTATTTGAAATCAATGATCTATAATAAATTACAATATATTTATCATTCAGTGAAACAGAAATTGATATATTGCTAGACAACCTTACAGGTACATAAACTATTAATGTCCATTTATGTTGTGATAACACACCATACCTTATAAAAATCTACACGATTACAAAATTAGAATGATATATATGACATATGTGTTTATAAATAAGTCGAAATAAATAGCTTGCATAACTACGTTTTGGGCTCTAGTTTTATACCAACGTTTGTAGTAGTAGTACCTGGGTAGTACTTCAGTCTGTTCTTTGTTCAAATATGGGTCAATTTTATCCAACAGTCTTGAAGTTGCTTGTTCTGTACAAAATGACCCTTTTCCACAATGTTTTGGCTATACCGTTATAGCTATGGCAGTCTTGTGTTGCTTAACTGCTTATGCTCATGAATAGCTTCATTTTGGTATATAATATACTTGAAAATACTGCTTTTTCTTAGCAAATGAATTGTTTTTAAAATTGGGCCTCAAACACTTCACATGAACCTTAATGTGTTATTTTAACCTGTTTTATCTATTTCGAACAAATGGCACGAGAATGTAACAGTAAACAGTTTATTTCACGGCTCATCGCGCAAAATCTAACTATAGTATATTCAGCTAGAAAGTAGGCTGATCATCAAACATTTAACAAATGATAAAAAAGAGTATCTTTGGTTTTTAAACAAGCCCGTAAAATAATTCTGTCTTGTTCGGAAATTTGATAAAGTTTTTTTCTGAATCATAAAAACTATTCGTCTGAAGACGCCCGAAATATTAATCTTTGCTTGACAGATAGTAATTAAACTAGAAAACACGGGATCAATTGCAGACAGTGTCCTGTCAATATGCCATTTGCTAGAAATCAAGAGTTTTCGTGTGTATAATCTGTGCAGCAAATATAGAATTACAGGCGGCCCTAGTACATTTCGTTCCTTATACATTTCACAAAATTTGTAAATTTGGTTACAAGTTATAATTTTATTCCATGATTTATACTCACCTGATGGAAATATACATTAGGATATTATTTCGTATGAAACAACTCGATCCGCAGAATAAACATAATAATAAAGCGTCTATCGATCCCGATACCCATCATATCTATGTAGACGCTACCTGTCATTCAGTTTTATTGAAGTGAAAATGTTAACCCACCCTAAACCTTAATACATGAGGGGAGGTGGGAGGTAGTCCATCAGGTGAGTATAAATCCATTCATAAAATTATAACTTGTAACCAAATTTACAAATTTTATTCCATGATTTATACTCACCTTATGGAAATATACATTAGGATAGATTACAAAGCTGTCTTACCTCTTGGTGTAGGTCATGTATCTCTATCCATAAAGAATCTGTCTCCTCTTCTTGAGTGACTATCTTCTATATACACTAGTATATGACTTCTCGGAGTGATTCACAACAATGTCCTACTTGGACTAACAAATAACTTTATCACCATAAATACAATCCCACTTATAATGAACCGGACCTTATAGTATTTACAATAATTGGTCCCAAACACTGTAAAAACATGCCCAGCGGATCCGCCGGTATATAAAACTTCCTGTTTTCTGAATTAACTCATATGTACATTTTCTGATAGAGTCTTAGAATGATCATTGATGTCACGCAGGTAAAATCTAAGAAAGGTACTTTCCCGTGACCAATCCGCTGCATCTAATATGGATTTAATAGATGCCCCATTGAAAAGAGCCCAAGATGGTCCTATCGCTCTTGTGGAATGGGCTTTAACTTTCTTCTTTGGTTCTTCATATGCCTCTTGAATAGTTTTGACAATATAAGAAGATAAAGTCCTTGCTGAAGCCTTTGGCTTATTTATAGTCAAGAATAATGAGGTTTCATCTTTGCCATCTTTGTCCCGAAATTGTTCAGTTTTCCTTAAGTAAATGGCTAAAGGTCTCTTAGGGTCTAATAGCTTGTTCTGAGAGAATGCTGGAACAAAAATCTTGCCTGAGATGTGGCCTGGTCTGTCTTGTTTTGAGAGTCCATGGCGCAGAAAAGTAACTCCCTTAGACTGAACTGTGACTGATCCCTCTCCTAGTCTTAACGTTTGGAGGTCTCCAACCCGCCTGTACGTCGTAATGGCTGTAAGAAAAACAGTCTTTTGAGTTACATATTTCAATGATGTCTTACTCATAGGCTCATAAGGGTATTTCTGAATTGCTTTAAGAACCTTGGGTAAATCCCATTCTGGTAAAAGTTTTGTAACAGGTGGTCTTGTGTTAAAGACACCTCTTAAAAGCCTAATAATATATGGATGTTGCCCCACTGGTAAATTGCCTATAGGGGGCAAAACAGCTGACAACATAGATCTGTACCCAGCTATAGTTCTATATTGTAGACCTTCTGAGTAAAGGTTTGATAAGAATTCAGCACAATCAACTAAAGATGCTGAATACTTATCAATTTTCCTTTCAGTACACCAGCTACTGAATTTCCTAAATTTGGAAGAATAGTCTTTCTGGGTACCTGATCTCCAACTTGCTGTAAGTAACTTGGTAACCCTTTTAGAAAACCCTTTTGCTCTAAATTGTCTGTTGATAACATCCATGCAGCCAGATTGAACACTGCTGGATTGGGATGGAATATGCGACACCTGGGCTGTTGAAGTAGCCAGGGAGAGTTTGGCAGTAGAATTGGTTCCGCTACTGACAACTGTAACAGTTCCGGAAACCAGCGACGACGTGGCCAAAACGGAGCAATCAATATCAGTCTGCACTGAAACATTCTCATATGTTGTAGAACTTTCAGCAGCAGACATATCGGAGGGAATGCATAAGCAAACATCCCTCCCCATGAAATGCTGAGAGCATCTATTGCAAAAGCCTCCTGACATGGCATCCAAGAACAAAATACCGGAGCTTTGTGATTGTGCCTCGATGCAAATAGGTCCATATTCGGAAATCCCCACCGACAGAATATCTTCTGAACCACACTGTTGCTCAGAGTCCATTCTGTTGGCCGGATTTGAAATCGGCTCAAGTGGTCTGGCAAAATATTCAGCTTCCCAGCTATGTGGGCAGCTTTCAATGAAATTTTGTTCTTGATTGCTAATTGCCACACTTCCCACGCTAGACAACACAGGGACGGTGATCTCGTTCCACCTTGTTTGTTTATATACTGCACTACAGTCATGTTGTCTGATCGCACTAGAACTTTCTGACCCGACAGTTCTTTCAAGAAGTTTGTTAGAGTCAAACGAACTGCTTCCATTTCCAAGCAATTTATATGCAATTTGGCTTGATTCCGAGACCAAAGACCCTGTACTATCTTGTTCTCTAAGCATCCCCCAACCCTGTAGAGAGGCATCTGTTTGTATGACCTTGTTTGCCACCCAGGGTAGAAAGGATTTGCCCACTGCAAATATTTGCTTCCTGTAACCACCACTTCAAATGACCTTGAAGCTGTTGTGTACATGGGATAAGGGCTTCTGTATCCCTGGAACTTGGCTTCCAAAAATACAGAAGATGAAGTTGAATAGGCCTCATATGAAGTCTGGCAAGTGGAATCAATTCGATGCATGAGGCCAGGAGACCCAGTAATTGAAGATACACTAATGCTTTTGCTGACTTGCTGCTTAGTATCTGATTTACAGACATGTGAATTTTCTGTTGTCTGTCTAGTGTAGGGGAGACTATTCCTAGCTGCAAATTGAATACCCCCCCTATATAGGTTATCATTTGAGAAGGAATCAATTGAGATTTCTTTACGTTCACTATGAAACCTAGTTCCATCAGAAGATTTATCAATGTCCATAGATGTTCTAACAATACATGTCTCAATCCCTGAAGTGCTAGCCAATCGTCTAGATATACTGCAAGTCTGAGACCTTGTTTTCGAATGTGCGCTGCCACAACTGTGACAATTTTTATAAAAACACGAGGGGCTGAAGTTGGGCCAAAAGGGAGCGAGACCCACTGGTAAACAATTCCTTCTACGCAGAATCGTAGGAATTTGTGATGACCTTGAAATATTGGGATGTGAAGATATGCATCCTTCAGATCTATTGACACTGCAAAATCTCCTAACTGAACTAGATCTAGTACCGATTTCATGCAGTCAATTTTGAAATGTTGCCGTTTGAGATACCTGTTTAAGGGTCTGAGATTTATGACTGGTCTTAGACCTCCAGTTTTCTTGGGGACTAGAAAAAGCGTACTGTAGAAACCTGACTCGATCTGATTTGGAGGAACTACTTGAATAGCCCCCTTGTCTAACAATTCTTTTACCTCCTGCTGAATAAAAGGTAAATTTTCTTTGCTTACTTTGGTTTCTTTGACACCATTGAATTTTGGTTTTGTTATGAATTCCAATTTGTAACCCCGGTGGATTGTGTCCAAGACCCACTGGTCTTGTGTTATTTCTTCCCACTTTTGATAAAAGAATTTCAGACGACCCCCAACAGGTATTTCTGGCCTTAGCATCCAAACGTCATTTTGATTGATGTTTGGCACGAAAAGTACTCACCGGTGTTGAATTAGATGTCACCGTAGCAGAGCGCTTTGGTATGGTATACGAGGAACTGCGGTTGTACTGAGGTTTCCTCTGATAGTTCTGAGGGTATGACTTCTCCTCACTAAATCTGGGACGTTTCCATTGTTTACTTTGAGTCTCCGATGTGAAACTCTTCCTTTTACGACTAACTTCTGGCAAAAGATCACCAATTTGTTTGTTAATCTCTTGTCTATCCTTTAATTTCTTCTCAAGACCTTCCCCAAAGACGCCAGTATGGGAAAGTGGTAAAGTCCAAAGAGATGCCTTGAGATCTTTAAAGTCAATCATGCCTGTGTCTGCCATGGCCGACCTACGTCTAATTAAGTGATGAAATGTCCCACTTCTAGCACTCTGATCTAACGTCTTTGTACTCATTGCAAAAATGTCTCGTACACATTGTATGCACTGATCTATGTTAACGTCTTTCTCCTGCAGTGAAGAAAGTAAATTGCCCAACGCTTGTTGAATATAAATGTTAATTATCATGCCCATCCTAGCTGACATCTGTCCTTGGTAGGCAAGTTTTTCAATACTCTTCAAAGGTTGAGAGTGTAGAGATGATTTTGAAATGGCCTTAGAACCATAACGTTTAAGTAATAAGTGATCAATGATGTCATCAAGGCTTGGCGCCTTCAAAATGTCATCATCCTTGTCTGAGATATGAAAAGCTGCTCTGTATGAGTCTTTAAAAGCAGTAAGTCTTGAAGGGTCCTCTGACCGCCAAGATTCCTTGATGACTGCAATTTGAGATTCATCTAAAGTAATGCCTAACAAATTTTTAGAAGGCTTAGTGACCGCATCATCGCCAAACATGGCAGCCAAAAGTCTGTTTGTGTTGGCCGAGTACTTGGTGAATCGATCACCATCAATATCAATGTCCTCGAACTTGCATGACCTGTTGTCACCCTCATCAGAGCCTAAGAGGTCATTAAGTTCCCTCTGACCTGGCTGTAAAGACACTATGTCGTCCTGTTCACTAGGACTGTATGTGTGTCTACTAGACAAAGGCACCCTGTGAGACATTTCACTAGTGCTTTCTCTGGGTCTCTGCTCAGAAACAGTATCCTCATGTCTATTTCCCTCAACAGGTCTCTGCCCATCTGAAATGGCAGTATCCCTCGGGACCGGCGGTCTCTGCCTGTCTGAAACAGCAGTATCCGACATTTTCTGGAAATAAGTGAAGAGCTTATCTACCTTAGAAGATAATAAATCCAAGTCCTTTTTCGAAGCACGTGGCTTCCGAGCACGCTTCTTAGATTTAGTCGGCAGAGTTTTCAATTCTTCTGTCGCAACAGAAACCGACGACTCGGCAACGTCCGAGTCTGAATTATTGCCGGATAAATGTTGTTCTTCCGCCATAACACGGAAAACTTTGCGTATAATAAATAAATTAATGAACTTAAGTCCAAACACGTGGTCAAAACTAAAAATGACCACGAACTGCGAAACGATGTTAACAGTTTCACGCCGGAAATAAAACTGAATGACAGGTAGCGTCTACATAGATATGATGGGTATCGGGATCGATAGACGCTTTATTATTATGTTTATTCTGCGGATCGAGTTGTTTCATACGAAATAATATCCTAATGTATATTTCCATCAGGTGAGTATAAATCATGGAATAAAGTTATAAAATTGACAAGTTGAATAATTTTGGAATGATTTTGAAAGGAAATTGAATGAGTGAAAGGAGCGACTTTTTGGCGAAATTATAGGGTTTAAATCTAATATCGCTAATTTTGTTTCCGATGATCTTCAAAAACCAATCAGACTCTTACAATTTCAATTACGTCAGTCAAATCGCGAATTTTCCAGAAGTATCTAGTTTTGAATGTAGTTTCTGATCTGATAATTTTAGACATTTGGAGCGTTTTTGAGTAGATTGAGCAAGACTTTGGAATGATTGAATGGAGAGTTGAAAGTGTGAATAAGAAAGGTTTTGATGGAGATGAATGTCATTTTCATGATGTTACTATAACTATAGATAGTATAAGTGAGTGATCAAATGTCAATTTTGTCCATACAGTGTATATAGTCTCACTGAAAGATTGGTACATATATTCTTGGTGAAGCGGTGATAGAATAATAATGTATTTAGATTATAGTTTTATAGTTGTTTCAGTCGTTTGTCTTTTATACCTTTTTGGTGAATTCGTGTTGTTGCGTGCTTGCTTGTCCAAAATAAGTTCAACAACAGAAATAAAAACAACACCAATAAGAAAAGAAGAAATGCTTCCTCCAGATAGACAAAACGTCGTCTGTTTGTGTCAGGGTGAAGACACCTACCACTTACAAGGTGTTGTTCGCATGAATGGAGCCAAAATAGGCCCTGTAATCCCATGTAGTGATTACGGGCTTAAATCCCAATCGAGTACTGAATCGTTGAAAATGATTACTTAACATCAACACCAAATGTGTCTAAACCTAAGGGCAATACTCCAAACCTCATCATATGCCAAGGGACTCATACATAACTGTCGTGACTGCCTGTGTTTTGAAACTGTAAATATGAAAAAAGAAATAACTTGACATAACATATATCGGCACTCAAAAACATGCAAAACGCATATAAAATGTACATTCATCGAACCAATATGACATTAAGATTACAATAAATACCAATTAATAAAGAAATAATCATTATGTTGTCGGCTTAATATGCAAGGTATTGAAAAACTTTTGTTGCGTCACGAATGTTAAGGAATAGAAACCTGGATATTTTTTTCAAGGGAATTGTAGTTTTTAAAAATAAAGTTGAATCCACAAAGGGAAAGCACCATCCTTTAGAATTTAAACATGTGCATGACAAGCTGAAGCTTGTACTAGATCTCATTTAGTTACCAAAAATATCTTTAACAAGGCAGAAATGACATAATTGAGTGTAGTTATTATCATAAATAACAACGCCGTGTCGTACATTAATACAGTTAGTAACATCGTGAAATTAACAATCATCTAAATTAAAACCATTATTAATCACTCACTCGTCGCTCCATAATTCTTTAAAAGCACTCACTCAAATCGATCAAAAATGCTCAAAAAGGCTTAAAAAGATACAATCAAAAACTACCTTAAAAAATAAATAAAAGCTAGAACTAAATCGCAATTTCACTGACACAATTGAAATTTTTAAGCGTCTGATTGGCTCTTGAACAAATCGGAAGCCATTTATAGAACTTGTATGCATATTTGATTAAAATGAGATAATCAACATCGCAAATTTTGTTAATCATAAAAGATGCTGACAATCCATGATTAATATTAATTTAATATAATATTATATACCGAGATAAAAACATACAAATGTATATTACATAGATCGTGTCTACAACAAGCAAAGCATTTATATATACTGTCAAAGACTCATATTATCATATTCGCACCTTAAAGAATTCAAACGCTTAATAACTCTATTCTATCCGACCTAGCATTTCATGTTCAACTGTGATTGTAAATTTTCTGATTGTTCCATAAACACATGCACATTTGCTTATATATAAGTACACGTTTTTTATATCAAAAGGCGGCAATAAATGATATCTCATATCGCTTACATTTCAAGAAAAAGGTGATGCTATATTAACTCTATTCAACATCTTCCAAATCTCGCTCATCCGACTCATTTGTTTTTCTTACGAAATCACCCGCATCTTTTGTCAATTTCATTTCGAACATGAATTTTGTAACATCTTTGTAACCAATTCTGGATAACAAAAAGAAACATTTATAAAGCATCTGACTAAAAATGGTTAATAACTTTGTTGAAAACTCAAGAAGCAACACATATTTTGCCACTGGGAATTTTCTTGTGGCAGTATAGTTATAATTGAAAGAGAACAGGACATCCCCATAAGGGCTGTGGAAACATTGTGTCCTTAAGAAAACAGCGTTGTTCACTGTAATTTTATCCAACAGTCATGCAGTTGCTTGTTCTCTACAAAATGACCATTTTCCACAATGTTTTGGCTATACCACTATAGCTATGACAGTCTTATGTTGCCCAAATGATTGTGCTCATATATAGCTTCATTTTGGTATATACCTTGACATACTGCTTTTTCTTGGCAAATGAAGTGCCCTTAAAATTTGGTCTCAAACCCTTTACATGAACCTTAAGCAATTATGAGCCTTTCACTGAGTACTATCAAATACCATTTGAGGACATATAATGATAGGTATGAAAAAGACATAAAAGTATCACGAAAATTTCATATCTGCAATAGTCTGGAACTATTACGGGTCCACTACCTTAATCTACACAATATGTGAAAAAAAACCATTTTGCCTTAAAAAAGGTTAACTCCATCTACCCATTGTTACATCTATCCTAAAAAAACAATACACTCCTTTTCATCCAATGATGCTCGTTATTAATGCCAAGCACCTTGGCCAGGGGCTGTCTTCAATGTCAACTTGATTTCAAAAAGTTTAAGCTTTAACTACCGTTTTGAACGTATGTCCACGACCTTGTATTTTTTTTTTATAGAATAAATTTATTGTTTTTATACAAAATTTAAACAGGCGAGTCGTGCTTTGAAAATGAGAGGAGTGGTCCCTCAGTTGCATTTCACAGCAAAAAAAGAAATAGAAATGGTTACAACCCCAGAGAGAGGGCATTCAAAATCTCTCATAACAACAGCTTGAATCATGGTCAAAGGTTGTTTTTCGAAAGTTTCATCTATAGTCTGGTAGAGAAGTAAAAGGTTTATTTAATTTGTTGATTCGTATTTCATTTTGAATTAAGTTTTAAATACTAAATAGATTTTCGTAAATTGAACAATCTCTGTCAGAAATCTAATTATGAGATTATATTTCCTAATAGACCATATAGCTGAATTGATTTTAGATATCTGTTACTAGTTTTGTGTGATATGATATAATACACCTAGAAAAGTTAAATGATTTCCAAAACTATAACCGCCTGTCCGTATGTTCCCCGAATGTTTTTTTTTTGTATGCGGAGAAATTTATTGAAATATGTAGAGTTTAATTTGCTACATGTACGAGTGCTACTTTGTATAAGTTTTAAACCGGAACATTGTTATATCAAATACTTTCTTCAAACATTCTTGATATCATACTTTCTCTTGATATCCTATGAACTGAATATTTTCTTGGAATTTATCTTATATATGCCATTTTTTACGAAACTACTAAAAAGAAGCAATTGCAGGTTTTTTCTCTAAATTGACTGGTGTTTAATTACATTGTCCTGAGTTTCATTCGTGTATAGGTGTATTTTCAAAACTGAGCTCTGACGTAGGCGCTGAGTCTATTACCATAGATAAATCGGGTATAATTAAAAAGCAAATGATAGGAATTTAACCTGATCCATTCACTGCAATTATGAAAGTACGTGTGTGAGCGAACTTTACGTTTTAAAACAAGTAATAATGTAGGATTACAAGGTAGATTTTAAACTTTCTTAGTGTGTTAATTTAACATGTTATATCTCTTTCGAACAAACGGCACGAGAATCTAACAGAAAAAAGTTGATTTCACGGCTCACCGCTCAAATCTACCTATATTTGACCTTATAAACAATCTAATAAACATTTCTATACCCTGATGAATTGAATTAGCACTTTCTATAAAGCTTACACTCAAATATCACAAAACAGTAAGATATATTTGCCTTTTACTTTGGTGCAAACATACAAAGCATTTGCATACCTATTTCAGACACTAATTAAAACAATCAGTCAATTAAAACATTCGTTTATTTAAGACGAAAAGAAATAATAAGGTTTCAACAAAATAAGAATAAGAGACTGTAGAAGATTTTATGCATGGTGATTTCCATTTCTATCACAAATGCAATATTTAATGGTTAGATACACGCTGCTGTGAACGACCGATATTCCAAACATGTAGCAACAAAACAAAAATACATTACAGTTAGTTACATAGTAAAATTGACATTCACCTCAATCAAAAGCATTCTAAATCCCTCACTCAGCGCTCCATTCATTCATTCCAAACGTCTCATAGGTTCTTGAAGAATAGGAAGCTACCTATACACCTTGAATGAATATTTTATTAAAGGGAGGTAATCAATGTCGCAAATTTTGTTCATCCTGAACAAAATTGCGACATAGGATAACCTTCCATTAAATTGACTCAAAACTTGCTCCATCCACTCATACAATTTCATTCCTAAATCATTCTAAAATCATTCACCTTGTCAATTTCACAATGTTGTTTACTGTAAACAAGACAGATATTGGATAATAAGCCGTTTTACAGGAAGCTAATTAGATGGCAATCCTTGAGATATGTATTCAATCAGTAAAAGAATGGTGACTTGAAGGTTCACATTATTCACAGTTCTATCCCATTTTGTCATGAACAATATCATGTTATTGAAAAAAATGAATGAATTTGTATGATGAGTGGAGCGAGCGATATATAATGATTTCAGTATTAAACAATGACAGTCAAATGGACCTGCATAGAGATTTGTCTAATACTATCATAAAAATCATTTTTGAGACGGAATTGTGCGAAAGGAATGTTATGGTACACAATTGCTAATCAGAGTTTTTTGCTGTTAGATCTTGAACCCGTTCTCTAATCAACCTACTCGCTAAACTAGTGGCTCCAATACACTGAAACGAACTTCTAAACGGCCACCTTGCATTTGCCACAGTTTAACATATTTCTAGTCAGTTATTGAAGTATCTTTTAAATCCATATGAAAGACCGTTCAATTAAACGTATTTAAAAAGAAGAATGGATTGGTGTCTGTAGTAAATGGTCAAACACAAGAACCGATCAATCCGAAAGTCACAAAAGTTGCATATTTTCGAATTTTCGGTCTAAGAAATATGCGAAATTTAATCCTAAAAGTTACAAATTTCAATGACTGTTGTATGTCAGATCCCAAATCACTGAAGAAAATAACATTATGATTCTTTTGTTTCTCTCACAAGCAAAAAATGTTAAAATTACCCCACCCATCAATGCTAATTTTGAAATCAGGGGCACCCTTCGATTCCCGTCGACTTGGCTGCTTTCCTCACATTATTTCAGGTCGAAGTTTATTGAAGATTCTCCCTTAATGATTTTTCTAATACAATTCGCTTTTTTGGCATTTCAGATACCGAAGAAAATATAACTTTTTCAGCAAAAACCGAGTGGCCGTTTAGAAGTTCGTTTCAGTGTAGATTTAGCGTTGTTTTCCGAGTCAAGGTCACCACTTCCGATCTCGTGTTTCTTTTTTTTAATGAAATGGAGCCGTAAAAGTTCCGCAACATTTGTGAACTCATGATCTTTCTCAATGTTGACCAAAGTTCCTATTGAATTCATTTGGAAACCTCTGTTAACACTGTTAATGACTTCCGAAACGTTAAGGAACAATCCTGCGTCCGCTACCTCAATGTCATCCGTGTGTCGACTGTGCCTTTATCATAAGTATTGCCATTATAGGATAAGTTATTACTGCGGTGCCATCGGTTCGGGTCCCTTTAAGAGAAATTTAACCCAAATCAGGCTATTCTTCTAACTCCAGGGTCCGAAATTTTAAAACCTTTTTTTCGCATTCTACTGTATTTTCTCAAATTAAAGTTGCACGAGCACAAACATAGAAAATTAATTTGTTTCAACTTATTTGTATCAACTACGGAAGCCCACTGGGGCCCTTTTGTCTTAGCTCTTAGATCTTATGTCTTACGTCTTATCTCTTATGTCTTACGTCTTAGCTCTTATCTCTTAGCTGTAATAATGTTTGGAAATGGAAACAACGTGGATAATTTTGGCGAGGAAGATAATTGAAAATCGTTGCATTAAAGGTATTTACTTTTCTCATGTTTATTATCAAAAATATTATTAATTCGATTATTTCATGAGGTTAAATAACGCTACCTTCAACTGTACTTCAATTAGTTATTATATATCGTGACGGCCAATGTATTCTGTAATTTAAATCTTTCCTCATAGCAGTACATAAACAGCCAGAATGTTTCATAGGAACCAAATCAAGCTCATCCTATTTATTCTGTATTTTTAATATTCCCAGATTTATGTGCCTATTTTTTAGCTCACCTGAGCACGAAGTGATCAAGGTGGGCTTTTGTGGTAAGGTGGATATCCCTCGTCAGTCGTTCGTCGTCACCATTTATATTGTATGCAATCTAGAATCCATTGTTTGGCCGATCAACCTGAAAATTGGCCAGCATAATTGTCTCAATGAAATCTCGGTCGAGTTCGAAACTGGATCATCTAGGATCAAAATCAAGGCACGGGGGTCAAAACTTAGAAAAACCTTGTTTGCACTCTAGAGGCCACATTGTTTGCCCGATCAACCTGAAAAATTGGCCAGAATGAATGTTTTGCCTTAATCTGAGACAAGATACGAAAATGGGCCGACTGGGGTAAAAGATTAAGTTACATGGTCAGAATGGTTGTCTTATTCAAATCTTGGACAAGTATCGAATTTGGTAAAATTGGATCAAAATTTGGTCACGTGATCAACATTTAGGAAAACCTTGTATGCACTCTAGAGGCCACATTCTTTTCCCGATCAACCTGATAATTAGTCAGTGATTGTTTACCTAAATCTGAAACAGGTAAGAAATTTGGTCAGCTGGGGTCAAAAGTTCAGTCAATGGGTCAAATCTTAGAAAACCCTTATATGCACTAAAGAGGCCACAATTTTTGCCCGATCTTGCTGAAAATTAGTAAGAATGGTTGTCTAAATCAAAACGTGGACTTGTTTCCACAAAGATAAGATTAGGCCAAAATTTGGTCACGTAGTCAACAAAGGAAAAACCTTGTATGCACTCTATAGGTCACATTTTTTGTACGATCTAACTAAAAATCGGCCAGAATAATTGTTTTTGTAAAAAGTCGAAAACTAGGTCACTTTGTCAAATTCTTGAAACATCTTGTATGAACTCTAGATGTCATTGTTTGCTTGAATACGGAAGCCCAATTGGACTCTTTGTCTGAGCTCATTTGTCTTCCGTCTTATCTGTTATCTCTGAGCTCTTATCTGTTATCTCTAAGCTCTGTGCTCTTAGCTCTTATATGTTATCTCTTAGCTGTTATCTGTTATCTCTTAGCTCTTATTTGTTATCTCTTAGCCGTTATCTCTTATCTCTTACTTCTTAGCTGTCAGCTCTTATCTCTTACCCCTTAGCTGTTATCTGTTATCTTTTATACAAGAAGAAATCTCTCGCGAATAAGTCTGACATTTTTATCTAAGTAGCCGGAAACCTGCACTTTAATTTTAAATGACAATTTATTCATCCATGGTGATTTTCATTAAAGTTTATTTATCCTGCGTGATTCCCCAATCTAACGAATGTATAATCGCACTATGTCTTATCCGCGCTTGATCGTCAGTTATATGTATTTGTCCTGGTATGCATTTTGATCTTTCACTTGTATTTCCTCTTTTTTCCAAGATACCCACTATAATGAAGACTCATTTACTGATGGTATGGTTCTGCACATTATTCGTTTTCCGGGTGTTGGCAGTGACGCCTTCAAATTTTCCTGTGGGTGGTGACACAACAAGACTGGAGTTAATCAAAACATACTTGTATTGCGGATTTACCTATACTGAAATTGTTTTACTACTATTTGTTATGAACAAGATTACCATCTCTGTCCGACAGCTAAAGAGGATCCTCCGTAAGAACAATTTAAAACGGCGAATGGAATACACACCAGATGCGACGATTATCGAGTACATAACAAAAGAGATTGAAACTAGTGGGCAGTGTATAGGTTACCGTTCTATGTGGAGACGTTTGACAAATGAGCATTAGCTGAAAGTACCAAAAAAAAAGTTCTGACATTTATGAGACAAATTTATCCTGGGCATTGCATTACGAAAGTCGCATCGTTTAAAAAGCGCAAGTATATAGTTAAAGGTCCAAATTACGTTTGGCACGTTGACGGATATGATAAGCTTAAACCTTATGGATTTTGTATTCATGGAGCGATTGACGGTTATAGCAGACGGATATTATGGTTAGAAGTATTACAGGGTAACAACAACCCATCTGTGGTCGCCTCATACTATCTCGAAACTGTCAAACAACTTGGTGTTGTCCCAAGAATTGTCCGCTGAGACAAAGGCACGGACAATTCTACTCTAGCACTTCTTCAACATTTCTTCCGATTCAATGATACAGACAGTATGGCAGGACTTAAGAGCTTTAGAAACGGAAGACGTGTTTCTAATCAAATAATCGAGGCTTGGTGGAGATCGTGAAAAACCCAGGAAATTCATTGGTGGGTTTGTTTTTCTAAAGACCTAAAAGACGGCAGTGAATTCGATGAACTTATCCTCTACACGTAGAATGTTTAAATTCTGTTTCACTCGACTTATCCAGACAGAACCTGATAGAATAGCTGCGCATTCGAACCTACATACAATACGTGCACAAAAAAACGCTGATATTCCAAATGGCAAACCCGATTTAATGCACTTTATCCCCGAAGCTTTTGGAGGTCATGATTTTGGAAAGAAAATCGATCAGAAAGACTTGAAACTTACTATGAAATGTATGGTTTACGTAGACAGATTTGCTGTCAAGAATTCAAGGAACTGGTCATGCTACTTAAGCCTGATCTTCAAATACCCCTGGATGTGCAAAGTGCAATTCGGTTATAAAATGAACTTTTTGAACTTATCGAAGGAAATTAATTGTTAACAGAATGAATTACCATGTCTTGTTTGATATATTATTAATAATAGGTTTCTTGTATGCTAGTTCTGAATGTAAAATTGTTCATGTTCATGTTTGTTAGTGCGTTATGTACTCTTTTGAATTTCAATTTGAATGTAAATTGAATGTTGGTAGTCATTAGAAATGTTTCGTTTCCATTGAATCCTAAAGATAATGGCATTTACTCCGAAACAAAATGTAGCAAAGCTCAACCTGCTAACGTAAGTGCACCAGTCCTCGCAATTAACGTGTTATATAGAGAATAACATATAAGTGTCTAAAATTATCAATGTCATCTGGTCAAGGCTGGGAGAATTTATCATGACCAGGCTTTGCAGAGTCATGATAATTTCTCACAGCCGATACCAGTTTACATTGATATTTTAAATCACTAATACGTTATTCTATTTATCATGCAATTATCTCTTAGGGCTTAAAACTATAAAAACTTTGAAAGAAACGATATTCGTTGGAAAGATTAAGAATTCATGTAAGCGAAATGCTATTAACCATGGTTCTCAGTATCAAAACATAGAAGCAACAGCGTGAATAGTTCGATCTTTTTTTAATGGATTTCTGGAATTTTATTGTCAATTCTGAATATCTTTTATTGCCCTAAATTTGAAATTCTCAATATTAACATGAATATGATTGTAGCAATAGATAAATGTCTCTAGATAATATCTCGCTTAAAACTAGCATCAAGCCTACATTGTAGGCCTACTTTTAAACATTCGCCAAGGGCTCATATGTTTTTCTCGGCCTGAGATGGCAGTTGAAATTAAAGCTACCCCTTTTAAACATAAAGGAACGATGAAATATGTAATCGTTAGAAAAATAGACCGAAACATTTTAAATCGCACATTCTTTGCATGAATTTATGACAAAAAGTCCGTTATCTTGCAGAAAACACATTTTGTCACAGACCAGCAGGGTTATCCTTGTTTCTCGACACAATTGTTCTTTGTACACTAATCGAATATCTTAACTGCCTGTTCACCTATTTCTGAGAGCAACTTTTTGCATAACATTTTCGTTCAACGCGAAAACATAAAGCAAACAGTTAACAAATGTCAAGAGATGTAAACAATGTTCATGTCAACACGGCCATATTTACACAACTTATTCGAAATGATGACGTTTGTTCTGAAATTATGGTATATTAGTATCTTTTTCAAAAAATCTATGTTTAGGCCAATTAAGTGTTCACGAAGCAGATAATTGTTTTTCACGTAATTGAGTCTAAACCCTTTGCATTTTAAACATTTTGGTACCGGTAGCAGAAAAGAAGTTCAGGTAAAGGTCATATGAATATGCAAATTTTTTTATAAAGAATAAATTGACCTGTCTGATACCATATTATGTTATCAGACAGGTGTTTTTCAGTCAGTACAGGGTTCATTGCGCGAGGTAATCTTTTAAATGGCGTTACACCATGAACAAGTAAGGAAAATTTGTTATGAAGTCATTGATAAGTATATCATAAACGTGGACGTCACTTTAGTCAGGGTTCCTTAAAACAATAGGTATTTTTCCTATTGTTATCTTTAAACATTTCGCACAAATTTTAGATGGCAATGCCTAAGTGTCATCTTGTTCATGATCCGTCAGTAATGCTTCTAAAGCCAAATACCAGTAGAGTCAGTCGTGTACGTGTCCGTAACAAACAGAGCGCTGGGTAACACTATCCGCCGTCATTAAAAAGTCGAAAACCGAAAGTCTATTTTCAGTCACGCAGCATAGTACTATTCACGACGATATACTCATTGTCACAGGATGAGAAAAGTTAAATGCAAATCAATCCATAACTTCAAGAAGAGTTGTGTTTACAGGAAATGGAAGAATTGGCATAAGAGAACCGACGTAAGAGAGAAGACGTAAGAGAGAAGACGTAAGAGAGAAGAGATTGGAAGTAATAAAGAAGAGATTAGAAGTAAGATATTTGATGAAGGAGAAAATACGAAAGCGAGTTGACGTAAAAAAGGACAGAAGAGGTAAGACTACAGAGATCAGAGGTAAGTCCAAAGAGATAACACCCAAGACAGAAGACGCAAGATACAAGTTGAAAAAGAGAAGATGTAAGAGAGTAAAGATAAGACATAAGAAAGATGAGATACGGCGAAGGAGAGAAGAGATAAGACAAAAAAGACAAGAAGTAAAGAAGATATCATAGAGCAGAAGTACGAGATAAGACGTAAAAGACAAGACGTAAGACAAAATGACTAGATATTCTTACGTCTACAGAGAAAAGACCGAATAAACTTGTAGAAGAGTATGAGCAAAGACTTAAGAAATAACGGATAGAACTAAAGTGGAAATAGATAAGAGAATTAGAGACAGGATGTAGGATAAAATAGGCGCATCTCTTTTAGCCCATCTGAGCATAGAAAAATCTTGAAAAAGCTTCTTCTCTGAAACCGGAAGGCAGATAGCTTTCATATTAAGTATGTAGCATCATTTAGTTGACCTCTACCAAGTTTATTTATGTCAAGACCCTAGGGTCACATTTTGGCTCCAACCAGGTGCATCCCTTTTTACAAAGAATCAAAGAGCAAAAAGGCATATCTTTCTTGCTCTTGGCTGAAACCGTCCCATGGTATTGATCTTATGTTATAATTGTCTCCTTGTTGACATCTGCCTATTTAATTGATATGATGTCCCAGGGGTCAAAGAGACTCACGTGAGCGATCTAGGACCATCATGGTCCTCTTGTTTTATATATATATTTTTATAAATATTTTTAAATATGACTCGTAAAGCAAAAATGGACCATCTAGGAACTCTGTAAAATGACTTTTTGAAAAAGAAATTGGGTCCAGCGTCGTTGCAAAAAGTTTCGACCCTAGTCTTTTTATCACCTTTTAAACTATAAAGGAACATGTTTTAACATCAAACATAAGACATTCCTGTTTGTTTGGTGGTCATTAAAAAGCCCCTTTTGGCTTGCTCGTGTGATTGTATTTTTAGTTAAAATTGCATAATTAAAAAAAAAAAAAAAACGTTTTCACAGAACAAAACTACATCATTAGATTTCACATTTTAAGAAATAAGTAGTAACGTGATCTCAACTTTTGTATGGCATGGGATTAACTAAGAGTAGGAAAGGTTTTTTTTTATTAAAATCAAAGAATCGTAAATAAGCTTTATACTCGTGTTTTCGAGTGCTTTTATCTCCAAACGACATGTGTAGGTCCATCAGGGAAACCGAAGGTACGGAGTAGATCTAGAAATTAATGAGCGTTAGCCTTTGCATGAATCAATCGTCAAGACTATGGCAACCGTTCAATAAATCGGTAGCCATTAATTTGTACTAAGTTAAGAGATTATGATCCCAAAAATCGAACTACAGAAAGGGTTTGCAAACCTACTTTGCAGATATAAGACTAACGATTTTACTACCTGTGTGGTGTCCGTGGTCTAGAGGTAGAGCGTCGGTCTCTTGACCCAAATGTCCTGAGTTCGATTCCCGGGAGCGGCTATCGATCTTGGTTCTTTCATTGGCCACACATTCAGCTCGAGTACTGGTTTATTTTCCAGGAAGCAGAATCGAAGTTGTAAGAAATAAATAGGTTTAAACCAACGACTTTTACCCTTTTTCTTAAGTCAAAGGTTAAAAAACTTTCGACCGTTTCTGAAATTACTCCAACATTACTGTGTAGTTAATAATCCATTACAAATTTATTTAGATGGGTAATATTCGTGTGAAGTAGGGGCACATTAAATAAATATACGAGAAAATATTCAGGTAGTGCGTTTTCATTGCCTGCTAATAAAACTTCATTCAAACTGTCATTTTTACGAGAGTATGACCTTAAATTTTCATATTGGACAAATTTAAAGGCTTGCTCTTTTTGTCTTATGCATCAGGATTATGTACAATTGTAAGAACGTGCGGGATCTTAGACTCTTTCCGCTTCAGTAGAGTTTCTGTCCTCAATTTGATGGCCCCGCTTTTAGCTCTCCTGACCAAAGGTCTGAAGAGCTGAAGCAATCGAATATTTCTTAGCGGTCTGACCGTAAACTATGTTTCAGGCCTCCTAGCCAAAATCATAAAACCTATAAAAACCTTTTATTTTGCTTTAAATAGAGTTAAAACCTATAAAACCTTTATTTTGCCTCAAAAATGGCTAAAAACCTGTATATAACCTATATTTTTCTACAAAAACCTATATTTTTGCACATGGAAAATTCAAAGACAAGTGTTTGTTTTCTGGTGCTTGTAAATGTTTTGAAGATGTGTTCTTTAACAGCTGTTTGTGCATATCTTACTTTTCTTTGAATTTTCAGATGTATATTAGGAATAAGTCGTTGCTGCTGACAGTTATTATCATTTTATTTTTGGTTGAAATATAAATTCATCATAAGGAAGCTCCACTATTTGGAAGGAAAGTGCTAAAATTGTTTTTGAAGCAAGTAAAAAGGACACTAATAGAACCTATATTTTTGGTGTTGGTAAAAGGATTACCTATAAAAAAAAATCCTAAATTTTTCCAAATGGTCTCTAGGAGGCCTGCATGTTTATGCCTCGCATCGAAAGATCTAGGGCATATCGTTTTACCATTGTCTTTTTGTCAGTCCGTCTGCAAAACTTAATCACCACATTACCCAATATTACCAATTACATCAAGGCAATTCCAGATAAAATGCTCATATTTGGTATGGTGTTAGAGCTGGATAATGCAGATCTACAGATGTCAAGGTTCTTTAACAAGGTCGTCTGTCATGTTCAAAAATTAAAAAAAAGATTGTTTCGTGTTTCACAGACACATTTTTTGCGATGAATTCTACAAATATCAGATTTTCTTGAAACTTTCACTACAAGATTCTATAGATCTAAGGAGGTTTCTCTCAAAAGTTTTCCCTGCTCCTTTGGAAAATGGGGGTGATCTTTTTGAAAACATGGGCATTGTTGCAAAAAAATGTTCTCGAGTACACAGTACACTCCACAAATATAATGAAATTAACCAGTAACTTTCACAGATTGATTATCTGTTTCTAAGAGTATTTTGTGTGAAAAGCAAACAGAAAGCACCTTCGGGATTATGGAGAGAATAAATGGCCCCTATATTTCTTGTATAGTAGTGCAAGCTTTATTTTAATTGAAATAAATTGTCGATAGTTAGTTCCATGAATATAGACAATAAAACTTTGTTAAATGACTTGTTATTTTATTTATTTGTCTATCATTGTGTAAACCCACATGTTCTGCACTGTATTGCAGCTAAAGTGTCTGTTTAAAACCTTCCCTTAATCTCTATGCACTGCTATGGTCTCTCTGCATTGCTATGGTGCTTTATCAGAACAGAACATATTCAAGTCTGTTTTCTTTCAGTGCACTCTATCCTGGGTTATTATCCCATGCTTTAAATGTTGAAAAGTATTATTAGCTCAACAAGACTTAGTTCGGTAGAGCTATTGTCATGGCCTGGTGTCCGGCGTGTGTCTGTAAGTTAACTGTTACTTTAAACGTCGTATTCTCTGAAACTACTTTGCGGTTTTTAACCAAATTTCACAGTAATGATCCTTTGGACAATTTCTTTAGTTCTTACAAGGCTAATAAGATTGGTGTAACAGGCTGTCGACTGGCCGTATTATGGGCCCATATTGTGAAATATGAGAAAATTTTCTTCTTTAAATATGGGTGCACTTTGTAACTTTGGAATCTTTGACTGACGGAACCAGTAGTCCCTTTTTAATGAAACCTTGCCAAATTTTCTTTGGTTGACCCTCTTCAAAGGTTGTTCGCGAACTTTGTATTGACTCCCCACTATGGGCGCGGCCGAGCTGAGTTTTTTTAAACCTTGAATTCTTAAGCCAGTAACCACTTGGCAAATTTCAACCGAACTAGGTAAAAATGTTCCTTGGGTGACCCTTAAATTTGTTAGTGATAGTGAATATGACACCCAAATATTGGCAGGGTAATTTTTGACTATGAAAGCTTTTAATGTCTTTCTGTTCTGAACCAATTTCAATTCAACTATGCAGTAACTTTTCTTTTGAAACGTTTTCATCCTCCAAATATGGGCGTTATAGGGCTAGGATGTTTTTGAATTTTAATTATTTTAAACTTTTTCCACTCTCAATCCAGTAGGCAAATTAGAATTAAACTTTGCAAGATTTTTAGCTTCACTGGTCGAAGGCCAATGTGGCTATTGTCAGGTCACCCTATTGTCATGGCGCTGTGTCCGTCGTGCGTCTGTCTGGCAGCGCGTACGTCCAGATGTACACTTTTTCTTAGAAAAACTCAGAACCTACAGGATGCATGTCAATCAAACTTCACAGGAAACATCCTAGGGTGAACCTCTTTCAAAGTTGTTCAAGAAATTTAGACCCAATGAATAACATGGCTTTAATGGGCGTGGCTAATTTCTAAATATGGTAAAATATGACCTTTCCCCGAACCTAATTGATGATTATCAAACTGTCAATGATTACATTAGTTATCCCTTGGCTACCAAATTTTTTGTGATCAGATAAACAAAAATTGTCTTTTTTGGGCGGAGGCCATTTCTTTATATATTATATAATAGAGCCTTTAAAAATTCATTTAAATAAAACAAGATATTGGTGTCTTAAATTATCAACATTATCTGGTCTCGGCTGTGAATAATAGTCAGATGAATTCTCCCAACCTATACCAGTCTGGCAGATAACACTAATATTTTAAGATAGTCTTTCTCTATATAACACGTATATAACAAGGATCGATGCACCTACCTTAACAGGTTGAGCTCTGGTACATTTTGTTTCAGAGTAAATGCAATTAGCTTTGGATACAATGAAAACGAAACATTTCAAATGAGTACAAACATTCAATTTTAAATTCATAAGAGTACATAAACGCACGAACACCACGTACATGAACATTTTTGCATTCAGAATTAGTATACAAGAAACATATTTTAAATACATCAACCAGGGATTCATTATATAAACAATTTTTTTTTTTTGTTAAGCTCCAACAGTTTATTGTATAATCGAGTTGCACATTGCACAGCCAGGGTATTTGAAGATCAGGCTTAAGTAGCATGATTAGTTCCTCAAATTCTGGACAGAAAATCGTTCTACGTAAACCATACATTTCTTGCCAAAGTCTTACGTCTTTCTGGTCGATTTATTTTCCAAAATCATTCCCGCTTTAAACACAGTTGGGTTGTTGTCACTTTGTGATACTTCTAACCATCCGCCTGCAATAACCGTCAATCGCTCCATGGATACAAAAGCCATAAGGTTTAAGCTTATCATGTCCGTCAACGTGCCAGACGTAATTTGGACCTATTACTATATACTTGCACCTTTTTAAACGATGCGGCTTTCGTAATGCAATGTCCACGGGATCAATTTGTCTCATAAATGTCAGAACTTTTTTTTGGTACTTTCAGCTTATGCTCATTTGTCAAACGTCTCCACATAGAACGGTAACCTATACACTGCCCACTAGTTTCAATCTCTTTTGTTATGTACTCGGTAATCGTCGCATCTGGTGTCTATTCCATTCGCCGTCTTAAGTTGTTCTTACGGAGGATCCTATTTAGCTGTCGGATAGAGATGGTAATCTTGTTCATAACAAATAGTAGTAAAACAATTTCAGTATAGGTAAATCCGCAATCCAAGTATGTTTTGATTAACTCCAGTCTTGTTGTGTCACCACCCACAGGAAAATTTGAAGGCGTCACTGCCAACACCCGGAACACGAATAATGTGCAGAACCATACCATCAGTAAATGAGTCTTCATTATAGTGGGTATCTGGGAAAAAGAGGAAATACAAGTGAAAGATCAAAATGCATACATGGACAAATACATATAACTGACGAACAAGCGCGGATAAGAAGTGGTGCAATTAAACATTCGTTAGATTGGGGAATCACGCAGGATAAATAAACTTGAATGAAAATCACCACGGATGAATAAATTGTCATTTAAAATTAAAGTGCAGGTTTCCGGCTACTCAGATAGAAATGTCAGACTAATTCGCGAGAGATTTCTTCTTGTATAAGAGATAACAGATAACAGCTTAGAGCTAAGAGATAAGAGCTGACAGCTGAGAGATAACAGATAATAGGTAAGAGACAAGAGATAACAGCTAAGAGCTAACAAATAAGATATAACAGATTAGAGATAACAGATAAGAGCTCAGAGATAACAGATAAGACGGAAGACATACGAGCTTAGACAAAGAGTCCAATTGGGCTTCCGTATTCAAGCAAACAATGACATCTAGAGTTCATACAAGGTGTTTCGAGAATTTGGCTAAGTGACCTAGTTTTGATCCCAGTTGACCCTATTTCAAACTTAACCGACTTTTTACAAAAACAATTATTCTGGCCGATTTTCAGTTAGATCCTACAAAAAATGAGGCCTAAAGAGTGCACACAAGGTTTTCTTATGTTGACTACGTGACCAAATTTTTGACTAATTTTATCTATGTGGAAACAAGTCCAAGTTTTGATTTAGACAACCATTCTGACCAATTTTCAGGATGATATGGCAAAAGTTGTAGCCTCTAAAGTGCATAAGGGTTTTCAAAGATTTCACCCATTGACTTAATTTTTGACCCCAGCTGACCAAATTTCGGGCCCCCAGCTGGGCGGGGGGGTAGAAATAGTCGGCTGCCACCCATGTAGTCAATGGTAAGACCCCTAACAAATGGGCCCGCCTGTTTGCCGTGGGTGGAGACTCGTAAGGCCGGAAAAGAGGGTCCTGGTTGTTGAGGGAAGCCCAGGGATCTCCAGCTTCTCAACACACTGCTTTGGCCTCGGCTTCGGCTGAGACGGGAGCCTGGATGGGCCCGGTCTAGGCAATCGGCTGGTCGTTTTAGACTTGGGCATAATCTATTGTTATAATATGATGCTACGTAACCAAAGCCCTTGTAAATGTGTACAAAACACATTCCTTTTTTATCTTGTTGTATTAAATAGTTTTTTTAGTTCTAGTCTATATAGGCTTATGGGCTAATTGGGTTGTATGAGTTTCTTTGCTTCGCAGTGGTTTGCATGGCATGATTCTATTTTAGGAGATTGTCCATGCAATGCATTCGTCGGGTAGTTTTATTCATTCGGTCCAAGTATATCACCCGGGTAACCCTGGCATGAGGGGGCTGGATACCCGCCCTTTTCATGTCCCCTTGTAGGGCTCGGTGGAGGGCACGGGGCCACGGGTGATGAAAACTTAATACAAAAATATGGATCTCTTAAACCCTAAAAAACGAAAAAACGAGAACGGACTGGAAATGGACAAGGATAACTGTTTAAATGTAGGCAAAGCTTTCCCTCGATTTCTGTTCATACTTCATACAGACGGACAAGAGCCCCTAAACAAACTTTCGCCATTTGTTATTGAGAAAGTTCTCATGGCACACGCTGGTCAAACGAAGTCTGTTAAAAAACTTCGATCAGGTGGCCTTCTTGTTGAGGTTGAACGACCTCAACAAGCTGAGAATTTAATGAAGATGGACAAGTTTTTTAATAGCTGGGTTAATTGTACTCCTCACGAGACTCTGAACAAATCTAGGGGCATCATTAGATGTCCCGATTTGGAAGGAGTTTCTGAGGATGAAATAGCTAAAGAGTTATCCGACCAAAATGTTTCACAGGCTAAGCGTATGACAGTTTTCAGAGACGGTAAGAAAAAGGAAACAAATACAATATTGTTGACTTTTGAAACATCTATTTTTCCAAAGTCAGTGCGTGTAGGGTATCTGAATGTCAGGGTTGACTTGTACATTCCGAACCCTCTTCAATGTTATAGATGCTTCCAGTTTGGACATCATGAAAATAGATGTCGGAACACACGTCTCTGTCGGTGCTGTGGTGTACCAGAGGTAGGTCATGAGGGAGACCCGGATAAATGCCCTGCAGACAAGAAATGTTCAAACTGCGGTGGCGAACACATGTCAACTTCCAGGTCTTGTCACGTATGGAAGAAGGAGAAGGAAATTGTGACCATCAAGCATAAAGAAGGTTTATCATTTATTGAGGCTCGCAAAATCGTAGAAAATCGCATTAATCTCCCAAACTCTTATGCCAATACTGTAAGACCAGCTCAGTCAAATGACAGTGAATGCCACAATTGCAAAGATATGTTTTCTAAACTATGCACGATTTTTCCAGAAAAGAAAGAAGAAATTCTAAAACTATTCCCTAAATTAAAGGATTCAAATTCTTCTCGTCAAACCAATGACAAAAATGGGAAAGCACCCATGACGACTCCTTCTTCCAATCATTCTGATGAAGCTTCAAAAATACCTTCAGTTAATACGACTTCCCAACCTAAAGCCTCAAACACTTCTTCATCGGTACCTACAGCGTCAGTATCTGTCATACAAGAGCCCAAAGTCCAGTCCAAACCAGTAACAAAAGTACCCGAAAATAAGGATACAAATGTATTTATTAAACCCACTAGGAGCAGAAATTCCTCTCCTAGGGCGGCGATTTCTAACCGCCAATCAAAGGGATCTGAGGATCCTATCAAACAATATAACCGCTACCATAGTCTTGAAGAAGACATGGTAACGGAAGATTCAAGTGATGCAGATCCAAAAGAGAATAAGCAAGGCAAAAACAAAATAGATCTTTCACACATCAAAAAATAAAATTCATACTTCCACTACTCAGTGTTATAATTTTTCCAACAATATTGACTATGGCGAATAATATCATCCAATGGAACTGTCGCAGCATAAAGTCAAATTTTGAAGAAATGAATCTATTACTTACAAATGGAAAGCCAGTAGCAATTTGTTTGCAAGAAACCTTTCTGAAAGATACTGACAAATTCTCTTTAAAGTATCACTCTTGCTATTTGAAGAATTTCGAAGGGAATGAGAAAGCTTCAGGCGGTGTTTGGATCATTGTTAACAACAATGTTCCTCATCGCAACATTCCTCTCAATACTACGCTACAAGCTGTTGCTGTTAGCGTTTCTCTTAATAAAACAATAACACTTTGTTCAATTTATCTTCCCCCTAGTTCTCCTGTTCATCGTAGGAAACTAGACGATCTTGTCGAACAGTTACCAAAGCCTTTCATATTAATGGGAGATTTCAATTCCCACCATACGCTTTGGGGATGTACTAATACAGACGACAAAGGTCGCATAATTGAAGATTTCATATCAAATCATGATCTTGTTTTATTAAATGACAAATCCTCCACCTATCATCATCCAGCTACTGGTTCATATTCTTCACTGGATTTAACTGTTTGCACTCCAGACATTTTCCCGGCTTTTAGCTGGAAAGTGGACTCTGATCTTCATGGTAGTGACCATTTTCCTATTCATATTTCTGAATTAGGACCTTCTGTTCAAGAACGCCAAAGGCGATGGAAACTCCATAAAGCATATTGGGAGCTGTTCAAAACTACCTGCGAACAATCTATAAATCCAAACGCTTTTGAAGATTGTGAAAGCTCTACAGAGCTTTTCACATCCTTACTATATTCGGCTGCAGAGAAAGCTATTCCTAGAACGTCGCCTAACCCTAAACACCCTAACAAACCATGGTTTAATGAAGATTGCAAAAAGGCCATAGCTGAGCGGAAATCTGCTCTCAGATCATTTGATTTGAGACCATCTAAGGAGAACCTTTACCAATTTAAAATTGCCCGGGCGAAAGCTCGTCGTACCATTAAACAAAGTAAGCGTTCGTCTTGGAGACAGTATGTTTCTAGATTGAATTCTAGATCATCTGTCAAAAAGACATGGGATATGGTGCGCAAAATCAGCGGAAAGAACGCGTCAATTGGAGTTGGTCATTTAAGAACTGACCTCAGTGACGTTTCTTTCATGGCTGATATTGCGAATGTATTGGCAGATACGTTTGCCAAGAAGTCATCATCATCGAATTACTCACCTGCATTTCAGAAATTCAAAGGTGATAAAGAAAAGTCAAAACTTAACTTCAGTTCCAGTCGACTGGAACATTATAATAGAGACTTTTCTGTCAAAGAATTGAAGAAGGCTTTAAAGAAGTGTCATGACACTGCTGTGGGAAATGATAATATACATTATCAATTCCTCAAACGTTTGCCCTCTCGTTCTTTACATTGCTTACTTGATATTTATAACCGGGTATGGAAAACGGGAAGCATTCCAGCATCTTGGCGGGAAGCTATCGTTATTCCTATACCCAAACCAGGTAAAGATTCTACCGATCCCTCAAATTATCGTCCTATTGCTTTGACTAGTTGCATTTGTAAAACCATGGAAAGAATGGTAAATGACCGACTTGTTTGGTTTCTTGAAAAGAACCACCTAATAACGTCAGTCCAAAGTGGCTTTCGTAAACACAGAAGCACTCTTGATCATCTTGTTCGCTTCGAGACCTTTATTCGAGAAGCTTTTATTAAGAAAGAACACGTTGTTTCTGTCTTTTTCGATCTTGAAAGTGCTTATGATACCACATGGAAGTATGGGATAATGAATGACCTCTATGATTTCGGTATTCGAGGTCGCCTTGCTTATTTTATTTCTGCATTTTTGGATGAACGTCAGTTTAGAGTCAGAGTTGGAGATACTTTGTCTGATCCCCACGAACAGGAAATGGGTGTACCCCAGGGAAGTATTTTGTCTGTGACACTTTTTAGTGTCAAAATAAACAATATCGTTAAAACTGTTTGTCCAGGAGTTGAATGTTTTCTCTATGTTGATGACTTCTGCATCTGTTACAGATCAAAACATATGTTTACGATTGAAAGACAGCTGCAGCAAGTCTTAAAAAATCTTTCAAAATGGTCAAATGAAAACGGTTTCAAGTTTTCCAAGACAAAAACTAAATGTATGCATTTTTGTAAATCTAGGAAAATGCACCCTGATCCAGAATTAAAGCTGGATGGAGTGCAAATTGAAGTTGTAAAAGAATTTAAATTCCTGGGACTCCTTTTCGATTCTAAACTGTCGTTTATACCCCATATTGACAACTTAAAAAATAAGTGCTTAAAGGCGCTTAACCTTTTACCTGTTGTATCTAGTATGGACTGGGGAGCTGATAAAAAGGTCTTGTTACGCCTTTACAGGGCACTTGTCAGATCTAAATTAGATTATGGCTGTGTTGTTTACGGTTCTGCACGCCCTTCATACCTTCGCAAACTTGATACCATTCATAATCAAGGATTGCGCCTTGCGCTTGGTGCTTTTAGAACATCACCAGTTAATAGTCTTTACATTGAGGCAAATGAACCTTCCTTGAACCTAAGGAGTAAAAAGCTTTCAATGCAATACTATTTAAAGCTAAAATCTAATCCTGACAATCCAACGTATAAAGCTGTGTTTGAACCTAGACACAGACGGGATTTTAATAAGAAACCTAGTGCAATACGCCCGTTTAGCTTACGCTGCGAAGCAGATATTTACTCTCTCGATTTTGATCTAGAGGATGTGGCAGAACAAATTGTTCCTGAAGTTCCTTTGTGGACTTCTAAAAGCCCCACATTTCTTTACGATCTTGCTTCTAGCAAAAAGGATACATCCGATCCAACTATTTTTAAAACAAAGTTTTTAGAAATTAAAGAGAAATACGCATCATATGAAGAGATTTATACAGACGGTTCAAAGGACGGCGAAAAAGTTGCCTCAGCCACCATTTTAGATGGTGAAAAGTATCAATTCCGTTTGCCAAATAACTCTTAGATATTTTCAGCCGAGCTAAAGGCGATTGAACTCGCACTCGATCATATAATCGAAGAGCGCTTCTCTCGCTACATTATTTTTACTGACTCAATGTCAAGTATACAAGCTATTGAGAACGAGAAAACCGACAATCCCCTTATTGTTAGACTATTAGATTTAATAGCTCAGCTTCATGATGTTGATCTCGTTTTCTGCTGGCTTCCTAGCCACGTTGGTATTCGTGGTAATGAGGAGGCAGATAAAGCTGCCAAGGAGGCATTATTACTCGAGACTTTACCCTCTTCAGTACCTTTTACTGATTTTAAACCTTTGATTCATGGTTTCATTCAGGAAGTCTGGAGGAACAGCTGGACTGATCCTGCCAATATTCATAATAAATTATATTCTGTTCGTCAAGATCTTGGCGATTGGTTGCCTGGTTACAGGTCTAACCGTCGCGAAGAACTTATTTTGACCCGTTTACGCATTGGCCATGCACACCTGACGCATTCCTACCTTTTAAAAGGAGAGGATATGCCAGTGTGTATCCCATGTGATGCTCCTCTTACTGTCAAGCATATATTTTTAGAATGTATAGACTTTGCTTTTATTAGAGACAGATTTTTTAAGGTAGACAGTATGAAGGACCTGTTTAACAATGTAAAAGTTGAACAGATTTTTGATTTCCTGAAGGCCATTAATTTGTTTAGTAAAATTTAACCCGAGATTCTTTTGATTTCATGTTCATCTGTTTTTAGTTATTTTTGTTTGATCTTTTGATCATTATTTCCTTTTAGACTTGTTTGATTGATCTTTTGATCATTATTTCCTTTTAGACTTGTAATCATTTCCTTACATTTTTGCCATAATGATGATTTGTCTATCTTACCACGATTTGTTTTATAATGTTATAACTAGTTAAGTATTTAATGTATGATTGGTCATCTTTTCTTACAATAAGTTAATTTTCAATGTTTTGCGCATTCATTCATTCATTCTGACCAAATTTCGAACCTGTCTGAGATTTAAGTAAACAATCACTTTGACTAATTATCAGGTTGAACGGGCATAAAAATGTGGCCTCTAGAGCGCATACAAGGTTTTCCTAAATGTTGATCACGTGACCAAATTTTTTTTATCCAATTTTACCAAATTCGATATTTGTCAAAGATTTGAATGAGACAACCATTCTGACCATGTGACTTAGTTTTTTACCCCAGTCGGCCCATTTTCGTATCTTGTCTCAAATTAAGGAAAAACATTCATTCTGACCAATTTTCAGGTTTTCGGGCAAACAATGTGGCCTCTAGAGTGCATACAAGGTTTTTCTAAGATTTGACCCTCGTGCCTTGTTTTTGATCCCAGCTGATCCAGTTTCGAACTCGACCGAGATTTCATTGAGACAATTATGCTGGCCAATTTTCAGGTTGATCGGCCAAAAAATGGACTCTAGATTGCATAGAAGGTAAATGGTGACGACGAACGATTGACGAGGGACATCCACCTTACCACAAAAGCCCTCCTTGATCACTTCGTGCTCAGGTGAGCTAAAATTAGGGCAACATAAATCTGAGAATTTTAAAAATAAAAAAATAAATAGGATGAGCTTGATTTGGTTCATATGAAACCTTCTGGCTGCTCATGTACAGAGATTTATATTACAGAATAAATTGGCCGTCACGATATATAATAACTAGTTGAAGTACAGTTGAAGGTAGCGTTATTTAACCTCATGCAATAATCGAATTAATGATATTTTTGAAAATAAAAATGAGAAAAGTAAATACCTTTAATGCAATGATTTTCATTTATCTTCCCCACCTAAATAATCCACGTTGTTAGAGCTTAGACGTAAGACATAAGACCTAAGAGCTAAGACAAAAAGGCCCCAGTGGGCTTCCGTAATCACCCGCTTTATTCATACAGTAAGTAATATTTTGCTACAGAATTGGTGGTTAAATTTCAAATTGAAATTGAAATTCGAAGTTGAGATCGAAAAAAAGTTTAGGTAATATCGAGTCGCGATGCTCAATTGACTGAGATCGGTTTTGACTGCTTGGTTCACGGCAACAAAAGATGTACAGAAAACAAGAGCCGAGAAATTTTTATGTTAAATTGTTATGGAATGTTTATTTTCAGGCAGTTTCGCAAATGACATGATATGTGTTTATGTAAATTTGTCTATTCTATAATGTATGCATAGCGCAATTTGCTTCTTTACTTTTTTAAATGTAAAACATATCCTATGAGAAACCAAAGAACACGCTTGTTTATTACCGTTTTCTATCACGTTTAGAGATATATAATGGAATGAGACACGCTTATGTGAAGGACCGATATTCCCTAAACAAGAAGTAGTAAGCTTCCCTGATAATACGTTATGCAGGACAGAAATTGGTCCATTATGCGATTTACGGGAAACTGTCTTGATTGCAATTCTTGAAATTGTTGATTCTGCTGGCGATATAAAATATGCCAGATTTTCTGTCCCCTTTATCCAATCAAGTATGGCAAATGCAGTAAACAACATTGTGTAAATGACTAGGTAAATGCTTTAGGATTTAGGCTTGAGCGATATTTGGGTGAAATGAAAGGTATAGGTCATATGATATAGGTATTTCGTCATTTGAGCGCATACAATAATATCTTTGGCTTGATTTAGCGACCTAGCTTTTCAACGATTAAGTTAACTCTTCTCATGCTATTTACGACATATCCCTGCTTTGGCAGCCTATAAAGGCACACATGTATGAATAAAATTGTGGAGCGTTGAGAACGGTTTCGGAACGTTTGTGAACGATGTCTGATTATTTTGATTTGTTTTTATGAGTGATGCATGCACATTTTATTGGTTAGAATTGAGCACTGACAGGGCGATTAAGAACGTCTTCTATATGATTGAGTTCCATTTTCACGATGTTACTTACTATACTAAACACTGCATATTTGCTATGTCATTTTTAATTGAATTCCCAGCAACGCGCCCTTGAGGTTGCATATTGTCTGATGATATAGGTCTGTGAAACCGGATTCAAAGAATCACCCCTGGCAAAGTTATTAATAATTGATAGGAGAAGGGGGTACATTCACACTATTTTTAACAGATTTTCGACAGCGGTTTTCAGGATATTGTCTGTTATCAATTTGCTTTTAGAAATTTCTGCTTTGAAGATAACGGAAAAGAAATCTGCAACAACCATTGGCGACAATCGTCGGCTGTACATAGTGTAGAGCCCCATAGAAAAATATATTTGAGCTTATTATCAATAGAACAATAATGATTTAGTTTTATCTTTGATTGAAATATTTAATCTATATAAGTTTTTGTCCTACTTTTTCATCCAACGAAAAGGCTTGATTTTGAAAAATCTTTATAGTTTATTTTTCATAAACTACTCAGCCAAAATTTACTTTGGTTATTATTTCATTTAGGCATCACGGCTCATATGTTATACCACACATGCGCACAGAATAAAACCTACTCTCTTATTGATATACAATAAATAGGAGAAAAGAGCTAGAGAAAATCACAAAACACGTACGAGTACACAGTCTAAAATCAAGAATATCAAAAAGGACACATGGGAAGTTATTTTACCAGAGAGGCTACATAATTAACTCGCCTAGTCACACAGTTCACCGTAGTTTTGCTCACCTGGAAATAAATTATAGAGCATTTTAAGACACCTTATAATATGCGGGGCGTGAAATAACGCCGTTGAATTTATTACACTTGTGGTTTTTTTATGACAAAATCAAGTTTCAAGGTTTTTTTTCTTTTTTCGATTTGTTGAAAAAATTGGGTCAGTTGCTTCTACAGTAGTAACATAATATGGAATTCTGTCATGCATCATCTCATTCGAAGCTGTTTGCCCTTTGGTGTAGAGAAGAAGGGTTTTAAAAGATTTTCATATTTTTTCCCTATTGGTGAGCAACCAGAGTTACAGGTTGTTTTTCAATAACTTGAACAACTTTGGTGGAGCTGGTCAAAAGGAATCTTCCTATCTATTTTCATGCTTGACCACCTGGTTAAGGTTTAAGAAAAAAATGTGGATGACGCACGACAGACGACCCACGACGCATACTTACAAAAAGATGATAAAGGCAAACTCTCTTAAATTCTTATAGAAAAGAGAGAAAAGGTTTACCTAATTTGTGGATTCGTATTTCATCTTGAATTAAGTTTTAAATACTGAATAGATTCTCGTAAATTGAAACAATCTCTGTTAGAAATCTAATTATGAGATTATATTTCCTAGAAGAGTACATAGCTGAATTGATTTTAGATATCTCTCCATAATTGATGTTATAAGATATAATATTACACAGCCAGAAAAGTTAAACTGTTTTCTAAATAATTACCTTGCTTGTAAGTCTGTTGCTTTAAAAGGAATGCCTGTCTCTGTAATTAATGTTCAACTTAAAGATTTTTTTGTAAATATGTAAGATTCTAGTATAATGCTACTGGTTTCATTTTACAAGGTAGAATTTTGTAGTACGGCAGCAAAAAAGGTAATTTAAGATATAAACCTTCGCGAAACATTTGAAAAATGGGAATCCTCTATGTACGTGTATTCACAGGCTATGTGCCTGTACTCGCGTTCAAGTCGGGTTATATTGTTTTAACGTTGGAAATATTTTTACGACCTGAACGCAGGACCGTTTTCTTTTTATCAAACATATGCTAAACCGCAAACGAAATTTTTGGGTAGATTTCGCACAGAGCCGTGAAATCTACCTTTAACTGTTACATGTCCGTGCCAATTTTCCCAAATATATAAAAACAGGTTTAAACAACACGTTAAAAATTACAATATATCTCTAAGAAGAAAGTTATTGCCTATCTTAAATCGTAATGCTTACTTTTAAATACATGTCCTTTCATAATTGAATTGAATTGATTAAGTTGAGTTTCCATTATATACTTTTAAGATATACCCGAAATAACTATGGGAATAGACTCGGCGCCTACGCCAGAGCTCAGTTTGGAAGAAAACACCAATATCGCCTTTAGAAGTACATGTAGTGAAAATAACGGCATATTTGATACTCGCTGTAACATTAAATTTAAATGATGTCAAGGTTTAAAAAAATGGGCAAATCTTTGCTGGACCGTTTTAATATACAGTGTATTGCCTCGGTTTCTGTGAAAAAGGTGGGAAGGTTTTTGCGCTGCAAAACATCAAATCTTCCCTATGGGGATATATAGGAGTCGGCTTGTTAGTCGGGTCCATCTGTCGGTGGTCGATCAGTTTGTAGCATTTTCTTGTCCGCTCAATTTCTCAGCAACTAATGTCAGGATATCATTGAAAACTTAAGAGATATGATCAGTATCAAGCAGAGATGTGCAAGTGATATTTTAGTTACGATCCGAGGACTTTTGACGGAATAATGGCCATTTGAAAGAAAATGGATTTTCATCACTGTCATGTGTATACACAATAAAAAACAAACCATTTAGAACGGTAACAAATTGACAATGAATTTCCCGATAGAGTAACATGCTTATGTATGATTTAAGTCTCATACCTTAATTCATTAAAGGTATAGTTTCTTTGCACCTTATCATTAAATATCACCTAGCAAAAAGGAATAGATCTTGCAAGTTTCCGCCAATTTTATTTTGGAGTTACTTTGGTGCAAGCATTCAAAATACATTTCATTTTTTCATAGAGGAAAGATGGAATATTGTCGGTCATTAAGAACACCTGTTTATTTTTGACAAAAAAAGGTAGGTAATTAAACAATTGCAAATATTTCGTAAGAGACAGTGGAATATTTTGTGCATGCCGGTTTCGATTTCTATCACAAATGCAATATTTAATGGTTTAATACACGCTTCTGTGAACGACTGATATTCCAAGCTTGTAGCAATAAACTGAAAGCAAAAATGCGTTATTGAAGACAGATAAGCCGTTTTACAGGAAAAAAAGTCCTGTTTTCAGATGTAAAAACGTTTCAAGAGCGCTCTGAGATGATACCCCACTTTGCACGTGCACATACGTGCAAAGCGAGGTATCATCTCGAAAACGCTTCGCTAACGTTTTTATCATGAACGCAGGGCTGATTGATTGCAATTCTTGAAATAATGTATTCAATTGGTAAGGAATAGAGTGCGTGTGACTTTATTGCGCACTTCAGAACATCGTGAAATTGTGGCTCTTCCCACTCAAAAGCATTAAGGTAGTGGATCCGTTATAGTTCTGCAACATTTCAGAACTTATGGACTTTCACAATGTTGACTCAGGTATCCTAATGGAAATCATTAGGATACCTTGGTTAGCATTGATTAATTGTTAACGTTCATTACTTCCGAAACGTTACGGAACTATTACGGGTCCACTACCTTAGATAAAGATCGTGCGCCCCAGTCAGCCCGATTAGCCCAGCCGGTAGAGCATCGGACCTCAAAACAATTTATGATCGATCACGTGAGTTCCATTAACTCTCTAGCACACTCACAATCTAACTGTCTTGCGACTGAGACGTAAATCCGAGGTCCTGTGTGACGATGCTTTACACCCAGCACGTTAAAGATCGTTCAATGTATCCTTGCACCACCCCCGTACCAACCGTCTTCTAGGGGCGGCGCTCATATGGGCATGTGCTACAACGACAGATAAACGGAATGAATTACTGCTTTTCGGTGGATTATCGAGAATAACAGTAGATTAGCATTTTGATAAACTTACCGTCTAACCAGTGAAACTATCAAAAACCGCTTCTGCTAATTTCACCCTATCTGACGTCATCTATGCGGAGCCAAATAAGTGGCGTAATCACGTTCCAATCATGTTCAAAATAACGCGCTTAAAGAAAATGTGTCCTAAAATGTTCACGTTTTGTTTCATTTTTGTATTCAAGAAATATAAATGCTTTTTTTTCGAATAAGATCGATTGATATTTCATTTCCCGACCAATAACAGCTATATTTTTATTTGTGGCTCCGCCACTCGTCGAAATATAACTTTCGTTGTTCACTCAATGAAATATAATTTGACCAAACACTAAAACAGTTAATTGAGCTTGTGCGTGAGAATTCTAACAATTTCAAATATACGCAAAGCAAAGACTCTGACCAGCTTTTGCATCCGCACAGTCTGAACAGAGTCATCACTATGCTTTTTTGTAGATAGATAAGGTATCAAAGTATCTGTAGACCATCAGGTAGCTCTGTATTAACTGATGTGGTTGTGTACACTGCTAAATGTTTGCTCTTCACACACATTCAAAATTGTTGGAAATGTCACGCACAGGCTCAATTATCCGTCTATATTTGTTTGTTTTAAATGAAGTATGACATTGTAAAAGTTATTAAGTATTGTGGACGATTTGGGAGCGTTTCGAAAGATTTTGAATTAATTGAGTTTTGTAGGAATGTTATGAAACACAGAGCAAGTGACGATTGTAAATTTTCTTTAACTGTATTAAAGATCAATAAACCTTCCTTTAACTTATATTTATGAGTGCTACTTTAAATCCGTCTGACGTGACGATTATTAAAATTGAGTATTATTTATCTAAAATGACCTGGCACTCATTAACTTCCGTCAGTGCTCGAGTATATCCGCAGCGTAAAAATACGTTTTACCGATTTATTGATACTATCTTACTTAATCTAAATAAGTCTCTGTAGTACATTGGTTACAGACGCCTTCCCGTAACGCGTTAATTTGTCGGGACGAGTTCGATTCCCGACAGGGAAACATCTTTTTATCCTTGTGATTATTATCAATGAATATTTTGATTTTTTCGTTTATTTCTTACCTTAACCCTTTAAATTATTCCTTTGTTATTCGTTTTTTGTCAGTTTCAATTATTATTTATTTTTCATATAATTCAATTTTGGTTGTTGCACCAACCAAGGCTATTGTATTCTGATCGCCCGAAAAAAAGAGTGTCATACCCCAATGAAAACAACATTTAGTATTTACAGTGATGAATGGACAGCACATTGCAATTATCAAATCCTAAAAAAGTCTGACTGACAGAATACAGATTACACAATAGGTAAAACAGTGTTACCGTAAAAAAATGGAATAATAATTGATCATGACCCGGTTTGAACTCATGGCATTTAGGTAGTGGGACAACAGCCATACCACCTGCACTAAATTTCGGTTTGCATGATGGGTTATGATACATTTTATTGGATTTAAACTTCGCGGGCTTAAATCTATATTAAGTAACATATTATCCGACTATCAATAGGGGTCAAAAGGAATATTTAATGAGTGCCAAGTCATTTTAGATCAATAATACCCACAGTTTACAAGGTCGGGTAAATGAACAATAAATATAAAGTTGGCCTTGCGGTAATGGAAGCAAAATTGTTTGCGAACGTTCACAAAATGTACTCCATCCACTAAATGTACGCGAGAATAAGTGCAAAGCAGAGTGATATTTCTCAAACGGCTTGCTAGTATATTCATCTAGAAAGTAAGCTGACCAACAAACATGTACAGTTAAAAACATCGTGAATTGACAAGATGAAGATTTTGGAATGATTTTAGAATGGAAATGAAGAGTGTGTGGAGTGAGTTTTGAGTGAAAGTAAAGAGAGGTAATCAAATATCGCTAATTTTGTTCCGGACGTAAAATATGCATACACGTTCAATAAATAGCTTTATATTTCTTCAAGAACCAATCGGACGCTAATAATTTCAATTATTTTAGTCCAAACGCCATTTTTTCTAGCTTTATTTTGAATGAAGTGAATGGTTTAGAGTGATTTTGATCGCAATGAGTGTCAATTTCACGATGTTTTTAACTCTAACAAAAGAGTGTCTTAGATATCTTTACAATCTCGAAAAGAATAATTCTTTTTTTTATTCGGAAATTTGATCGAATATTTTTCTTATTCATAAAAGCTGTTCGTCTGAAGACAACCGAAATATTAATCTTTGGTTGACAGATAGTAATTAAACTAGAAAGCACGGGATCAATTGCAGACAGTGTCCTGTAAATATGCCATTTGCTAGAAATCAGGAGTTTTCGTGTGTGTAATATGTGCAGCAAATATAGAATTACAGGCGAAACTAGTACATATTGTTCGTTTTACAGATAACAGCATCGTGAAATTGACAAGTTGAATGATTTTGGAATGATTTTGGAATGAAAACAAATGAGCGAGTTTTGAGTGAGATTAAAGTATGGTAATCAAATATCGCTAATTTTGGAGCGTTTTTTATCGATTTGAGTGAGTGTTTGGAATGATTGAATAGAGCGCTGATTGATCGATTTAGAATGATTTTGATTGGAGTGATTGTCAATTTCACGGTGTTGTCAACTGTACAAGTCTGCCGAGGCTATAATCATTGGCGTTCTCTATTTAATTTACTAAAAATGCTTTACATAAAGTATGCTCATGAACATGCAAAACGCAGATAAAACTTACAATAATCAAACCTTTTTTTCTGGCCCATATTACCATTAAGACTACAATTTATACCTACAAACAAAGAAACCATCACCATACTGACGGTAAAAACTGCACGGCGATGAAACGCTTGTGTAACGTCAACTTTGGGCGTTAAGAATTAATAAACAGAACAGAACAGAACAGTTTATTTATTTTCTGACGTGTATTATTGATCTAAAATGACTTGGCACTCATTAAATATTCCTTTTGACCCCTATTGATAGTCGGATAATATGTTACTTAATATAGATTTAAGCCCGCGAAGTTTAAATCCAATAAAATGTATCATAACCCATCATGCAAACCGAAATTTAGTGCAGGTGGTATGGCTGTTGTCCCACTACCTAAATGCCATGAGTTCAAACCGGGTCATGATCAATTATTATTCCATTTTTTTACGGTAACACTGTTTTACCTATTGTGTAATCTGTATTCTGTCAGTCAGACTTTTTTAGGATTTGATAATTGCAATGTGCTGTCCATTCATCACTGTAAATACTAAATGTTGTTTTCATTGGGGTATGACACTCTTTTTTTCGGGCGATCAGAATACAATAGCCTTGGTTGGTGCAACAACCAAAATTGAATTATATGAAAAATAAATAATAATTGAAACTGACAAAAAACGAATAACAAAGGAATAATTTAAAGGGTTAAGGTAAGAAATAAACGAAAAAATCAAAATATTCATTGATAATAATCACAAGGATAAAAAGATGTTTCCCTGTCGGGAATCGAACTCGTCCCGACAAATTAACGCGTTACGGGAAGGCGTCTGTAACCAATGTACTACAGAGACTTATTTAGATTAAGTAAGATAGTATCAATAAATCGGTAAAACGTATTTTTACGCTGCGGATATACTCGAGCACTGACGGAAGTTAATGAGTGCCAGGTCATTTTAGATAAATAATACATGTATGGTACATAGTCATAACACATAAATGTATACATAAATCTCATCACGTGTATATACAAAGCAGTGCAAAAAACAACATGTAAATAAACAAGGAAAGTAGCTAGTGGATCAGTCAGGTAATTTCTATTATGTTTTTTTACGAAGAACATACATAGTATTTTTAGAGGATGACCTTATGATAAGGTCTGGTTAAGTAAGTTATTTCTTTTTGCGAGTGCTTCTTTAATAAACTTGCATAAATTCAATAATTCTTTTTTATTTGTAGAAGACAATAATTTATAATACTTATAAGCTGATGGGCGGTGATATATTTTCTTATCGATATATTTTTTTCTCAATTCCATGTAAAATTCACAATTACAAATGGAGTGATATTCATCTTCTAAGTCAGATTTGTTACAGCATTGACAGAATCTCCTTTCTCTTTCCGTATGATTTTTAGAATACCTTCCAGTTTGAATAAACTGGCTCTTTCTCTTCAAATTCACTTTTTAACCTAAAGTTTGATCTTTAATAGGAAGCACCATACTCCAGAGATTTAAGCAAGTGTATGACAAGCTTAATCTTGTACTAGGTCTCATTTAGTTAACAAATTATCTTTAACAAGACAGAAATGACATAATTGTGTGTAGTTATTATGATGAATAACAACGCTTGTTCTTAACTCAATATCACGAGATAAAAACACATCTGTATAGTGAATAGTCATTTAATAATACATTTAAACTTGTGTTGAGCGACCACTTAATGGATTGCCAAAAGTCGGTCGTTTATGGGAATGGTCGCTTAATACGAATACTGTGATAAATGTGACAGTTCATTTTGATACCATTAATAGATTGTCGGTCAAGTCGTACTGAATATTATGATGTTCGAACCCATTTGAGTCGTCTTATTGAGACGATTCTAATGGGTTCTAACAACATAAGATTCAACAATAACCAATTTTTCGATAAGAATGTCCTCTTTTTCAGAGATTTTGATTACGGTGAAGGGACTTTTTTATGGTGCTGGCTTAATACAATTGATCGCTTAATAGACGTGGTCGCTCGAGCAATATCGACTGTATACTGACTGCAATAAAAATGCATCGGTCATCTAGAAAGGAATATTTTTTTTTTTAAAAAAAACAACCTTTCTCATTGAAGGCAAAGTCATCACAGTCCAGTTCACACAGAAAACTGTTGTTGAGTCGACAAATGAAGATTAGGAATCCTGCGACGAAGATTGGCAATCCCTATTTCGAGACGACAATAAGTTTGTTTACCAAACTGACTTGAGAAAAAATGGTCCACTCACCCGAGAAATAGAACCAAAACAAAAATAATTGCCTTAATGTTTTTTTATTTTTTTTTCTTTTCTTTTCTTTTTACAAAAGTAACATTTTAAAGACAAGTAATGTTATTTTTTCTATGTTCCAGTTTTTATACTTGAAAAAAAAACTCGCTGTTTTCGGAACACACTAACATACGATAGGGATAATGATCTTCATCTTTTGCTAACTGAAAACTAAAATCCGTTGCTGCTATAATTCGTCTTGCAAAAGGAAGACGTTTCCTTTTTAGCTCACCTGAGCACATCGTGCTCAAGGTGAGCTTTTGTGATCATTGAATGTCCGTCGTCCGTCGTGCGTCGTGTGTCGTCCGGCGTCAACAATCTTAGTGTTTACACTCTAGAGGCCACAAATATGGCCCAATCTTTATGAAACTTGGTCAGAATGTTGGCCAGGTCACAAAGATGAACCCTATCGAAAATGGGAAGGATCTAGGCCATATCACAGGAAAAGGGGCCTTAAAGACAATTTTCTTGTTTACACTCTAGAGGCCACAAATATAGCCCAATCTTCATGAAACTTGGTCAGAATGTTTGTCAGGTCACAAGGATGAACCCTATTGAAAATGGGAGATATCCATGCCATATCACAGGAAAAGGGGCCTTGGTGACATTTACCTTGTTTACGCTCAAGAGGCCACAAATATGGCCCCATCCTCATGAAACCTGGTCAGAATGTTTGTCAGGTGACAAGGATTAACCCTATCGAAAATGGGAAGGATCCATGCCATATCACAGGAAAACGGGCCTTAATGACAATTTTCTTGTTTACGCTCTAGAGGCCACAAATATAGCCCCATCCTCATGAAAATTGGTCAGAACGTTGGTCAAATCACAAGGATGAACCCTTTCAAAAATGAGAAGGATCTATGCAATATCACGGGAAAAGGGGCCTTTACGACAATTACCCTGTTAACGATCTAGAGGCCACAAAAATGGCCCAATCCTCATGAAACTTGGTCAGTATGATGGTCAAGTCACAAAGATTAACCCTTTTGAAAATGGAATGGATCCATGCCATATCACAGGAAAGGGAGCCTTATTGATAATTTTCTTGTTATAACTCAGGTGGTCACAATTTTGGCCCATCCTCATGACACTTGGTTTGGTGTAGAAATTATCTCCTTTATGACATCTGCCTATTTAAATGATGTGATGTCCCAGGGGTCAAAGAGAGTCAGGTGAGCGATCTAGGACCATCATGGTCCTCTTGTTTCCTAAATATTCATCGTGAAATTGAAACTCGTCAAAAAAAAAAAACCCGGCTGGGTCAGTTGTACATTTATGAAAGACCAACGACTAATATCATTGTAAAAGTACATAAAGTTTAAGGCCCGATATTATAATTTTTTTCTCATTCTAAATTCAAAATTGTCTCAAATTTCAAATAAGATTAAACTTGTAATTCTGGTTTCATTCTCATTTTCATGTATTTATATAAAAGATAGTATAAATAATATCTTCTGTTTTCATACACCTATTTAAATTCAAAATTCTAAGTTGAGCCTGAGAAAAGTTTAATATCCTCGAGCCCTGATGGCTCGAGAACTTCATACGAATCACCCTAACAATCCATGATTCAACTGTGATTAGGAAATTTCTCATTGTGCCATCGAGACATACCTGTCTGTTTATATAATTGCATGTTCTTATATATCAGGGAGGTAATAAGTTATCGCTTATTTCATACACATTGAACGAAAAGGACGATGTGATATTAACTCAATTTAATATCTTCCAAAACTCCTTCATCCCATACATTTTCCCCCTCAGAAATCATCATTTATCACTCGCCTTTTATCAATTCTATTTTGATCATAAATGTAAAAATATCTTTGCAACCAATTCTGGATAACAAAAGGAAACATGTTAAGAACATCTGATTGATTTTTTTTTTTCAATCAGATGTTCTTAAAGACCTGGTTTAAGGAATGTTGTATATTCTGGACCCCTACTGATAAGCTAATTGTTTATCTCTCTGAATCACCCCAGGGGGTCAATCATCCTTTATATTCTTGACATAACATTGACCAATATTTGTCATCATTATCTCATTAATTGATTTGAAAAGAGTTAAAGATAGAATATCTATGTTTTATTGAAACAGAAAGTTCATGATTTTAAAATGTCTTCAAAGTTTTATTTATATCTGACTTGTGAACACTGTGATGAAATAAAATCTGCAATTTAGGAAGTGAAAAAAAGTGATAATCTAGATCAATTGAAGGTAGAAATTTACATACATAAAAAGATTGAACTTGCAGCAATGTTAAGAATAAAATTAATTCAAAAGAAAAGGTTTGGTTAAAAATTCTTCTCCTTTCAAACATATTATAACCCATAAAATCTTGATACAGAATGGTAACATTGCAGGAAAAGGAGAACATTAATTATCCCTTTTCAATTATTCCAAGCAATTTTATTTAGGAGATTTCTTAATATCATAGCTACAGCTATTTGTGATTAAGGTATTATTTTCATAAAAAACATTTTTTTTTAAATTCTTTTATCCATGTTTTAAGATGAAGGTTGAAAATTAAAGATGAATCACAAACACTTCTCTTTTCTATGTCAACTTTAAAAATGCGAAAAAAAAGATAAAAATCAACATCTAAATGATAGAATTAAATGAGATATTTAGTAATTTGAAATTATTTAACCAATAATTAATGAAATACTTTTCTCATTAAGTCAAAATCAATATATGCCTGACAGCCTCTGTATGTGTATCTCTACATCGAGTATACAAGGTGATTAAGTGATTAAGATAAGGGCAATAAAACCATTAAGATAACAATGGGTAGCTAATTGTTTATCTCATTTTGGGGGGGGGGGTGTCAAATAAAGAAGGCTTAAACCAGGTCTTTAACATGTTGCCTTTACTCATTTTCTTGGAAAACCAAGATGCAACACAGATTTTGCGACTGGGAATTTTCTTGTAGCAGAATAGTTATAATTGACAAAGAACAGGACATCCCCATAAGGGCCGTGAAAACATTGTGTCCTTAAGAAAATAGCGATGTTCAGTTAGTGTGACAGGTGAATGATGGTTGTCGTTTATTAAATGTTGTACTCTGGGAAAATTACAACACAATCTTGACAATAACAGGAATAACGTGACAGGAAAATTGTCCGGGAAACGAGCGGTTTAGATCCTCCGAATGTTTTAATGTCGATAAACTACAATAAGAAAGTTGTGATGTAAGAAATAGTATAAACGTTACATTTTCTTTAATGTTTTCAGTGGTTTATCGAGAAACATCGGTACATAACCACGTCGTTGTTGCCAAACTGGTGATATCAGGAGAATATTTTGCCCATTTTTGCCCATTTCAGTCTATTTGGCGTTATCTAAGCCGGACCATGACGTAACTAAGTAATTACGTGCAAAAGTACACGTATTCAAAGCATATGTCCAACTGATTTCAAATGTCGTTTGGTTCTGATTTTAATGAATGATGTAAGAGCTTATGTTTTGTGTAATATTGATAATATTTTATTTTCAGAATAATAATAAATCGATCTAGCACTGAAACAAACGACGATGTTCCATTTAAGGGGTAAAAAACAGGGTTTATCACCAATCCTGCGTTCAGGATGATAAACCGGTGTAAACAGTTTGCCAATTATAACCCGCTTTGTTCACAATTGCACGTGCAAAGCGGGGTATAATTGGAAAACTGTTTGCACCGTTTTGGCCTCCTAACGCAGGGTTGGAACAGGTGTCATAGCTATATTCTGACATTTAACTTATATATGTGCAAGTTCTTAAGCAAATATAAGCATCTCACCGAATAATACCAAATACCATTTGAGGACGTATAATGATAGGTATGAAAAAGAAGCTAAAAGTATCTCGAAAATTTCATAATCAAGAATAAACCGTGTTAATGTAGTGTATCCGTAGTAGTTTCGCAATACCCCAAAAGTAATGAACTTTTGCAGTGTTAAGGTTGATGTAAAGTGTTTTAGACCCAATTTTAAGGGCGCTTCATTGGCCAAGAAAAAGCAGTATGTCCAGGTATATTGTATATCAAAATGAAGCTATTTTTGAGCACAAGCAGTTTAGCAACATAAGACCGCGATAGCTATAGCGGTAAAGCTAAAACATTGTGGAAAAGGGTCATTTTATACAGAACAAGCAACTGCATGACGGCTGAATAAAATAAGCTCATATTTTAACAATGTACAGTCTAAAGTACCATCCAGGTACTACTACAACCTTAGATATACCAATCGGTCTCAAAAGGCTCTTTTGAAACAACCAATTTCCATTTATTTTGTCAATATACTTGTCAAACCGGTTTGATCTGTTTTTAAAATGGATGTTAGGTATGGTGCAACAGCACACCATAATATTGTGAAATACTTTCTGTGATTTATTTCAAATTATAGTTTTTGAATTCAGTGATCTTTAATTAATTACTATGTATTTATCATTCAGTGAAATAGAAATCGATATATTGCTAAACAACCTTACAGGTATATAAACTATTAATGTCCATTTATGTTGTGATAACACACCATACCTTGAAAAGATCTACACTTTTATAAAATTATATGACATATGTGTTTATAAAATAAGTCAAAATAAATTGCTTGCATAACTACGTTTAGGGGGCAAGTTTTATACCAACGTTTGTAGCAGTACCTGGGTAGTACTTTAGTCTGTACTTTGTTCAAATTTGGGCCAATTTCATCCAACAGTCTTGCAGTTGCTTGTTCTGTACAAAATGACCCTTTTCCACAATGTTTTGGCCATACCGATAAAGCTATGGCAGTCTTGTGTTGCTTCACTGCTTATGCTTATGAATAGCTTCATTTTGATATATAATATATCTGGATATATTGCTTTTTCTAGGCAAATGAAGTGTTTGAAAGTTGGGCCTCAAACACTTTACATGAACCTAAACCGAGGTTTCAAAATGACTTTCACTGGGAAACCTCGGTAAACATTGTTAAAAGATCATGTGTTCCGAAATGTTGCGGAGCTATTACGGGTCCTCTACCTTAATCTACACAATATGTGAAAAATACACTTTGCATGAAAAAAAAAAAGATTTACCCCATATACTCATTGTTACATTTATCCTAAAAAATCAATACACTCTTTTTCCTCCAATGATTTTTCGACAATTTCATCTAAAGCCTGGTAGAGAATTAAAATGTTTACTTAATTTGTTGATACATATTTCATTTTGAATTAAGTTTTTAATTCTAAATAGATTCTCGTAAAATGAAACAATCTCTGTAAGAAATCTAATTATGAGATTACATTTCCTAGAAGAGTACATAGCTGAATTGATTTTAGATATCTATACATTACTGGTCTTGTGCGATATAACACAAATAGAAAAGTGAAATTGTTATGTTCCTCAAATGTTTGGGGTTTTTTTGTTTACGAACAAAGTTATTGAAATACGTAGATATTTATTTGCTTTATGTACGAGTGCTAATTTGCATAGGTTTAAAACCGGAAAAGCGATATATTTTATTCTTTCACTTTTCAAACATTCTTGATATCATACTTTCTCTTGATTTCCAGTGAACTGAACATTTTCCTGTATTTTTATCTGAAATAAGCAAATTATTACGAAACTACTAAAAAGAAGCAATTGCAGACATTTTTTTCAAAATTGACTGGTGTTTGTTTACATTGTCCTGAGTTTCATTCTTGTATTTGACCTAATAAACAACCCAAGAAAATATTTTCATACCCTGATAATTTAAAGTAGTACTTTCTATACATCTTACACTTAACTATCACAAGGCAGTCAGATACATATTTTGCCTTTTACTTTGGTGCAATCATACAAAACATTTGGGTACTTATTTGCGACACGAATTAAAACAATCAGCCAATCAGAACATTCGTTTGTTTAACCCTTTCCTGTTTAATCCCTGCTTTTTACGTACCTGTGATTTTATGATTGAGAAAACATTGTGAAAAATGAGGAAATTGCTTCTGACAAGCAATTTCTTCTTTTTCCACACTATTTTCTACCCAACTGAATATTTATTTTTCAAATTAAATCCACTTTAAATTTTCGTCTGCAAAACCTTTGAATTTGTACAGGCCAAACATTTTGTAAAACAGGAAAGGGTTAAGACGAAAAAAAAAAAGAATAAGATTTCAAGAAATGTACGACCATGTTTGACCGATATTCCCAACATCTAGCAATAAAACAAAAATGCGTTATTCAAGACAAATATTGGGTATTAAGCCGTTTTACATGAAATCAGTTAGATGGCAATCCTTGAGATATGTGTTTAGCCGGTAAAAGAATGGAGCGCTTGTGACTTCAAGGTTCACATCATTCACAGTTCTATCCCATTTTGTCATGAACAATATCGTGTGATTGAAAAATTTAAAAAAAAATTGAATAAATTCGTTTGATGAGTTGAACGAGCGATATATTTAGATTTCAGTTTCAAACAGTGGCAGTCAAAATGGACCTGCATAGTGATGGGTCTAAAAGTATCATAATCAAAGCGCTAAAAGCGTCGGAGGCCTGGTTTATGAAGAGGCAAGGTGACATTTGAAGGCATGTACTGTAATTTTTGAATCTTTTTTATCAAGGCCTTTTTAGACGATGGAAACCAAGGGTTCCATTTACCTATAGGAATCGTAAGCCACATTCCAAATTCACTTCAAAAGAAAATCGTCGAACGGTATGCTCATTTTATAGCGCCGAGTCCACCAAAAGCAACTAAATCCCAAGGAATAGATTACTACGCCAGATACCGCTTTGAAGACAGGCGCAACTCGCGTTTTTTTTTTATAATTTAAGTTGAGTTGATTGGTTTGCTACTAGTCAGTCAAATTATTCATTCGATCATTCCCTCTAACAATCGAAGTAGTGCTGTTTTACTAGGGGCAAAAGCTCGTCGGCCTTTTCTTTTACATTGGATTGAATTCCATAAAGAAGTTGTATTTTACTGTGGTACAGTTAACAACATCGTGAAATTGACAATATGAATGATTTTGGAATGCTTTCGGAATGATATAGAATGAGTGTGTGGAGCGAGTTTTGAGTGAATTTAATGGGAAGTAATCCTATAACGTAAATTTTGTTCAGGATGAACAAAATTTGCGATATTGATTACCTCCCTTTAATAAAGAATACATACAAGTTTTATACATGGCTTCCTATTTCTTCAAGAACCTATGAGACGCCAACAATTTAAATCATATTAGTGAAACCGCGATTTTTCTCAATCAAAATTTATTTTAAATGACGTTGGTTACTGTATATTTTTCCATTGGATTGAGCGTTTTTGAATGGTTTGAGTGAGTGGTTGCAATGAATGAATGGAGCGCTGAGTGATCGATTTAGAATGGTTTTGATTGAGGCGATTGTCAATTTCACGATGTAACTAACTGTAACACATGACATTGATAGGGTTTATTTCTTCCTTTCCAACGATATGGTCCACCCTATACTCATACCCCATTATTTTCTAATATCTACCCTAGATATATATCAAATTACACTCATGTTGATTTATTGTCTGCAACCTGTTTTAAGTTGGCCCAGTCTAAAATTTTGTCGTCTGTTTAAGCTTTTAAGGAAGGGACAAGCCTTTTAAATATTTTCTAATAAAGATTTGTCCATTACAAGACAACAAATAGTAAGACAGGTCTAATTTGTAAAGGGTTGCAGATATCATACAATATGTGGATAATTCTTTTAAATTTGTAGCAGAAAGAGCAGATAATATTTGGGAGAAAGGAGAAAGTGTTAGTTAGCAGTATTTTCTTCTTTTCCTTATTAGCACGGTCATACGTCAAGATCAAATATAAAAGCTAAGTATCTTTAACACAGAAGCGATAAGTAAGAAATATCGGGTATACATGATAAGGACAAGGTAAATAATCAAGGTTATATTCATGAAAATTGACCTCGTGTGTAGTTTCGTCTATTCAGTTCCCTCGCCTTCAGTACTACCAGTACTTTGATTTAAGCACAGCGTAGTAATATACAAGCACTGCGTTGAACACACAAAGAATTTCGTGTCGCACAAAAGTTGATGAGGTATACTTGACCTATTTTTTGCGCTCGCATTAGCATAAAAAGATCTACGTAGTACACACGTTGTTCGGTTTTTGACTCGATTATCTTTCTCCTAAGCAATTTCCAGGATACAGGATTGTCTCCTATGGCCTGCTAAACCAGGCCAAAAATCATTTTTGCGACCGATTGTTGCGAAAGGAACGTTATGGTACATTATTAATGACAAGAGGTTTTGCTGTTACATCTTGAACCCGTTCCGTATCCAATAGACTCGCTAAACTAGTGGCTCCCATAGATAATGTGTTGTTTTCCGAGTCAAGGTCAGACCTTCCGATCTTGTGTTTTAACAAAATGAAATGGAGCCGTAAAAGTTCTACAACATTTCTGAACTCATGATCTTTCTCGATGTTAACCAAGTTTCCTATTGAACTCATTTGGAAACCTCGATTAACACTGTTTAAGATAATGACTTTCGAAACGTTGAGGAACAATCCTGCGGTCACTACCCCAATGTCATCCGTGTGTCGACTCTGCCTTTATCATTAGTATTGCCATTATAGGATAAATTAATACTGCGGTGCCATCGGTTCGGGTGCCTTTTACAGAAATTTAACCCAACTCAGGATATTCTTCTAACTCCATGGCACCAATGGGTTGATAATCGTAGACCTATGTGAGATAGCAGCTGGATGCTAGGAAAGAATGTGATGGTTGTACTGGTGAGAGAAATACCAGGAATCAATTGTTAGGTGCTCCAGCCGCCGCGATATAACTGAAATAATGTTGAAGGCGGCGTTAAACTCCATTCAATCAATCAATCTAACTCCAGGGTCCGAAATTTTAAAACTTCTTCGCATTCTACTAAATTTTCTCAAAACTAAGTTTGAATACACGAGCACAAACATAAAAAAAAAGAAAACGAAATTTCTTTCAACTTATTGATATCACATGTTTTACTAATACAATAAGTAATATTTTGCTACAGAATTACTGCTTATATTTCTAATTGAAGATTGGGTAAATTCGAAGTTGAGCTCGAAAGAAAGTTTAGGTAATTTCGAGTCGCGATGCTCAATTAATTGAGATCGGTTTTGACTGCTTGGTTCACGACAACAAAAGATGTACGGAAAACAAGAGCTGAGAAAGTGTTATGTAAAACTGTTATGGAATGTTTATTTTCAGGCAGTTCCGCAAATGACATAATATGAATTACTTCAATTTGTAAATTCTATAATGTATGCATAGCGCAATTTGCTTGGTTACTTTTTTATATGTAAAACATATTCCATGAGGAACCGAAGAACATGATTGCTTACTATCGTTTGCTATTATGTTAGGTGATATATAATGGAATGAGACACGCTTATGTGAAGGACCGATATTCCCTTAGCAAGTAATAATAAGCTTCCCTGGTAATATGTTTTGCAGGACAGAAATTGGCCCATTATGTGTTTACGGGAAGCTGTCTTGATTGCAATTCTTGAAATTGTTCATTCTGCTGGCGATATAAAATACGACAGACTGTCTGCCCCCTTTGTCCAATCAAGTATGGCAAATGCAGTAAACAACATCGTGTAAATGACAAGGTAAATGATTAAGGAATGAAATCATATGCGTAATGTGAGCGACATTTGAGTGAAATTAAAGGTATATATAATATGATATAGGTATTTTCGTCAATTGGGCACATACAATAATATCTTTGGCTTAATTTAGAGACCTAGCTTTTCAGCGATTAAGCTCACTCTTTTCATGCTATTCACGACATATTTCTGCTTTGGCAGTCTATAAAGGCACATTCGTAATGTCTGGTCTTGGCTAACATTTCCTGCTTTCTACTCATTGTTGAAAGAAATTGAGTCTAGTTGAAATATAAAAAAAAAATAATAAAAAAAATGCAATTGGAGCCAGTGCGTGACTTTTCTAACAATTTCACATGTGCGCAAAGCAAAGCTTCTGTCCAGCCTGTGCATCCACACAGTCTGACCAGAGTCTTCACTGTGCACAAAATAGGTAGATAAGAAAAGGTATAAATCCCTCTTCTGGCAGTCAGCATACATTCAAATTGTGTCATTGCCTACGCTGCTTAACATTTGTACCTCGCACACATGTAAAATTGTTGGAAATGTTACACATAGGCTCATTTTTTTTAAAAAACTAAAATCAAATTCAGCAGGACGAGGGTAAAGTCTAATCAGTCAAATAGTTGACAAAAGGAAGTTCTTTTGGACAGACGAATTTATACCAGTTAAGTATTTTAGTGAAAAACAAATGATCACTTTGAATAAAATTGTGGAGCGTTGAGAACGGTTTAGGAGAGTTTGTGAACGATGTCGGATTATTTTGATTTCTTGCACGAGTGATGCGTGCACATTTTTATTGGTCAGAAGTGAACATTTACAGGGCGTTTTAGAACTTGATTTCTATTTTCACGATGTTACTTACTGTATTAAACAAAGCAAATTTTCTATGTCATTGTTAATTGAATTTCCAGCAACGCGCCCTTGAGGTTGCATATTGTCTAATGAATTAGGTCTGTGAAACCGGATTCAAAGTATCGCCTCTGTCAAAGTTATTGATAAATGATAGAAGAAGGGGGTACCGTAACACTGTTTCTAACACATTTCCGACAGCGGTTTTTAGGACATTGTCTGTTATCAATTTGTTTTTAGAAATGTCTGCTTAGAAAATAACGGAAAAGAAATCTGCAACAACCACTGGCGACAATCTTCGGTTGTACATAATGTAGAGCCTCGTAGAAAAATATATTTGAGCTTATTATCAATAGAACAATTATGATAAAGTTTTATCTTTGATTGAAATATTCAATCTATATAAATTTTTGTCCTACTTTTTCATCCAACGAGAAGGCTTGATTTTGAAAAATCTTGATTAAATCCATAAACTTCTCAGCCAAGGTTAACTTTGATTATTATTTTATCATTAATTCAATCAAACATGAAATTGTAACCCACTTTGCATGTGTAAACAGTAAATAATATCGTCAAATTGACAAGGTGATAGATTCTAGAATGGTTTTGGAATGAAATTGAATGAGTATATGGAACGAGTTGTGAGTGAATGTAGAGGAGGTAATCTAATATCGCTAAATTTGTACAGGATGAACCAAATTATCGTTAAGTATTACCTCCCTTTAATAAAATATGCATACACGTTCTATAAGATGCTTTTAATTTTAATTATGTCATTGAACTCACGTTTTTTTTTCTCTATTTATATTCATTTTGAATGTAGATGTTGATTGTATATTTTCAGTAATGTTAAAGCGTTTTTGAGCGATTTGAGGAAGTGTTGAGAATGATAGAATGGAGCCCTGAGTGAGCGATTTAGAATGGTTTTTATTGAGATGAATGTCAATTTCCGGATGTAACTATATGTACATGTACACGTACAAAAGGATGCAATATTTCTCGAACGGTTCGCTAAAATATTCATATAGAAAGTAAGCTCATCTTAAAACATGTAACAAACAATAAAAAGAGTGTCTTTGATATCTTAACGAGCCAGTAAAGTAAATTTGTTTTTGTTCGGAAATTTGATCAAAGATGTTTCTGAATCATAAAAACTGTTCGTCTGAAGACAACCGAAATATTAATCTTTGGTTGACAGATAATAATTAAACTAGAAAACACGGGATCAATTGCAGACAGTGTCCTTTCAATATGCCATTTGCTAGAAATCAAGAGTTTTCTTGTGTGTAATCTGTGCAGGGATTATAGAATTACAGGCGGCCCTGGAACGTTTTGTTCCTTATAAAGTTAACAACATCGTGATATTGACAAGTTGAATGATTTTGGAATGATTCTGGAATGAAATTGAATGAGCGAGTTTTGGGTGAGATAAAAGTATGGTAATAGAATATCGCTATTTTGTTCCGGGTGAACAAATTTGCGAAATATTACCTCCCTTTAACACAATAAACGTCATTTACTGTTTTAGTGTTTTTGTGCACCAATAAGACGTTTTGTATTCCACATTGGCTAATAAAATCGTAGAATAATTTCATCGATTTAAATAGATATTGATCGATTTGAACAATTCCGAAACATTTTCAAATTATTTGGAGTGATTTTGATCGATTTGAGTGAGTGTTTGAAATGAATGGAGCACGGAGTGATCGACTTAGAATGATTTTGATCGGAGTGATTGTCAATTTCACGGTTTTGTTTACTGTACAAGTCTGCCTAGGCTAATCATTTGCGTTCCCTCTCTAATTTATTTATAAAATAAAAAAAACTTTACATATAGTATGCTCACGAACATGCAAAAACGCAGATAAAACTTACAATAATCGAACTTTTTTTCATAGACCATAAAACCCTTAAGACTACAATTTATACCTACAAACAAGGAAACCATCACCATGCTGACGGTAAAAACTGCACGGCGATGAAACGCTTGTGTAACGTCAACTTTTAAACTGGCTTTTTCTCTTCAAGTTCGCTTTTTAACCTAAAGTTTTATCAACAAAAGGAAGCACCATACTTCAGAGATTTACGCAAGTGTACGCAAGCTTAATCTTGTACCAGGTCTCATTTAGTTACCAAATTATCTTTAACAAGACAGAAATGACATAATTGTGTGTAGTTATTATGATAAATAACAACGCTTGGTCTTACATCAATATCAAGAGATAAAAACGTATCTGTGTAACGAATAACTTTTAATCATTGTACAATAAACTGACGCCAATAAAAAAACTTCATCTAGAAGGAACAATTATTAAGGTTCATGTAAAGTGTTTGAGACCCAATTTTAAGTGCCTTCATTAGCCGGGAAAAGCAGTATGTCACGAGACGATTATTGAGACGATTCTAATGGGTTCTAACAACATAAGATTCAACAATAACCATTTTTTCAATAAGAATTTCCTCTTTTCAGAGATTTTGATTACGGTGAAGGGACTCTTTATGGTGGTCGCTTGATACAATTGGTCGCTCAATCGACGTGGTCGCTCGAGCAATATCGACTGTATACTGACTCCAATAAAAACGCATCGGTCATCGAGAAAGGAACAATTATCAACAAGAACAAAAAGAAACTTTCCCATTGAAGGCAAAGTCATCACAGTTCAGTTCACATAGAAAACTGTTGTTGAGTCTAAAAATGAAGATTAGGAATCCTGCTACGAAGATTGGCAACCCCTATTTCGAGACGACAATAAGTTGGTTTACCAAATTGACTTGAGAAAAAATGGTCCACTCACCCGAGAACTAGAACCATAACAAAAATAATGGCCTTAATGTTTTTTTTTTTCTTTTATTTTTACAAAAGTAACAATATTCATCGTGAAATTGAAACTCGTCGAATTACAATTAAAAAAAAACAACTAAAACGCTGGGTCAGTTATACATTTATAAAAGTCCAACGACTAATATCATAGTAAAAGCACATAAAATATAAGAGCCCGAGGTAATTAAACTTTTCCCTTTCTAAATTTTAAAATTGACTCCAATTTCAAGTTGAGATTAAAGCCGTAATTGTGGTTTCATTCTCACCATTAAGTATTCAAATAAAAGATAGTATGAACAACTTATTAATATTATCTTCTATTTTCATACATTTTTTTAAATTCGAAATTCTCAGTTGAGCCTGAGAAAAAATTATAACCTCGAGACCTGATAGCTCTACATCTTCATAGGAATCACCCTAACAATCCATGATTCAACTGTGATTAGGAAATTTCTCATTGTTCCATCAAGACATACATGTCTGTTTATATAATTGCATGTTCTTATATATCAGGGAGGTAATAAATCCTTGCTTATTTCATACACAATGAACGAAAAGGACGATGTGATATTAACTCAATTTAGTATCTTCCAAAACCTACATTTTCCCCCTCCGAAATCATCATTTTTCACTTGCCTTTTATCAATTCCATTTTGATCATAAATGTAAAAACATCTTTGCAACCAATTCTGGATAACAAAAGAAAACATGTTAAGAACATCTGATTGATTTTTTTCAATCAGATGTTCTTAACACGTTTCCTTTACTCATTTTGTTGGAAAGTCACGATGCAACACAGATTTTGCCATTGGGAATTTTCTCGTAGCAGAATAGTTATAATTGACACAGAACAGGACATCCCCATTAGGGCTGTGGAAACATTGTGTCCTTAAGAAAATAGCGATGTTCAGTTAGAGTGACAGGTGAATGATGGTTGTCGTTTACTAAATGTTGTACTCTGGGAAAATTACAACCCAATCTTGACAATAACAGGAATTACGTGACAGGAAAATTGTTATGAATCGAGCGGTTTAGATCAGCCGAATGTTTTAATGTCGATAAACTACGAATAAGAAAGGTGTGGTGCAAAGAAAAGTATGTACTCGGTTTAAAAACAAAAAAAAACTAGATATTCTTTGAAACGAATTTCATTAGTTCAAAATATTTCCTTAATTCTGTGATTTATCGTCTAAACTCGTGGTAATAATCGATTAAGTAAATTATCCGAAACATTCAAAGTCGGTTGATAAACGAGACATTTATTACACGAATTTTGATTTTACGGTAACAAAAAGGCGTCAGCAATGCATGCGGCTTATATGGCAGTTCACGTGATATCCCGACGACACGATAAACAAGAAGTCTATGATAGGTATAGATCGCTAACCAGAGTCTCCATGAATACAATGACATCACATAAATAAAATTGAAACACGTCTTACTTTGTTTATTTATGGAAAGGGACTCACAATGGCTATTCAATTTATATGAACATAGGAGCATGATATGAACAAGCTTCATTTATGTTCACTCGATGAAGCTTCCAGTTTCAGAGAAGTATATTTTTAAACACATTGGAGTATATCGCACATAGTTTATATCTATAATAGGATATGCGAAGGTGAAGCCAAAATCGGACAGTATGATATGAACAAGCTTCATTCATGTCAATTCGATGAAACTACACACCAAATGTCTAAGCTGACTGCCTACTGGTTTCAAAGAAGAACATTTTAAAAGAGTTTCTTCTTTATCTCCATTTAAAATTGGATGTGCCTGTGTGGATCCCAAATTTGACTTCCGGTACATATTATAGACAGCTTTGGTAGAGGCCCACTACATGGTATTAGCCTTCTGCCTTCCAGTTTCAGAGAAGTATATGTTTAAACACATTGGAAGATTTCGCACATGGATTATATTTAAAATAGGATATGCGAAGGTGGAGCCTAAATCGGACAGCATGATATGAACAAATTTGATTTAAGATCCACCAGTCGATGTACATGCATACTTAATAAGAAATATGTCTGCTCTCTTATAAAAATAAGAAGAATTTTTAAGGTTTCTCTCCTTGTTTCTAATAAAATATGCAAAGTCGGATATTCCAGAATAGAGTCCAAATTTTACCCAAGGGGCTTGATATATCTAACTTGATTTAGGTACACAAGGTTGTGTTACATATAACAGCTGTCTGCCCTCTAGTGTAGAGAAGAAGGGGTTTAAAAGAGTTTCATAATTTTCCCTATTGGTGAATGACCAGAGTTAAAGGTTGTTTTTCAATAGCTTGAACAACTTTGATGGAGCTTGTCAAAAGGAGCCTTCCTTTCTATTTTCATGATTAACCACCTTGTTTAAGGAAAAAATGTGGACGACAGACGACTGACGACGAACATTGGACTATACCCCCCCCCCTTATGATTGCTCATTTTGGACTCGGGTGCTCGGTAGAGCTATATGTAGTTTCAATTATAACCCTCTCAAACTCGAGATAATGTAAATATATAGATAAAATTGTCGCCCATCAAATAATTTTTAATGGTAGTGGACCCGTAATAGTTCCGCAACATTTCGGACCACATATACCTTCACAATGTTAACCGAGGTTTCCTAATGAAAATCATTAGGAAACCTCGGTTAGCAGCGTTAAAGTTCATTTCCTCTGAGACGTTGCAAAACTATTACGGTTCCACTACCTTATAAGAGTGATGTCCGACCACCCCCGTTATTAACCTTGCTATCAACCTCAAGCATTTTCGATATAGATGTATTAAACGTCATTTTAGGCCTACAGAAACATGTAGCCAAGCATCAGCCTCTGTTTTATAGATATTTCCGTTGTATTTTCAAACTTTTTGTATTTAAATTATCATGCAAATTGATGTCGGAGGGAGGCAGGCGGCGATTCGAGGCGATCTCTTGTAACTACAGCTTTCATACTTACAAAAAGATAATAAAGGAAAACTCTCTTAAATTCTTCTAGAAAAGAGAGAAAAGGTTTACCTAATTTGTGGATTCGTATTTCATCTTGAATTAAGTTTTAAATACTAAAAAGATTCTCGTAAAATTGAAACAATCTCTGTAAGAAATCTAATTATGAATATATTTCCTAGAAGAGTACATAGATGAATTGTTTTTAGATATCTTCCCATAATTGATGTTAGAATAGAATGTTACACAGCCAGAAAAGTTAAACTGTTTTCTAAATAGTTACCTTGTTTATACAGTTAACAACATCGTGAAATTGACAAGGTGAATGATTTTGGAATGATTTAGGATTGAAATTGAATGAGTGTGTGGAGCGAGTTTTGAGTGATATTAAAGGGAGGTAATCCAATATTCCTAATTTTGTTCAGCGTGAACAAAATTAGGGATATTAATTACCTCCCTTTAACAAAATAAACGCACTCCTCTGTTAATGCGTCTTTGTGGACCAATCAGGCACTTGAAAGTCCACATCAGCTAATAAAATCGTAGAATTAACAGATCGATTTGAATTCATTGCTGAAAGTCTTGAACGATTTTTAAATGTTTTTTAAAGATTTCGGAGCGTTTTTGATCGATTTGAGTGAGTGTTTGGAATGAATGAACGGAGCGCTGAGTGAATGATTAAGAATGATTTTGATCGGAATGAGTGTCAATTTCACGATGTTTTTAACTGTAAGTATGTTGGTTTAAAAGGAATGCCCGTCTCTGTAACTTATGTTTAACTTTAAGATTGTTTTTTGTAAATATGTATGAATCTATTCAAGTATAAAACCTGTCTTAATTTAAGTTATGAACCTTCGCGAAATGTTAGAAAAAAAGGGAATCCTCTTTGTACGTGTATTCACAGGCTATGTGTCTGTACTCGCGTTCAAGTCGGGTTATATTGTTTTAACGTTGGAAATGTTTTTGCGACCTGAACGCAGGACTGTTTTTTTACCAAACATATGCAAAACCACAAACGAAGTTTTTGCTAAATTTCGCGCAGTGAGCCGTTAAAAATACATTTTAACTGTTACATGCCCGCGTCATTTTTTCCAAATAGATAAAAACAGGTTTAAACGACACTTTGAAAAAAAAGTTCAATATACCTTGAAAAAGAAAGTTATTGTATTGTGTAATTAAATCGTAATGCTTACTTATACATGCACTTTCATAATTGAATTGAAGGGATTAAATTAAATTTCCATCATGTGCTTTTTATACCCGAAATAACTATGGGAATGGACTCGGCGCCTACGTCAGAGCTCAGTTTGGAAAATACACACATATCGCATTTAAAAATAGTGAAAATAACGGCACATTTTATACTCGCTGTAACGTTAAATTGGAATTATCTCAATGTTTGAAAAAAAAAATAGTCAAATCTTTGTTGGACCGTTTTGATATCCAGTGCATTGCCGCGGACTCTGTGCAAAAGATGGGAAGGTTTAGGCGATGCAATACATCAAATCTTCCCTATGAGGGTACAGTTATGAACATCGTAAAATTGTCAAGATGATTGATTTTGGATAAATTAGCGATATTAATTACCTCCCTTTAAAAAAATATGCATACTGTGTCTATGAATAGTTTTCGATGTCTTCACTAATCCATCATGTAAGTGAAATAGCGGATTTAATCCACCGATTTAAATGTTGAATGTAGTTGTTAATCCTACCATTTTTCGAGCGGTTTTAAATGGTTTGAGTTAGTGTTTTGAATGAATGTTTAGAGCGCTGAGTGAGCGATTAAGAATGGTTTGGATCGGAATGACAGTCATGTTCACGATGTTACTAACTGCATATAGGAGTTAGCTTGTCAGTCGGGTCCGTCTGTCGGTCCGTATGTAGCATTTTCTTGTCCGCTCAATTTTTTTTGCAAGTGATATTTCAGTTACGATCTGACGAACTTTTACAGGATAATGTCCATTTGAAGGAAAATTGCTTTTCATCACTACCATGTGTATAAACACAAAAAAATCCATATAGAACGATGACATAAATTGACAATGAATTTAACGTTAGAGTAACATGCTTATGTTTGATTTAAGGTTCATATCTCAATTCATTAAAGAAATAGATTCTTTGCACCTTATCATGAAATATCATCTAGAAAAAAGGAATTGATCTTGCAAGTTTCAGCTATTTTTATTACGGAGTTATTTTAGTGCAATGCCGGTTTCCATTTCTATCACAAGTGCAATATTTAATGTTTTAATACACGCTTCTAATAACGACCGAAATTTCAAGCTTGTTGCAATTAACTTAAAACAAAAAACACGTTATTCAAGATAGATATTGGGTAATAAGCCGTTTTACAGGAAGCCAGTTTGCAATTCTTGAAATAATGTATTCATTCGGTAAGGAATAGAGTGCGTGTGACTTAATTGCGCAGTTCAGAATATTGTGAAATTGTGCCTCTTCCCAATCAAAAGCATTAAGATAGTGGATTCGTAATAGTTCCGCAACATTTCGGAACTCGTGAATTTTCACAATTTTGACCGAGGTTTCCTAATGAAAATCATTAGGAAACCTTGGTAAATATTGTTAACGTTCATTACTTCCGAAATGTTGCGGGACTATTGCGGGTCCACTACCTTAAGATAAAGATCGTGCGCTCCAGTCAGCCCGATAAGCCCAGTCGGTAGAGCATCCGACCTCCATCAATTAATGATAAAACCCGTGCGTTCCATTTCCGGGCTAGCGCACTAATTGTCTTTCGGGTGAGACGTAAAACCGATGTCCCGAATGAAGGTGCTCTACGCAGAGCGCGTTAAAGAACCATTGTTGATCTTAGCAGAAGTATTTCAAAGTATCCTTGCACCACCTCCGCAAGAACCGTTTTCTGGGGGCGTCGCTCATATGGGCCTTTGCTCCGACGATAAATAAACGGATTTTGTTTAATGCTTTTCGGCGGTTTATCGAGGAATAACGGCAGATTAGCATTTTGATAAACTCACCGTCTAACCAGTGAAACTATCAAAAGCCGCTTCTGCTAATTTCACCCTATCTGACGTCATCTATGCGGGGCCCAATAAGTGGCGTTATAACGTTCCAATCTTGTTCAAAATGACGCGCTTAAAGAAAATTTGTCCTAAATTATTCACGTTTTGTTTCATTTTTGTATTCAAGAAATATAATTGTTTTTGTTTTTCGAATAATATCAATTGATATTTCATTTCCCGACCAATAACAGCTATATTTTTATTTGTGACTCCGCCACTCGTCGAAATATAACTTTCGTTGTTCACTCAATGAAATACATTTCGATCAAACACTAAAACAGTTAATTGAGCTTGTGCGTGAGAATTCTAACAATTTCAAATATACGCAAAGCAAAGACTCTGACCAGCTTTTGCATCCGCACAGTCTGAACAGAGTCATCACTATGCTTTTTTGTATCAAAGTATCTGTTGACCACCAGGTAGCTCCGTATTTACAGCATGTGGCTGTGTACACTGCTCAATGTTTGCTCCTCACACACATTCAAAATTGTTGGAAATGACACGCACAGGCTCAATTATCCTTCTATATTTGTTTGTTTTAAATGGAGTATAATATTGTAAAAGTTATTAAGTATTGTGAACGATTCGGGAGCGTTTCGAAAGATTTTGAATTAATTGAGTTTTGTAGGAATGTTATGAAACACAGAGCAAGAGACGATTGTAAATTTTCTTGAACTGTATAAAAGATCAATAAATCTTCCATTAACTTATAATTAAGAGTGCTACTTTAAATCCGTCTGACGTGACGAGTATTAACATTGAGTACCAACAGTTTACAAGGTCGGGTTAATGAACAATAAATATAAAGTTGGCTTTGCGGTAATGGAAGCAAAAATGTACTCCATCCACTAAATGTTCGCGAGAATAAGTGCAAAGCGGGGTGATATTTCTCAACCGGCTTGCTAGTATATTCATCTAGAAAGTAAGCTGACCAACAAACATGTACAGTTAAAAACATCGTGAAATTGACAAGATGAAGATTTTGGAATGATTTTAGAATGGAATTGAATGAGTGTGTGGAGGGAGTTCTTAGTAAAATCAAAGAGGGTAATCCAATAACGCTAATTTTGTTCCGGACGAACAAAATTGGCGATATCTATTACCTCCCTTTAGTAAATTATGCATACAAGTTCAATAAATAGCTTTTTATTTCATCAAGAACCATCAGACGCTCAAAATTTCAATTATTTTAGTTCAATCGACGTTTTTTTCTAGCTTTTATTTTGAATGAAGTTGTTGAGTGTTTGGAATGGAGCGCTAAGTGAATGGTTTGGAGTGATTTTGGTCGGAATGAGTGCCAATTTCACGATGTTTTAAACTGTAACAAAATAGTGTCTTAGATATCTTTACAAGCTCGTAAAGAATAATTCTTTTTTTATTCGTAAATTTGATCGAATATTTTTCTGAATCATAAAAACTGTACGTCTGAAGACAACCGAAATATTAATCTTTGGTTGACAGATAGTAATTAAACTAGAAAAGACGGGATCAATTGCAGACAGTGTCCTGTCAATATGCCATTTGCTAGAAATCAAGAATTTTCGTGTGTGTAATCTGTGAGGCAAATATAGAATTACAGGCGGTCCTAGTTCATTTTGTTCCTTATACAGCTAACAACATCGTGGAATTGTCGAGTTGAATGATTTTGGAATCATTTTGGAATGAAATCAAATGAGCGAGTTTTGAGTGAGATTAAAGTATGGTAATCAAATGTCGCTAATTTTGTTCCCGGTGAACAAAGTTAGCGAAATTTGTTACCTCCGTTTGATAAAATAAACGTACTTTACTGTTTTCAGTTGTTGTATTTTTAACCAATTAGATACTAAAAAATCCACCTCAGCCAATTAAATCGTAGAATAATTTGATAGATTTAAATAGATTTTTATCGTCTTCAACATTTTTGAAACATTTTCAAGCGTTTTGGATCGTTTTGAGTGAGTTTTTGGAATGAATGAATGGAGCGCTGAGTGATAGATTTAGAATGATTTTATCGGAGTGATTGCCAATTTCACGGTTTGTTGTTTACTGTACAAGTCATTTGCGTTCCTTCTGTAATTTATAAAAAATGCTTTACATAGGGCATGCTCACGAACATGCAAAACGCAGATAAAACTTACAATAATCGAACCATTTTTCTGGACCATAATACCATTAAGACTTCAAATAAATCCCACAAACAAAGAAACCATCACCATGCTGACGGTAAAAACTGCACGGCGATGAAACGCTTGTGTAACGTCAACTTTGGGCGTTAAAGAAAGTAAACTGGCTCTTTCTCTTCAAGTTCACACTTTAACCTTATGTTTGATCTAAAAAAAGGAAGCACCATACTTCAGAGATTTAAATAAGTGTATGACAAGCTTAATCTTGTACTAGGTCTCATTTAGTTAACAAATTATCTTAAACAAGACAGAAATGATATCATTGTGTGTAGTTATTATGATAAATAACAACGCTTGATCTTACATCAATATCATGAGATAAAAACACATCTGTATAGCGAATAATTTTTAGTCATACACTGACTCCAATAAAAATCGAATCAGTCATCTAGAAAGGAACTATTATTAACAAGAAAAAAAATCTTTTTACAAAATGAAACATTTTAAAAACAAGTTAGGTTATTTTTTTTCTCATTTCGAGTTCTGTTTCTTGAAAAAAAAAATCGCCGTTTTCGGAACACACTAACACATATAAGGATAATGAACTTCATCTTTTGCTTATTCATTGTGAAATTGAAACTCGCCCAATTGCAATTAAAAGAATAAAAACAAAAAAACTAAAACGCTGGATAGTTGTACATTTATAAAAGTCTAACGACAAATATCATTGTAAAAGTACATAAAGTATCATGGCCCGAGGTTATAAAATTTTTCTCATTCTAAATTCAAAATTGTCTCAAATGTCAATTTGGTTTCATTATCATTTTCACGTATTAAAATAAAAGATAGTATGAATAAGTAACAACTTATTAATATTATGTTTTATTTTCATACATTTGTTTAAATTAAAAATTCTCAGTTGCGCCTGAGAAAAAAATTATAACCTCGAGCCCTGAAAGCTCTACAACTTTATAGGAATCACCCTTACAATCCATGATTCAGGAAATTTCTCATTGTTCCATGAGGACATACATGTCTGTTTATATAATTGCATGTTCTTATATAAAAGGGAGGTAATAAATTATCGCTTATTTCATACACAATGAACGAAAAGGACGATGTGATATTAACTCAATTTCGTATCTTCCAAAACTCCTTCATCTCGCACATTTTCCACCTCCGAAATCCTTATTTTTCACTCGCCTTTTATCAATTCCATTTTGATCATAAATGTAAAAACATCTTTGCAACCAATTCTGGATAACAAAAGGAAGTATATTAGGAACATCTGATTGTTTTTTTTTTTTTCAATCAGATGTTCTAAACATGTTTCCTTTACTCATTTTGTTGGAAACTCAAGATGCAAAACAGATTTTGCCACTGCGAATTTCCTCGTAGCAGAATAGCTATAATTGACACAAAACAGGACATCCCCATAAGGGCTGTGGAAACATTGTGTCCTTAAGAAAATAGCGATGTTCAGTTAGTGTGACAGGTGAATGATGGTTGTCGTTTATTAAAATGTTGTACTCTGGGAAAATTACCACACAATCCTGACAATAAGTAATAGTTAAACGCTAATAATTGAAAATTAAACGATTTAAACAGCCGAAAGGAGGGAGCGTAGCGACCGACTGAGGCTGTTTAAATCGTTTAATTTTCAATTATTAGCGTTTAACTGACTTAGTCTTTTTCCCGCGCTTAATATTATTGATAGCATTTTGCACGATTTACACGGAATAAGCCGGTTGAATTTTATTATAAGTGAACGCCTCCTCTTTCCAAATATGGTATTGTTAAAATATGCACGTAAATACCGAGGCTTTCGAAAGAGCTGTTGACGATGATAAAAGATGCAGTATTGTTTGTTTTATTGACCTGACAATCACCTCCGTTCTGTAGATGAACGAACATACGATATTAGTCCACTCTGTATTACAAGAATTTTCGCAAGAATAAACGATTTACGGTATCAGATGTCATTAAAAGATTGTATATTGAATTTACAAAAGAAGCCAATAATTGTTTATCAACAAATTCGTTCAAATATAGCACCAACTCAAATATGGTCATTTTCAGAGAAGGGCCTACTATAGGTGTATTTTCAAAACAGAGCTCTAACGTAGGCGCCGAGTCCATTACCATGGGTATATCGGGTATATCTAAACATCATATGATAGGAATTTAACCTGATCCCTTCACTCTAATAATGAAAGTACATGTAGTGAGTGAACCTTGCGATTACGGACTAGCAATAACTTTCCTTTGAAAGATAAATTTTTACTTTTTTAATGACTTATCTAAACCTGTTATATCTATTTCGAAAATATGGCACGGAAATCTAACGGTTAAAAGTAGATTTCACCTCACAAAATCTACCTATGGTATACTAATCTGTTTACACATAGACATAGTAATTTTATTAATTTAACTATGAAAAAAAGTTTTTAGCTACATACAGAAGCAAAAAAGTTCATAAATGTATACAAAGCGACCCAACCATGGGTAGGTACACCAGCCATTGCGATATAACTGCAACAAGGTTTAAACCGGGTTTAAACCACATACAAACAAAATCGTCAGGCCGGGTCACCCCAACCAGGTCAAAATCAGTGTAGAATGTGGAGAATGCAACATATGCACGTGAACTACGATTTTCTCCTTTACTTGTCACATGCTCGTTGTATATTAATGAGGGGGTAGAGTTTAGTGTGTACGCATGCGTGGTATAACAAATAAACCTTGACGTTTAAATGAAATAATGGTCAAAATAAACCTAAGCTGGGTAGTTTATGGAAAATAAACCATCAAATTTTTTAAAAATCCTGCATTCTGATTGGATGATAAAGTAGGACAAAGACTAACAGAAATTACGTGACAGGAAAATTGTTCGGAAACGAGCGGTTTAGATCATCCGAATATTTTAATGTCGATAAACTACGAATAAGAAAGGTGTGGTGCAAAGGAAAGTATGTAATCGGTTAAAACAAAAAAAAAAAAAAAAAAAAGCTACAAATTCTTTGAAGCGAATTTCAATACTTCAACATATCTCCTTAATTTTGTGATCAATCGAAAAAACTCGTGGTAATAATCGATTAAGTAAATTATCCGAAACATTCAATGTCGGTTGATAAACGAGACATTTATTTCACGAGTTAACGGTGACAAAAAGTCGTCAGCAAGGCATATTGCTAATGTGTGCAGTTAACGTGATATCTCGACGACACGATAAACAAGAGGTCCATGATGGTCATAGATCGCTAACCAGAGTCTCCATTAACACAGCGACATCACATAAATAAACTTGAAATACGTCTTACTTTGTTTATTTATGGAAAGGGACTCACAATGGATACAGTAAACAACATCGTGAAATTGTCAAGATGAATGATTTTGGAATAATTTAGAAATGAATTTGAATGAGTGTTTGAAGCGAGTTTTGAGTTATTTTAATGGGAGGTAATCCTATATCGCTCATTTTTTGCAGGATTAACGAAATTGGCGATATTGATTACTTCCCTTTTATAAAAATGCATAAAAGATATATACATAGCTTCCGATTTCTTCAAGAACATATGAAACGGTAATAATTTATTTTATGTCAGTGAAATCGCGATTTTTCGCTATCGAAATTTATTTTGAATGACGTTGTTGATTCAATGTTTTCAGTGAAATTGAAGCGTTTTTGAATGGTTTTAGTTAGTGTTTGGAATGAATGAATATAGCACTTAGCGAGTGATTCGGAATGGTTTTGATCGAGAAGAATGTCAATTTCACGATGTTTTAACTGTATTCAAATTATATGAACATATGGGCATGATATGGATAATGTTCATTTATATCCACTCGCTGAAGCTGCACACCAAATGTCTAAGCTTACTGCCTACTGGTTTCAAAGAAGTAGATTTTAAAGGGGTTTCTTCTTTATCTCCATTCAAAATTGGATGTGCCTGCGTGGAGCCCAAATTTGACTTCTGGTACAAATTGAAGAAAATCTTGGTAGAGGCCCACTACATGGTATTAGCATCCTGCCTTCCAGTTTCAGAGAAGTATATGTTTAAACACAATGGACGATTTCGCACATGGTTTATATTTAAAATAGGATATGCGAAGGCGGAGCATAAATCGGACAGCAAGATACAAAGAATTGATTTAAGTTTCACTAGTCGGTGTACATGCATACTAAATAAGAAATATATCTGCTCCCTAATATAAACGAAGACTTTTTCTCTCCTTCTTTCCAATAAAATATGCAAAGTCGGATATTCCAGGATAGAGTCCAAATTTGACCCAAGGGGCGTGATATATCAAACTTGACTAAGGTACACAAGGTTGTGTTATATATAACAGCTGTCTGCCCTCTAGTGTAGAGAAGGAGGGGTTTAAAGAGTTTCATAATTTTCCCTTTTAATTGGTTAGCAACCAGACTTAAGTTTGTTTTTCAATAACTTGAACAACTTTGGTGGAGCTGGTCAAAAGGAACCTTCCTTTCAATTTTCATGATTGACAACTTGGTTTAAGGTTTAAGAAAAAATGTCGAAGACGCACGACAGACGACTGACGACAAACATTGGACTATAATGATTGCTCATCTTGGGCTCGGGTGCTCGGTAGAGCTATATGTAGTTTCAATTATAACCCTCTCAAACTCGAGATAATGTAAATATATAGATAAAATTGTCGCCCATCAAATAATTTTTAATGGTAGTGGACCCGTAATAGTTCCGCAACATTTCGGACCGCATATACCTTCACGATGTTAACCGAGGTTTCCTAATGAAAATCATTAGGAAACCTCGGTTAGCACCGTTAAAGTTCGTTTCCTCTGAGACGTTGCAAAACTATTACGGTTCCACTACCTTAAAAGAGGGATGTCCGACCACCCCCGTTATTAACCTTGTTATCAACTTCAAGTATTTTCGATATAGATGTATTAAACGCTATTTTAGGCCTACAGATACATGTAGCCAAGCTTCAGCCTTTGTTTTGTACATGTATATATTTCCATTGTATTTTCAAGCTTTTTGTTTTTGATTTGTCATGGAAATTGATGTCGGAGGGAGGCAGGCGGCGATTCGAGGCGATTTCTTGTAACTACAGCTTGCATACTTACAAAAAGATAATAAAGGAAAACTCTCTTAAATTCTTCTAGAAAAGAGAGAAAAGGTTTACCTAATTTGTGGATTCGTATTTCATCTTGAATTAAGTTTTAAATACTAAATAGATTCTCGTAAATTGAAACAATCTCTGTTAGAAATCTAATTATGAGATTATATTTCCTAGAAGAGTACATAGCTGAATTGATTTTAGATAACTCTCCATAATTGATGTTATAAGATATAATGTTACATAGCCAGAAAAGTTAAACTGTTTTCTAAATAATTACCTTGTTTGTAAGTCTGTTGCTTTAAAAGGATTGCCTGTCTCTGTAATTAATGTTCAACTTAAAGATTTGTTTTTGTAAATATGTATGATTTTAGTATAATGACAAAAGTTCAATTTTATTAGGTATAATTTTGTAGTATGGCAGTATAAAACCTGTCCCAATTTAAGATATAAACCTTCGCGAAACGTTTGAAAAATGGGAATCCTCTATGTGCGTGCATTCACAGGCTGTGCGCCTGTACTCGCGTTCAAGTCGGGTTATATTGTTTTATCGTTGGAAATGTTTTTGCGACCTGAACGCAGGACTGTTTTCTTTTTATCAAACATATGCTAAACCACAAAAGAAGTTTTGGTAGATTTCGCCCAGTGGGCCGTGGAATCTACCTTTAACTGTTACATGTCCGTGCCAATTTTAATGTACAGTAAAGGTTTAGGCGATGAAAAACATCAAATCTTTCCCTGGGGGTATACAGGGGTCGGCTTGTCAGTCGGGTCCGTCTGTCGACGGTCGGTCTGTATGTAGCATTTTCTTGTCTGCTCAATTTCTCAGCAACTAACGGATACATGTACCATTGAAACTTTACAGATGTGATCAGTATCAAGCAGAGATGTGCAAGTGATATTTTTGTTACGATCCGACGACTTTTGACGGTTCATGTGTATAAACAATCAGAAACAAACCCTTTAAAACGATAACATAAATTGACAACGAATTTCCCGATAGAGTAAACATGCTTATGTGGGATTTAGGTTCATACCTCAATTCATTAAAGAAACAGTTTCTTTGCACTTTATAATTAAATATCACCTAACAAAAAGGAATAGATCTTGCAAGTTTCCGCCATTTTTATTACGGAGTTACTTTGGTGCAAGCATTCAAAATACTTCAGTACTATTTTTTTCAAAGAGGAATGAATGAATATTGTCGGTCAATACGAGTACTTGCTTATTTAAAACGAAAGGGTAGGTTATTAAACAAATGCATTAAATATTTCGTACGAGACAGTAGAAGATTTTGTGCATGCCGGTTTCCATTTCTATCAAAAATGAAATATGTAATGGTTTAATACACGCTTCTGCGAACGACCGATATTCCCAGCAAATAGCAATAAACTTGAAACAAAATGCGTTATACAAGACAGATATTAGGTAATAAGCCATTTTACAGGAAACCAGTTTGATTGCAATTCTTGAAATAATGTTTCAATTGGTAAGGAATAGAGTGCATGTGACTTAATTGCGCAGGTCAGAACATCGTAAAATTGTGGCTCGTCCCATTCAAGATAAAGATCGTGCGCTCCAATCAAGTCCGGCCCGATAAGCTCAGTCAGTAGAGCATCGGACCTCAAAACATTTGATGATCGAAACCGTGGGTTCCATTCCCGGGCTAGCACACTAACAAACTAATTGTCTTTCGGACGAGACGTAAAACCGAGGTCCCGTGTGATGGTGCTTTACACCGAGCACGTTCAAGAACCATGGCTGACCTCAGCAGTAGTACTTCAATGTATCCTTGCAACACCACTGTAACAACCGTCTTCTGGCGGCGTTGCTCATATGGGCATGTGCTACGACGATAGATAAACGGAAATCTTTAATTCTTTTCTGTGGTTTGTGGAGGAATAACGGTAGATTATAAATTGATAACCTCACCGTCTGACCAGTGAAATTATCAAAACCCGCTTTCGTTCATTCGTGTATGATAAGTTATTTGTGTTTTGGAATAATGATAATGAAGCCTTATTTTGCTTAATATCCTTATTTTCTACTTATATTTTGTTAAACTGTTCGTTTGCAATGTTTTGTTCTTGTAATTAACTATGTCATGTAAATGACCCTTGGTTGGAAAATAAATTATCTTATATTATATCTGACGTCATCTATACGGAGCTCAATAAGTGACGCAATCACGTTGCAATCACGTGCGAAATGGCGAACTTAAAGAAAATTTGTGCAAAAATGTTCACGTTTGGTTTCATTTTTGCATTAAAGAAATAGAATTGATTGTTTTTCGGGTAAGATCGATAAATATTTCATTTTTTCAATATAGCTTAAGTTGTTCACTCAATGAAATACTATTCAATATAACACTGAAACAAACAATCATTTATTTAGACGAATCAAGGCGATATGAAAATTTTCTACAGCTTCACTCAATCATCCCTTGCTTTCATGAGCTGGTGTACATTTGATAACTCTACATACAAAGATTAATTCAATCAAAGGGAGGTAATAAAATGGAAGGTATTCAATAATCTCATTTTTATGCAACTAAAAACGCTCTTTTTGTGCATTTGAACATTCTGAAATCATCGAAAAACAAATTTCGAAGTGTTAACTGCTAGATGCTAAAACAGATATCTGCTGGTCGGTACTTTTATCAACAGAACACAACGGAGACACGTTAATCGGACTGAACAGATTGCACATGATTAGAGCTTTTACAAGAGCTTTTATAAGGATGCCATATATAGGGTTCTTTCAAGTCGTATTTCTGGACACTGGTCTTTTTGAAGACAAAATATTATCCAGTCTTTTTTTTTCAGTTTTTGAATTATGGACTTGACAGTGTTATTTTATATACAGTTTCATTTCAAAACATAATCAATGTATGAGAGACTTTATAGGACGTTTGCCTTTTCTCTTTTCTTTCTTCTTTACTCACATTAATTTTCAGGATGTCAAACAAAAGGCAATTAATGAAATTCAGTATTGACAGTAAAATTCCAGAAATCCATTAAAAAATATAGAACTATTATCTCGGTTGCTTTAAGTTTTTGGTTCTGAGAACGGTGGTTAATATCATTGCGTTTGCGTGATTTTTGTATCTTTCAAATAATTTTTTTTTTTCAAAGCATTTATAGTTTTAAGCCCCAAAAGATAATTACACGATAAATAGAATAAGTTAGTGTCTAAAAATATCGATATTATCTTGTCTCGGCTATGAGAAATTATCATGATTCGGCAAATCCTCGTCATGATAAATTCTCCCAACCTAGACCGCTCAATTTCTCAGCAACTAATGGATTGATATCATTAAAACTTTACACATGTGTCAGTATCAAACAGAGATGTGCAAGTGATATTTTAGTTACGATCCGGGGCGTTTTGACGGAATAATGGCCATTTGAAGGAAAATGGCTTTTCATCAATTTCATGTGTATGAATAATCAAAAACAAATCATTTAGAACGATAAATTGACAATGAATTTCCCGTTAGAGTAACATGCCTATGTATGAGTTAAGTTCCATACCTCAAACCATTACAGAAATAGCTTCTTTTCATCTTTTCATTAAATATCACCTAGAAAAAAGAAAAGATCTTTCAAGTTTCCGCCATTTTTATTACGGAGTTACTTTAGAGTAAGCATTCAAAATACGTGTGTACTAATTTTTTCGTAGTGGAATGAATGTATATTGTCGGTCAATAAGAACACTGGTTTATTTTAGACGAAATATGTAGGCTATTAAACAAATGCAAATATTTCGTATGAAACAGTAGAAGATTTTGTGCATGCCCGATTTCCATTCTATCACAAATGCAATATTTATGGTTTAAAACACGCTTCTGCGAACGACCGATATTTCCAGTTTGTAGCAATAAACTTAAAACAAAAATGCATTATTCGAGACAGATATTGGGTAATAAGCCATTTTACAGGAAACCAGTTCTGTGTTCAGGATGTAAAACGGTTCAAGAGCGCTTTGAGATGATTCCACACTTTGCACGTAAACATACGTGCAAAGCGAGGTATCATCTCGAATACGCTTCGCTAACGTTTTTATCTTGCACGCAGGGCTGATTGATTGCAATTCTTGAAATAATGTATGTATTCAATTTGTAAGGAATAGAGTGCGTGTGACTTAATTGTGCAGTTCAGAACATCGTGAAATTGTGGCTCTTCCCACTCAAAAGCATTAAGGCAGTGGACCCGTAATAGTTCCGCAACATTTCGGAACTCATGAACTTTCACAATGTTGATCGCGGTTTCCTAATGATAATGCATATCTGTATTTACAGCATGTGGCTGTGTACACTGCTCAAAGTTTGCTCCTCACGCACATTCTAAATTGTTGGAAATGTCACGTACAGGCTCAATTATCCTTCTATGTTTGTTTTAAATCAAGTATAACATTGTTCAAGTTATTAAGTATTGTGGACGATTTGGGAGCGTTTCGAAAGATTTTGAATTAATTGAGTTTTGTAGGAATGTTATGAAACACAGAGCAAGTGACGATTGTAAATTTTTTTGAACTGTATAAAAGATCAATAAACCTTCAATTAACTTATATTTATGAGTGCTACTTTAAATCCGTCTAACGTGACGATTATTAAAATTGAGTACCCACAGTTCAAATTTCATTTAGAAATTTAGAATTGCATGTTTGATGTCAAGAACTCTGGAGGACTTTAAGTAAAACTTATTTACAAGGTCGAGTAAATGAACAATAAATATAAAGTTGGCTTTGCGGTAATGGAAGCAAAAATGTTTGCGAACGTTCACAAAATGTACTCCATCCACTAAAAGTTCGCGAGAATAAGTGCAAAGTGGATTGATATTTCTCAAACGGCTTGCTAGTATATTCATCTAGAAAGTAAGCTGACCAACAAACATGTACTGTTAAAAACATCGTGAAATTGACAAGCTGAAGATTTTGGAATGATTTTAGAATGGAATTGAATGAGTGTGTGGAGTGAGTTTTAAGTGAAATTAAAGAGGGTAATCCAATATCGCTAATTTTGTTCCGGACGAACAAAATTGGCGATGTCTATTACCTCCCTTTAGTAACATATGCATATAAGTTCAATAAATAGCTTTATATTTCTTCAAAAACCAATCAGACGCTCATAATTTCAATAATTTTAGTCAAATCGCCATTTTTTCTAGCTTTATTTTGTATGAAGTTGTTGAGTGTTTGGAATAGGGCGCTAAGTAAATGGTTAAGAGTGATTTTGGTCGGAATGAGTGTCAATTTCACGATGTTTTTAACTGTAACAAAAGAGTGTTTAAGATATCTTTACAAGCTCGTAAAGAATATTTTTTTTTATTCGGAAATTAGATCGAATATTTTTCTGATTCATAAAAACTGTTCGTCTGAAGACAACCGAAATATTAATCTTTGGTTGACAGATGGTAATTAAACCAGAAAAGACGGGATCATTTGCAGACAGTGTCCTGTCAATAGGCCATTTGCAAGAAATCCTGAGTTTTCGTGTGTGTAATCTGTGATGCGATTATAGAACTAAAGACGGTTCTAGTACATTTTGTTCGTGAAATTGACGAGTTGAATGACTTTGGAATGATTTTGGAATGAAAACGAAGGAGCGAGTTTTGAGTGAGCTTAAAGTGTGGTAATCGAATATCACTAATTTTGTTCCCGGTGAACAAAATTTGCGAAATTTATTACCTGCCTTTAATGAAATATACGTACTTTACTGTTTAAGTGTTTTCGTGGCCCAAAGGGACACTTTCAAATCCACATCAGCCAATAAAACGTAGAATAATGTGATCGATTTAAATATATATTGATGGTCTTGAACAATTTCGAAACATTTTCAAAGAATTTTGGAGCGTTTTTGATCGATTGAGTGAGTGTTTGGAATGAATGAATAGAGCGCTGAGTGATCGATTTAGAATAATTTTTTTCGGAGTGATTGTCAATTTCACGGTGTTGTTTATTGTACAAGTCTGCCGAGGCTAATCATTTGCGTTCCCTCTGTAATTTATTAAAAAAAAAATCTTTACATGTAGTATGCTCACGAACATGCAAAACGCATATAAAACTTACAATAATCGAATTTTTTTTTCATTGACCATAATACTCTTAAGCCTACAAACAAAGAAACCATCACCATGCTGACGGTAAAAACTGCACGGCGATGAAACGTTTGTGTAACGTCAACTTTTAAACTGGCTCTTTCTCTTCAAGTTCACTTTGTTAACCTAAAGCTAGATCTATAAAAGGAAGCACCATACTTCAGAGATTTTAGCAAGTGTATGACAATCTTTATCTTGTACTAGGTCTCAAGACAAAAATGACATAATTGTGTGTAGTTATTATGATGAACAACAACGCTTGGTCTTACATCAATATCATGAGATAAAACAGATCTGTATAGCGAATAACTTTTAGTCATATACTGACTCCAATAAAAAAAAAAAGGAATCAGTCAACTAGAAATGAACTATTATTAACAAGAACAAAAAAAATCTTCCCCTTTGAAGGCAAAATCATCACAGTTCAGTTCACACAGAAAACTGTTGTTGAGTCGACAAATGAAGATTAGGAATCCTGCTACCAAGATTGGCAACCCCTATTTCGAGACGACAATAAGTTGGTTTACCAAATTGACTTGAGAAAAAATGGTCCACTCACCCGAGAACTAAAACCAAAATAAAAATAATGGTTTTGATATTTTTTTTCTTTTATTTTTACAAAAGTAACATTTTAAAGACAAGTAAGGTTATTTCTTTCTCATTTCCAGTTTGGTTTCTTGGAAAAAAAAAAAAAAAAAACTCGCCGTTTTCGGATCACACTTACATACGATAAGGAAATTGAACTTCATCTTTTGTTCACTGAAAACTAAAATCCGTTGCTGCAATCATTCGTCTTGCAAAAGGAAGACGTTTTCTTTTTTCCCAAATATTCATCGTGAAATTGAAACTCTTCCAATTGCAATTTGGAAAAAAAAAAAAGAAAAAAAAACTAAAACGCTGGGTCAGTTGAGCCTTAGAAAAATTTATAACCTCGAGCCCTGATAGCTCTTCAACTTCATAGGAATCACCCTTACAATACATGATTCAACTTTGATTAGGACATTTCTCATTGTTCCATCAAGACATGTATGTCTGTTTATATAATTGCATGTTCTTATATAGAAGGGAGGTAATAAATTATTGCATATTTCATACACATTGAACGAAAATGTCTAGGTGATATTAACTCAATTCAAAATCTTCTCAAAAACTCCTTCATCTCGCACATCCCCCCCTTCCGAAATCATCATCTGTCTCTTGTCTTTAATCAATTCCATTTTGATCATAAATGTAAAAACATCTCTGCAACCAATTCTGGATAACAAAAGGGAAACATGTTAAGAACATCTGTATGATTACTCATTTTGTTGGAAACCCAAGATACAACTCAGATTTTGCGACTGAAAATTTTCTCGAAGCAGAATAGTTAAAATTGACACAAAACAGGACATCCCCATAAGGGCTGTGGAAACATTGTGTCCTTAAGAAAATAGCGATGTTCAGTTAGTGTGACAGGTGAATGATGGTTGTCATTTATTAAATGTTGTACTCGGGGAAAATTACAACACAATCCTGACAATAACAGGAATAACGTGACAGGAAAATTGTTCGGAAACGAGCGGTTTAGATCATCCGAATGTTTTAATTTCGATAAACTACGAATAAGAAAGGTGTGATGCAACGAAAAGTATGAAATCTATTTAAAAACAAAATAACTACATATTCTTTGAAACGAATTTCAATATTTCAACATATCTCCTTTATTCTGTGATCAGTCGAAAAAACTATTGGTAATAATCGATTAAGTAAATTATCCGAAACATTCAAAGTCGGTTGATAAACGAGACATTTATTTCACGAGTTTACGGTAACAAAAAATCGTCAGCAAGTCGTGTGGCTAATATGTGCAGTTAACGTGATATCTCGACGACACGATAGACAAGAGGTCCATGATGGTCATAGATCGCTAACCAGAGTCTCCATGGACGCAGCGACATCACATAAATAATATTGAAATGCGTCTTACTCTGTTTATTTATGGAAAGGGACTCACAATTGATACAGTAAACAACATCGTGAAATTGTCAAGATGAATGATTTTGGAATAATTTAGAAATGAATTTGAATGAGTGTGTGGAGCAAGTTTTGAGTGATTCTAAGGGGGGGGGGGTAATCCTATATCACAGATTTTGTTCAGGATGAACAAAATTAGCGATAATGATAACCTCCCTTTAATAAAAATGCATAAAAGTTATATACATAGCTTCCTTTTTCTTCAAGAACATATTGAACGCTAATAATTTGAATAATGTCAGTGAAATCGCGACTTTTCGCTATCAAAATTTATTTTGAATGACGTTGTTGATTCTATTTTTTCGGTGAAATTGGAGCGTTTATGAATCGTTTTAGTGAGTGTTTGGAATGAATGAATGGAGCACTGAGCGAGTGATTTGGAATGGTTTTGATCGCGAAGAATGTCAATTCCACGATATTTTTAACTGTATTCATTATATGAATAAGCTTCATTTATGTCCACTCGATGAAGCTACACACCAAATATCTAAGCTGACTGCCTACTGGTTTCAAAGAAGAAGAGTTTCAAAGAGTTTCTTTTTTTTCTGTATTTTGAATTGGATGTGCCTGCGTGAAGCCCAAATTTGACCCCTAGTGCATTTTATTGACAATTTTGGTAGAGGCCCACTACATGGTATTAGCCTTCTGTCTTCCTGTTTCAGAGAACTATATGTTTGAACACATTGGAAGATTTCGCACATGGTTTATATCTAAAATAGGATATGCGAAGGTGGAGCCAAAATCGGACAGCGTGAAATGAACAAATTTGATTTAAGTTCAAATAGCCGATGTACATGCATACTAAATAAGAAATATAACTGCTCCCTTAAAAAAAGAAGAAGAGTTTTTAAGGTTTCTCTCCTTGTTTCTAACAAAATATGCAAAGTCGGATATTCCAGAATAGAGTCTAAATTTGACCCAAGGGGCGTGATATCAAACTTGATAAAGGTACACCAGATTTTGTTATATATAATAGCTGGCTGCCCTCTTGTGTAGAGAACAAGGGGTTTAAAACAGTTTCATAATTTTCCTACCAGAGTTAAGTTTTGCTTTTCAATAACTTGTTTGTAAGTCTTTTGCTTTAAAAGGATTGCCTGTCTCTGTAATTAATGTTCAACTTAAAGATTTGTTTTTGTAAATATGTATGTTTCTAGTATAATGCCAAAAGTTCAATATTATTAGGCATAATTTTGTAGTATGGCAGTATAAAACCTGTCCCAATTTAAGATATAAACCTTCGCGAAACGTTGGAAAATTGGGAATCCTCCATGTGCGTATATTCACAGGCTGTGCGTCTGTACTCGCGTTCAAGTCGGGTTATATTGTTTTAACGTTGGAAATATTTTGCGACCTGAACGCAGGACTGTTTTCTTTTTATCAAACATATGCTAAACCACAAAAGAAGTTTTGGTAGATTTCGCGCAGTGGGCCGAGGAATCTACCTTTAACTGTTACATGTCCGTACCAATTTTAATGTACAGTAAAGGTTTAGGCGATGAAAAACATCAAATCTTTCCCTGGGGGTATACAGGGGTCGGCTTGTCAGTCGGGTCCGTCTGTCGACGGTCGGTCTGTATGTAGCATTTTTTGTCTACTCAATTTCTCAGCAACTAACGGATACATGTACCATTGAAACTTTACAGATGTGATCAGTATCAAGCAGAGATGTGCAAGTGATATTTTTGTTACGATCCGACGACTTTTGACGGTTCATGTGTATAAACAATCAGAAACAAACCCTTTAAAACGATAACATAAATTGACAACGAATTTCCCGATAGAGTAAACATGCTTATGTGGGATTTAGGTTCATACCTCGATTCATTAAAGAAATAGTTTCTTTGCACTTTATAATTAAATATCACCTAACAAAAAGGAATAGATCTTGCAAGTTTCCGCCATTTTTATTACGGAGTAACCTTGGTGCAAGCATTCAAAATACTTCAGTACTATTTTTTTCAAAGAGGAATGAATGAATATTGTCGGTCAATACGAGTACTTGCTTATTTAAAACGAAAGGGTAAGTTATTAAACAAATGCATTAAATATTTCGTACGAGACAGTAGAAGATTTTGTGCATGCCGGTTTCCATTTCTATCAAAAATGAAATATGTAATGGTTTAATACACGCTTCTGCGAACGACCGATATTCCCAGCAAATAGCAATAAACTTGAAACAAAATGCGTTATTCAAGACAGATATTAGGTAATAAGCCATTTTACAGGAAACCAGTTTGATTGCAATTCTTGAAATAATGTTTCAATTGGTAAGGAATAGAGTGCATGTGACTTAATTGCGCAGGTCAGAACATCGTAAAATTGTGGCTCGTCCCATTCAAGATAAAGATCGTGCGCTCCAATCAAGTCCGGCCCGATAAGCTCAGTCAGTAGAGCATCGGACCTCAAAACATTTGATGATCGAAACCGTGGGTTCCATTCCCGGGCTAGCACACTAACAAACTAATTGTCTTTCGGACGAGACGTAAAACCGAGGTCCCGTGTGATGGTGCTTTACACCGAGCACGTTCAAGAACCATGGCTGACCTCAGCAGTAGTACTTCAATGTATCCTTGCAACACCACTGTAACAACCGTCTTCTGGCGGCGTCGCTCATATGGGCATGTGCTACGACGATAGATAAATGGAAATCTTTAATTTTTTTCTGTGGTTTGTGGAGGAATAACGGTAGACTATAAATTGATAACCTCACCGTCTAACCAGTGAAATTATCAAAACCCGCTTTCGTTCATTCGTGTATGATAAGTTATTTGTGTTTTGGAATAATGATAATGAAGCCTTATTTTGCTTAATATCCTTATTTCCTACTTATATTTTGTTAAACTGTTCGTTTGCAATGTTTTGTTCTTGTAATTAACTATGTCATGTAAATGACCCTTGGTTGGAAAATAAATTATCTTATATTATATCTGACGTCATCTATACGGAGCTCAATAAGTGACGCAATCACGTTGCAATCACGTGCGAAATGGCGAACTTAAAGAAAATTTGTGCAAAAATGTTCACGTTTGGTTTCATTTTTGCATTAATGAAATAGAATTGATTGTTTTTCGGGTAAGATCGATAAATATTTCGTTTTTTCAATATAGCTTAAGTTGTTCACTCAATGAAATACTATTCAATATAACACTGAAACAAACAATCATTTATTTAGACGAATCAAGGCGATATGAAAATTTTCTACAGCTTCACTCAATCATCCCTTGCTTTCATGAGCTGGTGTACATTTGATAACTCTACATACAAAGATTAATTCAATCAAAGGGAGGTAATAAAATGGAAGGTATTCAATAATCTCATTTTTATGCAACTAAAAACGCTCTTTTTGTGCATTTGAACATTCTGAAATCATCGAAAAACAAATTTCGAAGTGTTAACTGCTAGATGCTAAAACAGATATCTGCTGGTCGGTACTTTTATCAACAGAACACAACGGAGACACGTTAATCGGACTGAACAGATTGCACATGATTAGAGCTTTTACAAGAGCTTTTATAAGGATGCCATATATAGGTTTCTTTCAAGTCGTATTTCTGGACACTGGTCTTTTTGAAGACAAAATATTATCCAGTCTTTTTTTTTTTCAGTTTTTGAATTATGGACTTGACAGTGTTATTTTATATACAGTTTCATTTCAAAACATAATCAATATATGAGAGACTTTATAGGACGTTTGCCTTTTCTCTTTTCTTTCTTCTTTACTCACATTAATTTTCAGGATGTCAAACAAAAGGCAATTAATGAATTACAGTATTGACAGTAAAATTCCAGAAATCCATTAAAAAATATAGAACTATTATCTCGGTTGCTTTAAGTTTTTGGTTCTGAGAACGGTGGTTAATATCATTGCGTTTGCGTGATTTTTGTATCTTTCAAATAAATTTTTTTTTTTTTTTTTTCAAAGCATTTATAGTTTTAAGCCTCAAAAGATAATTACACGATAAATAGAATAAGTTAGTGTCTAAAAATATCGATATTATCTTGTCTCGGCTATGAGAAATTATCATGATTCGGCAAATCCTCGTCATGATAAATTCTCCCAACCTAGACCGCTCAATTTCTCAGCAACTAATGGATGGATATCATTAAAACTTTACACATGTGTCAGTATCAAACAGAGATGTGCAAGTGATATTTTAGTTACGTTCCGGGGCG